>JARACZ010000047.1:0-609196 GCA_029255805.1 Keiferia lycopersicella | reverse complement strand
CAAATCCGTTTGAATATCGAATTAACTCCAGATCATCTACTGCTACTCCAATGTCAACAGATGTTGAGCAAGAGGCAGACTGCCTAAATCTTGCTCCCACTGTAGGCAAAAAGCACGCACGAGTTATTTTTGATGAAAAAATGAATAAATTTATATGGCGCACTTATCTGTATCTAACAAAACTTGAAAAGCATACTAAAAGATTTCTTGATCAGTTACATAAAAAATTCACTGAGAAATTTCCTGAAATTAAAGTAACAAAAGACAGAGTAGGAAGTCAAAGGAGAGATATTATAAACAAAAACTTATTATCACCGGAAATACTGAAACAAGTTAGAGAAGGAGTACAGTATTCATTTAAAATTGTAAGCCAACCCGAGACAAATTCACCCATGAACGGTAGTTGTTCTACTCAAATTACACACAATTCACAAAGAGCCAATAGCCAAAGCACATCATCGAACCCAATTTTACTTAATATGCGCCCTGCAACTACGAAAGCTGGAAAGGAAAGGAAACGAATGCAATGGCCTGATGAAGTAAATATAGAACTGCTTAAATGTTATAACATAGTAACTAATTGCGAAACTAATCTTACAGGATTTTGACCACAAGTTTATAAAAAATTCACAGAAACCTACCCAGATCTTGACTTTCTTTCAGAGCAAAGACTAGCTGACCAAATTAGAGTTATAATCAGAAATAATAAAATCTTACCCGCTGATAGAGAGCTAATAAAGACACAAGTTCAGCAGGAAATTGGCATACAAAGACCTCTGCAGCCTCTAAAAATAAACAAACTCCGAACATTAATATTAATAATAGTCAAAGTCGGCTTTGCCAACCCCTCCTCTCTTATGCTGAAGTTACCCAAATAAACTCTCAGAGGCAAACTGCAACAACTATCGTCATGAGCCAAACAGAAATAAACAGGAGCGAAAACCCTACACTTTGTACCGACTTAGATCCAGAAAGACACTCAATTGAGATTCACTCACACACACAAATCCTTACATTACACTAACAACCACAGAAAGACTCACGCACACACCTCCTAACATTCCACAAACAACCACCCTTTTTTTTTTCTTTATCTATGATGGGCTTACTCTTGACCCCAATCTTACCCTAGAGCAGAGATGGGATCTACGGTGGAGCGAGCTTGCCCAGAAGATGCCTATTCACTCTAGACTTAAAGAGATTCAGGTTATATGCACTCGGAAATACAGACGCAGGCAGAGAATTCCATTCTTTAGCCGTGCGCATAATGAAAGATGATTTGAAGCGCTTAGTGCGTAATGTGGGTATTTCAACTAAGAACGGATGGTAGCCGGCCGTGCGTCTGGATGTCCGATGGAAGAAAGTAGACGTTGGTATGAGCTCATGCAGCTCACGCGCACACTCTCCGAAGTACAATCTATAGAAGACCGATAGGCCAGCAACCTTACGGCGGTGAGCCAGGCTGTGAAGCTTGGTCGCCACCAGTTTTTTATCGCCTATTAATCTCTTGGCTCTGCGTTCCACCGAATCCAGTGCAGCAAGTTGGTATTTCACCGAGCCATCCCAAAGGTGACAGCAGTACTCTATGCAAGATCGCACTTGAGCTTTATAAAGAGTTAGAAGCTGTTCAGGCGTGAAGTACCGCTTGACTTTATTCAGGACGCCCAACTTTCTAGCTGCAATTTGAGCCTTGGACTCGATGGTGTTGCCGAAGTTGAGGTCAGAGGTCAGCTCCATGCCAAGGAGTTGAAGTGTGTTGGTCACTGGAACAGATATACCCCGAAAAGTAGGAGAACAGGTGAAAGGACTCCTTTTTGCTGAGAAAAGACACGCCTGCGTTTTTGAAGCATTGAAGCTGACGAGATTGTCATCGCCCCACTGGGAGACGTTACTTAACGTCAAGTTCGTATGCTCAATCATAGCCTTTCTCAATCTTTGGATTTCATCACCACTGGCTCCTGCACCGGATATATATCTCTCGGCGACAGTACTGTCATCTGCGTACCCAACAATTCCTGAAGATAGAAGGTCATTGATGTGCAGCAGGAAAAGCGTCGCGGAGAGTAAAGACCCCTGAGGAACTCCGGCGTCAATAGCCTTGAGGTCAGAGGAGCAGCCGTCTATGACCACTCGGATCGACCGTTCACTCAGGAAGTCAGCCGCCCAGCTACAGAAGCCAGTGGGGATGCCGTACGCTGGAAGCTTGCTCAACAATCTCGCATGCCACACCCTATCGAAGGCCTTTGAAATGTCCAGCGACACTGCTATTGCTTCGCCGTGGTTTTTAATGGCCTCACCCCAGCAATGCGTTACGTACACTAAAAGATCCCCCGTGGAATGCCCTCGGCGGAAGCCATATTGACAATCACTGAGAAGATCATTGTCTTCGAGGTACGAAAGCAGTTTGCAGTTCAGAACTCTTTCCATAACCTTACAGAGTACGGAAGTGATGGCGAACGGTCGATAGTTGCTAGGGTCGGCACGGCTATCCTTCTTTTTACAATTTTTGACACGAGAGAGAGGCGGTACAGGCGCGTCAGTACAGGAGACAACTCAGGCGCACAATACCTCAACAATCTTGCTGGTATGCCATCAGGACCACTGGCCTTGTTCACGTCCAGACTACGAAGGGCTCTACGGACCTCTTTGTTGTGCAGTGTGATCTCAAGCATCAAAGAATCACAGTGAGGCAAGGTGGGTGGATATTTCGAGCCAGCGTCTATACGAGAGTTGCTCGCAAACAGATTGGCAAATAAATTTGCTTTCTCTGCCGCGGTGTGGGCAAGCGACCCATCAGGTTTCTGCATTGGAGGTAGTGTGGGACAGCAGAAGTTGGATTCGACTGATTTTGAAAGGGACCAGAACTGCTTACTACCCGGTGGGTATGATGCAAGCTTTGCCCCAATACGGCTGATATGGTCGGACCTAGCTTTTCGTAGCACCCGTTTGTAATACCTGGCGGCGGCATTATATGCTCTCTTCTTTGCTCGCACTCTTCTCGCTCGCACTTTTCGATCACGAGCTTTTACCCAAGCTTGGTAAGCGGACTGTTTACGAGCCTCAGCTCGAGCACAGTCCGCATTGAACCAAGGTTGGGCTTTATAACCGAGCGGGATATCGGAGAAAGGAATGAAATATTCCATTCCCTGCCGGATTACAGCTTTGATTGCATCAGCGACGCATGAGGGGTCTTCCGAAAAGAAACAGATTTGCCGCCACGGGTATGAAGCAAAGAAAGCACGCATCTCGTCCCAGTCTGCTGACTCGTATCGTCATACTCTCCTCGTGCCCCTAGGGGTGTAATCCGGAGGAGAGCAGATGGACACGGATTTCACCACACAGTGGTCGGATGATCCCAGCGGAGCCGAGACCGAAACCGAATGTCTGTGCGGATCAGTAGTCAGCAGAAGGTCCAGGCAATTGGGTGTGTGGTCAGCGATATCCGGTATTCGCGTCGCTTGTTCCACCAGCTGGGTGAGATCTAGCGCCAATGCTAGTTTACGCGTATCTCGCCCAGCATGGTCAGTTTTCTGGTATGGGAACAGCCACTCTTTATGGTGGGCATTGAAGTCGCCCAGAAAAACAAGCTCTGCTGTTGGATATCGCTGAATTGCTGTATCTGCCGTCTCAGAGAGGTACTCCATGAGTCCAGTTGTCTCCTGATCTCCGCTGTGCGAACGATAAACACTGGCGTAGAGAGTTTTCTCTACTCCAGTGTCAATCAAAAGCCACAGCACGGGAAACAGACCAAATTGATAATAATAAAATATTTAACTAAACACATTAACATAGATACAGAGTTCAGCACGCTTCATACTGTTGTATACTGCGCGGCGTGGACAGCAGCAAAACTCAATGGAGCTAAAATTAAAATACCCCCAGTAGTGGAAAAGCACAATAGGAAAAAACAGAAAAGAGCACCAAAGTGGGAAAAAAGGCTAGAAAGAAAAGTGGAAGATTTAAGAGCTAAAATAGGTAGACTTTCACAATATATTAGAGGAAATAAAACGGAAAAAATAACGAAACATGTATAAAAAATATTAGAGCAATATAAAATCCATTCAACACATGAACCACCAAATACAAAACTACCAGAATTTTTAGATACTCTCAGACAAAAACTCACAGTCATTAGCAGTCGTCTTAAACGATATAGGGCATGTACACTTCGTAAAACTCAAAACAACCAATTTCAGGCAAACGAAAAACAATTTTACAGGGAACTCAAATCATCGACTGGCAACAATCTTGAACAGGTTACACCGCATGACGCTTCACGTAATCCAGATGATTTGCACCAATATTGGTCTCGGCTTTGGCAAAACCCAGTAACGTACAATAAGGATGCGTGGTGGATCGAATCTGAAAAGGCTAAATTTAAAAACACTGAACCTATGCAGTTTGATTTTGTCTCAGTAGAAATCTTCCAAAATGTATTGAAAAATCTCCATAGCTGGAAAGCGCCAGGTACCGACAATATTCACAATTACTGGTACAAAAAGTTTTCATACATCCACCCACACTTGCACAATCACATCAATAAATTCATTCAAGATCCTCAATCTATGCCAAAATACATTACGACTGGAGTAACGTACATGCTTCCGAAAGATAAGAGCGACCTGTAAAATCCCTCTAAGTATAGACCCATTACTTGTCTACAAACTATTTACAAAATTATTTCAGCTTGCCTAACTTCAATTATTTACGCTCATATAGATACATACAATATACTATCTGAACAACAGAAAGGCTGCCGTAAGTTTAGCCAAGGCTGTAAGGAGCAATTAGTTATAGATTTTGTCATAATCAAACAGATTCAGCAGAAGAAGAAGGATTTGTGTACAATGTACATAGACTACAAGAAAGCATATATATGATTCTGTGCCTCATTCCTGGTTATTGAAAGTGTTAGAAGTCTATAAAATCCACCCAACTATAATTTAATTCTTGCAGAACAACATGACTAACTGGACAACACACCTTAAACTTAACACTTCGTATGACACAATACAAACAGAAAATATTAAAATACAACGTGGCATTTTTCAGGGCGATGCTCTCAGCCCACTGTGGTTTTTTCTGGCTTTAAATCCATTGTCCACTATATTAAATGATACCAGCATAGGCTACCCACTTGAATATATAGATGCAGAAAATGAAAAACAGATTAATTTTTTAAACCACTTACTCTACATGGACGATATTAAAATCTACGCAAATAATCAGAATGACCTCAAACAACTTGAAGAAAATATAGAACAATATTCGAAGGACATTTGTATGGATTTCGGCATAGACAAGTGTAAGATCAATTCCGTTAAAGCAGGAGAAACTTTTGAACACCAATATCAACTACAAACTGGAGAGCAAATAGAGTCTTTAAATGAAAATGAGGTATATAAATATCTAGGCTATATACAATCGAAACTTATACAGCACAAAGAAATCAAAAACAGGTTAACTAAAGAATTTAAACACAGGCTCAACTCTAACACGCGTACGCATTTAGGTTCCAAAAACATAATTAAAGCTGTTAACACGTTCGCGATTCCAGTACTCACATACTCGTTTGGGATTATAAAATGGACCAAATGCGAACTCACTAACCTACAACGCCTTATCAATGTCACTATGACAAAGCATAGAAAGCACCACCCAAGATCTTGTGTGCAAAGGCTTACCCTACCAAGAAGTCTAGGTGGCAGAGGGCTTATAGATGTTTTTAATTTGCATAATAAGCAAATTACCAGTTTGAGAGCATATTTTCACAGTAAAACGAATACATCCATAACACATAATGCCATAGTCCAAAACGATCGTTATTTTACACCCCTTAATCTAAATAGCCAATTAACACAGAAAAATGAATCTCAAGTATCAAAAGAAACCAAGCTGAATGAGTGGGCACATAAATCCTTGCGCGGAAGATTCTACCGCGACCTGAACCAACCACACGTCGACAAAGAAGCGTCGAACGAATGGCTCAGGCGCGGAGAGTACTTTCCTGAAACCGAAGGGTTTATGATCGCCATCCAGGACCAAATAGTCGAAACACCTAACTACTAAAAGCACATATTGAAACTCCGCAATACGTTAGACGTGTGTCGACGCTGTAGTAGTTTCACCGAGACTATCCAACACATTACAGGGTCTTGTAAGAGTATTGTACAAACGGATTACAAGCACCGACATGATCAAGTAGCCAATATTATTCACCAAAAACTTGCCCTCAATTACAAACTCACAAACTCACAACCAGTACCATATTACAAATACGTCCCAGATTCAATATTAGAAAATTCAAGTAACAAACTATATTTTGATCGTGCAATACTCACTGACAAGACTACACATTACAACAGACCTGATATTACCATTATAGATAAATTTAATAAAACAGCAAAGATAATAGATATAGCGATACCCAATACTCACAATTTACAGACAACAATATCAGAAAAATTAAATAAATACATAGATCTAAGAGACGAAATAACACGAATGTGGTATCTGCAAAAAGTTACTACAGTTCCAATAGTGCTCTCCACCACAGGCGTTATCCCTCGGCAACTCCACCAAAGTATTAGTTTGTTAGATCTACTAAAGAACACGTATATAAACTTACAAAAAGCAGCCATCTTAAACACAATATGTAGGATAGTCCGGAAATTTTTGCAAAGTACAGACCAACCAATTGAGCCCCAAACAACCAATCGTAATAGCGTTCACTTGGCCTAGGCCCGTAGCGCTATAAAGCCGAGATGGTAAAAAACCAAAACAAATAATAATAATAATAATTCTTTATTTAAGACCAACTTAGGATCAATCTGTGTTAGTAATCTTACAAACTGATGATGATGATCTTTCCGACCGATTTCGGCCATGGCGACCACTTTGACTCCTAATCAGATCGGCGCTGATGCGCCCGGAGATGGCTATTGTAGCCAATTTTGGCAGTAAACTCTCGTGCACAGTTTGGACACGTGAGTTTGCCATTTACATAATGATAGTTAATGGCGACGGGTGGACGGGCCTTGAGCTCATCGCGCTTAGCGTCGAGGTCTGCTTTACGCTGTTCCTCAAACTCGCGAACTTGTCTCTTAACCATCCCGCGCCATTCGGGGCGCTGTGCTGCCAGACCCTCCCATTGAGTGGGCTCAATGTTGCATCTTTTCATGTGTCGTTTCTGAACATCTTTATATCTGAGGAGTTGTCCGCCATGCTTTCGCTTGCCCTCCTCTAGCTCAGAATAAAAGATGCGCTTCGCTACTCTCTCCTCTGACATCCGGGATACACGACCGCACCACCGAAGCTGACGACGCATTAGATAGGCCTCAATGCCACCAACATTGGCTCGTCTCAGAACTTCGATATTGCGCACTCGGTCGGACCATCTGATTTTCATGATGGTGCGAAGGCATTTTAGGTGGAAGCGATCCAGAGTGCGTATGTGGTGACGATACACACACCAAGTCTTGGAGGAGTATAGAAGGTTTGGCAGCACAATCGCCATATATACAGAGATTTTTGTGGCTAGCTTAAGGTCGTGCGAGCAGAAAACCTTGGAACACAACTTCCCAAATGCTGCAGCTGCAGCACTGATTCTGCTGTTGATCTCAGCATCAAAGTTAGGTTACACTTAGATGTTATAGTGTTTCAGCATATCCTCACCAAGCATAATCGCCAGTGTCTCGCGACCATGTGAGTCTAAGGACATCACTTCCGTCTTTTTGACACTGATCTTCAGGCCGAATTTACAACATGCTTGGTGAAAAACGGACATAAGCTGTTGCAGGCCGTCTGGGGATTCTGCAAGAAAGCACAAGTCATCAGCATACATGATCTCAGTAATCAATGCATACGAGACCTTAGTGCGCGCCTTAAGTCTAGCCAAGTTAAAAAGACTGCCATCTGTGCGGAAACGGATGCGGACTCCTTGGGAAACAGTATTTAGGACTTCTTTAACTACAACTGCAAAGTACAAGGCGAACAGTGTGGGCGCTAGAACACACCCTTGTTTCACCCCACAGGTGACGGGGAAGAAATCAGACTGTTCACCGTCTACGGCGACGCAGCACTGCATGTCGTCATGCAGGAGTCTTAGGAGTCGCACATACTTTTCTGTGCACCCTAACTTTCCTAGCACCATCCAGAGAGCTTCGCGAGGTACACTGTCGAATGCTTTCTCCAAATCAACAAAGCAGAGGTACAACTGGCGACCTTGTTCTCTACTTTTTTCTTGTAGTTGACGCACCGAGAAAATAGCTTCACATGTACCTCGGTCAGGTCGGAAGCCGAACTGGGTTTCGGGCAGAATTTTTTCCGACAAATCTTTGAGGCGGTTCAGTAAGACTCTGGCAAAGACTTTTCCAGGGACTGACAGCAATGAAATACCGCGATAAGAGTTACAGTCAGAACGGTCACCCTTGTTCTTGTAGAGGGCACAAATGCGAGACACTTTGAAGTCCTCAGCGACCCTCTCCTCCTCCCACATTCGAACGAAAAGTTTCCATACCGACGTGTGCAACTCCGTACCACCATATTTAAGTAGTTCACCCGGTATAAGGTCAATGCCAACCGCCCGGTTATTATGCTGCTGTCTGATGGCAGTAACAACCTCGTCACATGACAGGGGCTCGTCCAGCTCCGTGGCTAACGGGAGTTGAGGCAATAAACTGATATTATGCAGATCAGCTGATCGATCTACGTTGAGCAAGTTGTGAAAATGCTCAGCCCAACGTTTAAGTACATCCTCCTTGCTGGTCAGGAGGTGCATACCGTCTAAAGACCTTAAAGGTACTTTTGCACGGTGGGACGCACCAATCAGCTTACGCACTTCACAGTAAAACTCACCAAGCTGGTTTGTATCGGCGAGCCACTGCACTCGACAAGCCTTGTCCTGCCACCACTTGTCTTTTATAATCTTTTTTAATCTTACAAACTAAGCCTACACTAAATGTTAGTAAAAAATAAAATAAAATAAAATCATTGATAAAATTAATAATTGAAAAAAAAACCACAATCAAAATATTCTTTGAGGTTTGATTGCTGGCACATGAACACTTGCACAATGATTCATGTAGCAGCAATCGAACCTGTCCGCTATCCAGAATGTTGTTGGCACTACCGCGCACTCTGCGTATTAAGGACGCGCTCCTTTTGCGCATTATGGCATGAAAGCAATCTATACGCGCCTCCGCAAACATGCCCGAGGCACTGCAGAAGCGCGGCAGCCCCATCAACACCCTGAAGGCGTTATTGAACTGGACACGGAGGGCATTATAAGCTCGCTGGGTATAATTCGCCCACAGGCTGCTGGTATAAAGGGATGTACAATACGCTCTAAAAGGTGTGACTTTTACATCCCCCGATCTGCGAATAAACCTGCGGGCTATCATATTTGCTCTTACTGATAACTGTAAAATTGTATATGTATTTTATTATTATTTATGTAGTATGTACTAGTAGGTAATATTTGCACTATCCCGCTTCCATAATCGCACTCTCTCTTTCACCCTAAGGTTGCCTGGTAGAGAATGCTACCTAGCATTAAGGCCGCCTTGTTGTACTTTTTCCTTTGTTTGTGTTTTCTACATGGTGTTTTTTGTGCAATAAAGAATTTTGTTATGTTATGTTATGTTATAACGCCCTCCGCTCCCTCTCAATATCCTCATCGTCTTTGAGGTCGGCGGCAACAGTATGCCCCAGATATTTAGACTTGTAAACTCGCTGCAGGACAGCTCCATTAAGAAAAACTGGGGGCATACTTACAGGTGATTTACCGCCGGCCCCAAACACCATGACCTCGCTCTTCTTTATATTATACAATAAGCCATGCTGAGCAGCGTACTGCTCACACACGGCCACAGATCGACGCACTGAGCAGCACCATGTCGTTCGCGTAGCTGATGTTATTGACGCAGATTCCGTCGATGTAACAGCCGACACGCATGCTGCTCAGCTCGCCGATCAGCCTGTCAACGTACAGGTTGAAGAGCGTGGGCGAGCTCAGGCCACCCTGCCTCACCCCGCACTCCAACCCGTACGGTTCCGATAGTGCGCTCCTCCATCGAACGCTGTTGACCTGGTTTCCGTACCAAAATTTAAATATCATTATGAGTTCAGGTAGCGCACTGATGCTCTCAAGCTTCTCCCATAAGATATCATAAGAAACCAGGTCAAAAGCCTTCGATAGGTCAAGGAAACATGCAAAAACGGAAGTTTTGCGACCAGTATAGTATTTCACAGCCTGCTTAAGGCACAATATGGCACTCTCTGTAGACAAGCCTGCCCTAAACTCAAACTGGTTTTGGTGCGGTTTGAACTGTTTTTGAGCTGTGCGTTAAGCAGACTGTCAAACACCTTGGCAAGGATTGTAGCCAGTGAGATGGGACGATAATTTGACTTGTCACTCACATCGCCCGTTTTATTCTTAATGATAGGAACTACGATAGTTTTCATTAAGTCCTTCGGCATATATGAGTGACTTAAGCAAAGATTAAACAAAAGCGCCAAACCTCCCGAAACATGCGGTCCGGCATAACGCAGGTGCTCGATGCTGAGACCGTCGTGTCCAGGTGACTTGCCTTTTGGCATACCTTTAATGACATTTGCTACATCTTTAGCTGAAAACCTGATAGAAGGTACACCACAGATCTCAGCACCGAGAGGCAGTCCCGTTAAAGACGGTCCCATACTTGGCTTAACAATAAAATGCGACTTAAAGAGATCGGCAATTTCATCGGCGTTGCTAGTCCCATCTACGCTCACAGGGAGGCTCGGTCTTAGGTTATGCTTTTTGGTATTTTTCCAGAACGATTTAAAGTCTGAGTTTGAATGATTCTCCGCGAGAATGTCCATTTTAATCTGATCCTCGTGAGTTTGACACCACTTCAACCTTGCTTTAAAGATCTTTCTTGAGTGAACCATGTCTTCGTATATCATGCCGGAGTAAGGCTTACAGTACCATAGCCAGTTTTGGAACTTAGACCTAGCCTCCATGTGTACCTGTGCTATATATTTATTCCATCCCTCAACAGTTTTGTTTTTCTTGCGGTTTTTTATAATTACAACTGCAAACAGCAGAATCCATTAGAGCGTTCACAATATCTCTGTACAATTTATCTATTACAGTTTTATGAGTCGCATCATTACAAAAATTGTCTGCACAATATCTAAAAGCGTCAGGGTAATCTATGTTTTTTAACTTTTTACGACATACACTACTATATTTTTGGATTTGCTCTTAATTTCTATTACCCCATACGATTTGGTTAACAGATGGACTAGTAATGTTATTTAGCTTTCGTGGAACATGTTTTAAATTACACTCGATAATAAGTGGAAAGTGATCCGACCAGTAAACATCATGAATGACATATATATTGACAACAGTGCTAATCGCAGACTCGGTCAGTACACAATGGTCCAGCCATCTCTTCGCCCCATTTTGTTCAGTTACATAAGTAATCGTGTCAGAATTTAATCCTAAAAAGTCAATATCAGCGCATTTCCATTTCTGATCTAAACAGAAGGATTGTAGTTCGTTAAAAAAGAGACATGAGGGATGTGCATTATAATCTCCCAACATAAATACACATTCAGAGTTATTATTTTCAATTAACGCACTCACAGCACTGAGGCAGTCCGTGAAATCTGTCAAGTTCTTTAACTCATCCGTGGGCATATACACACTGAATACTAATATAGAAGTATCATGTAAAAATATTTTTATCGCACAAAGACGCGGGTTATTACACTGCACTACCGATACATTTTGGAAGACGCTTTTCCGCCACAGTAGGGCTACCCTTCCATACGGCCGCCCTCGCAGCATTCCAGCCTCCAAGTCCACAGCATACACGGGCGTCTCCATGTAGCAGAAGTCGCTATGCACACTATCTAAGAACGAGATCTCATGTGGCATCAACCATGTCTCTTGAAGAGATATAAGGGCAGCAGACTGACATAGCTCCCTTACACTCATGATAGATTGTTTAAAACCCTTACAATTAAAAGTTGCGAATTTATAAGGGCTTACTGACATTGTATTTGTAACGCCGTCGCCAAGGTCACCTTCTGGCCGGGTTTTGTGCTTAAAATGCACAAAACGCCTGAAGATTAATTATACTCTAAGGCCATAACTGTTGATCCAAAAATATGGACACCCTACTATCCGAAACGTAGAACTTGTACGCATCATGATATCTATCGGTTATCATGGATATTTTCTCCAACTTAACATTTTCTAGTGTTTTCTTTTGTATATATTCAGTTATATCCACTTCGTTTGTACCCTTATATTCGTTATATATATTCGTTATAAAAATTGGCACTTAAAAGTTCCGATAGTGACTTGATTTATGTTTACGCTTCTTTTCAACCGTTGTCCATTCAACCTCTGGGCATTTCTCTTTAACAACATCTACGAAATACTTTTGTTGTGCGGGGTCATCAGCGCATGGTGGCAGTGGCCGGGGCCGAGGCGCAGCGGAAATCACCGAGCCCAAGGCGGCGGCGGCGGCGGCTGCGGCGGGGGGAAGTGGCGGCAGCGCGCTAGCTAGCGCTAGCATACTCGATACCTACGTTCGATGCGCACGGGTCAGGCGTACACTGCAATGACTCACCGGCAACCGGTGGCTCCGGCTGATCTCAATCCACCCGCTTCTGTACTTGCGTTATTTTATTAGATACATTCAATTTCGTCGTATTTAAGTTTTCGTTATTTTGCTGTGGCATGCTGTTACTTTCAGAATACGTGTTAGACACACAGGACATTCCAAGTGGTCCACTATCTAGAAAAGCTCCTCTTCTGACATAAATATGGCACGGTGACATAGGTAGGGATGCAAACTTCATATTATACACTTCCTGCTTGATATCCTCGAGTTGCTGTGAGGTAACATACGATGATTTGATGACCTTAACTTCATTTTGTAGCAAGGCAGTGTCCTTCAGAAGCTTCGTTGCATCCAAACGATCGAATGTAATGGGTGGCAACCTCTCCAGGGCGCGGGCAACAAACACCGGAATCACATCCGGTTCGGTTATCTTGAGTAAGTTGATGATATCATTTAAGTCACGATTTTCTTTCCCTTGTCCTTTTCTATCCACTTTGCGTTTTTCCAATGGTAATGATTCAAACAATAACGATTTTGAATTCTCAATTTGTTTCCTCGTAAAAGCCGACACACATATTTTTACTAAACTGTCTCCATTCATCTGCGCCCGGCACTTATTATTTGTTCAAATGGAAAACAACGACAATTTAATAACCTAAGCGTTTGTAGTGTTCAACTCCTATGGGGTAAAAAAGGGATGGAAACTTTTTACGGACAAGGGGGTAGAGAGGTTAAGAGGCACTACCTCTTTTTCACTGGATAAAAGATGAAGGTAAGACGGGAAACTTACTACCCTACAACTAGGTACCTAGGTCCGATCGCGCGTCGCAGAGCTGACTACATAACATACTACTAGGTAGGTCTGGTCACGTACCACCTAGTAGATTACATACCTACCTACCTACTTCTAGGTAGGCGCTATTTGCGCTCCACACACCTACCTACCTACCTAGATAGATACGGTAAATGAGAAGCTACTTTGCACAACTTCGGTGACCTGACTGATCGCTAAAAACAATTGAAAAAGAACATAGGTACACAATACCATCGAATTTTTATATACTCACCTAATAAAGAAATAATAAACTAAAATAAGTACAGTTCTGTAGCTATTTAAATCATCGAAAATCAGACTTAGGTAGTTTTGGTCAGCCGTCGCCGGCATACGAAATAGCGCGATCGGAGGGCTCTGCAAAGTAACATACGCTCGCTCTGGACCACGGAGGACAGAAGCCAGTGGAGAACGCATGCGGGGGCGACCGCACTCACTTGATATACGCTATATAAAGTGTATGCATCAAAATTTTGATTAGTCGGGCTGAGACGGTGCGAAAGAACGGACGTTCCGCGCTTCGTTTATTTGGCGTATAAACGTAAACAAGAATGCCTTCCTGTGCAGTGAAATGGCGTGGAAAGTGTATTACAACATCAAGTCCCGCAAAAGACGGGATAACATTTCATAGGTAAGCATTTTTATACTTGATTCTTTCAAAATTTCATTTTAATGAAAAATTATTCCATATTTATAATTTCTGATGCGCTCTCGTTGATGTCTTTCATTGCTATCCCTTTCTAACGCACGGGTGTGTCCATACGTAAACTGGCTCTTTTCTTCTTATTAGTGCTATACCACTGTTCTCAGAAGTATAGAATGATTTTATCGATAATTCTGGGATCGTCATAAAAGAATTATGTTAATGTACGTACTTAACAACTTACCTACAATGTATATTATATGAATGAATGCATTCGGGGTATATGGAGTGGCGCGGACGCATTCCCCCGCGCCACCCGGCACAACTCCTGTGGCCACCTATGTCGCCAAAACCTGACTAACATATTCCTTACAGCTGCAAAAGTGGTTTAGGTTGATGGGTAGCTTCTGCTGGCATATATACTTCGAAGAATTGGAGTACCTAATGTAGACCATCAGGTGCACCACCAGGAGCCCACCTTAACTACAGGAAATACAGATATGGTACCAAAGCAAAAGTGATTCAGCTTGATGGGTAGCTTCTGCTGGCATATAAACTTCGAAGAATTGGAGTACTAGTACTATATAATTCTACTTGTGCATATCCGTCAGATGTAACCTTGCCCCCAATACCATTTATGATGGTCGTCTTTGGATAAACAAACTCGCCAGTTGCTAAGGCTGTATCGCGTTTCATTGCGCTTAATGATGCACTTGTATCTATTAACCATGTTAGCAACTTTCCTTGTACACTAAATTCTACTGAGTTCATGTTATCGTAGGTGAGGATATACTGTTGTGAATTGTTATCGAAAAAATTGATGACGTGTCTATTTTGTTGCATCGTTCACATCATTGGCCTCTTGGTGTATATTCACCGTGTGATTACGCTGGCCATATTTGTTGTTTTTCCGGTAGTTTTGATTATGGTTATGTGCCATATTCTGTCCGAAATTACTCCTTGCTCTATGATTAGTTCTGTAGGTACCTGACGGGTTCCTACCACGTGACTGCATAAAGGTACTACTACGGTATTTGGGAACTGAATTTATGCGGAAGGTCGGCCTATAGTTCCTAGCACCACGCAAAGCGCGTGCGTGACGAGCTGCAAAAACTTGCGCGGGCGGGTTAGAGGGAGACATAGCTATTTCCTCATCTTTCGCGCCTTGTATCGCGTCTTTGAGTGAAGTATAGTTTCGCGCCGATACTACTGTACTTAACCTTTCGTTTCGTAGCCCATCAGCAAACTTATGGATCGCTTGTTTTTCATTTATAGGCTAATATTTTGTATGCATCTGCATTGCCATTGGCTTGCGAAATAGGTAAGTTGACAAATATTTCCTCTAATTCCTTACCAAACTGATCTAAAGTACGGCTAGACTGACGCGCGGTTTGTAAGCGTTTCTGAAGTGCGGTGTCGGATTTCTTTGTTATTAGATGCGTATTCATATCATCAATCATGCTTTTTATAGATACATATGTGTCTGACAATCTCAACTTAGCACCGTGAGATAAACGTGTCTTCAGAACGAAACTGATTAAAGTGGGATGGTCGTCATCTTTAATCATCGTAGAATAAAGATCTATCGCATCGATTAATTGTAGAGTGACACTTTCTGAGCTATCCATGACTGGTAACAGCGAGACTGCTGTCTTTAAGTCAAAAGCTATTTTGGAAGCCATGTTTTCCCTTTTTTGTCTCTTCAGTTTCAAAATATGATAATAACTTACTATATACCTATTCTATTTTAGGTATGAATTATTGGATAATGTTGCAATTTGACACGGAAATTTCTGCTTTTTCGACCTTTTCACTATACTCAACTATGAAGTTCTGGTACTCTTCATATATTTCTTTTGCTAATTTTAACTTTTCTTGACCTAACCTTTCTTTTCTTTTATCTGGGCCAAGTTTTTTCAAATATTCTTTTAAATAAAAAAGTTCGTTATAAAATTCCTCTACATTTGTCATTAGTAATTAATAGAAAAAGCAAAAATTTTAGACACACAAAATAAAATCATATAAAATAAAATAAATTAATAATCTTGGAGGAAAAGTCACTGGTCACTTACATAGCTCACAGGCACCTTCACTTGAGTACCGCATCAGTAAGTAGATACTTAGTCAGTTAAACAGATATTCGCCGTTGCCGCATAGCTACCGCCGTAGTCTTCTTCTTTCCGCCGTAGTAAAATAGACAGACAGTCTATTTTCTTAGTTAGACACTTGTTGACTTTTTTCCACACCATGTAGGAAAAGACGATCGATACCATGATCACAATTGCTACTTGAAGATATGACAACACGTTGTCGGTTTTTTGTACTGTTTTTGAGGCATTACCTTGACCATTTTGGGCTATAGTTATTTCTTCTTTTTCCGTTTTTGCTGATTGATTGGTTTATCCTGGCAGGGTCGCCATATTATGTCCCTACGGGACTTGTTAAGTAAAACCACACTGTTTGCTCTTGTAAATAATAATGATTTATTAGGAAAATTGGCGAGGCTTATATAGTAGATTTTCCACGTAAGGAATGCCGATATTACATGGGTGTGACATAGGTTGTTTTTAATATAAATAGAAGTTATTTCTAGTAATATGATATTTTCAAGGCTTAGGTCATTTAACTACTTGAAGGTCTTACACATGGATAGTTCATTAGCCTGTTACAGTTATAAATAGATACAATATCATAGCTACACCTCAAAAATTATCCAATGTTTTAATCGTAAATGGAAAGGGAAGGACCAACACTACACTTTTCATTGTGGGCCCAAATTCGCCTACCATAGGAGTTTTGTGTGGTGGGAGTTTTGTTTGCTCTCAGTTTGGACAACCTAACATTGTCCTAAAAGAAATATACTTCCGTACTTTGAAGGATCTGAGGGCACGTTGGCGTCGGTCCCGGTTGATGTGTATGATTACCTATACAGTGGTTGTTACAAAACTCATTCTTCTTAACGATATCCCAGATGAATTTGGGAACGACGAACGACCTGACGAATTGTGGTGGCAGTTTTTCAATTGCTATTATTAGTAGGCCTCTAACATGGTCGTGTAACGACCGGCGCGGCGTCGAAGTGATCATAGAAAGCAACCGGGACCGACTTTTGTACCTAGGTATGTCAGGGAAGTGTAGTTGTATTTAAGGGCATTATAGTTGTATGTTAGGGCAGTGTAGTTTTATTTTAGGGTAGTAGATTGTATTTTTGGAGTATGTTTTTGTATTTTCTTGCGTGGTGATAATGTTGGCTAGTTGGCCTTCCGCCTTGGGATTTTATTGCGTGAAACTCTTCTATCAATTTTATTACACTTTGTATTTTTTGAGTTGTCCATTCAAATTTTTTACTGTTTGCATTAAGCCCACTGTAGTAGTTTTGTAACGCTATGGTAAATTCTTCCTTGTTCACAATTAACTTAGTTTCACTGTTTTCTTGATGGGCAGACTCAATGTCCGACATTGTAATATTATTAAACGGGATTTCAAATCATGTTACACAGTGTTTGAATCATTTAAAACAACAAAACACGCAAAATCAGAATGTTTAGAGAGTAACACTTCTAATCAATTTTATCACTGAAACACCACTACTTTTGTTAAACAAGGTCTTGTTTCACTTGAATAATAACTTTTAAGCACTATTTTAATACTTTTAAAGACATTTTAACCCGAAAATCATGAAATTATTGCAATAACATTGTTTGTTTACTCGCGAGCACCAGCGAAATGACAAGCAAACATGGCGGCGCGCGAATCATGGCGCTCGACCAATCAGAACGCGAGGCGCGTTTCGGTGCACGTCGCATCACAATTACGCTATTTTATTTATTAATATTGTAATTTCTCGCAAAATGATGCGTAAAATTGTAACACGTATGTTGTAGATCACAATATCTCGATAGATTATAATCAAGAGGAATAAATTGTAATATTACGTTTTATATGATTTTCCGGTGACATATACATATATCGCTATATTAGCTTGTTCAGTCTGCGTTCTGCACTCTCGGTGACCGGTTTTGCTACGCGGGCGTGTGCGCTAACTACCTACCTAATAACACGCTAGTGAATTATCGCCGCAAAATCGAACCGTATAATAAAACGAATCATTCTTTGCTAAAAAGATGAACTGCTCCAAGTGCAATGAGGAGGTCACGGATGGTATTTTGTGCTCCATGTGTGGTGGTACTCTCCACTTCGGCAACTGTTCGGGACAAAAAAGGTACTTGGAAGTGCCCAAACTGCCGTGTTCCTCCTACCTCAACAGGAGAAGCCGGGTTTGCAGCGGTGTTGCAGGAAATTAGAGAATTTCGAGCAGACTTTACTTCGATGATATCGGACATAGATACCCTAAAATCGGGCATAGAAGGTATTAATGATAAGTACACTGCAATAGAAAAGCGTTTTTCCGACTTTGAGGACAGAGTAATAGCTCTAGAAAAACAGTCTGAAATCATCATAACATTGCAGGCAGATCTCGTCGCAGCAACCAATAAAATATCTACCCTTCAACACGAATATGACACTCGCGAACAATATTCCAGAATGAACAACGTTGAAATCTCCGGTTTGCCGTTCAAAAAAGGGGAAAATTTAATGAGTCTTCTGAGCAGTGTGTACACGGCTGTAGGTCTTAATCTAGACGAGAAATCTATAGATTGCATACAGCGGGTTCGCCGGTTTGGTACTAGTGAAACCGATGACGTAAACAACCAGCGTGCTCCAGCCGTCATTGTCAAGTTTACTCGTCGTATTTATAAGGATCAACTCTTATCAGCTGTACGTGCGCGTAGGGGTATCACTACGTCATCCGTTGGTCTGGCCGGCCCAGCCGTGAACCTTTACCTCGGCGACCATCTCACTCCAAACAATAAACAGCTGCTTAAACGCGCTCGCCAGTTGAAAAAGGACGGGAAACTCGCTTACCTCTGGATACGTGACTGCAAAATATTGGCTAGAAAAACCGAAACATCCAAAGTCATGCTTATAAACAAAAACTTTAATTTCGGTAACATAATGTGACTTATTTCAATAGTATTTTTTTGGTTCTGTTACTTATTTCACTTACCTTATATTACAACTTTTGAAGTCTGTCATAGATTTACTAAACTTATAAAGGAGGCTGCAACCACCCATTGTGAAACTATTTTATGCTATTTCGCTTGGACAATATTTACGCGTTTGCTACTGCATTACAATGTTACCTTATTTTCAACATCAATTTACCTACTCTGTGTTATTATAATACATACCCTACCACGACTAGCTAATTACGTCCCTATAAAAACACCATGCGCATATTGGAATAATACATATACATATATAATTATCTTTTGTTATCAATGATGACTAATATTACCCTAAGTGGTTATTACCAAAATGTGCGTGGGCTTCGTACAAAAACACACAGTTTTTATTCACAAGTAGTGCAATCTAATTATAGTTTTATCTGTATTACTGAAACATGGTTGACACCTAACTTTCACGACGGAGAAGTGTTCGACAGTAGGTATTTAGTTTATAGGTGCGATCGATCTGCTGATTCTAGCGACAAGGAGCGAGGCGGTGGTGTGGCCATCGCGGTACATCGGGACTACCTACCTGTGCGCCGTGACTGGCCCTGCCCCCCGCCCGCATCATCCGAATGCCTATGGATTTCTATACCGTTAACTCACACAAATGATGGCGTAAATAAATACCTACACATTTGTTGTGTTTACATTCCACACGGACCTCTATATAAAGACACACTTATAAAATGTTTTGATATCTGTAATCAGTTGGTAATTGAAAATCCTAGCGATATTTTTCTTATAACTGGGGACTTCAACGTTACTCAGGCCCAGTGGTCAGTCTCGGAAGATTCTAAAATGAATCTTGCTCACAGCAATAACCTACCAGTACAATCACTTCAAGAGTTCATGTCTTTTTCTGGTCTACCGCAGTATAATAATAGTTTCAATATTAATCATCGCATTCTTGATCTTATTTTCTGCAATGGAAACTGCACAGTGCTCACTAGTGACTGTCCACTGACACCTGAGGATGTTTACCATAAGGCCCTGCACATCGAATTGAATGTTTCTTTTATACCTACACTCAAGCCTGCTCCCACTTTAGTGCGTTGTTTTTTCAATGCAAATTTTGATGAGATAAATCGTGAATTGTCCGAAATTGACTGGCATGCATTATTTTTGGGTCATACTTTAGAGGAATGTGTGGCAATTTTCTACGATATATTTAATCACCTTATACAAAAGTATGTACCTACACGTTTTCAAAGCACATCTCACTCTAAGCCACCTTGGTACACCAAGCCACTTAGACGTTTACTCAACGAAAAAAGAAAATATCATAAACTTTGGAAAACATACGGTAACCCATTAGATCAAGATAGTTTTAAATTACTTAGAAAACGAGTCGCTAAATTAGAACCAATATGTTATAAAAACTTTATAAACAGTACCGAAACTAAAATTACTTCGCATCCTAAGTACTTTTGGACTTTCTTTAAATCTGTTTATAAAAAGAGTGGTCTTCCACAGATTATGCATTATAAAGGTATTTCGGTTTCCAATGGATCAGAGATATGTAGCCTTTTTGATAACCATTTTCACTCAGTATTTGAAAAACCGAGTGAGAATTCTATTGACTTAAATAATCTTCAACCAGTGAATGGTGAATTAATTGAGATGGATTCAATCTTTATTACCAAAGAGCTAGTGCATAGATATCTTAAGTCATTGGATATAAATAAGGGCGCTGGCCCTGATGGCATTCACCCTGTTCTTCTTAGCAAATGTTCATCGCACCTTGCAGTTCCAGTTGCCTTACTGTTTGAAAAATCGCTCAGAGAAGGGTGCGTGCCATCTATATGGAAACGTGCACTTGTTACTCCGATACCAAAAGGGGAAGCTAGTGCTGACATTGAAAAGTATCGGCCCATATCAAAATTATGTCAGCTTGCTAAGGTTTTGGAGAAAATTGTTACCGACCAATTATCAGTTGCAGTAAGGCGTCACATAACTCCAAGTCAGCACGGTTTTCTCAAAGGTCGTAGCGTTGAAACTAATCTCATTTCATATACAGAAGTCATACTTGAAGCTTTAGATAAGAATTACCAAGTTGATGCTGTGTATACTGATTTTGCCAAGGCTTTTGATAAAATTTGTCATGAAAGTTTACTTATGAAGCTTTGGCGGCTCGGTATACACGGAGATCTCTTCAGGTGGATAAAATCCTACATTGAAAACCGCTTGCAAGCTGTAGCAGTTGGAGGTTATATTTCCCAGTATAAAGTTGTCACGTCCGGGGTCCCGCAGGGGTCACATCTAGGCCCATTGCTTTTTGTTCTATACCTTAATGATATCACCCAATGCGTATCTAACTCAAATTTGCTTCTATACGCAGACGATGCAAAGATTTTCAGAGTTATTAAAAACAATGATGATTGTGTTGCCCTACAAAGAGATCTAGATAACTTTGAAAGTTTTTGTAAATCAAACAACTTATTTTTAAACCCCGATAAATGTTTTGTCATTAGTTTTAGCCGAAAGTTGGCGGACATTGATTTCAGTTATAGTCTTTGTCAGAAAAAAATGACCCGAGTGAATCAGATCCGTGACCTTGGAGTTATCATGGACTCAAAACTTACATTTATTCCTCACATGGATAATATAATAAATAAATCTTTTCAACAATTAGGTTTCATTTTGCGCGTGGGCAAGCCATTTAAGAAATTACTAACATATAAGGTGCTTTATAATAGTTACGTGCGAAGTCGCTTAGAATTTGCGAGTTCTGTTTGGAATCCGTTTTATAACGTCCATATAGATAGAATAGAGAGAATCCAAAAGAAATTCGTAAAGGCTGTTGATTATCGCACTGGTCACAGTTATTTAGATTATGTTTCGTCCATGAAAAGACTTAATATTACTACGCTACACTGCCGTCGTGAATGTAATGATGTGTCAATTATATATAAAATTATCAACAATATTATTGACGACCCCACGCTTTTGCATTGCTTATCTTTCAGAGTACCTAGACGTCGTGAACGTGGTTGCCGTGGTAAACCCTTATTCCAAATACCACGTAGTCGCACTTGTTACGCTAGAAATAGTTTCATAAGACGGGCTTGCAGGTTGTATAATGAAAAAATTGTCAATATCGATCTATTTAGCAAATCATTAAATGTTTTCAAAAAACTAACTTTGCAGCATCTCTCCAAAAAAGTTTAAAACAAATGTAATCTTTTTGCATACTTTTCATTTAAAGCTTTTTTTAGTTTATTAGTTTTAAGGTACATTAGGTACCTACCTAATTAAAACTATTAACGGTAGTTCCTTTTTAGTGTAAGAATGTCATGTATAATTATTTAAGGAAACTGTAGGTCTACAAGCTGATAAGACTAAACTGTATTACATGTAGATATATATGACTGTTTGTTTCTTGTTAAATAAAAAAAAAAAAAAAAAAAATTAGTATTGGCATGCACATGTTTCAATAAATTTCAATCACATAATATGAATAAACTTATTGAACGGTGACACAAAATATCGATATAATTTTACATATTATTTATTTTTCCCATCTCTACAAAATATGCGGTCATTGCGAAAGCTAATTGCGTCTTGCGATAATTACCTCTCCCCCCGCAAAAATCAGTGAGCTTGGTTTTGAACAAAATCGTACCGACGCGTTCTCCACTGGTTTTTGTCCTCCGTGCTCTGGACACTTCTGGACGACTGAATCCTGAGCTGCGCGAGTGATAAGTATTTGATGCGGAATGAAACACGAACAGTCTTTAGGAAAGCCGGTTTATTACTGACTTGAGCGGGCGGCGGGGTAGCGCACATACCATCCCTCCACACTAATTTGAATACCTGACTAAACAATACAAATTATAGTTATAAATAAGCCAATATTAAAAGTATTTCTTATAATTAAAATCTGTCTTCGATCTTAGAACACGTTGATCAGTACCAACATTTCTAGACGTTGTAGGAACAACAACATCGCATAAACTATCGTTAGTATTGTCGGTATTAGGAGGACATTCAGATTCTACCTCATTTCCCTCTCCAGATGCATCCTCAAACAAGTCTTCCCCCTCATCGTTAGGCATATTAATAGATGAATCATCGCGTGACCGAGTTTCTTGAGTGGGTGAAGATGATGAAATTGCAACCGGTGGCTCCACTGTCACAACGGACGGAGAAATGCGTGAACTGGTGGTCGTAGGCGGGTCAAAAACTCCGACACCAGAGTTCATCGGGACATCCGTCGACTCCGTGTCTTGCAAGAACGAAGATGAAGAGGCCAATCTATCAATAAATTCTGCATCACTGCCTTTATATTTCCTAATCTGATCTAAATGCCTTTTTTGCACGACATCGTAGTCTATAAAATAAACATTGAACATTCTTTTCCCTATTATTTTATCTATTTTTCCTAGCACCCAACTTCCTTTTCTTGCTATAAACCACCTTGCCCATACAATTTCACCTACTTTAAAACATCTACTGGCAGTCAGACTTGCGACCTGCGGCGTCTCCGACTGATCGGTAACAATTTCTGCTTGTGGCAAAACTAAGTCTAATCGTGTCCGTAAATTACGTCCGAACATCAACTTTGCCGGCGAGACGCCAGTTGAACAATGATTAGTATTCCTGTACTGAAACAGGAAACACAGTAATTCTTCATTTCGTTTGCTCTGATTAACATTTTCTTTAGCCAAAATACATCTTAACATTTTTTTACACGTCTTTACTGAGTTTTCTGCTTGTCCATTGCTAGCAGGGTGATATATGGGTGACGTTATGTAACGTGTACCATTTTTGGAACAAAATGTTTGGAATTCGGCGGAACAAATTTTAATATCGTTATCGGATACTATCACATTTGGAATGCCAAATGTTGAAAATAGTTCCTTTAATTTATTTACCAGAGCAGAAGTAGTTGTTCCACGATCCATCTGAATACACTCTACCCATTTACTGAATGCGTCAACTACTACTAAATAAGTGCATTGAGCGAAAGATAAATAATCAATGTGGATTCGGTATCAAGATTTAGGGGGACGCTGCCAGCGCGAGGGAGCGGCGCGCGGAGGAGCAGCGCGTAACGTCGCGCACACGCCGCACGCGCCCACCATGCGCTCGATGTCGCTGTCAATGCCTGGCCACCACATTCTAGCCCTAGCCGCACCTTTCGTTTTGACTATTCTAAAATGAGCGACATGTAATTCTTGTAACATGCGATCTAGGAACACTCTAGGTATAACTACCCTATGCCCTCTAAATAAACATCCATTGCTTACTTCAAGGTCAAGTTTACAATGGTAGTATGGTTTTATTGAATTGCAAGTTATTTTCCGGGGCCAGCCGTGATTCATATACTTGATTACAGTCTGCAATATCTTATCCGACTCAGTTGCTTTAGGTATTGAATCAAAAGAAACCGGTATTACGTTAGAGTCAAGGAAAAGGAAAGCCTGACTACTCTCCTCCTCGCACGCATTATCAACCAAGGGCAAGGATGCTCGAGACAAATAATCTGCCACAACATTGTTTTTTGTATTACATAATTGTATGCCGATAATATGATTGCATACCTCTGCAATCGCAGAGCAGCCGTAACCGAAACACCACTTTTTTTACCAAAGATGGATAATAATGGCTTGTGATCTGTCTTCAATATAAAGGGTGTTTGAAGGCCATACAAATATTGATGAAACTTTTTTACTCCAAATATTATAGTTGTAGCTTCCTTTTGTATTTGGCTGTAATTGCGTTCACTAGCCGACAAGGACCTCGATGCAAAAGCTATTG
This sequence comes from Keiferia lycopersicella, assembly GCA_029255805.1. Classification (NCBI taxonomy): domain Eukaryota; kingdom Metazoa; phylum Arthropoda; class Insecta; order Lepidoptera; family Gelechiidae; genus Keiferia; species Keiferia lycopersicella. The sequence continues at coordinate 584,266 of JARACZ010000047.1, read as the reverse complement.
GACGATCACATCCATCCGAACCTCGCTGAGATATCGTTTATCTTTCGTTATCGCCAGTACCTATTCAGGACAAGTTTTTAGTCCGTGCCTGTCGATTACGTAGCCAAGGTACGTAATGCTCTCCTGAAAAAATTACATTATTCTTTTTGTAAACGTAAACCGGACTCACTGAGTCTACGCAGAACCTCACGTAATCTACTTAAGTGAGTGACGTCATCCGGTCCCGTAACGCAAATATCATCGAGCCAACAACTAACTCCTTCTAACCCTGAAAGGATCGTTTCCATGGCTTTTTGAAATATGGCTGGTGCATTTGCTAATCCATTAACCAATCTCGTATACTTAAATAAGCCTTTTGATGTATTAATCATTGCCCTTGTGATTTTTCGTCTAACAAAAATTGATTGTATGCATTTTTTAGATCAATTTTGCTAAAAAGTTGCCCCCCTCCCAATTTTGCAAAAACTTCTTCTATGCGTGATATTTGTCTATAATGAGATCTTTGTTCAATGTGATTGAATAGTCGCCAGCAATCCTAACTTTGCCATTTTCCTTTAAAACGGGTACTATTGGAGTTGCGTAATCTGAGTGATTAACGGGAACTAAAATACCTAAACTGACTAAACGATCTAACTCGCTTTCAACTCTGTCTTTTAATGCAAACGGTACTGACCGTGGTTTGAAAAACTTAGGAGTCGAGTTTTCCTTTAATTGTAAATTTACTTTAAATTTATTGAATTCACCTAATTCATCCCGCCACAAATCCGGATATTGTTCCAATAATCTGTCTACGTTTGTACTTGATTTATTATAATTAATTTTTGTGAATTGTATGTCAAAAGCGGACATAAAATCTCGCCCAAGTAATGGTGGCCCACCGTTTTTGACTACAATTAGTTGCAACAATTTAGACTCATTATTAAATGTGGCTTTAATGTTAAAAAATCCCATGGGCGTAATTTTATGCCCGGTATAAAAGCACATTTTAATATTACAATTATTCAGTTTGTAATTTGAAAATAACTGATAGTATAATTTATCGGAAATAACTGACGTGCCTGACCCAGAATCTAACTCCATTGTAATTGTAATTGTTTCTTTACCCAAAATTAAATTTACTTTTATAGGTTGGTTGTTAACGTACCTTAAGTTAAAGTTTTGACACTCCTGGCAACAATTATCATCACCACTCTCGCTATTATCGTTATCACAATGATTGCTAGATAAATTATTTACGCGAACATTTTTGTTGTTACAATAACACATTTTTTAAGGTGGCCTTTGACCCCACATCGCTGACACTTGTATCCCTTAAAACGACAGGTATCGGCAGAATGTGAATTCATTCCGCAGATTTTGCACCTGGAAGCTTCTCCACCGCCTCGCTGTTCTCGCGACGGCGGCGCGCGCGCCGCTCCCGCCTGGCCGGTGGCGGCGCGTCCCGCGCGCTGCCGTGACCCTCCAGCTGTATGCGATGAAGCATGGTAGATGGGTTCTTCCTTCATAACCATCACGTTTGCCTCCCTTGTGCAAGCCGCCTTCTCTGCTGACTCAAGTCCCCGCCCAATGTTAGTAGTGGATGGGTTAAGCTCAAAAAGCTTAGTACGTTCAGGACCCGAACCCAGACCAAGTACGAAGCGATCAGCAAGAACTGTGTCCAGAGAAGTACCAAAGTTGCAGTAACTTGCTAACTCCCGAAGACGCGCTGACCAGTCCAACAAACTTTCACCTGGATTACGTGTTGCTCCATAGAACCTTGCCCTAACCGCGTAAGAACTTTGTTTGGGCTTAAAATGTTCGTCGAGTAATGAAACCAGCTCTGCATAACTCAGATTATCCGCCGCCTTTGGATGTGCGAGATTTCGCAATAGACGGTAGGAATCATCACTTAGATACGTGATAAGTACCGCCGCCTTCTTCTCATCTTTGATGTCGTTCACCTTCAAGAACTGAGTTAATCGGCCCTTAAAAAGGTTCCCAGTGTGCGTTCACTCAATACTGTTTCAATTTGTATGGCAAATTCTGCACTATTTAACGGCCGGCGTAGTTCGTTAGATGGCGCCATTTTGTTTAATTCACATACCGACTATCCTTTACCAGTGTTTGTAGTATTCGCAACATTATTAGAATTGCCAGTGTGGTGTTCCGTTTCTCGCAAATCAATTATGAAAACATAGTATTGAATTCATATCAAATCAACAGTTATTCCATTAAAATTGAAATAAAATTTAAATAAATGCAACTGTTCTGGAAAAATCAAAGCTTCCGAATTTTTATGTATTTTATTTGGGTAATATATTTATCATTTTATGACGACACTGTGCTGCGTGCGTAACGAAACGTTATAAAAGTTTCTTTCATGAGATTCTTTCACAAGTTTCTTTTCCGTTTGTGAATTGTTGTAAAATTGTTCGTTTTTGCAAGTTTTTATTTATTATAACAACGCTTACGTTTACCGGATCTTGACATTGACTCCATGACTAAAATATAGACCCCAGCTTGTATATGAACTCTGATTATCGCCGCTTTCTCCTACTGACCCCAGCTAGATTTTTGGATACCGACACCGCTGCCTTCACCAACTACCATCTGCTTGGACTTGTATTTATTTCGATTAGTATTTTTCCGGAGGAAAATGTCTAATAAAAAGTGCTGTGTACCCGAATGTAAAGTGATTTGTAAGTAAATTCGTGTTTTATTCTATTTGTTGTAAATATTCCCGTATTATTACTTGCGCCGACATGGATATAGCGCGAATTTGTTCTGCTTTATCTTTCGGGAGAAGAATGTGAGATTTATATTTGTGAACTAACTATGAATTGCTTCATTTATAATTTCTAGGTGGTGAAGTCCCATTGCACTCATTTCCAAATCCAGAAAAGGAACCAGACCGGTTTAAATCTTGGCTTTACAATGTTGGAGGAGATGTATTGGGTTTAGATAACCAATTCATTTAAAAAAGTCGAAGAGTATTCCACAACAATCACAATCTGTAGAAATATTGTAACGGTATGCAAATAAAATGTATAATCTGTGGGCGCACGGCCGGAGGGTATGACACTTGTCATCTGACAGTCGAGCGAGCCGGACGTGCGCTCACAGGTCACAGCCTATTCCAAATAATATTAGTGTTGTTTCACTCTAAGACATACGTCTGTGACCCAATGGACGTCACAAATGGCGACGAGCTATGTGTAAGTCCTTTGTCAAGAAGGGAAGGGAGGTTGGAAAAAGTAAACAAATCCGTTGTAAAGGTTGTTGTGGTGCATAAAAATTATACTCTCTAAAAATATCTAATAAATATAGAATCCACGCATTACAAATACCTTCTTTCCGCAAGCTTAATTTGAAGGCATAGCCCTAATTATCACGGACATCAATCAGCTAAACATCAAGTTGCAATGAAAATCAGTACAGTGCAGTAGTGAGTAAATAAGTACCTAGGTTAGTTTAGTACAAAACGGTTTGGCAACGAAAAGCATTACGTTACGTAAAACAAAAAAAAAAATTGAAATAAAAAGCGGTATATAAAAAAAATCGTTGTATTGAAATATTTTTTTTATTAAACTGACATTCGAGCATCTTATAAACACAGTTGCAACCAGATGTCGGCAGCTTATTTATATATTCAAAACATTCAGACATATAGCCGATAAACAAACATTGAAAACAGTCTATTATGCCTTATGTCAGTCTAACTTACAACACACCTTTATCATTTATGGGAAGTACAGACTGTCCGACAAATTTTTATCCTTCAAACTGTTTTAAAAAAGCATCATGAATGTTCATTTGATCCGGACCTTATACTCGGAAAACGAGTTCATTTCAAAGTGTGCCAATCGGCACGTTTTAGGACTAAATCTGTAAATCGTTTTTATTGCTTCCTCGGTGGTTTAACTACAATAAAATAAATAGCATATTAGATATTTATCCACTGTCTAGGTACGAATGTAAATTTAAACTAACAAAATGGCCACGGAACACGTAGCCATAATGAAAGTAAAAAGAACCCGTTACAATATACCCCAACCACGCAGAATTGGCCTTAGGGAATGAACATGGGATGTTCACGTGATTTTATACGTCATTTTATTCTACAAGAAAATACGAGAAAAACTGTATTTTTACTTTTTTTCTATCCCGAAAAATGACTGAGATATTCAAGATCAAAGTGCGTGTTTCCGGCCAAAGATTTTTAAAAACGCGGGCGAGCGCCCGCCAGCCGATGACGTCACGGTTGTCGTCGTTCGGCAGTCACGCTCGCGTACGCACGGCATCGCGCAGTCAAAATAAAATCTTTAATATAAAACAAGGAAAAAATATTGTATCGTGCCGCAATGTTTCAACTCCACGGTTAAAACACCAGATAAACTCTTTTTTAATGTGCCTTTGAAACAAAAAAAAAAATGGATGACAGCCGTAAAAAGAGTTGATGTAATAGGACCTTCTTCTGCTGTGAAGACCATTTTGATGTAAGTACTAGTTATTTGTAAGTTTGTTTATCCATTTTCTCTACATTTCGTGTCACATTTAGCATAAGTAATGTACTTTCCAAGGACTTTCTTTATTGTTTTCATAGGAACCTCCCTACCTAGATATCTTGTCCTATTCATACCAAAACCTACCTACTTATTCAGCCGGGATAAAATATTTACTCATTAGAAGATAAATAAAGATTAGGTTTGCCTAAATTATTTTGATGATGGCTCATTTTATATTGTTTTCTCTGAACTACAGTAGGTATAAAAACTGCCATGGCTGCGTATGTGACAGCTAAAGTGGCGCAGTACCTACACTGGTTCTCAACCGACTGTATTTCACGGGTTGCAAAATATTCCTTAGAATTATACCTATATTAAATCAAATGTTTTATCAGCAGAAGTGTCCAACTCACGGCCCGCATTAATAATTCACTGGCTAGACGTTATTTAATTATTTTTTTATTACAGGTGGAAAATGACATGGAAAACTATGTTAAATATAAACTCGTTGGAGGCCCACTTAAACTCAAGAAAGGCGTAGTGCCTCATAGGTTTGCTTGTCAAAAACAATCAGAAGAAAAACCTGAGCGCTCGGTTGTGAGAAAACTTAAAATTGCAAAACTGACAACTCCTTCCATAACGTCTACTAATGAATGTCTTGCGTCTTCTTCTTCACAAGACGTTGAAGAAATATATATTGTAGATTCCGTTCCTCAAGTAGAAGATATCGTGAACGACCCTTTGGAAGAAGTGACAAGTTGCGAAAATATAAGTTGTACCACAGAAGAGGTTTTAAAAACGAGACACAAAAAAATACAAGTGAATATAAAGAATAAAGTTTATCATAAAAGTACCGAGACGGATGATAAATATTTTAATTTGAAATGTTTAGATAAAAAGCAAAAAAAAAAAACATAAAACAAATTCGGGTTGTAAATGATCCGTCGACTTCCAGTTTTGGAGAATCTTTGATATCGACAAATACTGACAAAGACTACAATGTATCAGATGAATCACATATTACAGATTCTGAGGCAGATTTTGACAACGAATCTTTTAAAACGCACAAGCAAAAAGCTTCTCTTTTATGTGTATCTCGGGAACCTCTGATGCTTTTAGGAATCCCAAAGCAGTGGTATTGTTGTATTCAGCTGTTAAGTGAATCGTGCAAATGCTCACCAAGAGATGTGATGATAGTCTTAAAAAAGATCCGCTTATATCAATCTAACGCCTTGCTTGCGCTAAATTTTGGAATCTCAAGTCGTTACGTAGGAACAATTTTTAGAAAAAATGTTCCAATCATTTCCTCTTGTATGAAAAGTCTTGTGTTTTTCCCAGAATCAGCAAAAGTGGTGACTAATATACCAATGCCATTTCGGAAAAGATACAGCAACGTGAAAAGTATTATCGATTGTTTAGAAATACAAATAGAAAAACCGACTGAACCAACAAAGCAAGCATGCAGGAATATAAATCATGTAATACCATGAAGTACTTGATATCCATAACTCCTGATGGTCTTATCAATTTTATTTCTGAGGGATATGGGGGTAGGGCATCTGACACTATAATTTTTGAGGACTGTGGATTTCTAGATTTGCTACCTAGAAATAGTGCGGTTATGGCCGATCGAGGTTTCAAAAATGTAGTTCATCTTTTGCAGCAAAAGGAATGCGCATTAATACGGCCACCCACTGTCAGTGCTGAGATAACTCCAACAAAAAGTGAAGTACTAGAAACAAAGAAAATAACAGCTTTGCGCATACACGTCGAAAGAACCATTGGCAGATTGAGAAACTTTGGGTTCCTGATGCCACATGCAACTGTAGATCTTAAACAAGTTGATTTGTTAGACTACGTCATGATGATTGCATGTGGTATAGTTAATTTACATAGCCCATTATTTAATTTTATAGAATGATTTATGGAGAATAAAAGATTTTAAATAGATATACAAATTTATTTCTGAATATCATTCAGGTACTCCTGTCTTAATAAGTTTTTCAAAAACACACTCCTTCCAAAACTTGCTAATTTTAACAAATAGAGCATCACAATAGTTTTTATCATATAAAACTTCCTAAATTTCTACTTTTTTTCACACCTCAAAATCTACATGTGCAACACAAAAATAACCTTTTTCTTTCCCTACCAAGTGCATCTGGGTCTGTATTTGTGCTAAATATTGTTTAGCTAATGATCCGTTATTGTAATATTTTTTTGCCGTTGCAGCTTTTGATGGACACTTTATTTCTATAACATGAGTTTCAATCACTTCATCTGGAGATGCTCCAAAAAATGGATAACATGCAGTGAGATACAGTCCTGATTGTTTAATCGAAATACTTTTTTTTAGTTCCACTTCTTTTCTGACAGCTTCTTCCAAAACTTTCCCTCTTTTCATCGCGTCAGTTTCAATCAAAAGCTTAGCCCCGAATATTTGATCAACAAGAGTTCCATTTTGCGTGCAACATTGAGCCGTTTCATGAGCTTTCGATGCTGTTACTCGGCCATACCGCATTTCGAACCAAAGATCTGAACTGGCTTGGGCCTTAGTTGCTGATTCCACCAGTTGGCATCATTTCAGTCATTTCAGTCATGCAATAATTTAAAAAAGATTCAAAGCTTAAATTTTCATTGCCTTTTATAAAGGTACATATAAGATTATGCATAGATAATCTTTGTACCTCTGGTTTATCTTTGACGTAGGCTGAAAGCTTACAATCAAGTCCAAGATCGTTTATTTTTTGCATAATTTTGACAATAAAGTCATCGTTATTAGGCATTACTGTGTCCATGTTATTTTGAGCAAAATCCTTGGCTTTGATAAATTTCAATGTAGTTCCAATGCCTGAAAACAATAACGAAGTTATAAAAACTGTATTGCATAAAATACACTAGCAGCTGGAGGCTGTTATAATCACCTGAAAGAGTTGACTTCTTCCAGTAACATTTAACTGAAGTCGGCGAAGGCTCCTCCGTTCTGCGGTGAAGCCACATTAAAAAAGCCACAGAATGTTTACATCCACCGTTGCTAGCTGCGCAGTCTTCACAGGATATGTTTATTATCTCTTCTTCTTTCTCGTTGCATTGCAGGACACAGTGGTATGGTTTGGAACGCACTTTGTGTTCAGGAGTTATGCGGCACTTGACGGTACATATGTCTCCCTCTCTTTTCAACTGTATGTACCCTATGGCATCATCACCGTAGCTCTCTCTTCCTGACCTAGAACCACGTAACGTATTTTTTTTTTTTGAAAAAACGAAACTTATTCCAAAATATATTTTAAATAACCAACAATGACAATGTAAAACCTTGCGGGCCGCAAGTTGATGACCACTGATTTTATTACTATTATTTAAAAAATAACTTTTAGTTTTTAAGTAAAAATTTGCGGCCCGCAAGTTGAGCAGCACAGATACAACCGAATATCACGCAAGGTAGAAGAACTGCGCTGCGAGCCAGTAGGTATGCAGTAGGTACCGAGGACGATCGAGCAGAACGACGTCGCCGGCCGTGTTGTAGGCACCCACCTACGAGGTTGTGTTGTATTGTAGTTGTAGGTATGAGATATGAACCTACTAGCACTAAACGTAGCAGCTGACGCACTGAACCGAGACACATACCTACCTGGTTTAAGAGTAGGTACTAGTTACTTGTTCATTCTGATTCTACTTACTTACCTAGGGCTCCTATTCGTAAGTAGGTATCTCTTTGGGTACTTATACCTAAGTTAGTCGCCATGGTACTGGCGGGTGCGTGTGTGTAAAAGAGGCGCGTACCTTCTTCAGCCACCTCTTATACCTACATTAAGGCACATACCTACCTACTCCATGGCCCATGCACACATACCTCTCTACTGTTGCTGGCGGCTGCCTGTAGGTACGTGAGTAAACAGGTATATTTGCGTGGAGTAGGTAGGTAGGTACCTATGCGGCTTCCCAGCGTCACTTCATTCCTGGCACTCGATTGTGATTGCAATGTGACTGTCACAAGTCACAACCGGCATGTTGCTTGGCGGCTATAACAGCTGGCTAAAGTAGGTATGCTGCATACCGTATTTTATTTTATTTTTTTATTTTATTTATGTATTTTAGGAAAAACCTCAGCTTACAATATCTTAAATAGATCTTATAATAAACACAGAAAGCCATTTATGGTTTCTCACTAATAGAAACAAGTTATAAATTATAACATATCGGCAGTTAACAGAAACTGATTGACAATTAATTTAAAAAAAAAACAAACAACATTTCAACCAAAACACTATTAAAATATTGCTTACCTACTCATTATTAAAGAATAGGGTACTGATAAGACGTCTCGCTGTTGCCGCACTCGTATTAAATAGATCTAGATCTAGTTTAGAAAAAAGTTCATTAAATTTGCTGCTCGCTCGGTACAAGAAACTATTTTGCCTATAATTAGTTGACGCGGATGATAAGGCCAATGGTATTTTATGACGATATGACCGAGGCACTTTAATGTTCAACTTACTCAAAAGATCTGGACAATCAACTGAATTGTTAGTTATTTTTAGGAGAAAAACTGTATCAGCAACATTACGACGCGTCTCCAGAGGTAACAGATGGAATTTCCTACACAGGTTGTGATACTCATTGGTATGGTATTGAAATTTTATGCGAAAACACATATGTTTAACAAATTTTCTTTAGATCCGTTCTATACGTGTGATGTAAATGTCATACCTAGGGCTCCAAACCTGGGAAGCGTACTCCAAGGAGCTCCTTACATAGGAACAATATAACACTTTTAATGTTTTAAGCTGCTTGAAGTCCCTAGCAGTACGCATCACAAAACCCAAAGCCCTATGCGATTTAGCTATTATATTTTCAATATGTTTGTCAAATAGTAGTTTAGAGTCGTGAATAACACCTAAATCACGAACCAAATTTTCTCTAGGTAGGGTATGCCCGTTGATTTGATAATTATAATAAATAACATTACGTTTGCGACTGTATGTCACTACTGAGCATTTTAATGGATTAAGATCTAGATGATTATCAGCGCAATAGTCAGCTAGCCTAGTGATATCTTCTTGTAGACAGTATGCATCAGTAAGTGTCGATACAGCTGTAAATATCTTCATGTCGTCAGCAAAACATAATACTTTAGAGTTATGTAAGCAGTGATTGATATCATTGACAAAAATGACAAAAAGCAGGGGCCCCAGCAAGGATCCTTGCGGAACGCCGCTTGGTACCCGAACCCAACTAGAGATGTAATTATTGATTACCACAGCCTGCGTGCGATTTTCTATATACGAGGCAAACCACCTAAGCAGATCTCCGCTTATGCCAACAAGCTCTAATTTAACTAACAGGCGATTATGATTAATTCTGTCGAATGCCTTACTGTAGTCTGTGTATATGGTGTCAACCTGATAGCCTTTGTCCATGAGATATGCGTCTGCTTTACGCACAGGCACTCGCCAGTACCATGACGAGTAGGTAAAGTAGGTAGGTGCCCACTGCCCACATAATTAGTACCTTCGACAAGGAGGTCCATCCATAAGTAGAAAGACAGGTACTTCAGGGTAGTCACGAACTCGCGCGAGAACTGTTGCTTACACAGTAGGAGTAGGTATTTTTTATCATCGCTCATAGTACCTATCTATAGGCATAGATATAAAATTCAAAATACACTTTGATTGAGCTGCGATAACGCTACAAAACCGTATTCTCTACGTACTTAAAAAGATCTATTAGGTACCTATAGTACGCGGCAAACTTCTTGAACATCGCGCGAGGTGGTGGGGGCAAGTGCCGTCACGCTCCGCACTACCAAAGTTTGGTCGGCAAAAGCGGGACGGCATTTGCCCCCACCACGTCGCGCGATGTTCAAGAAGTTTGCCGGGTACTGTACATACCTTTTCATCTTTAACCCTCGAATTTCGGCAGCGGTAAAATCCTGATTCTGCATAAAATATTAGGCCACCATCAGGGTATCCACTTTCGGAAGGTTATTAGACTGGCCTTTTAGGAAACCTTCTTCCATTTCACTTGATAACTGCACACTGCACTTGACTCGGTAATACAATAACAAGCAAAAAAGAAACGAAATAAGCGGCGTGCTCTATTGCGGTCGCGAGCTCTGGACAATCGTGACGTCACGGCAAAAGCGCGCGCTATTTCGGAAATTTAAAATGGGGCCAAAACTTCTCGCTGTCATAACTTTGGAAATACTGCATGTTTTGAAGGGAAACAAAAACTAATGTAATGTACTTGATCTATTCTTTAATTAAAAGGGTATTTGGAAGTAATATTTTAACCCTGTGCCGTCGTTCATTCACGGCTGTCCCAGCCGTAAAATCCTCTCAGAGAAACCAAAACACAAAAACACAGCATACTTAAAACAACAACAAAACACACCACTGGCAACATCCTATAATAAAAGCGATAGTCGAAAATTGATACCCAGTTCTGTTAAAATTACATTATTAAAATATATCTTTATCATGCCTTACAGTCTCATGATTAGGACACCAACCTTTAAAAGAGACAAAAGATAACTTCAGATTAAGATATGAAATCACTCGTGTTAATTTAAACAAACCAACTGAATCTTAACAGAAGTAGTTAACTTAAATATAATTTAAAAAGACTTACTTGCACGCCGTGTGATGCCGGCTTAGAATAGCATCACCCCACATCCTTCCCGCGGGTGTCGTATGAGCGACTAAGGGATTTGAGTAGGGAGCATTGGTCTATTACAAATTTTAGGCGACAGGCTGACAACCTGTCACTATAGTAATACACACAAACAACCTTGGAAAACAATCCTCAAAAATGTCAGAGGTGGCGACAGCGACCGCATTCTTACGGCCGTTAACGCTCTGCCTACCCCGCAAGGGATAAAGGCGTGATATATGTATGTATGTACTTGCACGCCATCTAACCTTTAAAATACAAAATCAAGCGACTGAAGGTAACTATTTAATTTTAAATGAAAACTAGTTTTAAATTTAGAAAAAAAGAAAACTAGTACTAGGTATCAGTCCTTTATCGCAACAATCCTGGTAACAGTGTATTGGGAAACCCATCCAATCCACTAGCACCCACAAACCATTCTAAAACAACATAATCGTCACACCAGTGTTCTCAATTCCATTATTTTAACCAACAGCCGGGACCAATCTAAAACAGCCAACCTGTGCTCAGGGGATTATAAAAAAAGTATGTAGTGATTAGCACCACCTAACCTGCCCAACCTATAAAAAAAGAAATATAGAAAAAACCAACAAGTCAGCAAACAGAACAGAACCAGCAGCAACTAGCCAGTCTCAGAAAAAGCAATACCTGCTTCTAACAATATTTCCGCTTTTCAGGAAACCACACAGCAAAACATACAACTCTTCATTAGCACCCCTAATTATTTATTTTCAGATCCTTTATGTGCCACATTCCAACATCTTTCCCACTGCAATCCAATCGATAAACCAAAGACGATTTCTTTTCAATAATTTTACATTTAATGTATTTAGGTGCTAATTTTGCTGAGTAAAATTTATCCTTGACACTTAAAAGAAAACACCTCTTCCACACAGTCTGACCAATCTCTAGTTCTACATGCCTTCTTCTTAAGTTATAGTACTTAAGTAGCATTTCTATCATGACCCTTCAACAACTCCGACTTAATTTTACGAAAAATATCTGCTAAAGATCCTAAATTTTGAGCGTAATCATCACGAGACGGAAAAGACAGTTCGGCGAGTTCCACCGGAGTTGAATCATACAACGAACCAGACACCACCGCTTCACGGCCATGAACCAAAAGGAACGGAGAATAACCCGTTGCCTCACTCACTGTCGTATTAATTGCAAATTGAATTTGCGACAAGTAGACATCCCAGTTACTGTGATCATCCTTGATCACAGCAGATATAGATGTGACTACAGTGCCAATCTGCCTTTCCACTGGGTTAACTTGCGGACAGTACCTTGGACGTACGTGAATTTGTGGCATCGCATATCTATAGAACAGTGCAATGCGGGCTGTAGAGGGCTTAGGTGAATCAAACGATCAGTCTCAGGTTCGAACGTATAATGAATGACGAAAGCCAATACAATCAGTATTATAACTAAAGAGGTGCTAACCTCAGCACTTATGATGTAGCGGTTAGGTGCTCTACAGTACACCTTCCCCCTATTTGAAAAAAAATAAAATATGAAATGTTTTTAATTTTTTGAATAGCTACGTATATATACCTAAATCATTTCAAATAAAAAAAAATATTGTATTTGATTTCAAACTTGAATAAGTTGTAATACAATTTTTATTATTTCATTCGTATGTTTTTTTGAAATAAGAACTGAATTTTTAGTGTTATCAGTGTTGAAGATAATGAACGTGCAACATTACCATGCCATATAATGTGTCATTCCAAATAATTCCAGTTTTTATTAATTTTGATCTTATTAAATGAATAATTGAACATAATTAAGTATTTTGTAGTAATGCACTATTTAAAAATGCAGAATATGGTAATATTTTCCGTTAATTATAAATTTAGACAAAAATTGTATTAAACCTATTTTCTGTTTAGTGCACATCAGCTGAATTGAAGTGTATAAAAATTCAATTTTCTCATAATTACTTAATTTATGTACCTTTTAATTAATTATATTTTCTACGATCCTATTAACTAAACCTATTTTCTACCAAGGGCCTTTATTATGCTGACATTATTTGAAACTGTTTTTTTTTTAAATACATTATTTTTTTTGTTACTGTAATCACCTACAGACAGTATAAAGTACAAATTACATAAATGTGTAGGTAAGATACGCAACTGTGATAAATATTATTTATATTATTTCAATTCATCTAGTTACACAAATTCCATGGCCATTTACAGATTTGATTTTCTAATACATTAATTTCGACTAAAACTTATATGCATGATCATTCTTTTCAATATTACAATCATTTATACATTTTACAACGTAGTGTATTTATTAATTTTTCATTCGTCAAGTAGTTTATGTCTCATTCATTCGCTTTTCTTACAACAGCAGTCAATCAATTAGATATTTATTAGTAGCTTATACTACTGAGTCACTACAGTGGACTTGAGGCACACTTTATAACATGGGCTGGCCAGCCATTTTTAATGTCGGTTTATTTTATTTATTACATTTTCATAATATAATTTTTATTTATTAAGGCACTTTAACCGACTTGTCGCGACTTTATACATTATACATAGGCATTTAGCCTTTTACAACAAAATAATATTAATGACATGCTTTGCATTCATTAACCAAGGTCATGATTTAAGACATAACATAAGTCTCCAACATTTCTCACGTGGAAAGCTCGTTTCGGCCATGATCGAAAGAAGGACCTGAACCTTGAAGTGCCTTGGTGCCTTACTTAATTGTTGACTGTGTGCTACCGCAACTCGTGCGTATCATTAACTAATCATATACCAAACAATAAATAATCTCAGCCACAACGAATATTTTGATCATAAAATATCATAACTTTTGGTTGATCAGGCCAGTTGTATCAGATATAATAATAAGCAAAATAATTCCATATCTTTTTTAAACCGTACAAACTTTACTTAGACCTTCAATAAATAACATCTATTCCTGAAGCCTATTTCTTTTAGCGTATTGTGCTATATATACTCAATCTACTACTCACAACTCATAATACAAAATTCTACATTCGTAAGAAAATACGTAACAAATAGAACTCAATTTATAAAATTAGCCCTAAATGATTTTAATACGATTTACTTTTAACAAACATCTTATTATTAACAAACATTTCCTACTCAATTATGTATATCAACTACTTTTATTTGTTTATTTATTACTCTTGAACAAAATCTATTCTCAACTGAAATTCATTGATTTCTCTTTTTTATTTTTTACAAATCATCCATGGAATTATGTGTAATAATATTGTTAAACATTTTTAAAATCTGAATATATTATCATCAAAATCCAATATGTATTCTATCAATACCATTGGTAAATAGTTATAAACAAAATGTGCATAATCAATCACAATATATCAAAGCAAAGTTATTAAAGTTTTAAGCATTAAGTCCGCCTTTCTAAAACATTCATTCAAACTGTCCTGATACCGAGAATTGGCCAAGTTATTCAACGTCAGCATTGCATTGCCGAGGATCACCTTACTTGTGAACACTTGCTGACTGAAATAAAATCGACTCAGCACTACAACTACCTAACGTTTGTATTGAATGTTTTTTTTAAAAACACTTTGTAATAAAACTACTCAATGAACCTTAAGGAGTAGACAGAGCATCAGTGGCGTAACTATTTGAGTTTCCGTAAATAAAACTATTACTTATTAAGTTCTGATCATTAAACTTAGCAAATAAAATAGATATATAATAAAAAAATTAATGGAATAAACTTAATTCTGGGTACTATACTTGTTACTTACGTACAAAAAAAAACTGAAAATTTTATTTTACAACATTTGTTACCTGTGTTACTGGTTTTCAAAAGAACACATAAATATTTATATATTTTTTTTTAATACCTCTATAATATGTATTAAGTCATTTTGTAGCTAGGTTGGTATTAATCAAAGATTTGATAAATAATGTTAATAAATTGATATCTAGAGTGATATACAGAACAAAAATGATTTGGTTCGCTATGTAAGTAATAATATGAATTTAAAATTCATGTAGATACATATTTACCGTTATGATGTTACAAAGACAGATATTGAATTAACAAGGTAATATCTACAACCAAATTTTATGTTAGTATATCTACCATCCAGATAAGGTAGGTAAAACTTTCCTGTTTTTAAAAAAATACAATCATTTTTTTTAAATGGTGTTATTTTTTTTTAATTTCATAAATTACTCAATATAAACGATAAATGTTTATTTACCTTATTTTTTTTTAACATGAACATAAAATTAAATTCATGATAAACCGACTAATAAAAACTTTTGCAGCTAATTCATGTTACATCAATATTTTCAAATGAATTTAAATATTAAATATTTCGTTCCAAATCTATAAAGAAAATGTTATACAGCTAAACATAAATAATTTTTCTCCTATTCTTAATTTTGTTGATAAGAAGTAGGTGAATATTAGAAACCATACAGTGTAGTCATATAAATTAAATTCATGTTACGTACTTACGTTCTATAAATATAGTATTTTCCTCTATAACAGTGTAGCCTGCCTAAAATTTGTAAGATACATTTTATTTCGCACAATACAAATCAGACGATTATTTTATAATTAAAGAAATAAGAATTTAAAACAGTAGGTACACACACATTACAGCCAAAACAAAATTACATACAAAATTATTAACAAAAGTAGTCTAGAACTTAATTGTTGCTGCACTATACTGATCTCTTTACTGTGCTTTCTTTTGTCGATTTCGAAACTATTGTGTAAAATTTGGATTTAATTAAAAATACAGATACATACCTTTAGCTTTTCGAAAATTATAACGGCTTTAAAAACCTTTGAAAATTACTGAAGTTAGAGATAAAATTACTGATATGATTAAAAGTAAGTACGTACAATATGCAGAAATCTTGGAATAAATATTAAATAAACGTAAGTTTTGCTGTAAAATAAAAATACTTTTTATAGAATCCCTAGCGTAGCAATAGCAACTATTAAAATAAATATTTGCAAATCATCTCGATCAGCACCAGTATAATTTTTGTTGTGTTATGTCTTTGCAAACAGCGTTATATTGTAGTAATACAATTTATGAAAAAAATATTTGGAAAAAGAAATTAGAAAATATTATTAATACAAATTGATCGTGATTTAATACACTTAATTTGAAATAAAGGCTCTTGGTTGTATATAGAGTATAAGAAAAAAAAAATCATAATATATTGCCCATTCAAAATAAATTTTTTACGTCAATATATTTTCTTTCTTTTTCATTGGATTTAAAATAGCTTTTTAAATTATTATTGAGTATACCACTGACACAGCCGTCGTCGTCGTCGTCGTCGTCGTCGTCTCAGCCGATAGACGTCCACTGCAGGACATAGGCCTCCCCCAAGGATCTCCACGATGATCGGTCCAGCGCCACCCGCATCCAGCGGCTTCCCGCGACCTTCACCAGATCGTCGGTCCACCTTGTGGGAGGCCTACCTACGCTGCGTCTACCGGTCCGTGGCCGCCACTCGAGAACTTTCCGGCCCCAGCGGCCATCGGTCCTACGAGCAATATGCCCCGCCCACTGCCACTTAAGTTGCGCAATCCTTCGAGCTATGTCGGTGGCTTTGGTTCTTCTCCGGATTTCCTCATTTCTGATTCGATCGCGGAGAGAAACCTTTGAGTGACCTTGAGCCTTCTTATGAGGCCCATTGTTAGCGGCCACGTCTCAACTCCGTAAGTCATCACTGGCAACACGCACTGATCCCAGACATTTGTCTTGAGGCACTGCGGTAGTTGTTGAGAAGAGAAGATGTTTCGTAGCTTCCCGAACGCTGCCCAGCCGAGTTGGATTCGACGATTGACCTCTTTCTGAAAGTTGGACCTACCCAGCTGGACTATTTGTCCCAGGTAGACATACTCGTCGACAACTTCCAGAGTAGAGCCCCCAACTGTCAGAGTAATGGGTGCAACAAGAGAGTTTGACATAACCTTGGTCTTGTCCATATTCATTTTTAGACCCACTTGTTGGGAGGCTCTATTGAGGTCATTGAGCATTGTACCGAGGTCCTCCAGGGTTTCCGCCATGACCACGATATCGTTGGCAAAACGAAGGTGAGTCAGATACTCGCCGTTGATGTTGATGCCAAGTCCTCTCCAGTCCAAAAGCTTGAAGACGTCTTCCAGTGCTGCTGTGAACAGTTTCGGTGATATTACATCTCCCTGTCTCACTCCTCGCTGCAACTAGATAGGTTTCGAGTCCTGGTCCTGAAGTCGAACTGACATGGTGGCGCTTTCGTACAAGGACTTCAACACTTCGATATACCGATAGTCAGCTTGGCACCGCTGAAGAGACTGAAGTACGGCCCATGTTTCGATCGAATCGAAGGCTTTTTCGTAGTCCACAAACGCGAGGCGAGTGGTTGGTTATACTCTTCAGTCTTCTGTATAACTTGCCTCAGCGTATGAATGTGATCCACGGTGCTAAAGTCTTTTCGGAAGCCGGCTTGTTCGGGAGGCTGGAAGTCGTCGAGCCTGCGTGCGAGACGATTCGTTATGACTCTTGAGAACAGCTTGTAGACATGGCTCAGAAGCGTGATGGGTCTGTAGTTCTTCAGCAAAGACTTATCGCCCTTTTTGAAGAACAGCATCACCACGCCTCTGTGCCATGCCTGTGGCGTTTTGCCCTCGAGTATGACAGAGTTAAACAATTTCTGCAGTGCTTTAAGTATCGGTTTACCACCGGCTTTCAGAAGCTCTGCCGTAACTCCATCATCACCCGGCGCCTTGCTGTTTTTTAGCTGTTTCAGAGCCATACTAATCTCGTACAAGCTGACGTCCGGGATGTCTTCTGTGTAGTGCCGGGTTAATCGAGCTCTTGGATCTGCGACCCGATTATTGACAGGTGTGCATGTTGTCGCGTATAACTGTCCGTAGAACTTCTCGACCTCTTCCAATAGCTCGGGCTTGGACGATACGATTCTGCCATCGTCGGTCTTTAGCTTCGCTAGTTGGCTTTGGCCTATCGACAGATCTCTAGCAAACACCTTGGAGCCTTTGTTGCGCTCAATTGCCTCTTTAATACGGTCAGTATTAAATTGGCGTATGTCGCGGGTCAAAGACTTAGAGATCTGCCTATTGAGCTGCCGATATTGGGAAGTATCCTCCGACGACTGCAGAATCATTGCACTGCACTGACACAGCAAAATAAATCAATTAATTAGTAAGGAAGTGCTAGTATATTGACGTAAATTTAAATTCTATGTTTTGTAAAAGAATAATAAAAATAGTTTTATTTCTAGAGTTTAAAATTTTGGAAACTGTAATATAGAAATCATTCAATTAATAGTACATAATGGTTAATAGTGGGTCAATAGGTAGGTACTTATTAAAACTATGCTAGATAAAAGAAGAAACATTATGTAAGGGGACAATTTGAGGCTAGCATTTCAAAACGATTTTTTTAAATATTGTAGTTTTTGGGAAACAACTTAAAACATGTTTCATACATTTTAAAACAAACAATTTCATTAATTTTCTTTACCTTTGGGATTTGAGTTAGTACTACTTTTTTTTTACGTAGCCTGTTCGATGTCCCACTGCAGGCCAACTAGTACTACTTAACCACATAAAATCAAACCGAAGACTTACTTTATATAAACGCATATCCTCTTGGTACCACGCTTTGTACGCATTTCCTGACGTTATCACTCGTTTTACGCATGTCCTGTTGTTAACACTTTACGCACTTTCTTGCCTTGGCTAGACTAGAACTGATGACAAACTGGGATAAATTACGCTTCGCGACGTTTACGATTGATTACATAACGGATCTTAACCTTCTCCCGGCTGCATCCACATCCGACAGAAATATCTATCTCCCTGCGCCCTGCGACTCATCCATCTACGGACACCAGCATCTCCCGGCGCCTGGTCATCCACATCCATCACAACACAACGGCATCTTACTTTATGGTTAATTGGTTTTATCACTCTCGGCAGCAAGCATCACATTGCATCAAAGACATCCATTGCATCACAATTCCATATAGCAGTTCTCTACAGCTCCAAAAAGATTTCTGTTTTTGAAAGTTCCGAAACGCGATGTTCTAAATCAAGCCTTCAAATTGTTCCACATTTTGACACGTTATTATTTAATCATTTTAAGGATGACTGCAGCAATTACACGTGCTCAGCTTGCGGTCACATGTCCAAAGTCCACGAAACACGCACCATAAAAAAAATTTACTCAGCAAAATATTATAATTTTAGTCCAATACTTTTCACACAATATCTAAAATAACTTCTTTTAAATAGCTCCTCATACAACCCACATTACTTGTTCCCGAGGCTCAGAACTGCCGACATGGCAGTCCTGGCTGGGTCGCCATGTAATGCGGGCTGTAGAGGGCTTAGGTGAATCAAACAATCAGTCTCAGGTTCGAACGTATAATGAATGACGAAAGCCAATACAATCAGTATTATAACTAAAGAGGTGCTAACCTCAGCACTTATGATGTAGCGGTTAGGTGCTCTACAGTACAACAGGGCAGTGACCTCGTTTCCAGTAAACTGAGTACCATTATCAGAAATTACTGTTTGAGGTATCCCGTGAACTATATAAACACGTCGTTCTCCAAATGATTCACAATATTTTCGCCTGTGGCCCTTCTAAGTGTAAATAACATCACGTACTTAGTGAAACAGCACATAACAACCAGTAAATGATTATTTCGGTTTCTAGAAACCGGAAAAGGACCCACCAGGTCCATACTTAAACATTGCTCTGCATCTCCTATTAGACCTGAAACAGTTTTTAGCCGGAATTTTATATGACAAGCAAACCTCACAATTACGAACATAATCAGCAATGTCCCGGTACATTTTCGGCCAGTAATAACTCAACGCAATCTTCTTATAGGTTTTAGAGATTCCTAGATGAGCCGAGGTGGGCAAGTTATGGTTCTCTCCTGTAATACTTTTCTTGCGGGATTCACAGACCACTTCCTTCCACTAAAACTCTTTACAAAGTCCGGAACGTGGCTTTGTAAAACGATACAATTTTCCATTATTGGACGTAGTTTCGCAGAAAGAACTCAAGCCACATCAGGTCACTTTTGAGTTATGAGGTTTTGAAGTTTGGATTGGTATTCTTTAGGATAATCGTATGCATGGTTTTTTATTCGGTTGCATATCAATGACAAAATAAGTTTACATTGTATCTTTAAAAAAAATATTGCAGTTTTGATAGGCGTGTCTCTTCTATTTTAAAAAAAAGGAGGTTTGAGTCCTTTCTGATAAATTGGTTTTATTATGTGAAAGGTAACGAAAAATATTTCACGATAACGATCCAGAATATTACTTATAAAGTATTGCCGCCCGAATAGGCCCTACTTGACAGCTGTCAAAACCATACTAAAGGATATCTCGACAAAGAAAAGTTATAGCATTTACATGATTTTGACAGCTGTCAAATATTGCCTAAAATTCGTTTTTGTTTGCCTCATAACCAAGCCGTTCGATCAGTGCGTCTTACCAGTCATGACATAGGTACGGGCCGGAGACGTGGAAACTGGCAGTTTAACTGGCCCACCTGCTACATGTTACTCAGAGAGCTACGGAAAAGTCTATGCTAGGGATCTCGCTAATGGACAGGCGGTTCGGAATGAGACTATCCGCAAAAAAAACAAAGTAATGGATATGTCGCAGTGATTTAGTCAAAGACGTTATATTATAATTTCACTAGTGAAAATTTAATTACACTGATTATTGTCAATAGCGACAGATTCGTATAATTTCACGGGTTTATTTCAGTAATATTGTAATTTCACTGGACCGCAAAAGTGATATTATAATAAATTTAGATTTATTATAAGTTATGTTTGTGGTGGGAGCCCCGCGTGATCTGATTGGTTAAGGGAGTTAATCAGTCGCCATTCGCCATTTTTAAGGTATTTACTTTATTTTTTTTAGCCAATATCTTTAAAAGAGTGATCGTGAGCATTCGAAAGTGTTAGAATCAGATTCATCACATTTAAATGGAAATAATTACATTTTAAAAAGAAATAATATTAAAAACCTGTCTTTTATTTCCTCATTCTATGCTTAATACTTGTTGCTCAGTTGATAATGAAAACGGCCCAATCAGCGATTGGTCTGATAATCTAACGGCTTTCCCAAACCAGTGCTATTGTCAATATATCACTGCCTTACAATTTTACTGTATCGGTCTAGTGAAATTATAATGTCACTGAAACTAGCCCGTTAAATTGTAAGTAATGCAAACGATTTACAATAAATCAGTGCAATTATAATGGCACTAGCCAAATTTCAATATCACGGCTTTTTTAATATCCCTGCAACAGATATAGTCCGAAAGAGTAGCAAACTGAAGTGGCAGTCGGCTGGTCACATCTGTTGTTGTCAGAACCGATGGCCGGTGGAGTATGCGGGTTCCCAAGTGGAGACCACGCCTTGGCAAGCGTATTGTTCGACGCCCTCCGGCCAGATGAACCTATGCTGAAAGAGAGCAACTGGAAGCGACTGGAAGCGACTGGATAGCGAAAGCGGGAGTTTGTACCCTGGGGGAGGTCTACGTTCAGCGGGCACAGTTAATTCAGTGGGATGCTATAAAATGATTTGATGATGGTTGAACCAGAACCAATTTGTTTATGGGGGTTAGAGTACGATAGGATTCCTCGTCAACAAAGTACTTTCTGACATCACTGACAACGTGAAGGAGATCTGCTGCGTCTTGACCAGAGTAGCTTACCTCTTACTGAAATTGACCGAGAGACACTCTTTCAAGGTTGTACATGTATTTATGGACTGAGTTCGAACATCTCAGAGGAAGAAGTGGAGGCCCTATAAGACGGCGTGTCGAAGGCTACGCACCGACCGAGAAACCCACTGACGGTTATCATGGGGGACTTCAACGCCAAAATGGGACAGGGCGGCGAATCATGTTAGGGACATGGCTTCGGGAGCTGAAACCAGAGAGGCCAAATGCTGGTCAACTTCCTCAGCAGACAAGGGCTGTTTTGTCTGTATAAACACCTTTTTTCAGAAAAAGCCCCAACCCCAAGCAGTGAATCTGAAAGAGCTCTGACGGTATGACGAAGAACAAGATTGACATTTGTGCTTTTTATTCATCATGACGATTAAAAGACACATATTTATAATATGGACGTCTCTATCATTTTCTTAATATCAGAAGCAATCACTGACTTGTAAGAGGCACCATAAATATCAACTTCAAGCGGGAATGTGCCTCATGGTGAGGGCACTTCTCTGCTCCAATTTGCCCCAAACTAAAAAGGCAAGACAGGGTGGACTCTGAGCTGCCCACTAGTCCTTGCGGAGCTGAAAAGGCTATCCAACTCACGTGATAGCCAATGGGACAACCCAGAAGGCGTAGAGCAGTGATGTCGTGGCTTTGTTTTTCAAAAAAGGAGATAAAACGCTTCTCAAAAACTATATGCCGATCAATCTGCTGCATGCGCCACGTCTATAAACTTTCTCGAGTGTCATAACGAATCGTCTGGCATCAAGAGTTGACGCCTTTCAGCCACCGGAGCAGGTAGGGTTTCGTAAAGGCTTCAACATTGTTATCCACATCCATACTGTACGGCAGGTCATACATAGGTTAAAAGAGTATAACCAACCGCTGTGTTTGACTTTTGTGGACTACGAGAAACCTGGGCTGGTCGAGCCTGCAAGCAAGGACATCAAGTCTGCAAGCGATGCCAACTCGACTGGCAATACTTAGAAGTTCTGAGAAACCCATATAAAATGGCGACGATATCCATTCAAGTACAAAACCAGACAACAAGACCCACCCAGCAGGGTGTATAACAGGGTGACGTTACATCACCCAGACTTTTTACCAATGCGCTGGAGGATATCTTCTTCTAGATCTTACACGGGGGTGTACGGGTTACCAACGTCAACGGTGAATACCTCATAAATCTCCGCTTTGTCGACTACATCTTAATGGCTGAATCGCAGCAGGACTTGCAAAAAATTCTGTCAAGTCTAATCACTGTGTCGAAACGTTTTGGAGGGTTACGGGATGAAATTGGACTAGGCAAAGATCATGTTTAATCAACACGTCCTCCTTGAGTTAGTTTAGAGTTAGTTGTAAACCTTGAAGTAGTCCAGAAGTATATATAGCCTGGGCAAATATTACAGTTGGGAAGAGACAACTTCGAGGCTGAAATATTCTAAAGTGTACAGCTAGGCTGAGTAGCATTTGGGAAGTTGCGTCGTATTCTGGCGTCGTCCCTGCCACAATGTCTCAAAACCAAGGTGTTCCACCAGTGCGTCCTACCAGTAATTACAGGCCTGAGACGTAGAACCTGACAATAAATAACGCATATAGTCTGAAAGTGTAGCAAATTGAAGTAGCACCACTCTCCATACAAAATTGTATTTAACATCGATTAAATCGTATTTTCTTCGCAAATCATCAGTGCCTCTTCATCTTTATGACACCTCAGCAGTCTACGCCTCAACAGTGGACTTGCCACATCAGTCGTGGAGCCCATGGCCGGTAGAGTGAGCGGGTTTTCGAGTGGAAACTACGCGCTGGTAAGCATATCGTTGGACGCCCTTCGGCCAGATGGACCATTGAAAGAGAAAAGCTGGTAGCGACTGAATGGCAAAAACGGTAGCTCGTGTCGTACCTTGTGGTGTACTCTGGTGGAGGCACCACTTCCTTCTACTGAAAGTCTTTACAAAGTCCGGAATATGACTTTGTAAAACGATACAATTTTCCATTATTAATCATAAAGTTCCTACAAGACAGTGGCTTCGTCCAGCACTTTTCATACAGACTATCATAGAAAGAATCACCAGTCAATTCAGGACGCTCAACTTTAGTAATCGCTGCCACACAACGTACCAACCTGGACAACGTATCAGGAACAACATTCTCCTTACCAGCACGATGTTCTATGGTAAAATTGTAAGGAGAAAGACGACAACCCCAGCGAGCCAATCTGCCAGTTGGATTTGACAAATTCAGGAACCACTTCAGACTAGCATGATCAGTTACGATCTTGAAACTTTGACTGGCATCAATGTAAGGTCTAAAATGTTCTATTGCAAACACAATAGCAAGGGCCTCACGTTCTGTGGCGGAATAATTTTGTTCACACTTTGACAGCGATTTGCTAGCATAAGCGATAGGGTGATCTTTGCCATCTATTTCCTGCGCCAGCATTCCAGCAATTCCATAATTAGAAACGTCGCAGTAGTGCAACGAGAACGGTTTTGACCAGTCAGGGCACGCTAAGATGGGCGATAAAATCAAGGCCTGTTTCAGAGTCTCTTTCTTTTCGTGTGGGACACCGAATCGTCCAACGACCCGATGAACCCTAGTATCAGAATTTTTCAACCGCCTTCTACAAGTAGCAGGCTGCTGACATGGGTGTGTAACGACCGCCGTCTAAGTGATCATAGACAGCAACCGGGACCTACGGCTTAACGTGCCATCCGAAACACGGAACCATCTTACTTACGAACAACCGGGTGGTTCAGCCCGCAATGTCTTAACCAGACTGGGAACAAATTCACAAAGAGATAAATATCAACTTTGTAAGTGACCCACCGAGAATCGAACCCGGGACCTTCTGCGTCAAAGGCACTACCACTGCGCCACATCGGTCATCGGTGTTTCAGAGTATTAAACGCTTCCTCTGCCTCTTCAGTCCAACAAAACGAAGGTGCATTCATCCCAGTGCTGGTCAATTTATTCAGGGGCGCGGCGATTAAACTGAAATTCTTAATAAATCGCCTATAGTAAGACGCTGTCCCCAGAAAAACCTTCACTTGCTTACGATTCTTTGGTGTAGGAAACTCTAAAATTGATTTTACTTTATCTGGATCTGTATGCAAACCTTTCTCATCTACCATATATCCCAAATACTTTAGTTCTGGCCTAAAGAAATTACATTTTGAATATTTTACAGTCAAGCCCGCTTGCTTCAACCGTTCATACACCTTTGAAAGAAGTTGTAGGTGACTCTCAAAGGTGTTACTGACCACCACAATGTCGTCCAAATAGACAAAAACATTATTATCAAATTCTGAACCAAACAACCTATCCATCAACCTTTGCTGTGTAGCGGGTGCCCCCGTCAGTCCAAAACACATCTGCTTAAAATGAAACAATCCACGACCAGGAACAGTAAAAGCTGTCTTCTCTCTAGACTCATCTGTAAGTTCAATTTGCCAAAAAGCACAACTGAGATCAATAGAAGACAGATACTTTACATCTCTAAGCCTATCCAAAATTTAAGCTATGTAAGGAAGCGGATATGCATCATGCTTAGAAACTGAATTCAATTTTCTACTATCTAGACAGAAAAGTTTTTTACCATCAGGCTTCGGTACCATCAAGGTTGGATTATTCCAAGCACTATAGTAGGTTAAAATTGGGGTTTCTGCAACACATCGCTTCGCTGCGCTCGGCTCGTGTTGCAGAACACCCCAATTTTACCCTAACATTTTACTGTTCTGGTTTGAGGATGCTTGGAACAGGAAGAGATACGTTGAGCAGCGACAGAACAGTGGTTCGTACGTGTATCAGTATGTTTGGAACAGGAAGAGATACGTTGAGCAGCGACAGAACAGTGGTTCGTACGTGTATCAGTTCTTACACGCAACAAACTGATACTAATCGACGACTTAGACAGAGGACAGATTTTAAAATAGCCAAATTTTTCTTCGATTAACTTGACGTTTAGAAATTTTTACAAAAAAGAGCAAAACTCTTGCATCTGTGGAGTGCCTATCTAGTATCTATTTATTTATAAACTTTTATCTTTGGGCGGCACTCCACATAGCTTGGGATGCTCTTTTTTCCTTTTGCGTCTGCAGAGTACCGAACCGATATCTTTAACCTTTAACCTTTTTATTGTTTGTCAGTACTCCACATAGCTCAGGGTGACATCGTAACCGTACGATTTGCTCAACGAGGCTGGCCAGACCTCATATCGCACATCAACGGAACTAATCGATTCTATAAATAACTCTCTTTGATACTCTTTGATACCGCGTTTTAGAACAATCAAATCAAAGTTCGATTTTAAACTTTATGGTTACTAAACAAGAGCTAGCCCTTTGTACCTATACCCTTTTCCTGCATAGCATGACGCCAGAATGTTTACGATAGTGTACAGTCGTCTGTATGAGATGTGTATGTAAAAATCTGAGGGTAATAATTTAATGATAATTAGGATAGCCCCTGTAAATTATTTAGGTTACTATTTGAAAAGAAAGTGAGCTGTCTTGTCATAAGAACTCACAAGTGATTTATGACAGTGTTAGTTGCGCTGTTGTTTACTAGGTATTTCTATAACATTTTTTGTTTAAATATAACTTACATATCATTATGAAATATTAATGTTTTTAATTATTTACAATCTTTTCTTACTTATTTGATTTTACAATAAACATTTCGATTTGATCGGCATGTTTTTGCATAGGTAGGTATACTAAACATCTCCTGCCGACTGTAACTTATCACGTTACAATATCGTTTCCCGACTGCAAAAGGATTGTTAGAGATTCAATTATAAACAATCAAAAAGCTCAACACTGATAATACCCTTAGGTCCCCCAGGACCTAAACTCTCACATTGGACGCCTTCACGTTACAGGATTGAAAAAAAAGAGACTCACTAGCGACAGCTTATTTTACGAAACTTCTAACAGCAACGGGGAAATGCTTATTGATATAATCGGACGAGAAAAGCTCCGATCAGATACCTCTTTTGGGCGTCCATGCTGTAAAGTAACCTGGCTAAGAAAACAAAGGCCTCTCAAATCGACCACATTCTCACCTTAGCTAAGCAAATTTCTTTTCTCCCAAAAATCTCAGGAGAAATCTACGCAGGGGTATCTGACCACAAAATAATATCAGCTGACATAGTAAAACAACGCCTCACTAAGACAACACACCAACAAAAAAGAAATTCCAATCAGAAACATGAAAATTGGACTGATTTAAATTACAAACAACTAAACTACGAAAGCCTAAAAGAGAAAAACACTCGCACAAAATTCAAACAAGAAATAAATAATAGTCTGGCCAAACTCAATTTGTCAAGCGATGAACTGCTTCCATGGGATTTTTTACTTGAAATTATTAAATTACCTGGCAAAACCACTCTAACACAGGAACCCACCAGATCAAGAGAGCATAGAAAGGCCCTAGCCGCCCTCCATCAAGCGAAATTCAAGCTACACAAAAACCCCTCGGACCCGTTGAATAAAGAAAGTTTAAAAAAATGCAGGAGAACGCTCCAAAATGTCATAAATAAAGAAGAAGAGGATCAATTTAAGGATTGCCTGGAGAACTTGGGCCCTCTACACTCTTCACAAAGAATGAAAATAACATACGATTTCTATAGAAAACACAAACAAAGAACAAAAAGTAACCTAAAGCAAAGGTTAATCCCATTGTAAAAATGGGAGGATGAACTCGAGAAAAGTATAGGCCTATTTGTTCAACTACATCATGTAGAAAAGGAGGATGACCTAGGAGATGGCCTGTCTCAGAACGACATCAGGAAAATTATCTCTAGGATGCGTAACGGAACAGCCCCAGGTGTAGACCAAATCGTCATCGACCTGATCAAAAGGATACCGGATGAGCTATTCGAACATCTCTACAAGCATATCTGCCTGGCATGGCGTAAAAATATCATTCCCTCATCATAGACACAAACCATCCAAGTTCCAATACTCAATGTAAAGTCGCCTAAAACAACTGGCGACTACAGAAGAATTTTAATATGCTGCACCGCCTACTGGATATATGCAAATTTCTTACTAGAAAAACTTGACGACTCATTGGAATCCATAGGCAGCTACCAGACCGCATTCCTAAACAGTAGATCCACCGATGATCATATTTATACGATTCGGAGAATAATCGACGAAAATTCGAGAAAAGGACCCACGACATACGCAAAGGCACTAGACATTGACCTTTGATACAGTGGACCTAAATGCCCTCAAAGATATTCTGACCACTAGGACCAACAAGACTCTAACAAATAGAATAATCAAAGCATGCATGGATGAATCTACATGCATAAAATGGTTGGCCAACAAAGTGCTTTCATAACAAAAGGCAAAGGAGTGAAACAAGGCTGCCCTCTTTTCCCGCGACTATTCACCCTTGTCATAGACGAGGTTCTTAAAACTTTAGAAGAAGAGGAACAGAGTTTCACTCTAAACCAAAATGACAAAATTACCCTCCCAATAATACTTTCATTCGCGGACGACGTTATAATATTATCAAACAACCTCAACAACCTAGAAAAAATATTCACAAAATTAAAACATTTGTTCAAAACAGTCGGCCTCAAAATAAATAGCACCAAAACAAAAATTCTAATAGAAGATCCATTAAACTCCCATCAAAGGCAATTCATACAAATAGCTGGAATAAATATAGCACCATCCTAAGAAATTCAATACCTAGGTACCTACATCTCTGCTGGACGCCGCAGGAAAAGTACAATCAACGCCCGTTGCAAACAAGGCATGAAGAATTCCAAAGCTCTGCTACCATTCATTAAAAAGACCAAAATGGAATGGCAAACAGTTCGTCTCCTATAAAAAATGGTCATTGAATATATTGTATATTACGACTGAAAGCAGCAGCTTTAACAAAAGCCAACAGATCCAAGCTGAGGCGTTACGAACGACTAGTACTCACCGAAATGCTAAGCTTATGTAAAAACCCGCCGCAAAACAGAACCATTGCCGAAGTGCTGGAAGGAAAAACAATCACCAAACAAATTAAATTCCTCCGACTATGCTGTTATGGACATATCCAAAGACGCCCACAACCCCACCTTCTACATGCAACAACTACAAAGCTAGCAAACTAAAAACAGGACGCCCAATATTTACGTGGTTGAATTCCATCCAACATGACATGGCATATTACAATAAAAGCAGAACGGAATGGAATGAGCTCGCACCAGAGAGGAGCGCAATTAGAGCAGCGGCAAAAGAAATATTTGATTTGAACGAGACGGATAGCGAAAACGAAGAGGACCCCTCCAACTCACTGAGGAGGGTTCAACGGCAAATTCCCTCGACAAGGACATCACGAAGATCATCAACGCTCACTTCTTCATCGAATTTCCCTTCACTCCCTCTATCCTAGTCTGGCTACGGCGGACACTGGGCTGGATCTGATCGATCGAATCGCGGTTCATCGATCTCCTCTCCTACTCCCTCGAGCGTGTCTCCCCTCAACATATTGCGCCTCCTGGTTTATCCGGGTCACGCTTGCTCCTGGCTGGGTGAGGTGCCCATCATCATCATCATCGTCATATTGTATTACGAAGGCCTTTTTGGTTTATCCTACTTGTCTGTCCATAATAGTCTCTCTATCGCCCACAATTTTCTGTGATCTATTTCCCACTCATTGACTTGTTGTACTCTTACATCTCGATTCAAGTTTTTTTTTATATTTACGCATACTTTATTTTAAAATGTAAAATTGTTTGATTGCTTTAAAAAAAACTAAACGAGCCAAAAAAGTTCTTATTAAGGCGATTGGAGCCGCAAAAATGCGAAAATCACCTATCTTTGAAGGCTTACTTCTTCTAACTGGTTGTTTCAAATAAACCCGAAAAAATACGTGACATTCTTCATACATTGGTTAAATTAATTAAAGTTCTTCCTTTTTTAAAATAACTATAGTTTTTATATAAAAAAATAAAATGTTTACACTTATTTCCCACAGTTTATTTCCTTCTTCTCCCAAACGCATTATGCGATTTAGTCGATTTTTCGCTAAATTATAGTTAAAAAAAAATAAGTTTATAAACTTATATTATTATTATTTAACTGACATTACATCAATAAAACTGGTGTGACCAAGAGATTTCTTGCAGCGGGGGCGTGGCAGTCAGTCTCACCCTAGCTTTCGCACGGGGAGGCTGTGTCGCTAGTTGGTTCGCTCCGCTTTCGATTTTTTGGACTTTATTTGGTCAAAGAGTTTGTTACAGATAGTACAGCGGTATCTAATGTGTCGAACTGTGAGCGCATATTGAACGTTTCGGTCGCGCTCGGACGCTTTGTGTTTTTTTTAGTGATCATATTGTTGTTGCGTAAGGACGCTTGTTAAGTAGTTATATGTTTATAGTTTTGTATTGCGAGAGGACGTTTGTTATTTGTTAGTATTAGTAATATTGTTGAAAAGCTTTTTCCAAGATGCCGCGGCAAAAAAAGAAAAATTGCTAATTTCTTAAACAGAGCTACGCATATTAACGAAGTGCGGTAAGTACCTTACCTTTATCTTTATTTACTATCACAATCAATCAATGTTATGTTATCTTCTATCAACAAAATATTTGAATACCTTGTTTGTTGTTTTATATAAGAACTCTCTTTTTAAGTGCTCTAAACACTAGATTAACTAGCTACCAATAATCTAGCAAAGTAAAAGTGTTTTTTTATTTTTTTATTTTAGATATATCAACAACTGCAATTACAAGAAAAAAACAAAATTGCACCTTGTAAGCTTTTTATAGACGAGTCAATCCAATATCTTGGAGCCACGCCTGATGGCCTTATTGGAGAAGACACGGTGGTAGAAATTAAGTGCCCTATTAGCGCGTTCAACAAAAGTGTTAGAGAAGCAGTATAAAATATAAAAAAACCTTTCTACAAAATTGATAAGAATGGAGATATGGTTAAATAAATCGCATATCTGGTATTCTTAAATTTAGGGACAACTACATATCACTAAAATAACAAAATGTTTATTCGCTATTTGGACGAGTGATGAAAGACCACTATGGACCGAATACATATATAAAAGTGACGTATTTTGGAAGAGTCAAATGGAATAAAAGTTATTTATATTTTACACAGAATGTTTGCAACCTGAATTGGTTGACTCAAGGTTTCCAAGAATTTAAAAAATAAGGGACCCCAAGTACATTGAAGAGGCAATAACCAAAAAACTAAATAAAGAAAATATTACTGAGGGACACAAGAAATTAACCAAACGCAAGTATGTGGACAATTCGGACAGGGAAAGCCACCAAACAGACAGTTCTGGTATTTCAAAACAGAAGAGGCAGAAAACAGAAAATAAAGAAACTATAACTCTACAAAACATTCAACAACAATCAGCTGAATATGTAAGAGCATTGCAGTTTGACGAATTGTGAACAATAATAAATATCATTTACTACTAAAATAGCCGCAATAGTCCACAGCTGGACATGGGCCTTCCCCTAGGGTATTTGCCATACTCAGGCAGGCAGGTTTGGCAGGCGTATTGGCGAGCGCAGTGCAAAGAGTTATATTCACAGAGAACGCTGCTGCCCATTCCCTGGTTTCATCCCTTAGCCGTTTTTTTCGACGTCATATGCTAACAGAAGCGGCACATATCGTAGAACAACTTTTTCTACGGAGCCATTTTCGTATCTCGTGTAGTTTAACTGGGCTCCTGGTATACCACATCAGCTGCTCCAGATCCACGATGTCTTTGTGCTAGCTGAAGCGGCCTATCTTGTAGCACAAATTATACTTTAGAGACATCTCCGTGTCTAGTTTAGTTTGGCTGGGCTCCTGTTGTTCCACTTAAGGTACTCCAGACCCTCAAATGCTAAAAAAGGTAGCTTACGTCCGTGTCCGGTATGCTAGCAATCTTTGTACCAAATTTCATAAAGATAAGTTAAGCGGTTTTGCCGCGGCAGTTTTTTCCCGTAGGAGTGAGATGTTTTCCCGCAGTAAAAAGTAGCTTATAACCTTCTCCGGTATGCCAATAATACCTGTACCAAATTTCATCAAAATCCGTTTAGTCGTTTTCGCGTGATGCTTCGTCATCTAAACAGACAAAAAACTAAAAACTTTTGGAACGTGTTCTGTTATCAATTTTAAGTATCACCAAACAGATTTTTTCGAGCATCTTCTATGTAAAGACTTTCGACCCTCTTTAGCTTTATTATATGTAAAGATTTATTAAACTTTATGCACAAAATGTGTACATGGGTGTACGTAATGCCATTTGCATTATTTACCAGTCTGCCTTAGGGCATGTGGTAAATGTGGTAATGTACAAGCAGATGCAATAAATATCTTAATGGTATAATACCTAATAAAAAATATATATTAATTACTTACACTGTAATATTTTTTTGTTATTTAGTAGAAATAAAAATTTGTGAATAACTGTTCGTATTTAATTGTCGATTTGATTATTGTTGATCTTTATGCTAAAATTTTAAATAAACATTTTATACAATTAGCAAAATAATTTGTTTCATTTATATTATAACCAAAATTTTATGCTAAATTGACTACTGCGTGCACACAGCAAGTGCACGCATTCCTATTCTAGCGTAGGTACAGTCAGCGTCACAGAAAAGTAACCCCTCGTTTGTAAAATTGAAATGTTCATACAGTAGCGCCCTCTGGTGTCAATACTGCCAACTAAATAGCTGCTTGTCTTTTGCCAAACTGGTTTCGCTATGATTCAAGGTTCCTAAACTTCGCAGAATACATTTTTTACATTTTCGTTCATATTGACGAAAGTAAAGTAAAGAACTCAATTTTTTTTTTAACCATTACCTAGCTTTCATGCTAGCCTACTAGCTTTCTTTTTTTCTAAATTTAAAACTAGTTTTCATTTAAAATTAAATAGTTACCTTCAGTCGCTTGATTTTGTATTTTAAAGGTTAGATGGCGTGCAAGTACATACATACATACATACATATATCACGCCTTTATCCCTTGCGGGGTAGGCAGAGCGTTAACGGCCGTAAGAATGCGGTCGCTGTCGCCACGTCTGACATTTTTGAGGATTGTTTTCCAAGGTTGTTTGTGTGTATTACTATAGTGACAGGTTGTCAGCCTGTCGCCTAAAATTTGTAATACACCAATACTCCCTACTCAAATCCCTTAGTCGCTCATACGACACCCGTGGGAAGGATGAGGGGTGATGCTATTCTAAGCCGGCATCACACGGCGTGCAAGTTAGTCTTTTTAAATTATATTTAAGTTAACTACTTCTGTTAAGATTCAGTTGGTTTGTTTAAATTAACACGAGTGATTTCATATCTTAATCTGAAGTTATCTCTTGTCTCTTTTAAAGGTTGGTGTCCTAATCATGAGACTGTAAGGCATGATAAAGATATATTTTAATAATGTAATTTTAACAGAACTAGGTATCAATTCTCGACTATCGCTTTTATTATAGGATGTTGCCAGTGGTGTGTTTTGTTGTTGTTTTAAGTATGCTGTATTTTTGTGTTTTGGTTTCTCTGAGAGGATTTTACGGCTGGGACAGCCGTGAATGAACGACGGCACAGGGTTAAAATATTACTTCCAAATACCCTTTTAATTAAAGAATAGATCAAGTACATTACATTAGTTTTTGTTTCCCTTCAAAACATGCAGTATTCCCAAAGTTATGACAGCGAGAAGTTTTGGCCCCATTTTAAGTTTCCGAAATAGCGCGCGCTTTTGCCGTGACGTCACGATTGTCCAGAGCTCGCGACCGCAATAGAGCACGCCGCTTATTTCGTTTCTTTTTTGCTTGTTATTGTATTACCGAGTCAAGTGCAGTGTGCAGTTATCAAGTGAAATGGAAGAAGGTTTCCTAAAAGGCCAGTCTGATAACCTTCCGAAAGTGGATACCCTGATGGTGGCCTAATATTTTATGCAGAATCAGGATTTTACCGCTGCCGAAATTCGAGGGTTAAAGATGAAAAGGTATGTACAGTACCCGGCAAACTTCTTGAACATCGCGCGACGTGGTGGGGGCAAATGCCGTCCCGCTTTTGCCGACCAAACTTTGGTAGTGCGGAGCGTGACGGCACTTGCCCCCACCACCTCGCGCGATGTTCAAGAAGTTTGCCGCGTACTATAGGTACCTAATAGATCTTTTTAAGTACGTAGAGAATACGGTTTTGTAGCGTTATCGCAGCTCAATCAAAGTGTATTTTGAATTTTATATCTATGCCTATAGATAGGTACTATGAGCGATGATAAAAAATACCTACTCCTACTGTGTAAGCAACAGACTTCGAGTTCGTGACTACCCTGAAGTACCTGTCTTTCTACTTATGGATGGACCTCCTTGTCGAAGGTACTAATTATGTGGGCAGTGGGCACCTACCTACTTTACCTACTCGTCATGGTACTGGCGAGTGCCTGTGTGTAAAGCAGACGCATACGGTATGCAGCATACCTACTTTAGCCAGCTGTTATAGCCGCCAAGCAACATGCCGGTTGTGACTTGTGACAGTCACATTGCAATCACAATCGAATGCCAGGAATGAAGTGACGCTGGGAAGCCGCATAGGTACCTACCTACCTACTCCACGCAAATATACCTGTTTACTCACGTACCTACAGGCAGCCGCCAGCAACATTAGACAGGTATGTGTGCATGGGCGATGGAGTAGGTAGGTATGTGCCTTAATGTAGGTATAAGAGGTGGCTGAAGAAGGTACGCGCCTCTTTTACACACACGCACCCGCCAGTACCATGGCGACTAACTTAGGTATAAGTACCCAAAGAGATACCGACTTACGAATAGGAGCCCTACAACAGATGTGACCAGCCGACTGCCACTTCAGTTTGCTACTCTTTCGGACTATATCCATTACTTTGTTTTTTTTGCGGATAGTCTCATTCCGAACCGCCTGTCCATTAGCGAGATCCCTAGCATAGACTTTTCCGTAGCTCTCTGAGTAACATGTAGCAGGTGGGCCAGTTAAACTGCCAGTTTCCACGTCTTCGGCCCGTACCTATGTCATGACTGGTAAGACGCACTGATCGAACGGCTTGGTTATGAGGCAAACAAAAACGAATTTTAGGCAAAATTTGACAGCTGTCAAAATCATGTAAATGCTATAACTTTTCTTTGTCAAGATATCCTTTAGTATGGTTTTGACAGCTGTCAAGTAGGGCCTATACGGGCGGCGATACTTTATAAGTTACCTCGTTACCTTTCACATAATAAAACCAATTTATCAGAAAGGACTCAAACCTCCTTTTTTTAAAAAATAGAAGAGACACGCCTATCAAAACTGCAATATTTTTTTTAAAGATACAATGTAAACTTATTTTGTCATTGATATACAACCGAATAAAAAACCATGCATACGATTATCCTAAAGGTACGTCATGTCATGACGTTCATGTCAGAGGCCTACTAGTAAAAGTGTTTGGAAGAAACTAGGGTTAATTGGGTCGTTCATCGACTCGATATCCCATGTGAAAAAAAGAAGAAAAAAGAAAAAGAAGCATAGATTCATCACAATTTTATAAACCCTGACGTCAGAGTTGAGATTCTGATTCTGAGGCCTCTGACATAGTTTTCAGAATAACTCTTCACACCTATTAACCAAACCGCCGACCTAAACGCGCTCTCCGAAGCAAGGAATTATATCAAAATATTATGTCATCGAGGTAGTATCAGCATCCAATCCACCAACCCATTTAAGACATCAACTTATACTGGTTATCCTTAATAATTATATGAAAACCTATTATCAGGTTGATCCCTTATAAGTGTACCTAGGATGTGTAAATTTATTCAATAAACTTAATCAAATGTGTAGGTGGATTTGCTGCTCATAGTACACAGCTGACAAGTACATAGGCTTTCCTTTTTAGAATTTCATCTCGAATGACTTCACTTGTACTTATATGCACAAAATGTCTATAAAGCAATATTGCTTCGATTTGCCTTAGGAAGTGTTCATAATATAAATGATTTTTGTTGATCATTTATTTGTTAAAATGAGCTTTATGTACTCTGCACATACGGATGAATATAATATCTTAATTTGATTTATAATAATCATATTATTTTGAACAATGACTTTATGAAAGCGTCTTTATGAATTGCGTCTATTCTTTCCGGCATCAACCAGAGTTGCTCATTCTGTTACTGAGCTTCGAGTTTATCTCTCGATCTTCAAAATTTGAAGTAATTTATTGTGAGTGCAAGTGGCAATACTTCTTCAAACAACCATGTAAGTATGTACTATTTATAACTTTAATTTACATTTGTGCGTGTATCTTTTCAATCGAGTCTTTAGAACATCCCGCTGATTTTATAGTGACAATAATTTTGAGTTTTAGTGAATTGATTTTGATTGAGCTGGCTTAGTAGGGATCTTAAGAGGACACCAGGCTATTGAAAATCTCTGACACCAGGGTTCAACGGGTCCTTCGTTGACTTGGTGTCCCACACGAAGCGAGAGAGAAATATCTGGTCAGAATGTTTTCATAAAAATATTCGCCCTGTTTTCTTGTATTGTTCATTTTTTTTAAATTGATATTTCGGTTGAAATGCTGTTTTTGAGTAGAGGTAAACATTATGAAATTTTAAACCATTTTCATTAAGTAATAAACTTATCATAATGTTTGTTTTTCTACAATTTGATGGTCCACATATTATACATCAAATAGAGTTTGGTAAAAGTACACTATGTCTATAGCCTTTGGAACATTTTTCGACCCTAATTTCTTCGATTTTTAATGATACGGCTTGCTTAACTAACTTCATCATGCTTACTGATGCTATTTTATAGTCTATGTTATTAATATAATATGAGCATGGTTGACTTTTCTCTAACTGATAGGGTATTTTGTGTCAAAGGGACTCAAGGAAGCATATTACAATTTTAGCCAGCACTTTGACTATCTGTCACTGTGTGTTACTGACATAAAACATATGACGCTCTGCCTGCCCTGCAAGGGATAAAGGTGTGATATGTGTATATAATTATGTTCACTATTATAAATTGTTTTACTATTTAAGGACAGGTATGAACTTTTTAGGATATGCATGTGTAAGTGTAAAGGTCAATGTATAGATTGTATTCGGTATTATCCAACCACAATAATGAGACACATGGTCCAGCATATATTACTAGTTTTTGTATATATTATCTATATTTCTAATTATAATGGCTGGCTCTTGTTACAAGTCAGTTAAGGATATGCAGTGCTGAATCTGGAGATTGGTAGAATGAAAAAAATACAGAAATGTCATTGTGCATCACGCGTTTCAGTGGATCGGTTGTTGTAATCTCATCTTGTGCACATACCAGACGTTTAAAATTTTAATTACCATGGTGAGTTCTTTATTTTTTCTTAAACTTAGGTTCTTCATAAATTTTAATGGGTACTTACGAGTATTTGTTGATACCACATAAAACACTGTTGACAGTTATGTCCATCCATCAGAATCAATTATTATTTATATTTTAAATATTAGTTCCAATCTGTAATGCATTAGTTGTATTTTATTTTTAGCACAATTTCTTTTTGTTACAGTTCGCTTCTACTTGCCGTGTGATGCCGGCTTAGAATAGCAACACCCCACATCCTTCCCGTGGGTGTCGTAAGAGGCGACTAAGGGACTCGAGAGTATCGGTGTATTAAAATTTTTAGGCGATAGGCTGACAACCTGTCACTATAGTGATACACGTGTTTTCTGAAACATCTTTGGAAAACAAATCTCAAAAATGTCAGACGTGGCGATAGCGGCCGTATTACGGCTGTTAACGCTCTGCCTACCCCGCAAGGAATAAAGGCGTGATATATGTATGTCGCTTCTACTTCAAGCACACCTGACAATGAGTCTCCTGAACTTATCACACCCTTCTATTCACAACCAACAGACGGAGATAAAAAATCTCGTGAAGTCATCTCTCGTTTCTACTCTCAGCCCTTTGAATTTGATCCATTTGGATATTCTCACGATTTAGATGCATATATAAAATACCAAGAGGATTCTTTGAAAACAGCATCAGAGGCTAAAACACCGGAGGCTAAATCATTAGATCCACCTACGATAACGTTGAATTCGTCTACACAGAGTAACCAAATGCCTAAGAAAAAACTACTTAAAAGAAAAAGTGAAAAGCCATTATCACAATCACATATTATAAAAAAAAAAAACATGGAAAACGTTTAGTGAAAATAAGCATCTCAAACGTGGAAGAGAACATGAATGATGAGATTATGATTCAATATGTTACTCAGGAGGACACTGACCCGTTACTACAAGCTACTGAGGATCTTGTAGAAAGAATAGTAGAAAAAATTAGTGTGGGTGTGGGAAAAAAGTTTTAGAGATAATAATAATAAAAATAAAAATAAAGCCTTTTATTTCCAAGAAAAACTTAAATAACATGTTTTTTTTAAAATACTTTTTTATACTTAATTATGGAATGTTTGTTAGTGTGGTTAGTTTGTTCTTATTACCTATAGTGTTAGTTATTTTTAGTATGGTGAGTTTCTTCTTGGATCCCTCTTTGGGTGAAGGCCTCCTCCAAATCTTGCCACTGCTCTCTGTTTTTGGCAGTTTCAAGCCATTTTTTGCTTGCTACATGACATATGTCATCTGCCCAGCGTTTGTAGGGCCTGCCTACACTTCTCTTGCCAGTTGGACCTGTCCAAGTGGTAGTTTGAATGGTCCATCTCTTATCAGGAAGACGAGCTACATGTCCCGCCCACTTCCACTTCAATTTGAGGGCATGTGTGAGAGCATGTGTGAGAGCGTCGGTAATTTTTGTCTTCTCTCTGATGTTTGTGTGTTTTATTTTATCAATTTTTCTAATTTTCGTCATGCTCCTCTCCATTGCTCGTTGTGTTGTGCTAATTTTATCTTTGACTTTTTTTGTATATACCCAGGTTTGGGATCCATATACCAGGCATGGTAGAAGGCAGGTTTCGTGTATAATCTTTTTTATGGATATGCTGTAGTCCTTTGAGTATTTCTTTTAAAGCCCAGAACTTCTTCCAGGTTATGTTGGATCTTCTGAAAACTTCTTCTTCATTGCTGGTTTTTGAGAAAGAGATTTGTTTGCCCAGATATGTATAGTTATCAACATATTCAATTGTTTTGCCGTTGATGTTTATTGGAGTCTTTTGACTGTTGGTCATTGCCTTTGTTTTGTTGGCGTTTAGTTCTAGGCCTACTTTGGAGCTTTCTTCGCTTAGTGAACACATCATTAGCTCGAGGTCTCTCGGGGTCTCAGCAAAGACAATTATGTCGTCAGCGAATCTTAGATGGTTTAATAGGTGGCCGTTAATTCTTATTCCTTTTTTACTCCAGTTCAGTTTTTTGAATATGTTTTCCAGCACTGCTATGAAAAGTTTTGGCGACAGCGGGTCTCCTTGTCTGACCCCTCTCTCGATTTTAATCTCTTTTCCTGTTGTTTCGAGCCTCACTCTGCTTACACTGTTTCTATATATATTTTTGAGTATTCTTATATATTTTTTATTTTACCAAAACTGAACATTCCTAAGTCAGAGGAAGAAATTGGCAAGTACTTAAAATGTCTAGATTCAAATCTAAAGAACATAAAAACAACGCCAGGTAGTGTTCAAGATTATTATAACAGTCTGGAAAGTGGTACAACTGAAAGTCTGAAAACTCAACAGAATATCTCAAATAAAAAAAGTATATTCAGCAAACATACTGAAAATCTAATACAAAAAAGAACAGAACTTATTAACATACCCAACAAAACAAAAGAAATGAAAAAGGATTTAAGTAAACTATTCAAAGAGACCAGTAAATCAATCAAAAAAGACTACAGCGAACATAGAAGACATATTATAACACACAACCTTAACAAGTATAGAAGTACAAAACGCGCATTTAAAGACCTCTCTTCCAACAAAAAATGGATACAAAATCTTGAAAAAAACGCTAAAAAGACAAAATCGAGAAAAGATGTCTTAGACCTAGCCACAGAATACTACAAAGAGCTTTACAAAAAAAGAGAAAACCATAGTAATAATGAAGAAGCAGTAGAAAATAAGACCCACGACTCTATAAATGTATCCAAAATAGAAGAGATAGAAGTTTTCAATCACATCAACTACCTAAGCAAAGATAAAAGCCCAGGGCCTGACGGGATATGCAACGAAGCTCTAAAATTAGGAAAACCCATCGTACTTCACCACCTCACTAATCTGTTTAACATGGTAATAGACACAGAAGAAATACCTGTACAATGGTGCACATCAGACATAATTCTTCTGTACAAAAAAGGAGATCCACTAGATGTAGGCAATTATAGACCTATCTGCTTACTGGCCAGTATATACAAACTATTTACTTCAATCATACTTCAACGCATCACACCTACTATAGATCAAGCTCAACCTATAGAACAAGCAGGTTTCCGCTCCGGTTTCAGCACCACAGACCACATTCACACGCTTGAACAAGTACTCGAAAAATTCAAAGAGTTTAACAAGTCACTGTATCTCGCATTTATAGACTATAGTAAAGCTTTCGACACAATTAGCCATGATTCAATCTGGAAAACCCTTGAATCAATCAATTTAGATAAAAAATATATAAGAATACTCAAAAATATATATAGAAACAGTGTAAGCAGAGTGAGGCTCGAAACAACAGGAAAAGAGATTAAAATCGAGAGAGGGGTCAGACAAGGAGACCCGCTGTCGCCAAAACTTTTCATAGCAGTGCTGGAAAACATATTCAAAAAACTGAACTGGAGTAAAAAAGGAATAAGAATTAACGGCCACCTATTAAACCATCTAAGATTCGCTGACGACATAATTGTCTTTGCTGAGACCCCGAGAGACCTCGAGCTAATGATGTGTTCACTAAGCGAAGAAAGCTCCAAAGTAGGCCTAGAACTAAACGCCAACAAAACAAAGGCAATGACCAACAGTCAAAAGACTCCAATAAACATCAACGGCAAAACAATTGAATATGTTGATAACTATACATATCTGGGCAAACAAATCTCTTTCTCAAAAACCAGCAATGAAGAAGAAGTTTTCAGAAGATCCAACATAACCTGGAAGAAGTTCTGGGCTTTAAAAGAAATACTCAAAGGACTACAGCATATCCATAAAAAAGATTATACACGAAACCTGCCTTCTACCATGCCTGGTATATGGATCCCAAACCTGGGTATATACAAAAAAAGTCAAAGATAAAATTAGCACAACACAACGAGCAATGGAGAGGAGCATGACGAAAATTAGAAAAATTGATAAAATAAAACACACAAACATCAGAGAGAAGACAAAAATTACCGACGCTCTCACACATGCTCTCACACATGCCCTCAAATTGAAGTGGAAGTGGGCGGGACATGTAGCTCGTCTTCCTGATAAGAGATGGACCATTCAAACTACCACTTGGACAGGTCCAACTGGCAAGAGAAGTGTAGGCAGGCCCTACAAACGCTGGGCAGATGACATATGTCATGTAGCAAGCAAAAAATGGCTTGAAACTGCCAAAAACAGAGAGCAGTGGCAAGATTTGGAGGAGGCCTTCACCCAAAGAGGGATCCAAGAAGAAACTCACCATACTAAAAATAACTAACACTATAGGTAATAAGAACAAACTAACCACACTAACAAACATTCCATAATTAAGTATAAAAAAGTATTTTAAAAAAAACATGTTATTTAAGTTTTTCTTGGAAATAAAAGGCTTTATTTTTATTTTTATTATTATTATCTCTAAAACTTTTTTCCCACACCCACACTAATTTTTTCTACTATTCTTTCTACAAGATCCTCAGTAGCTTGTAGTAACGGGTCAGTGTCCTCCTGAGTAACATATTGAATCATAATCTCATCATTCATGTTCTCTTCCACGTTTGAGATGCTTATTTTCACTAAACGTTTTCCATGTTTTTTTTTTTATAATATGTGATTGTGATAATGGCTTTTCACTTTTTCTTTTAAGTAGTTTTTTCTTAGGCATTTGGTTACTCTGTGTAGACGAATTCAACGTTATCGTAGGTGGATCTAATGATTTAGCCTCCGGTGTTTTAGCCTCTGATGCTGTTTTCAAAGAATCCTCTTGGTATTTTATATATGCATCTAAATCGTGAGAATATCCAAATGGATCAAATTCAAAGGGCTGAGAGTAGAAACGAGAGATGACTTCACGAGATTTTTTATCTCCGTCTGTTGGTTGTGAATAGAAGGGTGTGATAAGTTCAGGAGACTCATTGTCAGGTGTGCTTGAAGTAGAAGCGAACTGTAACAAAAAGAAATTGTGCTAAAAATAAAATATAACTAATGCATTACAGATTGGAACTAATATTTAAAATATAAATAATAATTGATTCTGATGGATGGACATAACTGTCAACAGTGTTTTATGTGGTATCAACAAATACTCGTAAGTACCCATTAAAATTTATGAAGAACCTAAGTTTAAGAAAAAATAAAGAACTCACCATGGTAATTAAAATTTTAAACGTCTGGTATGTGCACAAGATGAGATTACAACAACCGATCCACTGAAACGCGTGATGCACAATGACATTTCTGTATTTTTTTCATTCTACCAATCTCCAGATTCAGCACTGCATATCCTTAACTGACTTGTAACAAGAGCCAGCCATTATAATTAGAAATATAGATAATATATACAAAAACTAGTAATATATGCTGGATCATGTGTCTCATTATTGTGGTTGGATAATACCGAATACAATCTATACATTGACCTTTACACTTACACATGCATATCCTAAAAAGTTCATACCTGTCCTTAAATAGTAAAACAATTTATAATAGTGAACATAATTATATACACATATCACACCTTTATCCCTTGCAGGGCAGGCAGAGCGTCATATGTTTTATGTCAGTAACACACAGTGACAGATAGTCAAAGTGCTGGCTAAAATTGTAATATGCTTCCTTGAGTCCCTTTGACACAAAATACCCTATCAGTTAGAGAAAAGTCAACCATGCTCATATTATATTAATAACATAGACTATAAAATAGCATCAGTAAGCATGATGAAGTTAGTTAAGCAAGCCGTATCATTAAAAATCGAAGAAATTAGGGTCGAAAAATGTTCCAAAGGCTATAGACATAGTGTACTTTTACCAAACTCTATTTGATGTATAATATGTGGACCATCAAATTGTAGAAAAACAAACATTATGATAAGTTTATTACTTAATGAAAATGGTTTAAAATTTCATAATGTTTACCTCTACTCAAAAACAGCATTTCAACCGAAATATCAATTTAAAAAAAATGTTTTATGCAAAGTAAACGGTATTCATTTTTTAATATTTCAAAATGAAAAAAATGTGGCTCCACCACAAAAAGCTCTTGAAAATTCTATATTTATTTTCGATGACGTAGTATTTGAGAAGCAATCATATATCCGAAACTATTTTGCTATGGGTCGACATAAAAAAATTACTGTTTTTATTTATCTCAGACCTATTCGAAAATACCAAAACAGTTGATTCGAGATAATGCAAATTTATTGGTTATTTTTAAACAAGATGATATCAATTTGAAACATATATATAACGAACATGTAAATTCTGATATCAATTGGAATAAATTTAAATCATTAGGCAATGATACATGGAAAGACAGATTTGCTTGCTTGATTATTAACAAAGATTGTGAATTAAATAAGGGGAGATATAGGAAAACATTTGACACATTTATTAATTTGGAATGAAATAAATATTCAAGCTAAAACATAATTAAGTCACTTTGTTGTAGACTATGAAAATTAACAGAAGTGTTTGAAAATGGCGATGAATTTAAAAGAACAACTTATTAAATCTGTGCATAATATTAAAAATAAATTAAAACAGATGCAAGAAGATGATGACAACTTCGAACGTAAACAACGCAAAATACTTAAACCAATAACCGATCCATTAAATGCTATAGCTTCAACTTCGAGGCATATAGAATTCTAATATGAACAATATTTCTTTTAAAAGAAGTAATGAAGAAGAAACTCTCCATGAAAATTAAGAAGAGTTTAATTCTTGCGACAGTGATGATAATTCAAATACCGGTGAAGA
Source organism: Keiferia lycopersicella (assembly GCA_029255805.1). Taxonomy (NCBI): domain Eukaryota; kingdom Metazoa; phylum Arthropoda; class Insecta; order Lepidoptera; family Gelechiidae; genus Keiferia; species Keiferia lycopersicella. The sequence continues at coordinate 540,263 of JARACZ010000047.1, read as the reverse complement.
TTCGAACGATGACTCTTGTGTGTATGACAATACCATGCCTAAAAATATTACGTACGGCGTAAGAAATGTCGGTGATAGGTTAATGATAAGAAATGAGCCAGTCACATTAAAAACGATTACAGACAATTCTTCTGACAAAATTACTATGCTTATTTTTAAAGACGTGAATTATGAGATTACCCCTGGATTATCACAGTTACTGTTCGAAAATAAACCCAATATTACTTTGATTACAGATAAAGATAAACTTACGTATAAAGATATTTTAGTAAATACTAATGCACATAGATGAGGATTCAGACCTTTTGGTCAGATACAAGGGAATTCAGGTGTAAAATATTCAAAAATTATTAAGCCTCTCTTTCTTGAAACAGACACTAAAAACATAAAACAAGGTGGCAATCTACCATCATTAAAAAGATACAAACCAAATACATTTTTAGTATACTGGGATGATCCTAATGAACTTGTTGATAGGTTAAAAATCTTATCGCTTCTAAGGATGCAGGAAATACAAATCATGATAATGAAATTATTTCCATAATAGAAGAATTAAAAGAAGCAGGGATAATCAAACAATAAATAAATAAATATGATGCAAAGTTATTTATTAATTCAGTTGGTCAGCGACAGTCAGCCATGAACATTGACAAGTTTGGACATCATGCATTTAAAAGGCAAAAGAGTGATGACTATTACGAGTCTCCTATTACTGTCACAGAAAATGGATCATTAAACGCAAAAAATAAAATTATCATAAATATTGTGTCTCCAAAAGATGAAAAAGATTGTGCAACAAAACAGTATGTTGATATAAGTATAGAGAATTTATTAATAACAATTAAGTATGTAAATCAGAACTTAACCCAAATTGGTCGAGAGCTAAACAGTCTTAAACACAATGTAGAGGCAATTGCGCAAAAAACAAAGAAAAAATGAGTAAAGAAATAGTGGTGAATGAATTACATAAACAAGCAAGGAAAAACTTTCCTCGAAGACATGTGGTAACAACAGACATAGTAGATGATTTATGGCAAGCTGATCTAATTGATATGCAATCTGTTTCTAATGGAAATTGCAATTACAGATATATATTAGCAGTCATAGATACTTTTTCAAAGTATGCTTGGGTATATCCTTTAAAAAAAAAAAATGGATGATGTGTATAATGTGTTTCGAAATTTACTCAGTAAAGGACGTATTCCTAAAAACTTACAAACAGACTTAGGTTCAGAATTTTACAATAAGAAACTTGCAAATTTATTTCAACAGCTCAACATAAATCACTATTCTACATATTCTGTCAAAAAAGCTTCCACTGTAGAAAGATTTATAAGAACCTTTAAAAGTTTAATGTATAAACATTTTAGTCTTAAAGAAAACTATACATGGTACAAAGATGGAGCTTTAATAAAATTATTGGAAATTTATAATAACACAGTACACAGAACTATCGGTTTTAAACCAAATCAAGTTAATACAGCTAACAAGGCACAAATATTACAAAGATATCAGGATAAATTTTGGAACAAGAAACAAAAAAATAAAAAATCAATTCTTAAAACTGGTGACCATGTTCGGATTAGCAAATATAAAGGAACATTTGAAAAAGGTTATACACCAAATTGGTCGGCAGAAATATTTAAAATAATAAAAGTGCAGAATACAGATCCTATCACTTTTCTTATCAAAGATGCTAAAAATCAATCAATATTGGGTTCTTTTTACCTTCAAGAGTTACAAAAAACTAAACATCCAAACATATTTCTCGTTGAAAAAGTATTAAGAAAGAAAGGTAACAAATTATTTGTTAAATGGTTAGGATTACCTTCAAATGAAAACAGTTGGATACATAAATCTGATGTTTTATAAGCAAAAGCGTCATGATTCTGTTTTCATTCTGATACTAGGACTGAAACAAGGAACATCTATTTTAATGACTTTTACTTATTATATTTCATAAAAATTACATACAGTTGTTAGCTATTACTACAATGGTAAGAACAAAAACTGAAAAGAAAAAATCTTCAAAGAAACAGCGCAACGTGAAAGTGAAAAAAAAAAGTTATAAGTGGCGCTGGACTTGGAAGAACATTCAAAAATATTGTTTTGATTACAAAAAACATATTAAAAAACTTTAACCTACATGCAAAAAAGCAGCCATTGATCTAGCAATTGCTGTTGCAAAAGAATTAATTCCAAATCCAAATACAACCATGGACATACCACGTGTAATACCTGTTCCTAAAGTCGGAGGATTTTTACAATTAATACCATTAGTTACCGGATTGTCTGCTGTAGGAAGTGTAAAAGGAGGTGCAGCTGGTATTTCAAAAACAGTCAATGCTATTAAATCTGCAAAAAAACGTTAACAAGAGCTTAAAAAGTCAAACGAAAAAATGAAAACACTACGTATAGGCAAAGGGCTGTCTCTCAGAGAACATGGCAATGGCTTAGGAATATACGTAAAAAGTAAAAAAAACTAAGATGCAGACTACCCAACAGAGCTCTAACTAATTTTGATTTAGTAAGCTTTTGTCGAGACATTCCATATTTCAGAGGTGTGTTTATGAGATATGAATTGCCTACGCATCCATTAAAAAAGGAATGTGCAATCATTAATCTTGACAGTTCTGAAAATGCTGGAACTCATTGGGTAGCATATGCAAAATGCAAGAAATATATTGAGTATTTCGATAGCTATGGTAATTTGAAACCACCCGAGGAACTTATCTGGGGGCACGGCAGTGCCCCCGCCTAGTCGAGCTAGAAAGCGGCACAGCCGTACCATCTTTTTCTCGAATTTTCAACACCTTATAACTTTCTTGTGGATAAAACAAAAGACTTGAAACTTCAGGAATCAATCAAAAACCCTGTAGATACGGTATATTTCAAATTTCGTTCACTTTGAACCAGTGGTTTAGGAATTATAGCTAGTCAAAGTTCTTAATTTTGTCACTGACTGACTCACTCACTCACTCACTGACCGATCATCAAAATTCTAAGGCACTTCTAGCAGACATAGAGACTTCTAATTTAAAATATAATTTGGGTTTAGTGTATAAATCAAGGAAAAACTTAAAAATCTAGCAATTTCAATGCAGTTTTCTAGATAAACCGATAGCATAAATAACTTTGTAATTCCATAGAAATGTACTGTTTACCAAGTTATATTTTGCTGTCGCTCCTAAAATACTTTGTTTTGGTCCAGCAAAATAATCACAAATGTCGCTGTTAGTTTCTAAGACACGCTATCGTTTTGTTTTCGGGAAAAATATAAGGTGTCGACCGAAATTAATGTCACGGTACCTTTCGCCACCTCTCACTGGTAAGTGCTAATGGTAAGGAACTCAGTGAAAAATCGTCTAACCTGTTAGATTAGACTATAGTTCACCGGAGTTGTAGAAATAGTAGTGGTAATTTGCTTTCACTTAAGCTCTCTCGCGAACCGGCGGTGACCGTTACTCGGTTGGCACCTCCTCGTAGGAGGAGAGGTCAACAAATTGAAACTGGATGAAGGCAAATCTTAGGACTTGCCTTCATTCAGCAAGCCCCCCGCTCCCTCCGCTTGCCTTATAGCTTTCCCCCCTCCCCACCCTTTGTATGTACACCCCCCTCGCACGCCTCACCAACGTCACGTTGGTGCAGCGAGCGACGGGGAGGTGCTGGGCTATGAGAAAAACCGTGGCTGAGGCTCAAGAAATAGAGCCGCAAACGAAAAAAAGGAAGACTACCTACAAAAAGAAATGAGATCCCCTCAAAAACATTAATATATAAAAAATTCCAAGTCTGGCTACTGAGCTGTTCAACTGTAAAAAGGTATGAGATCCATTTGAAACCAAGTCGGCTATCGATTTGTTCATTCCCCACTTAAGAGATCTATCTTAATTAATTACGTAATTAGTTAATAAGCATTATTTTATAGTGACCATATCAATATTTTCAATATATTTTAATGTTTACAATAAATAGAATGACTTGGCAATCGCACTGAATGTATTAATTTTAATATGTATTACATTACACGTTAACTTTCTGTTCTAGTACGATGGCTAAGTCATTCAATTTATTGTAAACATTAAAATATATTGAAAATATTGATATGGTCACTATAAAATAATGCTTATTAACTAATTACGTAATAAATTAAGATAGATCTCTTAAATGGGGAATGAACAAATCGATAGCCGACTTGGTTTCAAATGGATCTCATACCTTTTTACAGTTGAACAGCTCAGTAGCGAGACTTGGAATTTTTTATATATTAATGTTTTTGAGGGGATACAGTATTTAGGATCAGATATATTTTATAACTATGTTAATGAACAAAAAAGTAATACTTTTAAATGTGGACATTTATGTTTAAAGTTTTTAAAATCGTTTTGGAGTTTAAATAAATAGTAAGCACCATATGTTTTGATTTTAGTCTCGCTACAATGTCCTTAACGATAACAATCAGTGGAAATAACTCGAATCTTCAGTCTGAATTTGTACCTCCATTAATATTAGATTCTAATTATGAATGTGGATTGTTATATTTTTCAACATTTAATTCGATTCCCAACATACATAAGAATAACAATGTGTTTGCTTACGGTAAAAATAAAGAAATTGTAATTCCTAATGGAACTTATGACTTATCAGACCTATATGAAGATATCAAATCAAAAGTTGAAGATTGTCAAATATTAATCAAACCTAGTATCAATACTATTAAATGATTACTGTACTGCTCTGATACAATCAATTTCGGAGTTGATAACAGTGTAGGTTCATTACTAGGGTTCGCTAAATCAGTTTTAGAACCAAATAAATGGCATGAGTCTGTTTATCCAGTGAGCATTCTCCCGGTGTCAGTGATACGAATCGAATGTGATCTAATACAAGGTTCGTTTACTAATGGTGTACCTACACACACGCTCAGTGAATTTGTGCTCAATGCTCCATCAGGACAACAAATTAGTGAAGTGCCGAAAAATATTATTTATTTTCCTGTGCGAAAAAAGCACATTTCATCAATAACTGTAAATATAAAAATAAAATATTAAATAAAATATTAGATTTAAAAGGAAATCTTATTGATTTTAATAACGAAAATATACAACTGCGTCTTCACATACAAAAAAGAAAATGATAATATTTAATGATAGTAACTGTTGTTCACATAAAACTGAAAATAAAACTGAACGCAAAGCCAGTAGCAAGTCTAATGTGAAACAATTCAGACGTAAAAAGTCAGCAAAATTAACAAAAAGTAATAAAGAATTTCTTCGCGCCCTAGGATATCAATTATGAGTGTTCGAAAAATATCAGATAACCCGCAGTTTGATGACTCTATAGAGAGTTTTGAGATACATACTTATAATCCTTACAACAACAGTTTTGATGAAAATGATGAAATTTTAATACATCAGCAAGATATCTACCTCCTTCCTTCATCAAGTGCGATATATATTGAAGAGAAATTTATTGTGACATCTAAAGATGTAACTGGAGCGTTAAAAAAGAAAAAAGTGACGTTAACAAATAATGCTTTTTCTTTTCTTTTCCAAGATATTAGATTTGAAATGAATGGGGTCGAAATAGATCGTATAAGAAATGCTGGAATAACAACAACAATGAAGTCTTTAGTATCTTTGAACAAAGGGGAAAGCACAGCAGCAGCTATATGGGGCTGGAATGTAGATAGATTTTAAGAACAAGATGACAATTTTTGTGTTCTTTTACCACTAGATAAGCTATTAGGTTTTGCGGAGGACTATAAAAAAATCATTATAAATTGCAAACATGAACTTATTCTCAATAGAAGTAACACAAACTTAAATTGTGTAGTAATAGATAAAGATGACAATGTAAAAATTATTTTACAAAAAGTACAATGGCGCATGCCACACCTCAAAGTATCTGATCAACAAAAGCTTGCTTTATTGAAACATTTAGAAAAAAATAAAGCAATACAAATAGCATTTCGAAACTGGGATTTATACGAATATCCATTATTACCGCAAACTAGTAAACATTCTTGGTCAATAAAGACAACGTGTCAGCTAGAAAAGCCGCGTTATATTATATTTGGATTACAAACGAATAGAAAAAACAACCAAACAAAAGATAATGCTATATTTGATCATTGTAATTTGACCAATGTAACATTGTTCTTAAATTCACGTTATTATCCTTATGATGCTCTGAATATAAAATTTGATGAAAATAAGTACAGTATGTTATATGACATGTATGCCAAATTTTGCCAGTTGTTCTACAATCTTCCTGTAGAACCATTGCTTGATATAAAAACATTCAAAGAATAGGCTCCGCTGTTTTTGAGTGATTGTTCAAGGCAAAACGAGAATATAAAAACTGGACCTGTGGACGTTCGCTTAGAAATTGAGAGTGAAAAAGATATTCCAAATGACACAAGTGCTTACTGTTTAATTATAAACGATCATCTACTGGAATACAAACCTTTAACTACCGTAGTGCGTAAACTATCATGAAATCCATAGCTATTGTTGATGTACAAGGATTTAAGAAGGATGACAACCAATTTATTCTAAAAGAAATAGCAATATTATGTGGCGATCAAGTTCAAATACTTTTGGTTAAACCTCCTTGTCTAATTCATAACCTTACACCTACAGAAAAGAAGCAAGTGCGATGGATTGAAAGAAACAGAAAAATATACTGGAATTATGGTTTTATTCCTTATGAAGAATTTCTTACTCTTACTGATGAGTTCTTGTTAGACAAAACTATTTATTGTAAAGGTGTTGAAAAACAGATTTGGATTAAAAATATGTTTAAAAATAACGATGTTATTAATTTAGAAGATATGCATTGTCCAAGTTTATTAAGCTTATATGAAGAATATACATCATGTAATGATATTTTTGATTGTATTTATCATCCAACAATATGTGCACTTAGAAATGTAACTTGTTTAAAAAAATGGTGTAATTATTCAAAAATTATATAAATAAATACTTTTTTAATAATCAAAATTTTTATTTTCAAACCCTTCTTTCCAAATCTTAATTTAATAATTTCTAATTTATTACAATTTGCCGATGGATAGTGATGGTTAAATAAGAGCTTAGCCGAGAACACCTATCAGTCTGTTGGCATTAGAATTAATCTGTACAACTACAAATATTTCACCTATGAATCAGTGTTCTGCGATTTATCGTTGCAGTGACCATCTCATTCATATAACAAGAACCATTACTAATTTCAAAATCTAAACGGTATCATTCGTATTAAACGAGCAGTTTCAGCAATCTGTTTTGCAATCAGCAATCTCTTTCCAATCATCGTCAAACCAGAACAGTAAAATGTTGGTAGGGTAAAATTGGGGTGTAACACGATGCAACTCTTTCATGTTTTCTGGTGACTTCGAATAATACCGCTGTTTAATAGGTTTGGTGTCACCCACGTCAATGTGATGTTTAATTAACTCCGTTTTTCCCAGGCCAATCTTCTCAAAACCTATATTATCAAATTTTTCCACTATCTCCTCAGCCTCCTTTCGCTGTACAGGTGTTAATTTATCGATAGGATGTAGAAAACTAACTTCAGAGACACCAAGTACGTTCTCAAAAGTTTTAAAAGGTAAAGTTTTAAGAATCTTTGGAACTAAATCAAATATATGCCAAAAATCCCAACCAAAAATAATCGAATGTACTTCCGGTATTACATAAAATTTGTTCATCTTTTCAGAACCCATGAAAGACACAGGTAACTCAACATAACCCCTTACTTCAGTTATACTACCAGTTGCAGTAACTATTTGCCGACCTCCATCAGACAATCCATGTAACTCAATTTCTCTTTTGAGATACCTATCCCCAGAATTTTTTCCAAGAATGGAAATATCAGAACCCGAATCCAGTAATCCATAAACCAACTCACCACCAACTTCAACACCCAAGAATGGTATTTTCTTATTAGTACCATTGCAGACTGAAACAACATAATAAGTATTAAAAAATAAAGAGACTGTATCCAGCCAGTTTTTCCAATTCTCAGAATCAAAATTTTTGTTTTTACAGTCTGCAGTACCTAGTTTTTTGGTTTCAAACTTCTTGTTCCACTATTTTTCCTAATTCAATTTGGACAAGAAATAGTAGTGTAACTGCTAGTCTACACCTAAGCGCACCAGTGTACGTGGTGCCGTACAATTACTCAGATTGTGCGTGTTAACTCGACAGCGACGACAAAACAACTTCACCCCATCCGTTGGTACCGAGACAGCAAACACTGCAACATGTTGTGGCCTAACAGGTTTGTAGCCAAATCCAACGCAATAGTATTTGCGGCTACCTTTGGGAGTTCAGTAAAAAACTGTGATGTCAGTTTGTTTCTCTCAATTAGCTTACACTTATCCATCAGTTCATTTAACGATCCAATCGCAATCAAAGACAAGTGCTCGGTGTATTCCGGCCGAATATTTCTCATCAGAATTTGCAATTTCTGTGACTCAGGTAATGGCTCTAACAAACGTCTAATATAATTCTGCATGATGGCAAAGTAAACAGAAAAGCTATCATTTTGTCCCTGAGTACGGTTTTGAATCTCGCTTAGTAAGCGCCAATTGAAATCTGGTGGCAAATACTCGTTTATCAACTCCTCCCTCAACTCCTCCCAACAAGTAACCGAATCACAAATACCTCGATACCACAACAAGGCATTATCCGCAAAAAGTTTAACAGCTGAGCGAAAAAGAGATCCCGCGTCAATAGATCTGGAACGCCGCAACTCTTCCACACGTTCAAGAAAAACCAACACACAAGATGACCCGTCATATTTTAAATTGAGGGAGGCAACATTTGCAGCTTTGACATAAGTTATTTATTTTATTTATTTATTTAACTGTTTACTACACACGAGAGAAAACACAGGACAATTACATTTAGATAAAAAAACAAAACAAGGTACTACTTATTTCTAAAAAGAAATCTCTTCCAGCAGTCCAACGGTAGAGAGATAGCATAAGGTGAGGCTGACGATCGTGCACAATATTAAACTTTAAATGCAATATTTAAAAATAATACATACACTAAAATATTACATTTACATAATTAAACTCATATAATACAACTATAAACATTACAGTATACACACAGGAATATGACAGATACGAACTATTTTGGTAGTGAAAGATAGTGCTCTTTTACTCTCTTCTTGAACACTGAGAGGGAAAGGCTGTCACGCACTGTGTGCAGAAAGGCGTTCCACAATCTGGCTGCATGTACAGTGAATGAATAACTGTAGAAATCGGAGTGATGGATAGGGGTTGAAAGAATTGACTTGACATGTGAGCGACAAAGCTTGTCTTGGGACCGTGAGAAATTAAACCGTTCTTTAAGGTATGAAGGAGAAGAAGGACTGTGAAGAATTTTAGAGACGCTCGAGTTTGCTCAACAAATTCTCAGTGGCATCTAGATAGCAGGTGTCAGCATAATCAAAGAGAGGAAATAGAAGTGTCTCTGTGAGAGTAATTTTAGTTTTCAGAGGCACGAAATTTTAGAGGCGCTTCAGCGAGTGAAAAGAATACAACACTTTCCTAATAACGTCATTTACCTGAGTAGTCCAACTAAGGTTGTGATCCAGTAGTACACCCAGGTTCTTGGCTGTCTTAGTGTAGGCAATAGGTGTTCCTTTATAAGTGACCATTGGTATAGTAGTGTAATCAAATTGCCTACATATGTACGGGCTACCTATCAGCATGCTTGTGACTTTTTTGGGTTAACTACAAGACCAAAAGCTTCAGCCCAAATAGCAATCCTACTCAAGTCGTCGCTGATAGCTGCAGTGGCACTAACGATATCGTCAGAAATGAATTTTTTGTTACTGAAAACGTTGGTTGGCCGGAAACACGATCACCTTCCAACGTATTTTCCCAGTTTTCATCATCTGAACCATTCGACACATCGACCAACTTTAAAACCAATTCACCAAGTCGCTCCTTCAAATTCACTAGTTGACTAGATTGAGGTTCCGTTTTTAAAGATAAACGACCCAATCTAAATTTCAAATGTAGAGCCAATGTATTAAGCTTAGATAACTGCGATAACGAAAGTGTACCAGCCAGTTCTTCTTCTAGTGTTTTCATTTATTCACTGATTATCTCCATCTCGGAGTCATTATCCCGTTCTGATTTAAAAATAGAGGAAGACGGTTTGTCTTTCAATAAAGCACGTAACTGAGGACGCAACCTATCAAATGTAGTCTCCGGTTCCACTCCCCTTAACGACACCTCATGTTCATCCTTCCTAAGGTAGTCAGGGTTTATTTCGTGAGCCATGATCAAGCGCGTAATATAAAAATTTTTAAAAGAAATAATCAGTAATACTAGACTAAGCAGCAAGAGATCGCACTAAGTTCACAGTTTCGAGTTAAATCAGACTTAAATAAAATTTTAGAAACGCTTCAAAAAAATAAAATAAAAAAACACACAAAACACAAATCACGCCTTTATCCCTTGCGGGGTAGGCAGAGTTAAAGATCGTAAAATTACGGTTAACGATCATAAAATTACAGTCGTTATCGCCACGTCTGACAAGTATTGAGGGCACCTTCAGATGATTCGTGTATCATTGTAGTGACAGGTTGTCAGCCTGTCGCCTAGAGTTGTAATACGTGCTAACACACATGAAACCCTCGAGTCCCTTAGTTGGTTCTTACAACACCTACGGGAAGAATTGGGGTGATGCTATTCTATACCGGCATCACACGGCAAAACACTTCAGAAACACTTCAGCTACAAAATAATATACGTATAAAAGTTATTTAAGCTAGAAGCCGAACAACATTATAGCTCTTATAACAGCATTAAACTTTAGTTCATACTAGCTTTTGCCCGCGACTTCGTTCGCGTGGACTTCAGGTTCGTCCTGTCTTCGTATAAGCTATAGCCTATGTGTTATTCTGATGTATAAGCTATATTGTGGTAAAGTTTCATTCAAATCCATTCAGTAGTTTTTACGTGAAAGAGTAACAAACATCCATACATCCATACTTACAAACTTTCGCCTTTATAATAGTAGTAGGATAACCTAAATAAATTATTAACCTTCTTCCGGTGTCGGTTAAATCGAAGTCGGATAACTTTTTAACGAAAATTAATTCTTAAGAAAAATCAGCTACAAAGACAGGTTATAAAAAAAAGAAGGTAAATGTATGACCGCACTAAGCATTAACCAGTTAAGGCGCCACTGTAACTTTTTTTTTCCAAAGCGTAATGTACTAGTGGGTAAGAAATAAAAGATGAGACTTTTGAAAGATAACAAACACTTTAATTTTACTGAAACAAAGATATCATCCACAGATATGGAGAATCCTTAATTTATTTAAAGATAGGTTATTAATTAATTATAGACGCCAGACCAGTATCGCAGGATTCACAGGTCAACGGAAAGGAGTGATCCTTATGGAAATATTAGCCTCACAATATTTCGCAGCAACAATCTTAAGGGTCATGGATTCTAAATAAACGCCTACATATACTTAGTGCGATCAGTACATCTTAATTAAATGAAAAGTTAGATTTATAAAATTGCCGAAAGTAGATACATTCGTATCTAGACAGTGGATAAATATCTAATATGCTATTTAATTTATTGTAGTTAAACCACCGAGGAAGCAGTAAAAACGATTTACAGATTTAGTCCTGAAACATGCCGATTGGCACACTTTGAAACGAACTCGTTTTCCAAGTAAAAGGTCCGGATCAAATGAACATTCATGATGCTTTTTTAAAACATATTGATGGATAAAGATTTGTCGGACAGTCATTACTTCTCATAAATGATAAAGGTGTGTAGTTTGATGAAGAATGGGCAAGAAATAACTTACTTTGATGATCATCCTCTGCGCTCTCTCTGATCTAATAAGGTATTTCTTCGCTGCTCCGCCCCAACTAGTAATACAATATTGTAAGTTAGACTGACATAAGGCATAACAGACTGTTTTCAATGTTTGTTTATCGGCTATATGTCTTAATGTTTTGAATATGTAAATAAGCTGCCGACATCTGGTTGCACCTGTGTTTATATGATGCTCGAATGTCAGTTTAATAAAACAAATATTTCAATACAACGATTTTTTTTTATAGACCGCTTTTTATTTCAAAAGTATCTTTTTTTTTGTGTTATACGTAACATAACGTAAGATTTGCCAGCGAGCAATGGAGCGCAGTATGCTAGGCCTGAAATTGATTGATCGGGTCAGGAATACCATACTGCGCTCTAAAACACAAATATCTGACGCAGCCCGAGCAGCAGCAAACCTAAAATGGGACTGAGCCGGTCACGTCTGCCGCATGCCAGAAGAACTATGGGCAAAAACGTCTACTTAGTGGAAGCCACCCACTGCAAACAGACGCCGCGGGAGACCCCGTCGTAGGTGGCGCGACGAGTTGGACAAGTTTTCAAAAGACTGGCATGCGGAAGCCCAGGACAGAACTGGATGGAAAGAGAAGAGGGAGGCCTTTGCCCAGCAGTGGGATGATTTAGGCTAATTAAGATAAGAAGATAAAAAGATACGTAACGTAATGATTTTCGTTGCCAAACCGTTTTGTACTAAACTAACCTAGGTACTTATTTACTCACTACTGCACTGTACTGATTTTCATTGCAACTTGATGTTTAGCTGATTGATGTCCGTGATAATTAGGGCTATGCCTTCAAATTAAGCTTGCGGAAAGAAGGTGTTTGTATTGCGTGGATTCTATATTTATTAGATATTTTTAGAGAGTATAATTTTTATGCACCAAAACACACCACTGAGAAAATTTTTCAACGCATTTGTTTACTTTTTCCAACCTCCTTTCCCTTCTTGATAAAGGACTTAAACATAGCTCGACGCCATTTGTGACGTCCATTGGGTCACAGGCGTATGTCTTAGAGTGAAACAACACTAATATTATTTGGAATAGGCTGTGACCTGTGAGCGCACGTCCGGCTCGCTCGACTGTCAGATGACAAGTGTCATACCCTCCGGCCGTGCGCCCACAGATTATACATTTTATTTGCATACCGTCACAATATTTCTACAGATTGTGATTTAGCAAAATATATTGTAATCTAGTGATTTTACGTAGACAAATATGTAAAATAATATGGTAAACTTACAGATGGAATATGATCCGAAATAGGCGACTTCTTACCCCAGGAATATATCGCATATGCGCTTGGGGTACTTGCACTATTATTTATTTTGTTTAAGGTATCATCATCTGAAAAGGATCTCTAACAGCTTAGCCTATAAATTTAATAAGAAAAATTAAGTAAATATAGTAGGTGCAATTATTTATATCTATACTATATATAATAAAATTATAACAACCTCATGTCTGCACATTATAGATATTAAAGAAAAAATAAGATGGGGGATCTTCATACAACCAATAGAAGCCAAAAATGTGATTTAAAAAAATTTTGTCTGTCTGTTTGTTGTCAGCTTTTCACGCAATTTATGTCTGATGTTTACGACATCGATACGTAATAGACTGTATAGCGTAATCAGTTGGTACTAAAGGGTAATAAACTGACGTATTTGTCGGTTGGTACTAACAAAGAGTTATTGATGTGAGTCATATTGTTCTGAAAAATAACTCATGTGGGTTGGGTAGTTATCGAACGACGGACTTTGTTGAAAACTGACATTCGTAATCGTTCCAAAAATAAATAAATAGAAAATCATAGCAATATAAGAGAAGAATTATAAAATACCTCATTAAACTACCAAGTGTAAATAAAAGATCCGCAGCCAAAGTCGTATTGTCTGTTATTACAATTTAATGGGTATCTACTGAAAATAAAAAAAGAGCTATGGCTGCTGATAGATACTGATAGCGTATGAATCAGAAAGCCCCGTGTATAAGTAGATCAAGGAAATAGACAACTCAAATAGCACGAAATCTTAAATTAAAAGCACTTATGTTTAAATATCAATCAAGAATAATATAAAAATCAGTTCAAAAACTATCACCCGACTACTAGTTACCGCGCTCTAAAAAGTAAGAAACAAGGAAGTATAATTAAGTAAACAACTTAATATCTGTAGTCTACAAAATGTATACATAGATAACACACAAAATAAATATTTTAATGAATATTAATTAATAAATTAAAACTGATTTTTAGGTGTTAACAGTGGTCAGGTGTTAACATTATAAAATTTACATCGGATTATGAAATAGCTGTCATGAATGCTATGAAGTTCACTTTTCCTGCAGTTCAGATTAAGGGCTGTCAGGTTCACATGGCAAGAGCAATAAGGAAACGAGCAAAAGAATTAAAATTAGTAAAAAAATAAGCTACAATACAGAACAGTTGGTTTGTGTACTGCTTTGCCACTTTTACCCCGAAATTTTATCAATGATGGATGGGATTACATTTTGGACGTTATGAACTCTGACGAAAAACTGAACGTATTCACTGATTATATGCTTAAGCAGTGGTTAAAAGATGAGGAATTTATTGATGTCTGGTGTGTAAGCGAGGAAAGACATAGGACAACGAATTGTCTTGAAGGATGGCACACTAGACTAAATAAAAAATTAAATCTGTAATTTGATGACAGTTTTAAATGCTCTAAAAAAAGATGCGGACTTAAACGCAGCGAAAAATGATTTTTTTAATGAAAAAAGGAGTGAGGATTCCATTAGCAGAGATTTGTGGATTATGTACGCCGTTAACCAACTAAAAAAAGGAAATATTAGTGTAGGGCACTGCTTATAAATGTTAAAATAAGTTTTACATTAGAGTTATATCGATTATATTAATCATGTTGATTATACAGTTTATAAATCATGCTGATTCTGTGATATTGCAATTATTTGTCGTTAATTTTTACGTCATCATCATTATGATACTATTTTAATTACGTATTGTAAATAAGTATTAAACTTTGATTTGACACACGTGTATCTTTTATTCTGTGAAATAAATTAGGGTAACGTTAGGAACACTGCATCGGGTCAGGTTAGTATGAGGGTTACGTTCGGAATAATAATTATATTTTTTTCAAGTTCCTAACCTAACCCGGTTGCGGGTTAGGATTTCGGGTCAGGCTCGGAATAAACTATTTTCGTCTGCATTAATGGTGGAGTCATCAAACTGTATCAGTACTGCATTTGGCATTTCTCCATCTTCCAGCTGATCACGACGAAGGGCAGGCCAGACCAAATACTTGACAACTCCTATAGCACCGCTCACTAAGCCACGATTTATATTTAAGTTTCTACGGAGCATAAATCTAGAGCCAATACCAATTTGTATAGTGCTGATAATACCTCCTGTTCGCTTTGGGTCGCTGAGTATGTGCTCTGACCTAGGAACTTGTCCATACGTTTTCGTCTCAGTTGATACATCGACTGCTTTGATGGTATAAAGATTGGTTCGCAATGCCAAGCGCTGTGAAATTTTTTTGTTGAAATGGTGTACCTGTTTTATAGTGTAAACCACGAAGGTAGTAAACATTTACTTCCAAATAAAACCTGTGTATAGTATATACAACAGGTAAGTCTTTGTAAAAGTTTATGGTGAGTGTATGTAATGTATATATTTTTAAAGTGTAATAATTCAGGCCTTTCGTTTGATACCCAACACGATACCAATTGCATTTAATGAAGTAAAAAAAGTAAGTATGATACAAGCAGATAGGAAAGTCTCCGTTGGAAATTATTTTATAAAAAAGAAACGTAATGGGTACAACTTGGCGGGGGAAAGACTAAAGACATTTTTATTGGCAATAATTACGTTACAGGTCAAAAGTGATAGTAGATACTATTCGCCGGTTCTGGACCACCAAAAAACCCCCCTCTGGGGTGATTCTGTCGGTGTCTGCAAAAAGCTCGTCACATATGCTTTTAATTCGCGGTTTTATATCAAATTAATTCGAGGTTTTATATCAACTTAATTCGCGTATGTAATTCAATTAATCCGCGGTCGATATCAAATTAATCCGCGGTTGGTATCTAATTAATTCGCCGCTCCGCGGTTTGATTTCTAATTATTTCGTGCTTCATATAAAATTAACTCGCGGTTGATAACATATTACAATTCTTGTTCGAATTCATGGATCGTTGTATGAAATCCCTTTTTACTTCTCCAATTTTGGAGTTCATTATATCAATGATACTTTAATTCGTGGCTGAATTTGATATAAGTTCCATTCGCGGCTCATATAATCTTTTCATTTCAGACATGCATTTTGTCAATTCATGGTACCCATAGATACTTCTTAGGCGCTAAAGCGTAAGTAAATCAATACGTATGATTATTCATATTTTTTTTATATCACCATCATTTTAACTTATACCTACCATTTATAAAAATCATACCTACCACTGTTGTGTTTCTGTACACCAGCAAGCAAGTTTCGACACGTTGAGCCTACTGTATTGAACAATGGTTCAGCCGTAAACACAAATCTTTGCCTTGCCGACTTTTTCAATATTTGTATTGTACATACATACATATATCACGCCTTTATCCCTTGCGGGGTAGGCAGAGCGTTAACAGTCGTAAGAATACGGCCGCTATCGCCACGTCTGACATTTTTGAGAATTGTTTTCCAAGGATGTTTGAGAAAACATGTGTATCACTATAGTGACAGGTTGTCAGCCTGTCGCCTAAAAATTGTAATACACCAATACTCTCGAGTCCCTTACTCGCCTCTTACGACACCCACGGGAAGGATGTGGGGTGATGCTATTCTAAGCCGGCATCACACGGCAAATTGTATTGTTCGCTGATAGTAAAACCCACCATGTAATAAAATTAAGTTGTAAAGACCCTTGTTTCCTTTTAACGATACCGCCTGCTGTGAATTTATAATATTTAGAGATAAATTTTGAAATGTGCTTATTGTCTTGTGATTGTAAAAACTAACTTTTTTATAACGGTGTCTTCCGCCCCAACATTTATCTAACAAAGCGAACTTTCTCAAAAATTAAACTCGTCGAGACAAGCATCCACGGTGGGTGGTGGATAACGATATTGAAAAAAAATACCCCTGTTTGTCGTAGTTTCGTTATAAAAGCGGAACAAGCTTGTCTGTACTCCACAACTTGATTTGGAGTATTAAAAATCAAATCTAGTGTTCGTGTTCGTTGTGAAAGTTTAACCAAACCTAACCTATCATCATGTCTCGGTCTACAGCTAGCTGCATAGGAAAAATGGAGGTAAGAATCGTTATATTTATTTCTCTCATTTTTGTTCAACACTGTTTGTATTTATCTGACATGTATGTTACGAAAATCACGAGGCCTACGTTCGTCAAAGGACTGGTACATGTGTATGTGATACTTACTTACATACTCTCGGGAGAAATACTTTGTATTTATGCCGTAATAATATACATACTTCAACGCTAGACATTAAATTGCATTGTGTGTATTGATAAGTAATATATTCGATTAAGGGCTAGTACATGTTGATGTGATGTGTATCAAGTAATATTTTTGATTGTTATTTAAGTAAATTTTATTACAGCATAGTTCCCGTTTATAACGCATAATATATATGTCTGTTTTGTTTTAGGGTTCGGGAATAAACGTTGATGACCTACCAAACACATTCAAGAATTATTATTTCGCTGCATCAAGTGATGATGAAACTGCATTCACTATTGTCGAACCCGATCAAAAATCACTAAAACGGGCGGGCAGCGATAATGCTATCGATCAATTTTTCGACACACCCAAAATCAAAAAGCAAAAGAAAACGCAATCTTCAACAGTTGGGATGGCTCGAAACGGCGGTGTATCCTACATATCGTCGAATACCGATGACGCAGCAAACGCCACACATCTAATTAAAGTAGAAGTCTACGATCTCAAGAAATTAGCCAAGGTGTCGTCAAACAACCAGTGGAAAATAGCAGATTTTCGTGCTAAATACTACACAAAGGTCACGGACAATATTTACGACCGCAGCAAGGAATTAATACGATATCACGAAGAACGTCTCGCAATCACAAGACTGTAAAAAATACTTTTTCGATAACTAATTTCATAATTCTCAGTCATCTAAAACAGAAAAAACAGTACCTAAATACCACGCCACTCAACAACACAGCAACTTCCCTTTCTACCTGACCCATATTTACAACGTTCACGAACACTAGATTTTATTTTTATTACTGTATTACGCACCGCTAACAATGGGTTAAACTAGGGATGGATACAACAATAGTGGCGTGGCGACTTCAATTCATAAGCGAGTGATGTCAAGCTTCGTCAAGCAGTCAGCAATAGGGCTGAGCTCGGTTCAGTTATTCGATCGGTTCGGCATTCGCTACAACGACATTATGGAGTCGCAAAATAGTGAACATGACTTTGAGTTTTGTGATTTCTTCAATAGTGAAGTGTTAGAACAATTTGATGTGTTGAACAGAAATTATGAGAACGCGTTAAACATACCAATCAATAGTTTATCATCTGAAAATGACGCTGAGTTATGTGAAATTGCATCCAACATGGAACAGCAGCTAATGTAAGTTGTTTTAAAACTGTATCTTAAAAAACATGATTTTGTATAATAACGTATGGTTGTTCTAAAATTTTCTTTATTATGTAGGAACGCAGTGCAAACTGGAAGAGGGCAGAAGAGGAAATCACCAGATGATGATGACACAATTGGCAAATCTCATATGGAAGCTGGTCCTGGACCATCATCATCAAAAACGGAATACTCCGCTAATCATATGATAAAATGTGACATTTGTCAAGTAATGGTGAGTCGAAGATACTTTTCCAACCACACTTGAAGCTCATCTCATAAAAGTAAGGTTTTAAAATTAAGTAGACATGATAATTTGACTGTAATCAATACTGCATTTGGTTGTAGAGTAATAACGTATCAAATAACTTCACCTTTACCAAATGAAACCCATGAAACTTTACAAACACCTATTCAATTTTTCGAGTCAGTCAAAGATACAATTTCCACATTAATAAATGAAAACCTGAAAGAACTAACATCCATAAAAATAAATTATATCATTCATGCTGAATTTGTTCAGAAAACAAAAAATTTGCTCAATACGTTTGATTTTCAAACCTCAAATTTTAACATATGCATGGGTGATGATTTAGAGCCATATTTCAAAATATTGTGTGAAACAATTTCTACTAAAATGGGCGAATTTGAAAAAAAAGACAGCGGGTGGTTTTTTAAATTAGTGAAACATTTAGAAATGAATGTAAATAAATTTAATCCTCTTCAAGGTTCCACTTATATTGTATTACCGAAAGACATCCGAAACAAAAAAGCAGTCATTAATGTAAAGAAAAATGACCATGAATGTTTAAAGTGGGCTTTGCTTTCGGCCTTATACCCAGTGGAGGCTCACAAAGATAGGGTTTCATCGTATTACAAATATCAAAACAAGCTCAATTTCGATAATGTTCCATTTCCAGTTAAGATAAAGGACATGGTCAAGGTTGAGGAAAACAATCACATTAGTATAAATGTTTTTGGATTAGAGTACGATGAAATATCAAAAAGGAATTCAGTAGTGGGCCCACTTTCTTTTAGTAAAAATAAACAAGAAAAACATATCAACTTATTATACATATAAAATGGTAGTAATGGTCATTATTGTTTCATAAAAAATTTGCCTCGCTTAGTTAGCAATCAGTTATCGAGTAAAGCTCATGCGGTTTTCATTTGCGACGGGTGTTTATTACATTTTACATCTAGAGAGAGACTGGATTACCACCAAAAATTTGGCTGCAGACATGTTTGCACAACATTACCTAGTCCGTTGCAAACTAAAAAAAATTGGTTTGGAAAAGATGAAAATACAAATAAAATATGTTTTGACAAATACCAAAGACAAATGAAAGTACCATTTGTAATATATGCAGATACGGAAGCTTTTCTTAAACCCATTGCTGCTTGCGATCCAGACAGTTCAAAGTCTTTTACACGAAACATGCAAGAACATGAAATGTTTAGCTATGGTTATTATATCAAGTGCTCTTCAGGTCCTGACTGCTGCAGACGTTCACCGCAGGGAATTAAACTCCAGTTTTTTAGTAACACTTTTATTAAACTCACAATACAAAATCACTGACACTTTCACCACTGCACTTATTCCATAAACTTCACGTGCGCACTGCGCGATTGACGAATACGGACTGCCTGCCACCATCCGGACGCTCGACTCACCAGCGCCCGGTGGAGGGGCGGTGGAGGGGCGGTGGGGAGTCGAACGCCGACCAATAGGATTCTAGTCGTACTTGAATGGTCGAACTATCGGACTATCGAATCAAATCAGTGTTTTATTTCACTTAACTTCCGGTAACAAATACTTAATGTTTTAATAAATAATAATAATATTAAATTTGCAACTGTTCGGCCATCCAAACAATTATACACGTCCCCGTGTATTTGTTTTAAACAAAAATGATCCCATATCTAGTATACTACATGTAATAATTTTTTATTCATAATTTTAATAATAATTTTCAAAATCTAAAATTGTCATCGTGTAATTTTGATGAATTATTTATATACAAAAAAAAAATGGTCTAGTACTTCAGTAATGAACCCACAATAATTAACTTGTTATTACTAAAATAAATTTTACTAAAAACATATGAAGTAATATCTAATATAATAGAAGTAGGTTGTGAACTACAACTTTATTTATATTAATAATAATGTACATTAAAAGTACCTAGTTATTAGTTATCTATTTACTTCAATCAACAAATTAATGATACAAGTTTCATAAAATGTATTGGTTCGTTAATTCATTACACCACACTGTACTTAGTTATTAGTATCTATTCTACTTAAATCAACAAGTTAATTATATAAATCTTCCTGTCTTTTATTAATCTATTATACAACAACGAATATGTACATGTGGTTGTGAATCGCTTCTACTCACATCCCGCAAAGATTTTTATTTTGGTCATAGATCGCTTCTTTCTATGTCCCAAACTATTCACATTTATTTCAAAATTTTGGTCATAGATCGCTTCTATCCATGTCCCAAACTACTCACATTCATGTCAAAAATATTGGTCATAGATCGCTTCTATCTATGTCCCAATGACGTTCATAATGTTACTAATTAATAAGCAATCTGTTTCATGTGTAAATCATTAGCAAAAATTACAATAAATATAGATAGCATAGCCAAACACAAACAATCTAATATTATACGAAAACTGGATTTCTCTAGTCTCGTTGTTCGTCATCATCAGACGTATGCGGCGGATGCAAAACCAGCCAAGGTTTCATTTTATCAACTGCTACCGTTGCACAGTAGCTCCTATTATTTTTTCTTGTGATAGGAGTGTCTTCAATCATGTAGCGGTCATGATCTAAGACTTTACTTACCCTGTAGGGACCTTGAAATCTCGGTACCAGTTTTCTGCTTTGACCAGATGATGGGACTTCCCGCTCAATGCTGACCAAATCACCTACCTTATATTTATGAGCCGATTTTGATGATTTGTCATGATAAGACTTCTGCTTGTCTTGATACTTACTTATGTGCGAATCAATTTTTGTGCGAATGTCCTGCAATTTGGCTTTGTCCTGTAAGTCTTCATTAATGTAACGTTTTACCTTGTTCTCGCTGATGCTACTTAGATTGAGACCAAAGAGAGCCTCTGACGGTGTGCAACCTATGCCTCTGTTATGAGTGTTGTTAAGACCCCACTGTACTTCAGGTACATAAGTATCCCATTTAGTTTCACTATGCCCTATACATTTGGCTGTAAGCGATTCCAAAAGGGTGCGATTGTATCGCTCTACTTGACCATTTGCTCTTGGTGTCGCAACAGCATTAACAACATGCTTAATCCCTAAGTCATCAACAAATTTCTTAAATTTGTTACTGGTGAAATTACTTCCCCGATCAGAAATCAATCGGTTAGGGACCCCAAATGTAGTGAAATAATCTTTCAACTTATTAATCGTTACAGCGGTGCTTGTACTTGATACTGGCCTGAGGCAGATAAATTTTGTGTACGCTTCTATAATAACTAAAATATGCGTATTGCCTTTTGAATTTTTGACAAATGGCCCAACGTGGTCAATATGGATAGTATCAAATGGCGCATTTGCTTTTGGTATCGGGTTTAATGGTGGCTTAGCGTTGGATGTAGCTTTGGCGTAGCTGCATTCAAGGCAAGAGCGAATATACTTTTTGACAAAGTTTCGCATACGCGGAAACCAATACGATTTTTGGATCCTTGCTAAGGTTTTGTCAATACCAAAATACCCGATATCGTCATGATTCTGCTTCATTATCTGCCACCTAGCACCTTTTGGTACAACCCACTTGTCGCCTTCATTGGTTTTTCGGTATAACTTCGAATCTCTGATAACTTAGTTTTCTTTGATTTCTGAAATATCTTTCACGTCCGGTCCATTAAGAACAGCAATTATTTGCTGTATATTAGGATCTTCTTGCTGCACTGTGGTAAGCCAATTCACTTCTGTAATTTCCATGACATTGCATCGAGATTCGTCCACAGTGGTGGAATTATCCGTAGCTGGAACAGAGTTCCGACTCAGAGCGTCGACATGACACATAGCTGTGCCTGGCTTGTAGTCCACAGTAAAATTATACTCTTGTAGTATAATCCACCATCTCGCAACTCGAGGTAATAGATCTCGTTTCAAAAAAGTAGCTCGTAACGAGTTGCAATCCGTATAGACTTTGAACTCTGTTCCAATTAGGTACACTCTGAACCGCTGAAGCGAAGCAACGACCGCTAAGGTCTCCAGCTCATATGCAGTCATATTTTGTTCATACGTTGTAGTCTGCCGACTGAAATAAGCAACTGGTCGCAATCCCTTATCGTCACAGCGTTGCATAAGTATACCAGCTATTCCTGCCTTACTGGCATCGGTGTGCACTTCTGTTTGAGCCGCAGGGTTGTATAAAGCTAGAACTGGTTTTCTGCATAGCTCCTTTTTCAGAAAATCAAAAGCTTCTTGCTGTTCTTTATCCCACATCCACTTACTATCTTTCTTCAATAAAGATGTGAGTGGTTTGGCAATGCCAGCAAAGTTTCTTATGAACCGCCGGAAAAAGCTACACAATCCAATAAATTGTCGAACTGATTGTTGATCTTGTGGCGTAGGAAATTCAGCAACCGCCTGAATTTTTTTGGCACCAGGTTTTATTTCGTCTTTGCTCAACTCGAATCCAAGATATTCTACGTTTTGGCGGAAAAAACAACACCATCGCCAAGTTTAATGTCAATCCGGATTCTTGTAACAATTGCAAAACAACTTTTAATCGTGTCATTCCTTCCTCAATTGAATGAGACGGTATAATTATATCATCCATGTAAACGGAAGCTATTCGGTGTCTTGCTTGTCCAAGAACTTGACTTATCATTCGCATAAACACAGCCGGGGCATTTACCAGTCCGAAAGGCATGCGATTAAATTCAAAATGCCCTTCAGGGGTTATAAATGCAGTTTTATGGCGATCTTCTTCGTTAATTTGGATTTGATAGTAGCCCGACCTTAAATCCAACGTTGTGTAATACTCGTGTCCGGCTAAATCATCTATCTGATCGTCAACTCTAGGTAAAGGATAATTTTCTTTTATGGTTTTCCGATTTAACGCCCTGTAGTCAATGCACATCCTCGATTCACCATTTTTATTCTTAACTAATACAATTGGACTTGAATAAGAAGATGTTGAAGGACGGACTATTTCATTGTCTAATAGCTCTTGTACCATTTCACGTACCTTGAGCCTCTCATGAGCCGAAAGTCGATACGGTCGGAAAACCACAGGAGTATCATCCTTTACCCTTATACTCATTTCAACTTTATCTGTTTTTCCTAGCTCGCTTAAATCGAAAGCAAATGTCGATCTATACGAGTTCAAGAGTTCAACTAACTCGGCAACGGTTTCGGCTTTCAAACCATTATCTACATTCAAATCTTTTTCGGTTATAGAAACACATGATTTCTCATTATTTGTAATAGTGTTTACCTTTAGAAGTATCGATTCTGCCATATCCTCCTCAGCCGGAACACATCTAGCCAGTAGAACTCCGTCCTTAAGCTCAAATCCTTTGCCTGAAACGCCTCTTATTAAAATTTCACCGTACCCTTTTACTATAGAGAAGATTCCGCGAACCACACAGTGTTCTCTACCTGATTCTAGTCTTAAACTTTCTTCGACGTAAACATTACCCGTAAATAATGGATTACACTTCACTTTTATTGTAGTGAGCTGATTGATGACTACATTTTCAGCATTAAACAATATAATCTGCTTTCTTTTAAGTTTCAGGTGCTCTGAATCTTTCTCAAATGAAATGTGTGGTTGCTCTGTGTAAGACTGACCAATTAACACTGGTGCGTCCATAACAGTATCAGGAACCACAAAAAGTTCTACTTTCGCCTTAATTCCATCAACGACCACGTCAGTAGTAGCTTTTTTCAAAGCCTCAACGAAACTTTTACCAAAACCCCTAAAAATAGGTAAATCGTCCACAATCCACTCACAATTAATGTTTTTAGATTCTGATTCTTTGACAACTGTAACATTGCTCCCAAAATCTACAAAACAACGCTTTGTCACGCCGTTAATAGTAACAAGTTAAAAAAATTTGTCGTCATTGGTTTTATCCGAGAATACGGATAAAATTGTCTTTGTTTTATCTTTGGCAACAGTTTTAGGAGCACGGCATTTATCCGTTGGATGTCCAAATAAGAGACAATTGCTGCACTTTACTGCTGGTTTGGGACAATCGGACTTGTAGTGCCCATCCTCATGGCAGTTGTAACAAATGACATTTTTCCTAGCACTATTACCCGCTGTGTTTTTATTTAAAGATAAATCATCTCGTATGTTCATACCTTTACGTCTTCGATCAAAAGTACCCGAAGATTTTCCACCTTTAGCGTTCCGTAGAAAACAAAGCAATTTTTCCATACTTACAAATTGTGCTGCTTCGGCTCCCAAGCGTATGCTACGATCTTCTATACCGAAAATTATACAGTCTATTGCATTTTCACCTGTAATATCGCACCGATTCAGTAATAAAACCTTATCGTGAAAATAATCCTCCAGAGAGTCACCAAAACGAGCGCGTTTGGCAAGCATGTTAGTGAGCAACTGCCCATAGTTTTCGTCACTGGGAAATGCCGTCCTAAGTTTTTGTTGCCACTCGTCCCAAGAATACAACAAACTGTTTTGGCCTTCATACCATTTCTGAGCTACGCCCTTTAGTTTTGGCAATGCAAAGTGGATTGTTTGTGTTTCATTCCAGTTATAAATTTGAGCACACTCATTCACTTTTTATAACCACGTTTTGATGGTTTGTCCCGGACGGGACGGGTCAAATTCTGGAACTACATTTTGCAATGAGCTGATAGGCATATTAGTGTTATGAGTGGTCCCATTCTTTATAACTTGAAGTGCTTCTACTAATTGAGAAATAGTAACATTTGACACAGATTGATTATTAAGTAACTCACATGGCTGATTCTGCCTACGCAGTGGACTCCTTGAACGGTAGCTGGTACTCTGGCGAGAGCGGCGTAGCGCTACAACTCCATCATTATGACGACGGCTTTCTGAAAAGTGCCTGCCTTGAGGAACGTCGTCATTCCTATACCTATGTCCCTCTAGACTTGGGGTTCTCAAACGGTTACTCCTCTTGCTGTTTTCATGCTGACCAGCATAACGAGTACGACTCCTACTTCTGGACATCCGACCGCTCCGGTGTGAAGCACGGTCCGGCCTACTTCCAGAACGTTGACCACGCTGAGTAGCGCATCGCGATCGGGAGCGCCCACGACTGATGCTTCGTGAACGGCGACGCTCTTCAAGTGATGCACGAACCTCGGGATGACGGACAGATGGAGCCCTCTCTCGATCTTGTACAGGAACAGTAGCATCCTCACCCTCGATGGATCGCCTTACGGGACTTCTTGCCCGACGACGAAGGCCACGCGAAAGCGGAAGCACTGGTGATTGTTCATCCTCCATGTCTCCTGAAAATGTAGAAAAAAAATACGACAGACTCTGACAATGCACGTTGATATAGTTATTATATTAGATACAAAGCTGCTAATAAAAAGAGACGATATAAAATGTCATAGTATCGGATGGATTTCTTTTTTTTTGTATCTGCAACGTAGATATAGGTATATATTACTGGATTTGCACCCCGCGGTTTCACCTGCATCCGTACCCGCGTAAGGAGGCAACAAACATACACATAACCTCTCCGGCTTTATAATATTTGTATGGAAGCCCGTAACATACAAATTTAGATAGTAAAGAAGAAGCAAAAGGTTTTATTTTCATAGCTACGGTGTTAAAGTATTAAGTTCAGAAATTAATCTCTCTATTTTTATAACGCATAAAAGCATGGGAGATTGCCTGTTTTTAAATCCAGTCAACTCGCGGACTATTTCTGTTTGAAACAAGTATTTGTAAAGTGTTTTGATGGTCATTGAATCAGTTTAGCAATAATGTAACTCCACTAGTATTTTATTTCTATTTGCGTTTAAGGATTTGATATTAAAATAAAAAATAATAGAACGAATATGTTTGAAACGTTGGTACGTAATGCAAAACCAGCTCAATAATAATAATATAAAAAATCAAAAACAGAGACAATTTTATATATAATTGAAACGAGTTTGCTGTTTAACAGCAAACCAGACAAGAAAAGAAAAAAAAATCATCAGTAAAAGAGTCTAAAAGCAAATTGCCGATTATAAAAAAAAAAATCTGCCAGGCTCGCGAAATACTGTTCTAAAATTTGAAACATTAATAATAGATCTACTTATTCTAGCGTTTGAAAAGAGAAAAGAAAACATTCAATGAAACCATATAAATACGTAGCTTCAGGAAATAAAAATAAAAATAATTTAAATAACACAATACCTTGACACGTGAATAATCCCGCTTCTGAACTGCTGCAGAAGTTCACCGCAAGGAATTAAACTCCAGTTATTTAGTAACACTTTTATTAAAAGCACAATACAAAATCACTGACACTTTCACCACTGCACTTATTCCATAAACTTCACGTGCGCACTGCGCGACTGACGAATACGGACTGCCTGCCACCACCCGGACGCTCAACTCACCAGCGCCCGGTGGAGGGGCGGTGGGGAGTCGAACGCCGACCAATAGGATTCTAGTCGTACTTGTGGTCGAACTATCGGACTATCGAATCAAATCAGTGTTTTATTTCACTTAACTTCCGGTAACAAATACTTAATGTTTTAATAAATAATAATAATATTAAATTTGCAACATGACTGTGCTGAAAGTTAAATGAATAATATGTACAAAGACGTGTGTGAGATTCATAAAAGAAATAGCTTTCAAAAGAAACCATTGCCGCTTAAAGATTGGCAAGAGGCAGACATTATTCAAATAAAAACTTGTTACATTTGTGCAAAAGACTTAAATGCAGATTCAATAAAATATTTTGATTGGCATACGGGTTTATTTAGAGGAGTGGCACATTCCTTATGCAGCTCAAAATTTAGAGCTCCTAAATTTGTTCCGGTTTTACTACACAACTTGAGCAACTATGATGCTCACTTTATAGTGCATGCGTTGAATATAAAAGAAGGAGATATTGATATTATACCACAAAATAAAGAAAAATACATTTCTTTTACAAAAAAGTTAAAAGTGAATGGACATGAGGTTCATTTACGGTTTTTGGATTCGTATAAGTTCATGCCATGTAGTTTAGATAGTTTATCTAAGAATTTAAAAGAGGAACAGCTAAGGGAGTTACGAAAACAAGTACCTAACGAAGAAAGCTTTGGGCGATTGATTCAAAAAGGCATTTTTCCAAATGAATTTATGTCATCATATGATTCACTGAAAGTAACATCCTTACCCAAACAGTCTGAATTTTATAGTACCACTGGAGCCCCGCGGGTGCCGATCGGCACCCGCTATTCTGACCCTTATTGCGACGAAACTAAGCTTCTTATTGCTTTGAAATGTTCTGAGAGTTTTGACCTTGGGATCTAAGCTGTCAAATGACGTATAAAACATAGACAACGGATGTTGGAGTGAGGTCGCAATCTGCCGCCGGAAACCGGTCCGCGAGCGTTTTTTTGACAGCTACATTGGCTCGATTTATACGCACACACAGTGCGACTTAGCTTTATTTTATTTTTTTTAAGCGCATTGATGCGTTCATGAATTTTTAGACGAAAAAAACCGCTTGACAATTGGTGAACGAAAACCAGAGCTACAAAGGAATTTTCGGGAGCGCGCGCTCCGCCATTTAGTATGGCGCGCGCCGCCCGATTTGTATGGGCTGAGATGATTGCAATGTTACCGATGAAGATTATAGTAGAGCTCAAGATGTGTGGAACTATTTCCAATGTAAAAATATGTTAAATTATGCAAAAGGAATAAATAAAAATGTTACCAAAAAGTTGAAAATGGATAATTACAGATCATGTCTATTTGATAAAAAAACACAATTGGCTGAAATTTATCGGTTTCGATCGATAAAACATGTGATATTCACACAAAAAATAAATAAAGTTAGTTTGTCGTATAATAATACAAAACGGTACATTTCAGCGAATTCAACAGACACTTTAACTTGGGGTTATAGTATAAGAAATAAAATTATATAGAATAAACAATAATAATTTGTATTTAAGTTTGTATAAATTTGTACCTTTTAAGTTTAATGTGTTTACATTAGTTTAAAGTTATATTCATTTTTAATTATCTACTGTTTAATTTACCAAGAATAAAATGCTCTAACTATATAACGATGAACTTATTTTTTATTCTCCATTCGTTAACACTGTCACACGACAATTACACGTCATTATGATTCATTTCATCCACCCGTTTACTGCAATAGTGGCAGGTCCAAGCAGCTGCGGAAAATCAAAATTTGTAACAAGTTTTTTAAATCATTGTAATGAAATATGCAGTGAAGATTTTTATGAAATTATATGGTGCTATGATGAAATGCAACCATTATATAATTTAAACAATGTGAATTACAATCAAGGTATTCCTGATTTGAGTATGTTCGATGGAAAATTTCCAAGACTACTCATAATTGATGATCTTATGAGAAAGTCAGATGGTAGAATAGTTGATATTTTTACAAAAGGAAGCCATCACAGGAATCTCAGTGTATTTTACATAACACAAAATATATTTCACCAAGGGAAAGGGCAAAGAGATATTTATTTGAATTCAAGTTACATCATTTATTTTAAAAACCCGCGAGATAGAACACAGATAAGACATTTAGCTCGTCAGGTTTTTCCGGAAAATAGCAAATTTGTTGAAGAAGCTTACAAGGATGCAACAAAAAATGCTCATGGATATCTTTTCATTGATCTTAAACAAAATACAAATGAAATATGTCGCTTTAAAAGTAAAGTTTTTCCATTCGATGGGCATTGTACAATTTATGTACCAAAAAAGGGGTATAAATATGATGCACAACAAATAATTTCTGACAGTTTCAAATAATGTCTGAACTAGAAACGTCTAAAACGAATGATATTTTAAGAGCTTTAAGTATATTAAAAGAACAATATCGTGAAGCCTTGTTAGAATGTTGTAATGATGATGAAATAAGGCAAATATGCGAGTGTATAATAAACGTTTTTAAAGGAAAGATTCCTATAAAAGAAAATAGCGAATCTGTATTTAACATATGCAAATTCAACTGCTTTGTTTCTACTGATGCTGTTTAGTTAATATTATAAATAGAATATAAAGTGAAGTCTTAGTGTTTAAAAAATGATTAAAAGAATAACGTCTCATAAAGATTTATTAAAAGCATTATTGACATTAAAACCACAGTATAGAGAAGCATTGTTAAAAAATTGTGGAGATGATGAAATCAACTGTATAACCGAGTGTATTTTCAATGTGTTAAAAGGAAAAGTGCACTTGGATAAAAAATCTACACGTAAATTAAGAAAACATAAAGATCTATTGAGGAAAATTGTTTCGAAAGGGACAAACAAAACAAGGAAACAAATTTTAGTACAAAGAGGTGGAGCGTTTTTACCTATTTTTCTAGGGTCTGTTCTTAGCGCATTGCTAGGTTCAATTATAAAATAAATATGGAAAACACAAAAAAAATGATACTTATTGAGCCTGAGGTCATAGATAGACTAAAATCAGATAATGCAGGCACTAAAAATTTGTCACGTTTAGATGAGGAAATGCATAAAGTAATAAAAACTAAAATAGATGACAGGGAAAAGTGGGCACTATATTTGCAAACATACATACATACATATATCACGCCTTTATCCCTTGCGGGTTAGGCAGAGCGTTAACGGCCGTAAGAATGCGGTCGCTATCGCCACGTCTGACATTTTTGAGGATTGTTTTCCAAGGCTGTTTCAGAAAACATGTGTATAACTATAGTGACAGGTTGTCAGCCTGTCGCCTAAAAATTGTAATACATCAATACCCTCAAGTCCTTTAGTCGCCTCTTACGACACCCGCGGGAAGGATGTGGGGTGATGCTATTCTAAGCCGACATCACACGGCACATATTTGCAAACATTGCAGAGATATCTAAATTTCATTATAGAAGACCGAAAACCATAACAAATACCTATAGTACCTTTTGATGAAAAGGAAAATGAAATAAAAGAAACAGCTAAGTCAGAAAAAGCTCCAGATGACAAAGAGACATCTACTAAAGCAACCTATAATGGTTATACAAAATCAGAGTTGCTTGCTTTTATTCCAAAGACATACAAATTGAGAGGTGAACTTTTGATAGATATACTTTTGAAGAACAAAGATAAAATTTTCTGGAATGAAAAAGGCACTGTGTTCGTTCGCAATAAAGAAGTGCATAGAAGTAATATCGTCGACTTATTGAATGATATCTTAAGACCTCTAAAAAACAGTTCACCGAGTGGTTGGGCAGATTTTGCTAATGAACTCAAAGATCTATCAGTCCCCTTAACTTTCATTGGCAATCCTAAAAGAGCCACATACATAAGAGTATTGTCCCAGAGTCCAGCTAGTGCTGAAACAACAAGAGAGAAAGCAAACAGTACTCCTGATTATTTCAGCACACCAACATTAGCTGGCAGTAGTCGCAGTCAAAATAAAGCACAACCCGCTAAAAGAATTAATTGGGAAAAATGGACCCCTTACTAGAAATTCGTAATATTTACTACGATGTATCCCACTCAGCTGGATACAGCAGTCTCAGTAAATTGACTGCAGCTATGAAAAATAAAATGACTAAAGAAGAAACAAAGAAATGGTTGGAATCTCAAGAAACGTACACCCTACATAAACCAGTTCGTCGTCGGTTCCCGAGAAACAAGTACATTCTATCAAATTTTAATGAACTTTGGCAAGCCAATTTAAGTGATATGCGGAGTTACAGTGAATATAACGATGGTTTCAAGTATATTTTATGCGTAATTGATGTTTTTAGTAAGTATGCTTTTGCTAGACCTATAAAAAAGAAAACTCAAAAGAACTCAAAAAATATTTTACCATTACCGCTAAGATTTGAACTTCTAACTATACGATTACGCCTCAAATAATCCGGCCTGTTAGCCACTGCGCTACGAAGACAGATACTATTGTGAGCGAAATTAAGGTGTCGTATCTGCACGACGTGGTCGGTGCAGTTTGTTTTTCAATATGAGGCAAGTGAGGGAGTAGATACTATTCGCCGGTTCTGGACCACCCGAAAACCTGGTTCTCTCGGTGTCTGCAAAAAGCTCGTCACATATTCTTTTCATTCGCGGTTTTATATCAAATTAATTCACGGTTTTATATCAACTTAATCCGCAAATATGTAATTCAATTAATCCGCGGTCGATATCAAATTATTCCACGGTTGGTATCAAATTAATTCGTGGTTCCGCGGTTTGATTTCTAATTATTTCGTGCTTCATATAAAATTAAGTCGCGGTTGATAACATATCACAATTCGCGTTCTTGTTGGTTTGTCATATTAGAATTCTTGTTGGAATTCATGGTTCGTTGTATGAAATCCCTTTTTACTTCTCCAATTTTGGAGTTCATTATATCAATGATACTTTAATTCGTGGCTGAATTTGATATAGGTCGCGGCTCATATAATATTTTCATTTCATACATGCATTTTGTGAATTCATGGTACCAATAGATACTTCTTAGGCACTAAAGCGTAATTAAATCAATACGTATGATTATTCATAATATTTTTTTATCGTCATCAATTTAACTTATACCTACCATTTATAAAGTTCATACCTAGGTTTTATATCAACTTAATCCGCAAATATGTAATTCAATTAATCCGCGGTCGATATCAAATTATTCCACGGTTGGTATCAAATTAATTCGCGGTTCCGCGGTTTGATTTCTAATTATTTCGTGCTTCATATAAAATTAAGTCGCGGTTGATAACATATCACAATTCGCGTTCTTGTTGGTTTGTCATATTAGAATTCTTGTTGGAATTCATGGTTCGTTGTATGAAATCCCTTTTTACTTCTCCAATTTTGGAGTTCATTATATCAATGATACTTTAATTCGTGGCTGAATTTGATATAGGTCGCGGCTCATATAATATTTTCATTTCATACATGCATTTTGTGAATTCATGGTACCAATAGATACTTCTTAGGCACTAAAGCGTAATTAAATCAATACGTATGATTATTCATAATATTTTTTTATCGTCATCAATTTAACTTATACCTACCATTTATAAAGTTCATACCTAGCACTGTTGTGTTTCTGTACACCAGCAAGCAAGTTTCGACGCGTTTGAGCCTACTGTATTGTGAACAATGGTTCAGCCGTAAACACAAATCTTTGCCTTGCCGACTTTTTCAATATTTGTATTGTTCGCTGATAGTAAAACCCACCATGTAATAAAATTAAGTTGTAAAGACCCTTGTTTCCTTTTAACGATGCCGCCTGCTGTGTATTTATAATATTTAGCGAAAAATTTTGAAATGTGCTTATTGTCTTGTGATTGTAAAAACTAACTTTTTTATAACGGTGTCTTCCGCCCCAACATTTATCTAACAAAGCGAACTTTCTCAAAAATTAAACTCGTCGAGACAAGTATCCACGGTGGGTGGTGGTTAACGATATTGAAAAAAAATACCCCTGTTTGTCGTGGTTTCGTTATAAAAGCGGAACAAGCTTGTCTGTACTCCACAACTTGATTTGGAATGCGTGATATAGTATTAATAATCAAATCTAGTGTTCGTGTTCGTTGTGAAAGTTTAACCTAACCTAACCTAACATCATGTCTCGGTCTACAGCTAGCTGCATAGGAAAAATGGAGGTAAGAATCGTTATATTTATTTCTCTCATTTTTGTTCAACACTGTTTGTATTTATCTGACATGTATGTTACGAAAATTACGAGGCCTACGTTCGTCAAAGGACTGGTACATGTGTATGTGATACTTCCTTTCATACTCTCGGGAGAAATACTAGTATGTATTTATGCCGTAATAATATACGTACTTCAACGCTAGACATTGAATTGCATTGTGTGTATTGATAAGTAATATATTCGATTGAGGACTAGTACATGTTGATGTGATGTGTATGAAGTAATATTTTTGATTGTTATTTAAGTAAATTTTATTACAGCATAGTTCCCGTTTATAACGCATAATATATATGTCTGTTTTGTTTTAGGGTTCGGGAATTAACGTTGATGACCTACCAAACACATTCAAGAATTATTATTTCGCTGCATCAAGTGATGATGAAACTGCATTAACTATTGTCGAACCCGATCAAAAATCACTTAAACGGGCGGGCAGCGATAATGCTATCGATCAATTTTTCGACACACCCAAAATCAAAAAGCAAAAGAAAACGCAATCTTCAACAGTTGGGATGGCTCGAAACGGCGGTGTATCCTACATATCGTCGAATACCGATGACGCAGCAAACGCCACACATCTAATTAAAGTAGAAGTCTACGATCTCAAGAAATTAGCCAAGGTGTCGTCAAACAACCAGTGGAAAATAGCAGATTTTCGTGCTAAATACTACACAATGGTCACGGACAATATTTACGACCGCAGCAAGGAATTAATATACGATATCACGAAGAACGTCTCGCAATCACAAGACTGTAAAAAAGACTTTTTCGATAACTAATTTCATAATTCTCAGTCATCTAAAACAGAAAAAACAGTACCTAAATACCACGCCACTCAACAACACAGCAACTTCCCTTTCTACCTCAAAAACATCCTAACAATGAAAATCTATGGATGTACAGGACAATAGGAGCGACTTCACTATTCAAGCGAGTGATGTTAAGTTTCGTAAATCATCAGTCAGCACCAAGCTTGCATTCGTGCCACAAGCTCGTTATTCATTAAAATGTATCTTTCTAAAAAAGTTATCGCGACCATCTCAAAACAAACTATCCTTACAGAATATTCAAGATATATTCGATTCTGGTATATTAATAACGAATTACCTGAGTGTTTAATTCAAGATGACGACGTAAAGCCATTTTTCACCCCCTGCGAGGGACACTACTCTTCTTCAAAAGACTGTGAATCACTGGATACAGTTGATGGTGTATTGCCAATGAAAGCATATTGTGCAAATTGTCAAGACCCTTCCAAGACTCAAGAACCTTATTCGGACCCTCTGACGCAGTCTATAGAGATTGTCAATCCACTATCAGTTGATTGGAGTCGAGAAGAAGACGAAGAAGTCGAAGAAATTATAAATTCCATTCAGGATAACTATATTTTATCCTCCACAGCATACTCGCCTACTCTTTAATTGGATAAATATGATTGATTTGTTTACCTATTATTTCTGTGTTTTTCTGTTTTAGTTGGCTTTGTTTTTTTTAACATTGTAATGTATTTGTCGGTTTAAATTAAATGTAAAATAATAAAATAACATTAAAATATCGTTTGTTTCTTTTTTCCTTTTAATAACAGTACCCTATTCTTGTAATAGAAATAAAATTTAAACACGTGTATTAAAATGTATATACCATTTATTTCATAAAACACATATGACATAACCGTTCTTTAAATCTAAACACATTTTAATCATTTTAGCTTAAGTATAAAAGTAACTTCTTATATACACATTCAAATATTACTTAAATAAAGTTATAAAGAAATCATTTAATACGAAATCATTGTTCAATGAATCCTTTGTAAATAGGTTATTGAAATCTTCAAGACTTAAACCTCTGTACTTTAAATACAAATACACTAAACAATATTCTCCACACAGAGATGAAAAAATGTTTTGAATAGCTTTATGGTTGTATTTCCATGTTCGTGAATTCTTTTTTAAATAAATTAAATGATGACCTTCAGGTTTACGACCAAAACTGTCAAAATATTCACCAACACCATTTGAATGAATAACAATTGCTACCCAGTGAGACCCTGGTTTTGTATCTGAGTCTAAATTACTTATCAAATACACAGGTGCTGTCATAAAAATTGGTAGACGATTAGCGGGAAATACATTATCAGCTAAGGAGTTATGAATTGATCTCAAATATTTTTTTATTTCGAAAGTGTTCATACTTATAATATTAATGTCTAATTTACACAAAAATAAAAATGCATCTGAGAGATAATCAAAGTCCGTTATCTTATATAATTATTACTTAACTACTAAAGTCGACGTTTACATTTCTATTCTTATCTATTTCAATTAAAAAATCAAATTCAGCATAAACAATACAATTAATTGTTTCAGTTAGGGCATTTTCAAACCGTGCTTCCAATCTAACACTGCCATGTTTAATCAAGTTCCAGTGTGAAGTTGAATTTGCACATAAATCAGGAGTTAAGTCAAAAGCCATCAATTAGTAACCTTTCGGATATCTACTCAGATTTATACCATTTCCTTCATTTAAAAAATGAATACCAGTTCCGGAAAAAAGCGTATGATACATAAAAGTATGCAACCCACTGCTGAATTGTGGCTGTAATGCTTTAGAAGGAATTTGAATCCCATCAATATACAAACTTAATGTATTTGTACCATAGTTATCGAAATCATACGGATTTTTGGTAAAACTTCCGTAAAAAAGCTGTATTATTCACAAATCCTTTAATACAACGTTTTGGTATCTGACCTAGAAAAACATTATCTAGTGTTTTACCTTGAATACCGGATGGAATGGTCAAAACTTTTACTTCAGCTCGCGTGATTGGATATTTCGCAGTTGTAGTAGCTAATACTTTTTGATGAGCGAGTAGTACACTTGGATTTATTCGAGCTTTACGCACCATTAATGTTGCTTTAGTGATAGCCACTTTGACTTTGATATCATTTGATGAAGACATCAAGTTAAATGATTCCCTTGAACGTATAAGTTTGATGCACATGTCAACTCCATTAATTAAAAACTTTTCTTGGTTAAATATATCTCCATGTAAGTGTCCTATCATTTCGACCTCTTTGCTGTCTTTTGTATATTTTAGTCTTAAAGTGTATCCTTTATTTGAATCATCTGTGCTATTCATTTTTCCTGCAGTGTCTTCATACCACTTTGAGCATGTAAGATGGGACTCTTTTGCTGCAGGTGCATAATTCAATAATGTTTCAATGTATGCACGATATCCATATGTGTTATTTGGTGGAGAAACAAGCTTTTGATTTAAGTATACATCTAAATGACTGAATAGCGAATGAAGCCAGTTATTTACTGGACCTACTGATGTTTTTTCAGAGTCAATATTAGACAAATCTTGGTTCAATATTTTGGCTTTCACATGAAGCGCAGTGTGTGTTAAGTCAATATAATCATTTCCGGAACCGGGTATTTGAAATTCTATAGGGCCATCGTCACTAAGAGATGAGATAGGTTTGTAATAAATCCATTGTCCGCTTTCTATACTTGTTTGCGTCGATGGTAAAGCAAATATACCTAATTCTGACTTTGCACATTCACAAGAATGATTATGTAAAAATGACATTTTAAATTATTTTAAGAGAAGATATCATTAATTGTTGAAAATTTACTTTTCCTCGCCTTTTTCACTGTTCTTGCTTTCAGATTCTCCGAGTCAATGAGGGCTTTATGGTTTCGTTTTCTATTTTTATACCCCGACCCACTCATAGCTCTTATAATTTTGTCATCAACTTTTCTTTTTAAATTAGAAGTAACTTCTTTAAAACGATTTGTGACAGATTCTTCTAAAGGCCTAGGCCACTTACAATATCTGATAAAAGACCTACCCCCGCACTCAGAGCTTCTTTACCAATAACTTTAGCTCCATTTGATAAAAGTGGTAGAACAGACCTAAACAAACCCCCTAAAAAGCTTCCTATACCATGACCGCGTTGATGTGACACTCCTTTATAAACTACTCCGATTCCAGTTCCTGCTTGATGAGAATAATAATGATGATATGGACAGATTAAATTATTGTCTCTTGTGTACATTTTGTTTTTATCTTTTAATAAAATGTAGTTTAACACAGCTCGTTCCAAATTGGAATGGAACTTTTCCTCCTGTGTTCGATCTTATATCTATTTCAATTGTATCAAACTCTCTACGCATGACTGGTACATAATGTGGCGGTGAAAAAATATGAATTTTGTTTGATCCATACACATATTTAACTGGATCTAATGATGTTATTCTTAATAAAGGACACATGACGTCTCCAACCATCTGAGGTTCTACAATTTCACAATATATGTATAACTGTGATGGTAATCCGAAGTATAAATTAGCTGGAAACTTTCCAGTTGTTTTTGTAGCAATGTTTGTATTAGGGTCAAATCCAAGCTGAAGACTTAAGATAGGGGAAAACCTATAAGGTTATTCACATCACCTGTGAGTGAAACCAATTTTGTTAATTTATCATATCTTAATTTGAAGCTTTCTCTCGAATTCAGTGCTGTTATAACATCGTTAATGTTTTCATAACTAGACGTAGGTATGTGACTCTTGTATGTTACTGTACTGGGTTCTTCTTGGTCGGGAACTTTCATGCGTTTGGTGATATACGTAGTCGGTCCCAAAGTTCTGTCACTGGCATATTATTTTTGAATTTAGAACACGAATTTGGAAAAGTTTTATTGCATTCCGTTTTTGAATGTTTGACAATTATTTTAAAACAATAAATGATCATTTGGCGCGATTTTTCACGATGGAGTGGACTTTGAAAGAAAACCGAATAGCAGTTTTGGCGTTGCATCGCTGTGGGCACTCGCCGAGTACCATTTTCAAGTTGCTCAAAAAATTGAAAATAACGCTTAGGGTTGTGTATCGTACTATAAGTAGGTACACTGAAGTCTCTAGTGTTGAGGACAAGAAAAGAACTGGCCGGCCTCGCTCCGCAAGAACACCAGCAGTGATCAAAGCGATCAAGGAGCGCATACGAAGAAATCCTGTCCGAAAACAGAAACTTATGGCTTTGCAGATGAAGGTTAGTAGAAAAACAGTCAAAAAGGTTTTAAACGAAGACCTTAAGCTGCGAGCATACAAAAAAAAGAGTAGGCACTTACTTAATGCCCGTTAAAAAGAAATTAGACTCAAAAGATCTCGGGTGTTGTTAAAACGGTACGCGAAAAACCGGCACCGCGATATACTTTTTACAGACGAAAAAATTTTTGATATAGAAGAAAAGTATAATAAACAAAACGATAGAGTGTACGCTACCAGCTCTGAAGAAGCAGGAAACAAAGTTCCGCGGGTGCAACATGGGCATCATCCCTCTTCAGTCATGGTCTGGTTAGGAGTCTCCTACTATGGGCCAACTGAGGTTCATTTTTGCGAAAAGGGGGTCAAAACCAGTGCAAAAGTGTACCAAGAGACGGTTTTGGATCGGTACGTCAAAGACCTGCCCAACACACTATTTTCAGGACATCACTTTGTGTTCCAGCAGGATTCTGCGCCCGCTCACAAAGCCAAGACCACTCGAGCCTGGTTCGAACGTCAAAACATTGAGTTTATAAGACACGAAGATTGGCCTTCATCCAGTCCGGACCTTAATCCTCTGGACTATAAAATTTGGCAGGTCTTAGAGAGCAAGGTCTGTGCTAAGCCCCATAAAAATTTGGAGAGCCTGAAGTCAGCCATAGTTAAAGCAGTCGCTGAAATCGACATGGATATGGTGCGTGCTGCGATAGACGACTGGCCGCCGCGGTTGATGGCCGTTATTAAAAGCAAGGGAGGTCATTTCGAATAGTTTTATGTTATTTTGATTCTTCGATAATTGTATTTTTAATTGATATATAAATTTTTAAAAACGGATTGGTACTTTTTATTTTATCAGTATTTTCATATATGACAGAACTTTGGGACCGACTACGTACATACACATATACATATATCACGCCTTTATCCCTTGCGGGGTAGGCAGAGCGTTAACAGCCGTAAGAATACGGTCGCTATCGCCACGTCTGACATTTTTGAGTATTGTGTTCTAAGGTTGTTTCGGAAAACATGTGTATCACTATAGTGACAGGTTGTCAGCCTGTCGCCTAAAAAATGTAATACATCAATACTCTCGAGTCCCTTAGTCGCCTCTTACGACACCCACGGGAAGGATGTGGGGTGATGCTATTCTAAGCCGGCATCACACGGCATATACATTATATTATTATTACCCTAAACAGTAAGCATAGTGCAAGGATACTGAAATTCAAATAATCCTACCGACCATTCTCCATCCAACTTTATTGATTTTAGTAATTTTGTGGAGAATTTGGTGGTTTTGTTATTTGGAAAATATGACAACGAGCTATTACTGGGTAAAGTTAAGTAAAAAATTTCGCCTTTCATGATTTTTCTAAATCTGATACTAAAACCCAGCTATTGAATTTATCAGGATAACCTTTCCACTTCACTAATAGTTCTTTTCTGTGACCTGAATAGCAGGCGCGCAGTATTTTATCTATTTTATACAAAGCAGTGGGGTCGTATATTATTAGTATGGGTACTTTCAGTAGTTCTTTTTTATAAAAAGTCCCAGTAACAATTTCTCCCTGTAAATCTTTTATTGTGTAAACAACAAAGGGTGATCTGTCTATAATCGATGTTATTAAAAATATTTCATCACTTCAATTGGTTTCATAACCTTTTTGAAAAATATGTTTGTACTTAGTTATTCTTACATGATCTCCAACTTTAAACTTAGGTTTGGCTTTAATTTTCGTAGCATCTTCATTTTTTCTCTCATACAGGTTGCGCCAAGCTGTCATAATGTTATCAAAGTTTACGTCGCAAGGGCGCATTTTAATACTTCTGTGAAAGCTATTATTGTAGGAATTAAGTAAATCTTGCAAAATATCTATTTATCGATACGTATTATTATGGGTAAAATATTTCCACATTTTCATTTTAAGTGTACGTTGGAATCTTTCAACTATGCTTGCTTTGATATCAGGATTATTGGTGGTGTAATAGTTTATACCGTTACATTTAAGAAAAGATTGGACGTCTTTTGCTATAAATTCAGTACTTTTATCGGATTGTAAATGTCACGGAGTGGCTTTAGTTTCCGAGAATATATCTTTAAAATTTTTTTTTATAGTGGCAGAGTCTTTCTTTTTTATAGGTCTAGCAAAAGCATACTTACTAAAAACATCAATTACGCATAAAATATACTTAAAACCATCGTTATATTCACTGTAACTCCGCATATCACTTAAATCGGCTTGCCAAAGTTCATTGAAATTTGATAGAATGTACTTGTTTCTCGGGAACCGACGACGAACTGGTTTATGTAGGGTGTACGTTTCTTGAGATTCCAACCATTTCTTTGTTTCTTCTTTAGTCATTTTATTTTTTATAGCTGCAGTCAATTTACTGAGACTGCTGTATCCAGCTGGGTGGGATACATCGTAGTAAATATTACGAATTTCTAGTAAGGGGTCCATTTTTCCCAATTAATTCTTTTAGCGGGTTGTGCTTTATTTTGACTGCGACTACTGCCAGCTAATGTTGGTGTGCTGAAATTATCACGAGTACTGTTTGCTTTCTCTTTTGTTGTTCCAGCACTAGCTGGACTCTGGGACAAAACTCTTATGTATGTGGCTCTTTTAGGATTGCCAATATAAGTTAAGGGGACTGATAGATCTTTGAGTACATAAGCAAAATCTTCCCAACCACTCGGTGAACTGTTTTTTAGAGGTCTTAAGATATTATTAAATAAGTCGACGATATTACTTCTATGCACTTCTTTATTGCGAACGAACACAGTGCCTTTTTCATTCCAGAAAATTTTATCTTTGTTCTTCAAAAGTATATCTATCAAAAGTTCACCTTTCAATTTGTATGTGTCGTCGGCTGATCGTTGGATTGGCCAGATCGAGATAAGCCCAGGCACATCGTAATACGCCGGCACTTCATGATCTGCCAATCTAAAACAGGCCATATCATTCGACGCTTGACGTTCGACGATCTGGCGAGCATTCTTCGGGCATATCGATTGTATAGGGTGTCCAAGGGTTTAGCAAATTGAAAATAAACAGTTTACAATAAAAATATTTTTATTAATTTGATATATATTTCTATAGCTTTTTTCGGTATGTAAAAAGTATTTTTAATGTTCTATAACATTTTTATCCAACAGCGTTGTGTACTTCTGTCAAAATATCAAAATATTCATCTATTGCGACTATGCGTACTGTAGGGTCGTGAACTGTTTTTCTTTTGAAAATTAAATATTCTTTATCAGCAGTTTCCAGCAAATCATATTTTGAACACCAGTAGTAGTCCGACGAGTCTTTTGACATGGTCACCCTACTCCTCTTGATATGTTCCATTACCTAAAATAAAAAAAATTCGTTAGCGTACAAATACCTATTATTATAGTCGGTCATTTAATGTAATAAAGACATAAACAAATAAGGGAAACACTTAACATTTTAATAAAAAACAATTTGTTTATCAACAAAATACTAACCTCCAAAATGCGTTGAGTAGTCCATGGTTTTTTCACATTATGTGAAGAGTCGATGTGACTCTCATAAAATTCGTGCAGGTGACGGTTGTAGTTCTGTTTAAAATCACTTTTCACTTTAGTTTCACTATTAAATTCACTGCTTTCAATATAATTTTCATTTAAAAGTGACGCCGCCATCTTCCATTCGCGTAAACAAAGCTGAACGCGCGATGAGAGCGCCACCATCGGCGCGAAATGCAACTAATTTTTCGATCTGCCCAGTGATTAGCCGGGAATATCGAGGAATACGTCATTTTCGTCGATCTGCCGAACTTTTAACTTGGCACATCGCGATGTGCCCTGCCAGATCACGATGTGCCGGCGTTTCAAGAAATTCCCAGGCATATCTCGATCTGGCCAATCTAACGATCAGCCGACGACATATGTCTTTGGAATAAAGGCAAGCAACTCTGATTTTGTATTACCATTATAGGTTGCTTCAGTAGGTGTCTCTTTGTCATCTGGAGCTTTTTCTGACTTAACTGTTTCTTTTATTTCATTTTTCTTTTCATCAAAAGGTATTATAGGTATTTGTTATGGTTTTCGGTCTTCTCCAATGAAATGTAGATATCTCTGCAATGTTTGCAAATATAGTGCCCACTTTTCCCTGTCATCTATTTTAGTTTTTATTACTTTATGCATTTCCTCATCTAAACGTGACAAATTTTTAGTGCCTGCATTATCTGATTTTAGTCTATCTATGACCTCAGGCTCAATTTGTATCATTTTTTTTGTGTTTTCCATATTTATTTTATAATTGAACCTAGCAATGCGCTAAGAACAGACCCTAGAATAATAGGTAAAAACGCTCCACCTCTTTGTACTAAAATTTGTTTCCTTGTTTTGTTTGTCCCTTTCTAAACAATTTTCCTCAATAGATCTTTATGTTTTCTTAATTTACGTGTAGATTTTTTATCCAAGTGCACTTTTCCTTTTAACACATTGAAAATACACTCGGTTATACAGTTGATTTTATCATCTCCACAATTTTTTAACAATGCTTCTCTATACTTTGGTTTTAATGTCAATAATGCTTTTAATAAATCTTTATGAGACGTTATTCTTTTAATCATTTTTAAACACTAAGACTTCACTTTATATTCTATTTATAATATTAACTAAACAGCATCAGTAGAAACAAAGCAGTTGAATTTGCATATGTTAAATACAGATTCGCTATTTTCTTTTATAGGAATCTTTCCTTTAAAAACGTTTATTATACACTCGCATATTTGCCTTATTTCATCATCATTACAACATTCTAACAAGGCTTCACGATATTGTTCTTTTAATATACTTAAAGCTCTTAAAATATCATTCGTTTTAGACGTTTCTAGTTCAGACATTATTTGAAACTGTCAGAAATTATTTGTTGTGCATCATATTTATACCCCTTTTTTGGTACATAAATTGTACAATGCCCATCGAATGGAAAAACTTTACTTTTAAAGCGACATATTTCATTTGTATTTTGTTTAAGATCAATGAAAAGATATCCATGAGCATTTTTTGTTGCATCCTTGTAAGCTTCTTCAACAAATTTGCTATTTTCCGGAAAAACCTGACGAGCTAAATGTCTTATCTGTGTTCTATCTCGCGGGTTTTTAAAATAAATGATGTAACTTGAATTCAAATAAATATCTCTTTGCCCTTTCCCTTGGTGAAATATATTTTGTGTTATGTAAAATACACTGAGATTCCTGTGATGGCTTCCTTTTGTAAAAATATCAACTATTCTACCATCTGACTTTCTCATAAGATCATCAATTATGAGTAGTCTTGGAAATTTTACATCGAACATACTCAAATCAGGAATACCTTGATTGTAATTCACATTGTTTAAATTATATAATGGTTGCATTTCATCATAGCACCATATAATTTCATAAAAATCTTCACTGCATATTTCATTACAATGATTTAAAAAACTTGTTACAAATTTTGATTTTCCGCAGCTGCTTGGACCTGCCACTATTGCAGTAAACGGGTGGATGAAATGAATCATAATGACGTGTAATTGTCGTGTGACAGTGTTAACGAATGGAGAATAAAAAATAAGTTCATCGTTATATAGTTAGAGCATTTTATTCTTGGTAAATTAAACATTAGATAATTAAAAATGAATATAACTTTAAACTAATGTAAACACATTAAACTTAAAAGGTACAAATTTATACAAACTTAAATACAAATTATTCTTGTTTATTCTATATAATTTTATTTCTTAAACTATAACCCCAAGCTAAAGTGTCTGTTGAATTCGCTGAAATGTACCGTTTTGTATCATTATACGACAAACTAGCTTTATTTATATTTTGTGTGAATATCACATGTTTTATCGATCGAAACCGATAAATTTCAGCCAATTGTGTTTTTTTATCAAATAGACATGATCTGTAATTATCCATTTTCAACTTTTTGGTAACATTTTTATTTATTCCTTTTGCTTTGCTATAATTGTATTTTCTACCTGCATGGCGTACATTTTTGAACGCAACCCAACAAATTCCGTAAATATTTTGCCATTGTGTTCATCTTTGAAACACCCAATTTTCTTCTTATTTACATGTGGAAAATAAAATCGGTTATCAACAGGATAGTCAGATGTATCAAAATATTTTTCTAGATCCGGTTTAATATCGGAATAAAAGTCTTCTGTAAAAATTTGATAAATCAAACTATCTGTGTCCGTATACAACAGTTTTA
Source organism: Keiferia lycopersicella (assembly GCA_029255805.1). Lineage (NCBI taxonomy): Eukaryota > Metazoa > Arthropoda > Insecta > Lepidoptera > Gelechiidae > Keiferia > Keiferia lycopersicella. Next base: position 495,628 of record JARACZ010000047.1, on the reverse strand, counting down.
TTTTATCGTTATACTTCTTTTTCATGTAATCATAATGAAAATCAAACATCAAAGTTTTTGATATTATCAAGTATACACAAACCTAAATAAATAGGTTTGTTGTACAGTAATTTGGTTTTGTTTAATTATATAGCTACTAAATTATCAGAAAAAATTGATAAGCTATGAAATTCAGGACGAGCTATCAGACTTTGAGCCCCTTGTACCTTACCATTATTTTCCCAATGAGTGACTTACTTAACGTTCACTCTTTTTTCAATGTTTTCCATAGTCTTACCAAATATTGAGTTATTCATTAGTTTGTAAAAATCCTTCTCAAAATCGGATTTAGCTTGTTTTCGTAATTGAGTATTTGAATCAATGTAGTTTGCTAACCACGGACTCTGCTGGAATTGAAGTACTCGGTGAACTTTAACGAGCTTCATCCCCTTTTCTAAACATTGAATTAGGTTTCTATAATGTAGAACATATTTTCTTTTATTATTTAAATTCGGTACTAATTTTGATGAATTGCTATTATTTGTTTTAATATTTTCTGGACAAAAAGGGAGATCGGAATGCATATCATGCAAATGATCTGGATAGTCCAAGTCTACTTCTAATATATATCCTATGTCTGAAGTAGGAGAAACATTATAATTAATGTTTTTGTCGACCCACTTAAAACCACCATATGGTAGGTACTGAGACATAGCCCAACCATATAAATTGTTAGCGTCTAAATAAAGCAAATAAGATATTTCTGCTTTGTCGTTAAAGTTTTGCATGTATTTATTGTTGACTTTAGCATAGCGATTACTACACACTGAGACACCTTCTCTTATACCCGATTTTATAAACGCCACCATATCAAAATCGGTTAAAAGATCTAATTAAATTTTGGTGCATTTTAACATTGCATCCACACTAAGACCAGGGGCTGTATGATAATAAGCAGGATCTAAACCATACGTTTTCATGCTCACATCTCGAAAGTTTTCAAAAACATCAGCTAAAAGTAATACATCAGTTTTTAAATATAAATTTGCATAATCTAACATGTTTTTACATTGAAAATAGTTCCACACATCTTGAGCTCTACTATAATCTTCATCGGTAACATTGCAATCATTTAAAGAACTATAAAATTCAGACTGTTTGGGTAAGGATGTTACTTTCAGTGAATCATATGATGACATAAATTCATATGGAAATATGCCTTTTTGAATCAATCGCCCAAAGCTTTCTTCGTTAGGTACTTGTTTTCGTAACTCCCTTAGCTGTTCCTCTTTTAAATTCTTAGATAAACTATCTAAACTACATGGCATGAACTTATACGAATCCAAAAACCGTAAATGAACCTCATGTCCATTCACTTTTAACTTTTTTGTAAAAGAAATGTATTTTTCTTTATTTTGTGGTATAATATAAATATCTCCTTCTTTTATATTCAACGCATGCACTATAAAGTGAGCATCATAGTTGCTCAAGTTGTGTAGTAAAACCGGAACAAATTTAGGAGCTCTAAATTTTGAACTGCATAAGGAATGTGCCACTTCTCTAAATAAACCCGTATGCCAATCAAAATATTTTAATGAATCTGCATTTAAGTCTTTTGCACAAATGTAACAAGTTTTTGTTTGAATAATGTCTGCCTCTTGCCAATCTTTAAGCGGCAATGGTTTCTTTTGAAAACTATTTCTTTTGTGAATCTCACACACGTCTTTGTACATATTATTCATTAAACTTTCAGCAAAGTCAGGACCTGTATATGTCTTATATGTTGATAAACTGTCATCATAAGAGCACTTGATATAATAACCATAGCTAAACATTTCATGTTCTTGCATGTTTCGTGTAAAAGACTTTGAACTGTCTGGATCGCAAGCAGCAATGGGTTTAAGAAAAGCTTCCGTATCTGCATATATTACAAATGGTACTTTCATTTGTCTTTGGTATTTGTCAAAACATATTTTATTTGTATTTTCATCTTTTCCAAACCAATTTTTTTTAGTTTGCAACGGACTAGGTAATGTTGTGCAAACATGTCTGCAGTCAAATTTTTGGTGGTAATCCAGTCTCTCTCTAGATGTAAAATGTAATAACCACCCGTCGCAAATGAAAACCGCATGAGCTTTACTCGATAACTGATTGCTAACTAAGCGAGGCAAATTTTTTATGAAACAATAATGACCATTACTACCATTTTATATGTATAATAATTTGATATGTTTTTCTTGTTTATTTTTACTAAAATAAAGTGGGCCCACTACTGAATTCCTTTTTGATATTTCATCGTACTCTTATCCAAAAACATTTATACTAATGTGATTGTTTTCCTCAACCTTGACCATGTCCTTTATCTTAACTGGAAATGGAACATTATCGAAATTGAGCTTGTTTTGATATTTGTAATACGATGAAACCCTATCTTTGTGATCCTCCACTGGGTATAAGGCCGAAAGTAAAGCCCACTTTAAACATTCATGGTCATTATTCTTTACATTAATGACTGCTTTTTTGTTTCGGATGTCTTTCGGTAATACAATATAAGTGGAACCTTGAAGAGGATTAAATTTATTTACATTCATTTCTAAATGTTTCACTAATTTAAAAGACCACCCGCTGTCTTTTTTTTCAAATTCGCCCATTTTAGTAGAAATTGTTTCACACAATATTTTGAAATATGGCTCTAAATCATCACCCATGCATATATTAAAATTTGAGGTTTGAAAATCAAACGTATTGAGCAAATTTTTTGTTTCCTGAACAAATTCAGCATGAATGATATAATTTATTTTTATGGATGTTAGTTCTTTCAGGTTTTCATTTATTAATGTGGAAATTGTATCTTTGACTGACTCGAAAAATTGAATAGGTGTTTGTAAAGTTTCATAGGTTTCATTTGGTAAAGGTGAAGTTATTTGATACGTTATTACTCTACAACCAAATGCAGTATTGATTACAGTCACATTATCATGTCTACTTAATTTTAAAACCTTACCTTTATGAGATGAGCTTCAAGTGTGGTTGGAAAAGTATCTTCGACTCACCATTACTTGACAAATGTCACATTTTATCATATGATTAGCGGAGTATTCCGTTTTTGATGATGATGGTCCAGGACCAGCTTCCATATGAGATTTGCCAATTGTGTCATCATCATCTGGTGATTTCCTCTTCTGCCCTCTTCCAGTTTGCACTGCGTTCCTACATAATAAAGAAAATTTTAGAACAACCATACGTTATTATACAAATTCATGTTTTTTAAGATACAGTTTTAAAACAACTTACATTAGCTGCTGTTCCATGTTGGATGCAATTTCACATAACTCAGCGTCATTTTCAGATGATAAACTATTGATTGGTATGTTTAACGCGTTCTCATAATTTCTGTTCAACACATCAAATTGTTCTAACACTTCACTATTAAAGAAATCACAAAACTCAAAGTCATGTTCACTATTTTGCGACTCCATAATGTCGTTGTAGCGAATGCCGAACCGATCGAATAACTGAACCGAGCTCAGCCCTATTGCTGACTGCTTGACGAAGCTCGACATCACTTGCTTATGTATTGAAGTCGCCACGCCACTATTGTTGTATCCATCCCTAGTTTAACCCATTGTTAGCGGTGCGTAATACAGTAATAAAAATAAAATCTAGTGTTCGTGAACGTTGTAAATATGGGTCAGGTAGAAAGGGAAGTTGCTGTGTTGTTGAGTGGCGTGGTATTTAGGTACTGTTTTTTCTGTTTTAGATGACTGAGAATTATGAAATTAGTTATCGAAAAAGTATTTTTTACAGTCTTGTGATTGCGAGACGTTCTTCGTGATATCGTATATTAATTCCTTGCTGCGGTCGTAAATATTGTCCGTGATCTTTGTGTAGTATTTAGCACGAAAATCTGCTAACTTCCACTGGTTGTTTGACGACACCTTGGCTAATTTCTTGAGATCGTAGACTTCTACTTTAATTAGATGTGTGGCGTTTGCTGCGTCATCGGTATTCGACGATATGTAGGATACACCGCCGTTTCGAGTCATCCCAACTGTTGAAGATTGCGTTTTCTTTTGCTTTTTGATTTTGGGTGTGTCGAAAAATTGATCGATAGCATTATCGCTGCCCGCCCGTTTAAGTGATTTTTGATCGGGTTCGACAATAGTAAATGCAGTTTCATCATCACTTGATGCAGCGAAATAATAATTCTTGAATGTGTTTGGTAGGTCATCAACGTTTATTCCCGAACCCTAAAACAAAACAGACATATATATTATGCGTTATAAACGGGAACTATGCTGTAATAAAATTTACTTAAATAACAATCAAAAATATTACTTCATACACATCACATCAACATGTACTAGTCCTCAATCGAATATATTACTTATCAATATACACAATGCAATTTAATGTCTAGCGTTGAAGTAGGTATGTATATTATTACGGCATAAATACAAAGTATTTCTCCCGAGAGTATGTAAGTAAGTATCACATACACCTGTACCAGTCCTTTGACGAACGTAGGCCTCGTAATTTTCGTAACATACACGTCAGATAAATACAAACAGTGTTGAACAAAAATGAGAGAAATAAATATAACGATTCTTACCTCCATTTTTCCTATGCAGCTAGCTGTAGACCGAGACATGATGATAGGTTAGGTTAGGTTAAACTTTCACAACGAACACGAACACTAGATTTGATTTTTAATACTATATCACGCACTCCAAATCAAGTTGTGGAGTACAGACAAGCTTGTTCCGCTTTTATAACGAAACCACGACAAACAGGGGTATTTTTTTTCAATATCGTTAACCACCACCCACCGTGTATACTTGTCTCGACGAGTTAAATTTTTGAGAAAGTTCGCTTTGTTAGATAAATGTTGGGGCGGAAGACACCGTTATAAAAAAGTTAGTTTTTACAATCACAAGACAATAAGCACATTTCAAAATTTATCTCTAAATATTATAAATACACAGCAGGCGGCATCGTCAAAAGGAAACAAGGGTCTTTACAACTTAATTTTATTACATGGTGGGTTTTACTATTGGCGAACAATACAAATATTGAAAAAGGCGGGAAGGCAAAGATTTGTATTTACGGCTGAACCATTGTTCACAATACAGTAGGCTCAACGTGTCGAAACTTGCTATTGGTGTACAGAAACACAACAGTGGTAGGTATGAACTTTGTAAATGGTAGGTATAAGTTAAATTGATGGTGATATAAAAATATTATGAATAATCATACGTATTGATTTACTTACGCTTTAGTGCCTAAGAAGTATCTATTGGTACCATGAATTGACAAAATGCATGTATGAAATGAAAAGATTATATGAGCCGCGAATGGAACCTATATCAAATTCAGCCACGAATTAAAGTATCATTGATATAATGAACTCCAAAATTGAAGAAGTAAAAAGGGATTTCATACAACGAACCATGAATTCCAACAAGAATTCTAATATGACAAACCAACAAGAAATATTTTGGAATTGATTTTCATTCCATAGGAAACATTTTATTTATTGTAGTTCTCATTGATTTATACTTTTCAATCATGATTATGATTATATACCTACGCAGTATACTTGCATGTTATTATACTTTTTTAACTGTTATTTTATTTTAATTTTATCAAAATATTTTGTTTACATTTTAACAAATCATAAAATGGCAGATTTTAATACAACTTACATAATAAATTAATTTAGAACTACAAATTATCTTATAAAAAAATAACCTAACAACTTAAAAACAAAATTATACAACTTTGTTAAAGAAAAGAAAATTTTGGGACTGTATTTTATATCCAAATTATAATGTTTTTTTTTTATATCATGACACTAAAAAATAAAAACTATTATTAAACGAACATGCGTAATTGTCAGCAAAATGTTATTATTTATGAAATTTACATTTTAATAACTTGAACATATTTTACACAATTTACTTTCTTTTCTAAAAATATACAGATATAACAACCTTCTGTATCATGTACATCTTGATATGCATTATATCAACTGAAATTCAGGAAAATAATATGAATTAATAAATTACTGGTTTGTCATATCTTATATATAATTTTAATTGCAACATTTTACTGGTTTTGATTTTATGTAGAATTTCATCGTTTCTTAGGTCATAATTTCTTATTTTAGTAATACCTATGCCAACGGAAATGTATTTATCTGATTTATTTGGACGTCCAAAGAAACAAATAATAATTTAAAAAAATATATATATAATAAATATCAGATAAGTATGTTACTGTAACCCATTTAATATTGTATTAGAGTAAGATTTAATCAAAAGAAAAAGAAAATTGCTGTCTTTTTCTTTTTCAGAAACGGTGGGGGTGTAGTGTATGACGCACCTCCACGTCATTCTTTATAAGTATAGTAGTACATAGCTTTAGATCTTTCATTTTATTAAGTCAATAAACGCTCTTTATACGAGACGGTCGTTTCCTTCTTTGGTCGCTCCGAATGCCAACATCGCAACTGTTTAAGATCTATTCTTCCACAATAAAAATTATTACCACTTTTCCAAGTGATTGCAAACTTTTTTGATATGTGTATGTTACAATTAAGTTAACTAAATTTTGGTTGAATACTACAAAACATTACAACACGTGTATAATAATTTCTAAAGCTCTTCCTAAATACGAAATTTGAATCAAATATAATTATCTAAGGAATCAAAAGTTTCATACAAACTTTCATCCCCTGGTTTACCCCCTTAGGGGTTAAATGTTGAAAAATCCTTTCTCAGTGCTAGCCTACGTTGCTAAAAAAATACGCATGCCAAATTTCACGCTTCTAAGCCCAAGGGTTTGGCCTGTCCGTTGATCTATCATTAATCAGTTTTGCCTTTTATATATTATAAGATTAAAATGTAGATTTATTAATGGTAATAAGCAAAAAAAAATATAAAGTGTCTTGATTTTCTTTCCATCGTAAAATAAACCTAGTAACACATTCCCCAAATTTGAAGCAAAATGAGTTACGTACCGTTTTCGTTCGGACGGCCGGCGGCCTGCTGTACGCACACTTGCTTCTGTGTGCGTCACGCACACACCAAGCGAAATACCTAAAACGCGCTTTCGACTTACGCTCGGCGCAGGCTTAATGCGGGCGTTCGCCTGCTACTGACTCTGGCGCTAGATTATTTCGTTTCCCTCGATCGGGAACAACAAATACAATTCGGTGAGTAATTTCATTTTCTACAATCATCATTTCCTTAAACAAACCCGACTAGTTGAGTTTATTTAATTGAAGGGTTAGCCACAATAGATCTTCGCAGGTTGCAGTGGCTGGTTGGCTAAATTATACCAACCCCTTCCAATCCAAATAATAATCATCATTTTCTCATCACTTTAATTATCTTTAAAATATTGTTATAATATTTGCCTTATTTACAGATGCAAATCATGGGCAAAATACTGTTTTCTAGAGAACGATTGCGATGCTGCATTCCAAATAAAACTGTACTCAAAACACATGATGTTATGTGAAAAACATTTTCACCTATTGTCCTTCATTGACTTTTCCAGGAAAATCTTGCATAGGCAATCTGTGCCAGAAGATGTCCATGTATTGTAACCATGAATATTTATTATAAATATTTTCAATGTAAAGGGCATAGGTATAACCTGCGCAGATAAGGAAACAATTTAAAAATGGCGGCCGCTCACTTTCTATCGCTGTCTATACTTACACTGTGAAGTACGCGATGCAGAAAAATAATCAGTCAAGATAAGCTTTCGCTTCTTGACACACTCTGAGGTTATTTTGTGTTTTCGTTGATATTGTTCTTTTTGTTGTGATTGATTCTTATTTGTTTGCGTTACGTTTGACTGTTATAATAAAAAAAGTCAATAAAAAATAAAAATTTAGGTTCGAGAACTTGTTTTGCCAACCATACCATAAGTACCCACCGCCATTTTCAAATCGTTTCTCTATCTGCGCAGCTTATACCTACAGTGTTCAGTCAATGCCTTTGTGCATGTTTCAATAGAGCAACCTTTTTTCGTTGGTAAAGTTGTATAAATGTAATAAAACAAACTATAAAAAGTTTGAGTTTTGACATCAGCTGTTGGTTTCTTTGACTCTGCTAGTTTTTTTTTGTATAGAAATATGTGTAATGTAACCGTAATTTATTTCTGCTTTTAAGAGAGTTACAGTCTATGTACAGTCATAGACAGAACTGGGGTCAGTCAAGAGGGTGTATTTTCGCATACACAATAATTTTAACTTACTCACACATACACATACTCGAATATGCTTTTAAAAAGTAAACCTTAAATCAAGCTGACTTAAGTCAAAACTCAAATAAACATTGCTGAGCGACCTCTATGAGTTTATAAAAAGAACTATTAAGAACAGTGCCTGCTTGAACGTTAAGGTCTTACTCACCTCGTCGTAACTCTAACCAATGACACTGCTGCGTTGGTGTAATAAGATCCATACTTCTATTTCAACATTAATGTAACCAGCGTAAATGGTCTAATGGTTGCTACGTCCAGGTTTCGTCAAAGATTAGAATGACATCAGGTTCGGATCTCTATGATATGTTTTAGTTTTGTTTATTTTTTTTTATTTTTTTTTTGTTTTATTCGCTGTTTGAATAAACAGCAACAAAAAAACAAAAAAAATGAGATAAGTAAATGAAACGAACACAACAAAATTGTTGCCGACTAGGACAATCAACAAAGTGAAATGAAAACAATTATTAACCAATTAAATATTTTTATTATCAAATAACCTTTACTGTAAAATAACATTTAACAAGCCTTTAAAAACAGTATTTTAATAATTAAGTTGACTTCTACTACACAGATCTAATAAATAATAAGGTTAAATGTCTCATAGTTTAGCTTAAGTATTCGTTTTCAAGACGTAAAGATATTGAAGCTAAATCTCAAGAAAACAAAGAAAATTTACAAATTTCGTAAGTAACTTTGTTTAGATTACCTACGTAATACTAAACAAAACATTGTCTGACTGATATAGTTTACCAAAAAAACCAAACATTCATAGTTCTACTTTATTATAAATTATAAGTAAATAAGTAACTTGATTACCTAATATTTGGTATAACTACCATTTGCATCAATTACATTTTGCAAACGCCGTGGCATTGAAGCGACCATTTCGGAGCAAATGTTGGTTCCACTTAAATCCTCCCACACTTCATAGCAGTGAGACTCCAATTCTTCCTTTCGTCTTTCATTGCGCATATCCCATCTTTGCACCATTAAGCCCCATAGATTTTCTATAGGCGTTAAGTCAGGGGATTTAGCTGGCCCGTTTATAACATTTATTTGTGGATTTTCACCTAACCACTCATTCACTATATGAGCACGATGGACGGGGCAGTTATCTTGGACAAATGTAAAACTTGGCACGTCCTCAGCTGGGTACACACTTCGTACTGTTGGTAACATATTATTTTACAAGATGTGCACATAATTAGCAGCAGTTGCACGCTCCGTAGGTTGTGCTACCAGCTCACCAGGTCCAGTTGCTGACATCCAACCCCATAAATTCAGAGTAATTCGACCCGACTCTGTGTTTGGAAGAACATTTTTTTCATCATATCGGGTCCCATTTTTTCTCCATAAATGCATTCGGCCATGTTGTGATGACATAAATGTTTTTTCATCAGTAAAAATCGCATTTTCTCAATCAAAATTTAAATATTGTCTCGCAAATGCTAGTCTGTTTCTTTTATGCTCCTCTAATAAGCATGGTTTTTTTGCTGGCTTGCGATGGTGTATACCATGCTTATGTAGAACCCGACGGACTGTTCTAGCGGAAGTAACAAACTTCCCAGCAAAGACGTTCGTTTGTAAAAATCCATTATGCTGATAAGCTTCAACCGTTTCTCTCTGCTGGGCCTCGTTAATGAGAAGCGGGCGACCAGGGCGCGGTCGAGCAACGACACTACCCTCTTCTTCAAAACGAGTCACCCAACGCTTCACTGTTCTCCACTAAAACAAAACAAACAAGCAAAATTGGTAAATTTAATACTTTAATAAACTATGCAACTAAAACTATGTTTATTAAGAAAATGTAAATAATACTAAATAAAGTAGTAATTTTAAATATTATAGATACTTTCGGCATAGCCAGCCTCAGCAACAATTTCCGATAATTTTTATCCAACGTTATGCAACGCAACAATACGTTACTTACCCTCATTACTTAAATTATTACTCATTTTGAAAAATGTAATGAAAGTAAATGAAGCGACGAAAGAATGGAACAGAAAAAACGGGCACCCATGATAGCGAACTAACACCGACAAAATACGAAATCCTTCCAAATGCAATCCAATCGGGATTATCAATAGTTAAACTTACTCGTTTAAAGTTATTAGATTAAAAAAGTATCATTTAAAGGTAAAACGCAATCGAGATTCGAACCACTACCGTGACGAAGTGCCTGTTATCTTCCTTTACTTTTTATCCACTAGACCAACTGCGCCTATTGTCAAAATCAGTGAAATTATGGATCTTACTCGGTTTACACATTGGTCAGTTAGCTACGTAATATTTTGTAAATGTGTAAGTGTATTGTATTCATTGTATTGCCCCGCTTGGGATGCGCAAGCAACTAGTTTTCTGAGAACTGACTCCACTTCTGTCTCTTCTTCTTCTTCTTTTCGTGTGGGATACCAAGTCGTTCAACGACCCAATGAACCCTAGTGTCAGAATTTTTCAACCGCCTTCTACAAGTAGTACTTCTGTCTCTGACCGTACCAAACACCCAAGAACTAGTAGCTGGCCCTTCAAGGGAACCTTTTAGGGATATCACAAATGTTGTACTACCAGCAGATTCTATTGGAATCACTAGAGCACCCGATGAACTAGCAGCAACTGTGGCACTTATAGTTTATTACAAACTAGCAAAATCTATTGATCCTGATAAAAAAGACAATAAAATATCGACCCTTTATGCTAAATGCAGAAAACAATTAAAAAAGGCATGCCAACTTAAAAATCGCAAAAAAAATATAAAAATAATGATATTTTGAAAACCTTAAGAATCGCACAAGGCAGCCAATAAACTGTTTAGTAAAATAACACCAACAATGGCCTTAATGCTGCAGGGTGAAATTAATAATTTTAAAAGCTATGCTAAAGGTAGAAGATGGACTAAAGATCAACAAATAACGGCACTAAGAATAAGCATAAAAGGTCGCCAACTTGTAACCAACTCCTGAAGATGTTATTTTGCTTGCCGGCACCAACCACACTTAAGTCACTGTTGTCGCAATTTCCTTTAAAAGTTGGGATAAATCTCAAAATATTTCACATTTTGAAAAAAATTGCCTCTACCTTACTGCCTAAAGGAAACGAGGAAACGAATTTGCGTTTCTATTTGACGAGATCGCCATTAGAAAAAACCTTAATTACAACAGCAAAGAGGATAAAATATAAGGTTTTCAAGACCATGCTTTTTAAAGGCGGTCACTACAAACAGCAACACATGCTCTTGTATTCATTTTGTGCGGCATCCGGAAGAAAATTAAGCAGCCCATTGCATTTTAGCTTTTTGGCTCTTCAGTGACAGCAGAAAGGCTCTAAGTGCTCATCAAAGAGGTAAGTTTTAGGGAATATGCATAAAATTAATATCCATCCAACTCTGTCTTTGGACTTTGTATTCCATACTTACAAAATAAAAATAAAAAACATAATTTAAAACATATTTTTTATAACAGGTTGTGAGGCATTGCTTACAAGCAAATATAAAAACATATCGGCCACAGTCTGCGATTTGAATGGAGTGAATAGAAAGGCTTTAACTATTTTGGGAGCTTCATGTGAAAACCCATGTATAGAATTGTTCGGGCACACAATTACCACCTTTTTTGATGCACCACACCTTCTTAAGTGCTTCAAGAACCTTTTTATGAAGACCAATATCAAGTACAGTACAAATATTTAATCTGGTGGAAAAACTGGTACAGGTGTGAAATAATCTAACTATACTTATAATCATTATCGAAATTTTGAAAAGATCCCTTTGTGTATCTACATTTCAGCTATTAAGTAAAAAGGTAAATAAATCAAAGCCCCAATTTGTAATTTTACAGATAATGCAGCTAAAATATTTGTAAATTTTCAAACAAGTTTCTTTCAATTAAATTTCTATTAATATGTTGCGAGCACATTAGATTAAAATAGCCTTTTTTCACCTACCTCAAATTAAACGTTAATTATAAGTTATAAGTTAATTATAAGTTATAAGATAAATTATAAGTTAAGGGGACTGATAGATCTTTGAGTACATAAGCAAAATCTCACTCGGTGAACTGTTTTTTAGAGGTCTTAAGATATCATTCAATAAGTCGATGATATTACTTCTATGCACTTCTTTATTGCGAACGAACACAGTGACTTTTTCTTTCCAGAAAATTTTATCTTTGTTCTTCAAAAGTTCACCTTTCAATTTGTATGTCTTTGGAATAAAAGCAAGCAACTCTGATTTTGTATAACCATTATAGGTTGCTTCAGGAGATGTCTCTTTGTCATCTGGAGCTTTTTCTGACTTAACTGTTTCTTTTATTTCATTTTCCTTTTCATCAAAATGTATTATAGGTATTTTTAATGGTTTTCGGTCTTCTCCAATGAAATGTAGATATCTCTGCAATGTTTGCAAATATAGTGCCCACTTTTTCCTGTCAACTATTTTAGTTTTTATTACTTTATGCATTTCTTCATCTAAACGTGATAAATTTTTAGTACTTGCATTATCAGACTTCATGACTTCAGGCTGAATAAGTATATTTTTTTTGTGTTTTCCATATTTATTTTATAATTGAACCTAACAATGCGCTAAGAACAGACCCCAGAATAATCGGTAAAAATGCTCCACTTCTTTACACTAAAATTATTTTTCTTGCTTTGTTTGTCCCTTTCGAAACAATTTTTCTCAACAAGTCTTTATGTTTTCTTAATTTACGCGAAGATTTGTTATCCAAGTGCACTTTTCCTTTTAACACATTGAAAAAACACTCGGCTATACAGTTGATTTCTTCATCTCTACAATTTTTTAACAATACTTCTCCATACTTTGGTTTAAATGTTAATAATGCTTTTAAAAAGTCCTTATGGGATGTTATTCTTTTAATCATTCTTTAAACGCTGAGACTTAACTTTATATATATTTTTTAATGCATTCGTAAATTAAATAGCGTCAGTAGAAACGAAGCAGTTAAATTTACATATGCCAAAAACTGATTCGTTATTTTCTTTTATTGGAACTTTTTCACTAAAAACGTTTATTATAAATTCACATATTTGTTTTATTTCATCTTCATTACAACTTTCTAACGAGGCTTCACGGTATTGTTCTTTTAATACACTTAATGCTCTTAAAATATTATTTCTTTTAGATGTTTCTGCTTCAGACATTATTTAAAACTGACAGAAATAATTTGTTGTGCATCATATTTATACCCCCTTTTTGGTGCATAAATTGTACAATGCCCATCGAATGGAAAAAAATTACTTTTAAAACGACATATTTCATTCGTGTTTTGCTTTAGATCAATGAAAAGATAACCATGAGCATTTGTTGTTGCATCCTTATAAGCTTCTTCGACAAATTTGCTATTTTCCGGAAAAACCTGACGGGTTACATGTCTTATCTGTGTTCTGTCTCGAGGATTTTTAAAATAAATTATGTAACTTAAATTTAACGAAATATCTCTTTGACCTTTCCCTTGGTGAAATATATTTTGAGTTATGTAAAGTACACTCAAATTTCTGTGATGGCTTCCTTTAGTAAAAATATCAACTATTCGACCATCTGACTCTCTCATAAGATCATATTTTATGAGTAGCCTTGGAAATTTTCCATTGAACATGCTCAAATCAGGAATACCTTGATTGTCATTAACATTGTTCAAATTATATAACGGTTGCATTTCATCATAACACCAAGTTATTTCATAAAAATTTTGACTACATATTTATTTACAATGATTTAAAAAACTTGTTACAAAATTTGATTTTCCACATCCGCTAGGTCCTGCTACAATCGCAGTGAAGGGATGAGTAAAATGAATCATAATAACGGGTGCGTTTGATTAAGCAGTATGAATTAATGAAAGTAAACAACAAAATTCATCTTTATATAGATTATCAAATCAATATATTAAAAAAATCGTCACCAGTTCACTTAAAAACAGAATGCATATATACTAAATTACGAACACCATCTACCTTACAATTACATACTAATAAGAAAATTAATTTTACAATATTTACATTTAATAAAGTTCGCTTTGGGTTAATCTTATCTAAATTATACTAAAACAAGTAAAATAATAAAAAAAACAACACAAACATAAAACATAATGCAATCCCACAATAATGCTACTAACAAATAATCACATTAAATATGGCTTTACGAAGCTAATTACAGTTACATCAAAAAACTATGGTATAAAAGATCGGTACAGTTCACAATTTAAATCTACTAAACTTTGATTAGTTATTTGATATACGATAATGTCCCCAAGCTAGGGTATCGGTAGAGTTTGGTAAAATGTATCTTTTACTATCATTATGAGATTAACTCACTTTATTGAGTTTTTGTGTAAAAACTACATGTTTGATCGATCAAAATCGATACATTTCAGCAAATTTTACAGTTTTGTTAAGCAAACAAGATTTTCATTTTCTTTGTAACGTTTTTGTTAACCCCCTTTGCTTTTGCAATAACTTTAACCTCCACCTGAATCGCATACATTTTTGATTGCAAACCAAAAAATTCTTTGAAGATCCGACCGTTGTTTTCATCTTTAAAAATACCAATTTTTTTCTTGTTTACATTTTGATAATTGTATATATATTATCTTAAGGGTAATCTGATGTGTCAAAATATATTTCCAAGTCAGGCCTTAATAATGATGACATCATAAAAATCATCGATAAAAATCTGATTAATGAAGCTGTCAGTATCAGTGTAAAGTAATTTCACATTCTCATTAAATTTTTTCTTCATATAATTATAATGAAAATCATACATAGGTGTTTTGGAGATGTCCAAATTACAAAATCTTAAGAATTTAGGTTTATTGACCGATACCTAAGAAGACGAATATTGATACCATTAAGGATTTAAGACCCATAGGTTTGTTGCCTGTTTTATCCAAAGTTCTAGAGAACTTAAGTCTGCCTAAATTTTTAGAGTCTAATCGTAAGAAACCAACTACAACAACATTATTCCATATTGTGGACGAAATTCTGACCGCCTCCAATCAAAAGCAGGCAACTTTACTTGTCCTTTTAGATTATAGCCGTGCATTCGATTGTCTTAATAGAGTTACTTTGGTCGACAAGCTTAAATGTTACGGTTGTGATCCTACAGTTTGTTCTTCGTTCTAAAAATACTTTGATGATAGAACTCAGTTGGTGGAATGCACAGGCTAAGATGGGAAAAAAGTTCATTCTTCGTTGCTGAAAGTAGAGCGCGGTGTGGTTCAAGGTTCTATTTTGGGGCCAACGCTGTTCTCAATTTGTAATGCAGATTTAATTAAGAGTATAAAATTTTGTTCAGTGCATATGTATGCGGATGATACTCCAATATACTTACCTCTTGAGTTAGAAAAAAATAATATTATAGACGGTATCAATTCTATAAATAAAGATCTATGCTCTATAGTTAATTGGTCAACTGAAAATGATCTTCTTCTAAACGCTTTAAAATGTTCCTATATCATATTAGGTACCCACCATCAAATTGACTTTTTTCGTAGTGTAATTCCATCAATTATAATAAATAATCAGCAAATTACTGAAACACGCTCAATAAGAAACTTAGGTTTGCACTTTGATGGTCAGTTAAAATTCGAAGAACATGTCAATTCTAAAGTAGGAAAGTGTCATTTTGCGCTAAAACAGCTTTATAAGCTCAGACCGTTCCTGAGTCTTGAAGTAAGACGACTTTTAACTGAATCTTTGGTTTTATCTATTTTGGATTATTGTGACATTGTATACGGGCCATGTCTGTATAAGATAACTGTAAACAAAATACAGCGCGTTCAGAACTCTTGTATAAGATATTGTTATTCTGTCCCCCCACGCTCTCATATAACACCGTTTTTAAATTGTAACAATATATTGAAAACGGAAAACAGACGTACTCTTAAACTTTGTAATTTAGTATATTCACCCGTCTGGCCCGGCCCATACAAGCCGGGCGGCGCGCGCTATACTAAATGGCGGAGCACGCGCTCCCGAAATCTCTTTGTAGCTCTGGTTTTCGTTCACCAATTGTAAAGCGGTTTTTTTCGTCTAAAAATTAATGAACGCATCAATGCGTTTAAAAAAATTAAAATAAAACTAAGTCGCACTGTCTGTGCGCATAAAACGAGCCAATGTCGCCGTGAAAACAAGGCTCGCGGACCGGTTTCCGGCGGCAGTTGTGACTCATTCAAACATCCGTTGTCTATGGTTTATACGTCATTTGACAGCTAATATCTCAAGGTCAAAACTCTCATATCATTCCAAAGCAATGGGAAGCTTACTTTCGTTGCAATAAGGGTCAGAATCGCGGGTGCCGAACGGCACCCGCCGGGCTAGAGAGGCCCCCCTCGTCTTCACGCTTTTAGAGGCAGTTTCCGTTTCGCGGCATCAAAATGTTGGAATGATTTACCTCCACCTCTTAAAAATGCAAAATCTTAATATAGTTTGAAGAACAAAATTAAACCGTGGCTTCTTGCTTCCCAAAAGCAGGAGAAGAATTGGGAATAGTTTGGGTTTTGTCCTCTGTGTAATGTTATTTTAGTTTTTAATTTAGAAAATTTTACTGTGCACATTGTTGCTTTTATAATGTAGTACCTTCTTTGTATTTTAAGCTGGGTCCAGCGACTGAAAAAAAGTGTATCACCCTGAAAATCAGCAGAAATGCTGAGTGGTTTATTCCTTTTTTCAACTCTGTAATTATGTATATTTTTTGCTGTTTGTTTTGGATTTGTGTGTTGATAAATAAAGATCTTTTAATATTATTATTATTGTAAAAAAGTTTTGTCTTATTTAATTGAACAGCCACGAAATTTTCGGAAAATATAGAAAGACTATGAAAATTCGGACGAGCTATTAAACTTTGTACCCCTTCGACTTTACCATAATTCTCCCAATGTGTCCGCAGTTTGACATTCACTCGTTTTTCTATATTTTCCATAGTTTTACCAAAGACAGCATTATTCATTAGCTTATAAAAGTCTTTTTCAAAATCAGACTTCGCTTTCGTTCTTAACTGAGTGTTTAGATCGATATATTTTTGCAGCCAACAACTCTGCTTAAATTCCAAGATTCGACGAATTTTCAGTAGTTTCATACCCTTTTCTAAACACTGAATAAGATTTCTGTAATGAATAATATACTTTTTTTTGTTACCGAGGTTTGGTTCTAATTTCGGTTGTCTACTTTCGCCAGCACAAACATTTTCTGGACAAAAGGGTAGATCCGAATGCGAGTCATGCAAATTATGTGGGTACTCGAGATCTACTTCTAGTGTGTAACCTGTATTCGAAGTGGGGGAGACATGAAAAATTGCTGTTGGTTTTACCCATTTTAAACCAACCTATGGAAGGTTCTGCGATTGCACCCAACCGTACATATTGTTCGCATCAAAATAAGCTAAAAATGATTTTTGATAGTTTGAATTATATTCATTTAAATATTTATTATTGGCTTTCGCATATCGGTCACAACATACCGACACTCCACCTCTTATCCCTGATTTAATAAATGCCACCATTTCAAAATCAACAGTAAATCTAATTCTATTTTAGTACACTTTAACATAGCATCCCAGCTTAGATTAGGCGCGGTATAATAATGCGCTGGGTCTAATCCGTATGTTTTCTTGCACACATCTCTGAAACTTTCAAACACATCTGTTAGAAGAAGGACATCTGTTTTGAAATACAAGGTTGCATAATCTTTCAAATTACGACATTTGAAATGATGCTAAACATCTTTTGCATGTTGATAGTATTCATCAGAGATATGTAATCCTGTTAAGGAGCTATAAAATTCGGATTGGGGTGGTAAATGTGTGACGCTCAACGAGTCATGTGATTGGATAAAATCATAGGGAAAAACACCTTTCCTAATCAAACGGTTAAAATTTTCAACTTTAGGCACTTGCTTTTTTAGCTCTTTGAGTTGATCAACTTGAAGAATTTTTGAGAGGTTATCTCCGGTGGTAGGCTTCGGCCGTGGCTGGTCACCACCCTCTTAACTAAGCCATGTCGCCAAGCGGTCCCACCGTGTTCCGACATGAAGTTAGGAGTAGCCATCTTGGAGGTTGGGTCTGTACAGTAGTACCTTGCAGCTGTAGCAGTTTTTGTGGAGGCTGATTGTTGCGACACCGAGTGGTTGGCTCTGGAGGGTAGCGGGATCCGAAGCACGGTGCACCGCTGGCTGACCGTAGGAAGTTGGGGGCCCAAGTAGCGGGAAAGCCACCCGTGAAAGGCTGCCCCGCCACCTGACGAAAAATCCCGGGAGGCTCCACCTTGCCGGTTGGCAACCGGATGGGAGAAAAAGGTGGCGACCCCGGGGGGGTTCGGGCGTCCCCGCGGTCTCCAAGTCAACCAACTTTGCGTGTGGTCGTGATCAGCTCTCTTCCCTAGCGTAAAGCATTGCAGTACCTCGTACAACTGCCTTCCTCCTGCCTATTCCCCTACACCAATAACAATGAAAAGTACGAAACGGAAAAAAGTAAAACAGCGGTTGCACGTCCTCCCACTGAAAGTGCACTTCTCAAATATTCGAGGTCTGCACTCAAATATCAATCCTGTCCACCATCTTGAGACCGATAAACCGCATCTGCTGTTCCTCACTGAGACGCAGATCAGATGTCCGACTGACGCGGCATACCTCTGCTATCCTGGCTATACACTGGAACACAAGTTTATGTCCCGGGCTGGAGTCTGCGTGTATGTTCGCGACGACATCTGCGTCAAGCGCCTCAAAAATCTCGAGGCACCTAGTTTTTCCGTTTTGTGGGTACTGGTCGACACTGGAGTAGCCAAAAACATTTACGCATGTGTCTATCGTTCACATAGTGGAGATACGGAGACAACCAAACTTTTTCAACACCTTAGTGAAGCTGCTGATGAGGCTCTGCAAAGATACCCGTCGGCGCAGCTAGTCATCCTGGGGGATTTTAATGCCCACCACAAAGAGTGGTTATTCCCATTCCAGGAGACCGATCATGCTGGGCGAGAAGCGCGCAAATTTGCACTTTCTCTAAATCTCTCCCAGCTTGTCAGCTGTGCGACTAGGGTTCCAGATGTGGAGTCACATACAGCCAACTGCTTAGACCTTCTGCTGACTACCGATCCAGACCGAAGCTCAGTGTCAGTTGTTGCTCCACTAGGCTCATCTGACCACTGTCTGGTGAAATCCGTATCCGTATATTCCCCACCCGATCAGGGCCCTTGTGGTAAGAAACGGGTGTGGCGATACAAGTCAGCAGATTGGGATGAAATGCGCCACTTCTTTGCTTCGTATCCTTGGAAGGCCTGCTTTTCTACAGGAAAATCGTCGAGCTGCGCAGTTGCTATAACGGAAGTTTTGCGTCAAGGTATGGAGTATTTTATACCGTACTCCGACATTCCTACCGGTAGCAAAGCTCGCCCATGGTTCAATGCAGACTGTAACCGCGCAGAAGCGTCTAAACAGACTGCTTTCCTAGCCTGGGCTGATGCTCGACTGCGCAAAGCTCCGAATACTCGAGACCTGAAGAAAGCCTATAACAAGGCCTCTAAATTAAGCAAGAAGGAGTTACGCAGAACACGCTTCAGGCACATCAGTAGCGTAGGCGCTAAGCTTGCCTCATATCCAGCTGGAAGTAAGGCATTCTGGTCTCTTGCAAAGGCAGTTGAGACCAATTTCTGCCAGTCTACTTTACCGCCGCTGCAGAAACCTGACGGTTCACTTGCCCACACTGCAGAGGAAAAAGCAAATCTCTTTGCCTACCTCTTTGCAGAAAACTCGCGTCTTGACGCCGCAGGTACTATTCCACCAACTTTACCTCGAGTAAACTGCTCTATGCCGGCCGTCTGTATTCACCAAAAAGAGGTACTTAAAGTCCTGCGGAATCTAGATGTTAACAAAGCAAGCGGCCCTGACGGTATCCCTGCAATTGTTCTGCGAAACTGTGCGCCTGAGTTGTCTCCGATATTAACACGTCTGTTCCGACTGTCACTAGAGACTGGCGTGGTTCCCGAATCGTGGAAGCTTGCAAACGTGCAACCTGTGCCCAAAAAAGGAAGCCGAGCTGACCCTGCGAATAATAGGCCCATATCGGTCACGGTAGCGACTGGATGGCAAAAACGGGAGATCGTGCCCTATGGCGTTCCTTGGGGGAGGCCTACGTCCAGCAGTGGACTGCAATAGGCTGAAATAGATCGGTCACCTCCATACTCTGCAAGACTATGGAGCGTGTACTAAATAACAGACTCCTGGGCTACCTCGAGGACAACGATCTTCTGAGCGATCACCAATACGGATTTCGTCCTGGGCGATCCACAGGTGATCTCCTCGTGCATGCCACCCACCTATGGAGCGAGGCTATCGAGAGACATGGCGAAGCCCTCGCTGTGTCTCTAGATATCTCAAAGGCATTTGACAGGGTCTGGCACGCAAGCCTTATTAGCAAGCTGCCCGCCTACGGACTACCTGCTGATCTTTGCAACTGGATCTCTGACTTCCTGAGAGGACGGTCGATACGAGTGGTCCTAGAGGGCCGCTCCTCGGACCAACAGGCCATAGATGCTGGAGTCCCTCAAGGATCAGTTCTGTCTGCAACACTATTTCTGCTGCATATCAACGACATGCTGACGCCCGACACCTTTGGGTACGCAGATGATAGCACGGTTGTTGACAGATACCTGTCCAGTGCAAGGGCCAGCAGTGAAACCACCCAGTCTTGTCGAGAGTCCATAGTCCAACATCTGAACTCTTCACTCAAGGCAATATCCGAGTGGGGTGATGCCAATTTAGTGAAGTTTAATGCAACAAAGACACAGGCTTGTCTATTCTCGACTAAACGGAGTCCCTTCACACTTACTCCGACTTTCCGAGATGTATCCATACCGATTTCTGACCACCTTGATCTTCTTGGCATGACTCTTACGTCAGACCTGAACTTTGGACGCTACATAGAATCTTTGGCCACGGCTGCAGCAAAAAAGCTTGGTATCCTCTCAAAGGTTGGGCGCTACTTTGCACCAAAACAGCTTCTACAACTATATCAAGCTCAAGTTCGATCTTGCATGGAGTATTGCTCCCACCTTTGGGATGGATCTGCCAAATACCAACTGGCCGCCTTAGACTCCATTGAAAAACGCGCCAAGAAGCTCATAGCAGACGAAGCACTGGTTGAGACTAAGTTGCAGAGCCTTGAACACCGTCGTAAAGTAGCATGCATGTCGGTATTCTATAGGATACATTTCGGAGAGTGTGCTCAATCACTCCACGACCTGATACCCCCTTCCCCATTCCATCTCCGGGGATCGAGGCGCCGACTGGGGTTCCACCCTTATGTTGTAGATATACCTCTGATCCGCACTAAGCGTTTTGCTTCAACTTTTATCATGCGTACGGCTAAAGAGTGGAATTCCCTGCCGGCGGATCTTTTTCCGGAACAATATAACTTGGGCCTTTTTAAGGCAAGAGTGAATAGGCATTATCTAGGCAAGCATGTACCATCTTCGTCTGCATCTCCACTTACCACCAGGTGAGATGGCAGACAAATGCGGGCCTATTACATATAAAAAAAAAAAAAAAAAAAATCTAAACTACTTGAAAGAAATCTATAAGAATCTAGAAATCTTAACTGTACGTTATGCCCGTTAATATTCAACTTTTTGGAACAAAGTATATATTTTGTCCTTATTTTGGGGGATAGTTCCTATTTCACCTTGTTTTGGATGCAAGGAATGCACAAGAAAATAAGCATCATAATTACTGAGATTATGAAGGAAAACCGGAATAAAAAATGGAGGTCTAAATTTAGAACTACACACAGGATGTGCAACACCTCTATACAAACCTGTATGCCAGTCAAAATCTAGAGTGGATTCTGAACCGAGGTCTTTTGAACAAATGTAACATGACTGGTTTGACTAACATCAGCCTCTTGTCAATCTTTAAAAGGAAGGGGAGGTTTTTTCGTACAATTTTTTTTATGAATTTCTGTAACATCTTTACATAAATTATCAATAAAACTTTTAGTGCAATCAGTTCCAGTATATGTTTTATATGTAGATAAGCTATCATCACATGAACACTTAATGTAATAGTCATAACTGTAAATTTCATGTTCTTGCACATTCATTGTAGACTTAGATGGATCTGGATCACAACTAGAAATAGGCTTGAGAAGCGCTTCCGTATCAGCATAAACTGCAAAAGGTCCCTCATCTGTCTTTCATAGTTATTGAAACGTATTTTATCTGTTCGCTTCTGATTACCGAACCAATCTTTTTTAGTTTTTGATGGGGTGAGTAATTTTGTGCTGATATGTCTACAGTCAAAGTTTTGATGACTATCCAGTTTCTCTTTTGTAGTAAAATGTAATAAACATCCATCACAAGTATGAGCTCCATGTTTCCTGTCTGATAACTGTGTGCTGACCAAGCGGGATAAGTTTTTAATATAACAATAATGCCCATTACTACCGTTAGAAATATAGAGTAAGTTAATGTGCCTTTCGCGTTTGTTTTTAGTAAAGTAAAGTGGTCCCACTACCGAGTTCTTTTTAGAGACTTCATTGTATTCTTATCCAAAAACATTAAGACGCTGTTATGAAGGAAGGCCAACGAAAAGCGTTACTTTCGATTCATTTTTTAAGCCTGTTATTGATGCTACCAAGACCTCAAAAAAAAATATGACATACTCGAAGATATTATCTAGTAGTAACACTATCGTATGACTCGATTGGTTTGACATATTTTAATAAAAAAAAACTCAAAAAGAGCATTAAAAATATTTTCAAACCAATTTTATCGTAATTTGGACTCCTATTTTGATATAGTTTCTTGATGTAGAATATTCCTATTTCAATGTCCTATAAATTATACTATTAGGTTTTAGTGAATGAACAGATTTGAATTCAACAAATCATTTTTTTCCAAAAATTAGAACGGTTCTCGCCGACAAACCAAGCTCCCGATGACATCCCGCACCGCCCGCTACCCCGCCAGTACCCAAATGGCTCTTGCCAGCGCCGGTACTGTGTCAAAATTTCCCGCAAAATTGACAAATATTTTTTCGTAATTATTACGTCGCTCATTTTACTTATGACATTAGTGACATGGACAGATTGCTTGATAAAATACTTTATGGCTGACACCAAAAGGCGTAATTTAAGTATGCGCTTATTATTACGTCGGTTACGTCTTTTGGCGAGACGAGCAAAAATTTATCGTAGCTGTCGCTTCAGCTAGCCTTGACGAGAGACGATATTTTATCTATAAGATAATAAAAAGCAAAAGTCTAACCAAGCCTTTTTACTTATAATAACAAAAGGAATGATACATAACTAGTAATTCACTTTAAATATTTACAGTATGCATTCTGAACATGAGTAACGTTTGTACAGTAGGTACCAAGTAATTTTTAATACCTATTATCTTTTCAAGATAACTCTTGGTTGACAGGTTATCTAAACAATTTTCCGCCAAGAATTTATTACAGAAACCGACACAGCGGTGCCAAATTAGATCCAGTCGGTGGTCATTCAACCACAGACCAGAGATGTCTTGTGCGCGCACGCAAATATATTGTTTTCTTTGTGCGTTGACTCTTCGGACGGAGCGAATAGTGATATTTTTAAAGTCTAAAGACGATATTGCTTACGTACGCCATGATCTAGCCACGTATATATGATCTGTGATACCCATACGCTGTTCTGTGGTCGGGATGGTATGGGATTCAGACATACAAACAAAACTACATCAGAGAGCAGTCTTACCAGCTTCTTCACAATTACAAAATTTTTGCGCTGCTCTTATAACAAGAAAAGTAGGAATTCAATAAAGCGCATGTGAGTGAGGCTAGGCTTAGGACAATTGTGGACTAAATAGGGGCCCAATTTTAATTTTAATATTATCAAACAAGTCCTAAAATATGAGTACCGAAACTGAGTAATTTTTGCTCTACTTTGCACCGTTTTTGAGGTATTTTCACTTTTAGTTTGCATTCTTTTTAATTTTCGCAAAAGTTATTTTTTTGAAATGTTTAATGGCGTTTGCGAATGGCAATTATCTGTCACGCGTACTTTTTTCTATTCTTTATTGCATCTTTTTGTTTTTTATCCGACCAGCTTGGAAAAAGGGTTATGTTTTATATGAGATGGGGCACTTAACTAAAGTCTTTTGTAAGCTTTTTAGTTTTATTTTCGCTGTAATAACATAGACCCATGTTATTACAGCGAAGTTTTAAGTTCTCTGTGGCTGTGGATGTAGAAGAAAGAATAAGTTAATTTTCGAATTTTTTTCAGATTACCCCGGGTTTTTTCGCCCGTGATCCTAATTAAAAAGTATCTGTTCACCCTCTCTTTCACGCTCGTTTACTCACCTACATTGCTTTTCCGTTCTAGCATCATACTTCAGAAATTCATCTAACATCCGGCTTACGTTAAAAAAATATCGTTCAGTTGTCCATTCGTTTCATCTTACAGTTGTTCGTCTCATCTTACAAATCATCCCACATTCTGTATATAAGAAAGATTGTAATTGGCATTTGTTTATACATTAAGTTAATAATGTTTTTTAAGGCTGTAAGCTACCCAAATAAAAAAAAATAAAAAAAATAAAAAATAAAAATACATGATGTAAATTCTAGTATTTCACGGGGTACAGCCCAAGTCGACGGTTGCTGGCACTTAAGCTGGTGGCATAAACAAAAGAAAACAATGAAGTCAAACCTACCTATAGCAAGAAGCAGGCGTGACTGAGGACTCCAATGCAAAACGCCATTTAACATTTTAGTTAAATATAATTTTTGAATATTAAAAACGAATGGAAACTAAAAGTGCATATATCTTGAGAACAGTACATTGTATAGCAAATATAACTGAAATTTCGTACTCAAATTTTTGGACTTGGGACATTTTCCGACTTTCCACCATTTTCTATCAAAATTGAAATAATTGTTTACACCGTTTGATTCATAATCATCTTTTTTACAATCTATTCGTACTTTTTTTAACTTTACAGAATCTGAATTGGGTCGGATAGATTTTTTTTTCATATTTCGACCTATGTTCCAGGGGGAAAGTTGTTCAGTTTCAAGGACAGGTTCATAAAAGGAGCTTAGTACTTATCCTAACATCCTTTGTAATTAAATTTGTGTGTTTTAACTAGCCATTACGTTCTTTTAAGGCCTTCCTCCTCTTCTGCGTCTATCCATCTACCCACATTCATATTTCGTTTCGTCGCATTATCACAAAAAAAAAAAAATTCACGGTAGAAGTAAAAGTTCCATGGCCGGGATAAAGCTCAAATATATTTAAAAGGTGGTCGGACTGCGGTCATATCCATAAGACACACGACGTACGGGTGCGTAGTGTGCGAGCGCCAGATGATGTGTCTGAGCGCGGGGAGCGCGGGCGGCCCCCCCCGCCTCACCCCCTGAAATCGTATTTGAGCAGCAACTCCTCGCCTTAATACTTATATTATTATTCTTCTCAATCTTGACCATGTCCTGAATTTTAACCGGAAACGATACATTCTCAAAGTTGAGTTCGTTTTTGTGCTCAAAATAAGATGTAACTCTTCCTGTGTGGTGGTTTACGGGGAATAATGCTGAAAGCAAAGCCCACTTCAAACATTCGTGATCATTATTTTGTACATTATTTACGGCTTTTTTATTTTGAATATCTTTTGGGAATCTTATAAATGTGGAACCTTGCAGCGGGTTAAATTTATTTACATTCATTTCTAAATGACGCACCGATTTAAAAGACCACCCACTGTCTTTTTGCGAGTCTATTGTCATATCCATCCAACCAGTATTGTGAACCCATTGTAGTGGTGTGTGATAAAGTAATACGTTCTAGTGTTCGTGTACGTTGAACATACTCAGGTAGAAAGGGGGGTTGCTCTGTTGGTGGATGGCGAGGTATTTTATATATTTTCGTTTTTGCGGACTGAGT
This sequence comes from Keiferia lycopersicella, assembly GCA_029255805.1. Lineage (NCBI taxonomy): Eukaryota > Metazoa > Arthropoda > Insecta > Lepidoptera > Gelechiidae > Keiferia > Keiferia lycopersicella. The sequence goes on along the minus strand of JARACZ010000047.1, from coordinate 469,449 downwards.
GTTATGAAATTAGTAATCGAAAAAGTATTTTTTACAGTCTTGTGATTGCGAGACGTTCTTTGTGATGTCGTATATTAACTCGCTGGAGCGATCGTAAATGTTCTCTTTGACCTTTGTGTAGTATTTAGCACGAACTTCGGCGAACTTCCACTGGTCGTTTGTCGACACCTTGGCTAGTTTCTTAAGATCGTAGACTTCCACTTTAATTAAATGTGTCGCGTTTGCTGCATCGCTGACGCTTGATGATATGTAGGAAACGCCGCCGTTTCGAGCCACCCCAACTGTCTTAGATGGCGCTTTCTAATGTTTTTTGATTTTGGGGGTGTCGAAAAATTGTTCAATAGCATTATCGCTGCCCGCCCGTTTTGGCGATTCTTGATCGGAATCAACGATAATTAAGGCGTTGTCAGCTTCATCATCACTTGATGCGCCGAAGTAGAAATTTTTGAATGTGTTCGGTAGATCATCGAGGTTAATTGCGGAGCCCTAAAACAAAATATGGTTATATGCTTATCATCTATACATATAATAAAGCTCAAGAGGATCGAAAGTCTGTACATACAAGATATCCAAAAAAAAAATTGTTTATTGATACTTAACATTGATAACAAAACACGTTTCTGCATTCTTTTAAAATTTTTGTCTGTTTGGATGTTAAGATGTTTGAATGTTTGTTTGTGGATATGAGGAAGCATCACGCGAAAACGACCGAACGGATTTTGATGCAATTTGTAGCAAAATGTCAAGTAAATTGCCGACCAGGTTATAGGCTAAAAAAAAACATACCCCTAAAAGGGGGGTTGGCTGCTACATATAAAATAAGTTTGTAAATCACGTAAATTTCATAGTGACGCGTATTAAAAATATGTGTATGGGCTTATTGGACCCGAGATTGATTTCAAATTTCGAACTGGCCAGCACGAATTGTGTCATTTTGAAAAAGCGCGCAGAAAGAAAAATAACACGAGGCCGTGTTTATCTTTTAATCTATATTTTTATAACTTCAATAAATGAGTTTGTCGAATTATTACTCAATATTACGACAAGAAAAGTAAAATCTACGAATATGGCTACGACTACAAAAATATCTCCTAATTATTGGAATAATTTTCACTTTTAATAATTCAATATTTTTTATACTCGAAAACAAAAGTTCCGTGGTGCAAGACGTGTAAGTTGCGTACCAGACGTTACAATCTTTATTTATGTATCGTTTTCTTCGTGCGTAATCATAACATAACATAACAAAATTCTTTATTGCACAAAAAAGTAACAACATGTAGAAAACACAAATAAAGGAAACAGTACAATAAGGCGGCCTTAATGCTAGGTAGCATTCTCTACCAGGCAACCTTAGGGTGAAAGAGAGAGTGCGTTTATGGACGCGGGATAGTGAAAATATTACCTAATAGTACATACTAAATAAATAACAATATAATACATAAACTAGTTTACATAGCAATACACAAATAATTCTGTAAACAAAGACTTATAATACTATTAAATACATTAAAATAAACTAATACATACCAAAGCTATGGATGATAGGATAATATGCAATACGAAGAAAGAAACAGATATAATAGATAATACAATATAGAGAAAAAAAAAAACAAATAAGAGAAAATTATACAATTTCAAAAAATAATGGTTTTTAACTCTTATCTTGAAAGCTTCAAGGGACGGGGCCCGACGAACCTCTTCAGGCAAACAATTCCACAGCTTGATCGCTCGCATTGTGAAAGAGTCTGCGTAGAAGTCGGTCTTGTGCGGGGGAAGGTTGAGTCTCATACTTTCACTAGAGCGTAAATTTCGAGGCAAGGTCGTGGAATGAAAGATGAAGCGCTCTTTAAGGTAGGGAGGAGATTTAGGATTGAAGAGGATGGAGAAGAGAAGGGAAAGGATATGGCAGTCCCGTCGGCGAGATATGGGCAACCACTGAAGCTGGGATCGGTACGAAGAAACGTGGCCATACTTCCGCAGACCGAAGATGAACCGAATACAAAGATTCTGCAGACGCTCGAGCTTATTCAGCAGTTCAACAGTTAAGTCAGGATAGGAAGCGTCTGCATAATCCAGTATTGGCAGTAGAAGTGAATGTGCTAAAGAAATTTTAGTCTTGGTCGGCAAAAGATTCTTGAGCTTTTTCAATGAACCGTACGCGGCAAACACCTTCCTGCTCACTTCCACCACATGAGGTTTCCATGAGAAACAATCATCAAAAATCACGCTCAGGTTTTTAACTTTATTGCTAAATGGAATAGCAGTACCATCAAAGGTAACCATAGGCAGCGAAACATAGTCGATTCGAGATACATACCAAGAGTTACCAATGATAATAGTCTGTGTCTTGGCCGGGTTCACCTTCAACCCATAGGAGCGACTCCAGTCGGCAATGCTGTTCAGGTCTCTATTAGTGATCTCAATCGCGCCAGGAAGGCCAGAGAGTGGTGCTTGCGTATAAATTTGGAGGTCGTTTGGTCGTCGACAAATGATAGGAACAAGTAAGTGGAAGTGTTATAGAGTTGATGAAAATGGAGAACAGAAGTGGTGAAAGTACGCCACCCTGCGGCACAACGGCAGTTGTGTTGCACCACGCAGAGAAAGTGTCTTCAATGCGTATGCGCTACCGGCGTCCGCACAGGTAACTGTGAAACCATTCAATCACCGCCGGAGATATGTTATGAGAACGTAAGATAGAGAGGATTATGTCGAAATCCACTGTATTAAACGCGTTACTAAAATCGAGTAACGTCAACACAGTAAGATTTTGCTGTTCCATTCCTAGACGGATATCGTCAGAAATATTGACTTATGCACTAGTCGTGCTATGACCGGGGCGGAAACCGGATTGAAAGGCGTTCAGCAAGTTGTTTGTAGTAAGAAAAGAAGTGAGCTCTTGATGAACTAACCTTTCAAGGACCTTGGACAGAAATGGAAGGATTGAGATGGGACGGTAGTCAGAAGGAGAACTAGGATTAGGCTTTTTAGGTAAAGGAACAATTTGTGCTTCCTTCCAAGCGGTTGGAAACACACCAGAGGAAAGGGATCTGTTAAAGATGTTGGAAATGACTGGGGAGAGGATCTAAAGGAGCATAGCACGATCATAGCACGGCTAATGCAGTCACTTCTGACATTATTCGACGAAATGGCTTGTACGCTCTTCATAACACCATCAGCGGTGATTGACTGGAAGACAAAAGATGGAAAAGTAGGAGTTGGCAGACTAGACAGATGATTCAGAGTGATAAGTTTAGTGGTGTTATCAATCTCAGCGCAAGAGGAGAAAAAAATGTTGGTGAATATGTCGGCGCTGTAAATCCCGTATCTTTGTATTGCAGCGATTTCTGACCTCTCGAAATTTATCGCGATTTTGGTCTGAGGAATCCAATTTTAATTTAGTCTTCGCTCGCGTTTTTTTAGCCATTGCTTCCCGTATCTCGTCTGTAAGCCAAGGGGCAGGGAGATGTTTTACACGCACAGGCCGTATAGGGGCGTGACAATCATACAAGTCTGTAAGGTTTGAATTAAGCAGGGCTAATTGATCATCAACGGAGTCAAGACCTTCAGTTGCCTACCAATCAATACGACCAGCATCCTCACGTAGTTTATCAACATCCATCCCAGAAAAATTGCGTAGTAACAGCGTTCTGGGTTTGATTTTGGGAGGCCGAATACGATAAGATAGGTAAATTAAGTCGTGATAGGATAATTCGTCCGCGGAGAACTAGCCATTCTTTACTACGTGTTCTTATGAGGACACTAATATGAGATCGAGCAGTGATGGTATACAATTTGGAAAATGGTGTGTTGAATTTAACGGGGGAATGTAGAGGTTGCAAGAGTGAACTAAGGAGAGAAGTTTCTTAGATCTGTAATCATCTTTCAAAAGGCAAGTGTTAAAGACACCTAAAATTATAGAATGACTGTAAGAAGGTGAGAAATCTTCAAGTAATTGTTCAAAAGAGTCGAAGTAATTTTTGGAAGAGTGGGGATTATAAAATACACCCAGTAGAAGTTTTGTATAGGAAAGAGAGATTCCTAGAAAGAGGTGTTCAGCCATACCGGGGGTGGCGGTTGAGAAGATTTGTGAATTACTCTGAAGGGAATATGCGCACGCACATAAATGGCTACCCCACCACCGCTTGTGGTACCGCCACGGTCATTACGGACAAGGACAAAACCAAGAATAGAATAAGAAGACGAAGGAAGTTATGGATTCAACCAGGTTTCGGACACCAATATCGCATGAATATTCTTGTGATCCAACGATGCAAGTATATCCATGTAATGAGCCGGGATGCTCTGAGCATTAATATGAATAACATTAAAATTCTTCCGTACACCCGAAAAGGCTAAATCCAGATTATCACTCTGTGTGGGGGGAAGAGTATGGAAGCTTTCATCTGAGCTTGATGGGCATGAGTTAAAAATATCTGAAGAATCTGACTGATTATTGCAACATAAGGATATGTCCATAGAAATATAATAAATACAATAAAATAATGTAATATGTTAATAGTTAAATAACAGAATAATATTAAGCACTACCTGTGCACATTCAAAAACATACCTGCCAGCAGCCTTTAAAGAAAAAAAAAAGTAAAATAACAACAGCATGAAGTAATTTAAAACAAGCGCAACAAAAATTTTAAAAAAGCGCATTTGACTGCGGCGTTTTGTTGGGTTAACCTATTTTGTATAAAATGTGGTGGACTATTAAGTAGACTATTGCAAACGGATTACAAAAGATAACAAGAAGTTATTAACAAGCGCTAGTAAGTTATTAATATGCGCCCACCAAAAGACACCACACAGGGTAAGTAAAATAAGATAATATAAGATATTACTGGCACTCAGCTCATAACCTCGCAGCTAATATTCTTCACTTTTTCTTTCCAGCAGCGGAAGCAGACTTCGTTGTTTTCAGTGGCACATTTTTGACAACGGGCTTGTTCGGTTCTCCTCCAGCCAGACTCGCAGCACCTGAGTTCGAAGAATCGCGGTCCGACGAGTCGAGATCCTGCTGCGATGAAATGGAGTGCCGTTTCCCGTCTGGGGCTAGATAGACTATACGCCCCTCACGCGTCCAGCACTTCGTGATTCCAAGCTTCGAGCGAGCTGCCTTGAAAAACTTATGCCTCCTCTTCGTCAAGAACTCAGAGACAGTAATGCCAGTTCCCTTCAGCCCCACCTTTTTGGCCCATGCATCATCTCGAGTTTTTGTATCAGCAAACTTTACAAGCACCGGACGAGGCTTGCTTGAAGCTGCGGATAAACGTCCCACACGATGAGCCCGGCGGATATCTTCACGCTGCAGCTCGAGAAGTGATAGATGCTCCTTGGCCACTGCAACTATAACTTCAGTGGTGTCTTCGTCCTTTGCTTCAGGCACCCCGTGCAGAAGCAGCATCTTTCGCCGACTCCGCATCTCTACAGCATCAAGCTCATTTGTCAGTCTACTATTTACCGCGGGAAAATTGCAAAAGCTTCAAAGCAAAAGTTCGCCGCTCCAACCTCGGTTAAAATGGCTCAGCGGAAGTGGATCTGCTTATGATGTAAGTCGCCCAGCGAAGTTCCACAATTTTTTGTTTTTAATTTTTCTTGCTAATTTTGTTAAGGCTATTCTTTATATCTACGTTACTAGCCAACATTGGTCTGTTACACACTGTTATTTAGCCGACAATACCAACATTAATTTCAGGGTGCGTAAACTTTTATCTGAAACATTATTTCGAAATATGAATAAAATTTGGACTACTCATACAAATTGACTCGAACAAACTGACATTGATAATTTGAATAACTATGAAACTGACATTAATAATACTATAAAATGCGTAATAGAATGGTTGAATAATAATAATTTGTGTGTTAATTTATTGAAAACTAAGTTTGTACAGTTTAATGTTAAGGGACGTAAAGAAATCAATTTAAATTTACAATACAATGGAATAACCCTGGAGAAAGTTTATGATATGCCATTTCTGGGTATCATCCTTAATAGTAGTCTAAATTTTAAGAGTCATATTGACAAGGTCTGTAATAAAATAAATAGATTTGCTTACGTTCTAAGTAGACTGATTAGAATAACATCTTTAAGTGTAACATTGAGTGCCTACTACGGTTACGTCACCTCAAATTTGAACTACGGATTATTATTGTGGGGTAATGGCACAAATGTAAATAAAGTCCTCCTTGCCCAGAAAAAATGTGTAAGAGATATTTGTTGCAAGAGACCATATGATACATGTAAACCACTTTTTATTAAATTAAGGATACTCACTTTGCCTGGAATGTACATTTTAGAAATATTTAAATTTGTCAAGGAGCATTCAAATTTATTTAAAACTGCGATTGAAATAAATCCAAGAAACAAAAGACATCCACATAAATTAGCAAGAGGTTTCTGCCCTAAGACAACACTCTGCCAGAAAAGTTGTTATTGCATGTGCATTAAAATATACAACAAAATTCCAGACAAATTTAAAGATGGTCCTGTTAAATTAATGACTAAGAAATTAAGGGAATGGTTAATAGATTTAAGTTTGTATGACCTGCATGAATTTTTAAATATTAATTTTGCACGCTGATGTAAGTTGGCAGAATAAAGAACATTATTCAGTACTATTGTAAATACCACCTTATTATACCTATTTTATGCAAATAAAGAATCTTGAATCTTGGATCGGCTGGTACATTTTCTGTGAAACATACATTTTTTCCATATTTTCTGTAAAATTATCCTTACGAAAGTTGTACAGTTTTATGAGTCATTATCATCAATTTCAAAGCCTCATACGTCTGTGCCAGACGATCTGTTCAATCAGTGTCTCAGACAAGACTTTTCGTGGCTATAGGTATAAATCGATTTGGAAAACGCCGAATTGCCCAAAACAAGGCCACTCTCTCGGTCTCCTTGGCTGACTCCACAGGAACGACGAGTCGATGCATGCGGAGCCAAGTTGGCTGCAGGATAGACTTGTGTCACACGCGCCTGACAGAGACCCCGTTCCGGGTTTGAATGTAGACTCTGTTGTCCTTCTCCAGGGCCGGTCTTGGGTCGGGTTTCTCCCTCGGTTGATTCTTACGACGCGACCCCTACGGGAAAAGAGGAGTTATTCTACTCTGCCGGCAGCATACGGTCTTAACTAAATAGCCTTAGGTACGGTCAGGGACAGAAGTGGAGTCAGTTCTCAGAAAACAAGTTGTTTGCGCATCCCAAGCGCCAATGCAATGAATACGATACACTCACACATTTACAAAATATTACGTAGCTATCTGACCAATGTGCAAACCGAGTAACATCCATAATTTCACTGATTTGACTATAAGCGCAGTTGGTCTAGTGGATAGTAAGTAAAGGTAGATAACAGGCACTTCGTCAAAGCAGTGGTTCGAATCTCGATCGTGTTTTACCATAAATGATACTTTTTTATTTATATCTAATACCTTTAAACGAGTAAGTTCAACTATTGATGATCCCGATTGGATTGCATTCGGAAGGATTTCGTATTTTGTCGGCGTTAGTTCGCTATCGTGGGTGCCCGTGTTTTCTGTTACATTCTTTCTTCGCTTCATTTACTTTCATCACATTTTTCAAAATGAGTAATAATTTAAGTAATGAGGATAAGCAGCGTATTGTTGCGTTGCATGAAGTTGGAAATAGATTATCGAAAATTGTTGCTGAGACCGGCTAAGCCGTAAGTATCTATAATATTTCAAATTACTACTTTATTTAGTATTGTTTAAATTTTCTTATTATACACAGTTTTAGTTGCATAGTTTTTATTAAAGTATTAATTTTACCAATTTGGCTTGTTTGTTTTGTTTTAGTGGAGAACAGTGAAGCGTTGGGTGACTCGTTTTGAAGAAGAGGGTAGCGTCGTTGCTCGAATAATTGATATCAACTGGCCAGCTTAATCCCCAGGCTTAAACCCTATAGAAAATCTATGGGGCTTAATGGTGCAAAGATGGGATATGCGTAATCAAAGACGAAAGGAAGAATTGGAGTCTCACTGGAACCAACATTTGCTCCGAAATGGTCGCTTCAATGCCACGGCGTTTGCAAATTGTAAACAAGTTATTCAGTTATAAGTTATAATAAAGTAGAAGTATTAATGTTTCATTTTTTTGGTAAACTATATCAGGCAGACGATGTTTTGTTTTGTATTACGTAGGTAATCTAAACAAAGTTACTTACGAAATGTGTAAATTTAGCTTCAATATCTTTTCCTCTGGAAAACGAATACTTTAAGCTGAACCTTGAGACATTTAACCTCATTATTTATTAGATCTGCGTAGTAGAAGTCAACTTCATTTTTAAAATATTGTTTAAAAAGGCTTGATATATGTTATTTTACAGTAAAGGTTAATTGATAATAAAAAAATATAATTGGTTAATAATTGTCTTCATTTCACTTTAGTGTTGATTGTCCAAGTCCACAACAGAATCAACAGCAACAATAAAACAAAAAAAATGGGATAAGTAAATAAAACGATCCAAAACAAAACTAAAACATATAATAGAGATCCGAACCTGATGTTAATCTTATCTTTGACGTAACCTGGACGTAGCAACCATTAGACCATTTGCGCTGGTGACAATAGTGTTGAAATAGAAGTATGGATCTTATAAAACCAACGCAGCAGTTTAATTGGTTAGAGTTACGACGTGGTGAGTCAGACCTTAACGTTCAAACAGGCACTGTTCTTAATATTTCTTCTCATAAATTCATAAAGGGGTTAAAATTTGCGCAGTCAAAAATTGCGGTCACACGTATATTTCTTCAAGTGTACAACACTTACAGATTTTAAGTATCATTCACACGAAAGAATGTTTAATTGACTATTTGGAAAGTAAAACTCCATCCACAAATTATGAAATATGTTTAACTAAAACTTAATCTGAAACCAGAAATTGGGGCCAAAACACGCGTTCTTCGCGTGTCACACTCAGCTATTGCGAAATTCAAAAACGTATAAAGTTTTATCTAGCTGGACATCATATAACTTTTCACCCATCATAATAATCCTTATATCATATAGATTTATAGAAAATTATTAATTGGACAATATTTAACTGCGTATACCGATAAAAATGACAATTTGTGCTGGTCACACGTTTTTGTGTTTTCTGAATACGTGGTCTAAAACGACTGAATCGCTAAAACTAATAGAACTATGGGCTGGGTTTTGTTTCTGCCTTCTGCCAGGATTGCTTCTTCATCCCTGGAGAGGTCGCATATAGCTCCTTGGCACTTCTAAAATAAAATAGAAGTTGTTAAATTTTTAGGTCCTATTTTTGCAACTGCGCCAGGTCCCTTTCCTGTGCATGTTTTCTTCATGAAAGAGTTATTACAGAGGATTTGTTCTGAACAAATAATGTCGCATAATAGAGCGAGATTTAAGATTCGTTTAAAAATTTTGATTACATTCAAGCGTTTACCAATAAATCACTAAAAACATAAAAAATTGTCCCTTGACTGGCTTCATTTGACTGGCATTTTTCCCAGTCAAGGGACATTTTATGCCAGTTAAGGGACTAGTGTTATTTTAATGATTGTTTTTGCATTTTTTTTGTGTAAATGTGTGCCTGCAGAGTAGAATAGCACCACCCCATGTCTGCCCATGGGTACCGTAAGTTAGATTAAGGGTTTCCAGTTGGTGTACAGCATTGTTCGTGCGGATAACATAGTTTAAAAACACTTGCTTTATGTCTCTAGGTGTGGCTGCGTTAGGCCTCGGGGTAGCTGCGCGATATCTCAGGCTGATTTATAGACGTCTCTTAAGCTACTGTGTTGTATCTCAGGGAGGCTGCGTTAAGCCTCAGGTTAATTTCGACGTATCTTAAGCTGACTGCGGTGTATTTCAGGGTGGTTGCGTTATGTCTTAGGTAGGCTGACTGCGACGTCTCTTAAGCTGAGTGCGTTGTATCTCAGGTTGGCTGCGATACGTCTCACTCAGGCACATTGCGACGTATCTTAAGCTGACTGCGTTGTATCTCAGGATCTCTGCGTTAGGTTTCAGGTTAATTGCGACGATCTTCAGCTGACTGCGTAGTATCTCAGGGTGGTTGCGTGATGTCTCAGACTGATTGCGACGTCTCTTAAGCTACTGCGTTGTATATCAGGGTGACTGCGTTATGTCTCGTTTAGACTGATTTCGACGTATTTGGAACTGACTGTGACGTCTCTGAAGCTGACTGCGATGTACGAGTATCTAAGGGTGACTGCGTCATGTCTCACTCAGGCTCATTGTGACGTCTCTGAAGCTGACTGCGATGTACGAGTATCTAAGGGTGGCTGCGTCATGTCTCACTCAGGCTCATTGTGACGTCTCTTAAGTTGACTGCATATATCTAAGGGTGGCTGCGTCATGTCTCACTCAGGTCATTGCGACGTCTCTTAAACTGACTGCGTTGTATCTCAGGGTGGCTGCGTCATGTCACAGAATGATTGCGACGTCTCTTCAGCTTACTGCGTTGCATCTCAGGTTGGCTGCGTTTTATCTCACTCAGGGTCATAAAGCGTAGTCTCATAAGCAACTGCGTTGTATCTCAGGGTGGCTGCGCTATGTCAGGCTGATTTTGACGTCTCTTAGCCTACTGCGTTGTCTGAGGTTGACGATTGCGACGTCTCTTCAGCTGTATACATTGAATCACAGCATGGCTGTGTTATGTCTCAGGTTGGTTGCGACGTCTCTTAAGCTGATTGCATTGTGTGTCGGAGTCTTTTTAGCTGGGTACATCGTGTCTCAGGCTGATTACGTCGTCTCTAAGGTGACTGCGTCGTGTCTCAGGTTAGTTACGTTATTTCTCAGTCTGATAGCAATGTCTCTTAAGCTGTTTGCGTTGTGTCTCATGTATAAAGCGGCGCGTGTTAGGTTTCTTGCCTAGTGGTGTCTCAGGCTGATTGCGTCATCTTTAAGGTTATCTTCGTCTGTTCAGTAGCAGAATGTACAAAACAGTTAATTCTCAGGTCATAATGTTTTCGGTGGTTTCTTCTTGTCTCATGCTAGCTGTTTCATTACGGCCTAAGTTTAAACGACTTACGTTACTATTATTTTGGTGGAGAATTGGGTCTACGTTTCGGCTGTTTACGAACAGCCTTCTTCCGGAGGTTGACAGATCACATACGCCCGCCTGTCAACTGTGATTGTCGAACACTGTGGCTGTTTCATTTCGTATGTCGGGCTGGCTGTGTCGTGTTTCAAGCACAAGCAAATTGTCTGTGACTAGGTGCGTCATGTCTTAACCAGACTGAGGCTTCAGGGCGTCAGTCTGGTACGCTGCGGCAACTTTTACTTCTATTCTACTTGATAAAAAGCAAAAGATGAACAGCTTTTATTCATATATTTTGTTAAAATAATTACTTTGTCCCTTGACTGGCGCAAAATGTCCCGTTGACTGGCACCTCAAATATCAAACTTGAATTTTGACGAAACCTGTGGTTCGATATAAGTGTTTTTTCGTAAATAACCTTTTCAATAGGCCTTCATTATTATGCAATGATAAAATAACAAAACTAAAATTTTAAATTTGCCAGGAAAGGGACCTGAAGAACCGTTTTCAAATATCCACCCAGAGGTCGCTGAGCAGTGTTTATATGAGTTTTGACTTAAGTTAGCTTGATTTAAGGTTTACTTTTTAAAAACATATTTCAGTATGTATATGTGTGAGTAAGCTAAAATGATTGTGTATGCGATAATACACCCTCTTGACTGACCCCAATTCTGTCCATGACTGTACATGAGCTGCGGCTCCGCCCGTATGGAAATCGGTCATTCCGTGGCATCGCACAGGAACTTTTTTTACGATAAAAACTTTCCTGTGTTAGTACAAGTTACCCCTTTTATGTCTGTGCCCATAAATGCATAAATACATACATATATCACGCCTTTAACCCTTGCGGGGTAGGCAGAGCGTTAAAAGCCGTAAGAATACGGTTGCTATCGCCACGTCTGACATTTTTGAGGATTGTTTTCCAAGGTTGTACAAGAAAACATGTGTATCACTATAGTGACAGGTTATCAGCCTGTCGCCTAAAAATTGTAATACACCAATACCCTCGAGTCCCTTAGTCGCCTCTTACGATACCCGCGGGAAGGATGTGGGGTGATGCTATTCTAAGCCGGCATCACACATCATCCGTGCCCAATTTCATGAAAATCAGTTCAGCAGTTTTTGCGTGAAGGAGTAACAAACAAACAAATCTTTTGTATTAATATATTAGTAGGAAGTAGGATAGGATAAGATTAGTAGTAGGTTTACTTGGTATTTAATAAGCTTATGTTTTATTTATTCACACTCATGAACTTGGTCTTTATTCATCCATCACAATGTTAAGAAATGTTGCATCAGTCTTGGAATTCACAGAATTGATATCTTTGGAAGTAAACGCACGGTTTTAAAAAATCTACTAAAATGAACTGGAAAGCGAGGATTTGGAACAGGGAGTGACTAATTTGTAACCCGATTCAGCAAATTCAACCTACAGGGATTCAAAAAGACCAAACATATATAAAAGAACCACCGTTTTCTTACTCTTTCTTGCATGTGGAAATTGTAAATTTAGGATTTAACGGTTCTTTTAAGTTACATATAAGGTGCAAACCAGCCCATGAATCTGAACAACTTTCCTCAAGGAATATATAAGTTGAAATATGAAAAAAAATTTTGGGCCTCCCATACAGTTGATTTGCTCGGCTACCATTTTGTATGAAAAAAAATTCCCAAAAATGTTTTCCATATTTCGACCTATGTTGCTTGGGGAAAGTTGTTTCATGGACTGATTCACCCATTTAAATATTTGCAGCTAATATTTTTACACACTGTATAGTCAGCGAAACCAAGTTTTTGGGTACCTATCTACCGACAATTTAATATAAGCTTATAATATATTATTTTATGGTTCTTAGAGTCTTTAGGGGAGGCCTATGTTTAGCAGTGGGCTTCCTTTATATAGCTGATATGATGGATGATATATGGCGAAACGAAGTTCGCGGGCACCAGCTAGTACGATATAAACGACAACTATTTCAAAAAAAATTACTTTAATTACATTTAATTATATTACTTATACACCCACAAAAATTTCATGGTTAACACTAAACATATATTTTTTATTTAAATCTCCTAGGTTAGGTTACATATTTATTTTTTAAATATCCTGGGTTAGGCAGCCGACCCCGACAGAAAACGGGATAAGGCAAGGAGAATGATGACTAACATCATTACATAGTTACGAAGATATGTCTCCCAAACAATCGTAAATATCACACATCAAATCGATGTATGCCAGCCTACTGTCGTAGATCTCAATTTACACATGTTAAATATGTATAAAATATACATGTTAGATAAAACAGTATTAAATAATAAAAAGAAGTCCAAAAACTAAAACCCGACTACTGAGAGTTCGCTCTCTAAAAGGTAAGAAACAAGAAATCTGAAATATTAACTACCCACGATTGAATGTGTTAATTGTCTCCAAAATTCATACAAAGTTAACAGCTATTATGATTTATTTTCATGGCAGTTTAATATAAAGTTCATAGTGGTTTTAGGTGATAGCTGTGGTCGTTTGCCACGTGTTCTAGTACTTTCTAGTTTATAAAATGAATTAGGCAACGTGGCATACGACCACAGCTGTCACCTGAAAACCATTTTGAACTTTATATTAAACTGCCATGAAAATAAATCATAATAGCTGTTTACTTTGTATGAATTTTGGAGACGATTAACACATTCAATCGTGAGTAGTTAATATTTCAGATTTCTTGTTTCTGACTTTTTAGAGCGCGAACTCTCAGTAGTCGGGTTTTAGTTTTTGGACTTCTTTTTATTTTAATTATTTTGGTGTTATAAACTTAAATCTTCACGTTTGTTGGAAGACGTAGGTAGGTACCTACTAGTTTATTATGACTTTACTAGGTATAAAATATGCTAGTAACCCCCCGTGTCGATGCTTGCTGCTGGCTTCATTAACAAAACAGATATTTTGATTTATTATTTTAGCTACGTATAAAAATTAATATGAATATTGCGTTATAACGCCAAGTTCTAAGGAAAATGCACAAATATCTGCTTTTAGAATATTAATAGTAGGATCTCATAATTGTGTACCTACCTATACATACATACATACATATAAACACATATCACTCCTTTATCCCGCTTTCGGTCTGCCTACCTATCTATCTACGCGTTAAATTAATTTAAATGTGATAATTCGCGGTACCTTCAACTTGGATCCCATTTCAGTTCGGTGTCAAGTGCCCCAGTGTACGGTAGTGTCCTTGCGCATTTTGTGTATCAAAACCAGTAACTTGACCCATTGCGAATTACCTTTACGCTGGCCGTCGGTGTCTCGCACGACTGGTCGCTCTGCCGAGCAGATCTCATTGTTACAACCAGTTTTTTAAGAACTCCAACGCTATCTATAATAGTGCCGTCGTCGGTGTCTCGCTACTCTGGTACTGTCAACAAATCGTACCCTCCTGCTCGCGCTTAGAATACCAGGACGTAAGGTGTCTCCCCTCGGGGGTTCGGCAAGTAAGACAGCAATATATCAAGCGCGTCCGACTACAAGCAGATACAGCCTATGAGATTCACAACAAATGTCTGCAACTACTAGGAGCCCTTCTACGCTGGTTCTAACTAGCAGATCGGAAACGGACATCTATACTGTGTCAAATTGTGAGTTTGTCAATAGCAATATAAGGTCTAAACGGCCTAGATCAGAGTTATCTCCAGACAATATGAATTCCGAAGAAATTGATATCGCAAAAATATTATCGACCCAAACTACACTGATGCAACAATTAACGAAAGATGTTGCTGACATTAAGATTCAAAATGCGGCAATACAGCAGTCGAAAACAAAGATCGAGGGTGCAATCAAACTAATAGCTATAAACTATGAAGCTATGAAACAAGAAATATCTGTGTTACAGAAGGAGAAACGTGAACAGTTGGAGTATATTCAACAGCTGGAACAAAAAGTCCAAGATATAAATTTTAAATCGCGACCAGCTGACATAGAAATTAGAAACATTCCTCAGGTAAACGATGAAACCTGTGATATGTTATCAAAAATAGTAGCGAGCATTGGAGAGGTTGTGGGTTGTCCTGTAGGGCAGCCAGGAATCCGTGACATATATCGCCTTCCCGGCCAATCACGATCCGGTCAAACAAACGCTGCACGCCCGATTATTGTGGAATTTATGACCGTCATGTTAAAAAATACCTTCCTAAAGGCTGCAAGAAACTACAACATTAATGCTGCTTCGAAGGAAATGAAGCTCCACACACATCAGTTAGGATTGCCGGGAAAAACACAGCCAGTGTATATCTCTGAAAAAACACCCGGTTCTTGCAGAAAACTATTTAGAGCAGCCCGCGACTTCGCAAAAGAAAACATCTACAGATTTTGCTGGGTGAGGAATGGAAAAGTTTTTCTACGCAAGACTGAAGAAGAGAAGCAAGTACTCATCAAGTCTGAAAAATGCCTTCATAATCTAATACAGATGGAATGACTAGATTCTTTGATTTCTACTGTTGCGATCTTTATTATCTGTTTAGCTATAGCATATGTTAATTTGCATCCACTGTTTATAAATATTACTGTTTATAACCATCCCAGACAACTATTAGTAATTAAAATCACACACAACATATACTTTTTCTGCAACATATTTTACTTACTCACATTAAAAAATACACGAACGCACACTAAACCCGGCGCAGATAACTGCATTGCTATTTTAAATACTTTTGATACTGTCCCTAAACAAGAATATGGTTGATATTGATCTAGGTATTGACATTGACAGTAATGTCAATGTCTACAATGCAGAACTTATCGATACGCCGGAAAACCTACACAAACACATTATTCATATAGACAAACAGCTGACTATAATACATCAGAACATCAGGAGTTTGAATCATAATTTTGATGACTTTCAATTGCTTTTGAGACGGTTTAACCAAGAATTTGATTTTATTGTTTTAACTGAATGCTGGCTGTCAAAAGTTACTAATATATACCCAATATATCCCAATATACATCTTATTCAACAAAAAACACCATCAATCAGAATGATGGTGTAATAATTTATGCCAAAAATCATTTACAGTGCAAAGTTGAAGACCTTAGTAGTACTGAAGTTAACTGCCTTTTGATAACTTTAGAATATGAATATGCCATAGTCTGTATATATAGACCGTACGAATTTGTTGCTAATACTGCTGATTTTTTTAAACTGCTTGATAATGTGTTAACTAAAATAAAACTATTCAAAAATATTATAATTGTCGGAGATATCAATATAGATATATCCTCAAGTAACATAGTTAAAAATAAACATGACCCGAATGAATACATTGAGCTTATGGCGGTGTATGGCCTTACTGCTGCTTACAATTTTCCTACTCATGATAACACATGCCTAGATCACGCATTTATCAAAACAAAACAGAAAACATACACTGCAGTCTGTCAGACAAGTGTAACGGACCATTTGACTACTATTGTATCTGTAAATACAAAAAAGTTTAGTAAGAACAAGCAGTTTAGACCCAAAACATACAAAAAAATTGATTATGAAGGGATTCTTGAAAAACTATTGCAAGTAAATTGGCATGAACTCTTAAATAATAAAGATCCAACAGAAGGTACTAAATTGTTTTTACAACTATTGAATGACCTCATAAAAACGCACACAATTGAAGTACCAGTACCTCACCGAACCCTGGATAACACCAGGTCTGATAAAATGTATGAGAAACCGGGATAGATTACATCAAAAGTTAAAAAGGGATAAGTCTAATGTAATACTACAAATCACTTATAAAAGGTATAGGAATACATGTAATAATTTGTTAAAAAAACTCAAAAGGGCATATTACAGGTCGGAAATAGCAAAGCATAATAATGATTTAAAAAGACAATGGAATATTATCAAGGACGTAAGCAACATCTCAAGTAATAAAAGTAGATCAAGTGAATTACTCCATATTAAAGAGAGTCCATTAGAGTCGCTTAACGAAGTAAACAAATATTTTGTCGGTGTAGGTAAGAATTTGGCCCATGATATACTAAATACTATGCAGACCACTGAAGAACAACTAGTTCAAAATATACGTTCATCAAATGCGCCATCTGATTCATTTGTATTGATGCCCACTGACGAATTTGAAGTTATACGCAAAATTAAAACTTTAAAAAATACGCAATCCTGTGGCTGGGATGGTATTACCTCATCATTCACAAAGTACTTTGCAAATGTGTTGGCTACTCCCATATCGATAATTTGTAATGCTTGCTTTTCAACCGGAATTTTTCCAGAGGCTTTTAAAAAGTCTATTATTGTTCCCATACACAAATCTGGGGACAGAGACAGTCCTTCTAATTATAGACCAATATCGTTACTACCAACTATATCAAAAATAATAGAAAAAATCATTAATTCGCGTTTGGTTCAATATTTGGAAAAAAACAAGCTTCTATCGCAAAAACAGTTTGGATTTAGGAAAAACAGATCAGCTAGTGATTCTTTAGTTCAACTTGTGTCACATGTAACTGGTAATATAGATAACAGGAAAAAATGTCTTAGTATTTTCTTAGATTTGGCTAAAGCATTCGATACTGTCTCTGTCCCCATCCTTCTGAAAAAACTAGAACAAAAAGGAATCCGTGGTAAACCCCTTCAGCTCTTTAAAAACTACTTAAGTAGTAGGTCTCAAATGGTCAAAATAGATAATCTAACAAGCACAGAAGAAAAAATAGACTATGGGGTACCACAATGGAGTACACTTGGGCCTACACTGTTTCTTATTTACATTGACGATATTTCAAATATCAATATACCCTATGCCGACATAATTACATATGCCGACGACACTGTCATCTCATTTGTCGGCAAAAGCTGGCAAGAGGTGAATATGCGGGCTAATGAAGGTTTCCAGTTATTGACTACATGGCTAAACAATAACCTTATGACGTTAAATAAAACCAAGACTAAAATAATTTCTTTTAGTATAAGATCCAATACTCAACCACCTGTTGGTAAGATAAGTATCAAAGCGCATACATATGGCTGTGGTAGTCCTGAAACCTGCAGTTGCCACCAGCTCACTACAGTTTCTTCAATCAGATATCTTGGAGTAATTATCGACCAACATATCAACTGGGTTGAACATATTAATATGCTGTGTGGTCGTATCAGAAAACTATTTTACATATTCCGTAACCTGCGATATGTTTGTGACTTTAAATTACTAAAAAGCATATACTATGCTCTGTGTCAATCTGTATGTACATACGGAATAATATCTTGGGGTGGATGTCCCAAAACAACAATACTCCCAGTGGAAAGAGCACAGCGTGCTATTCTCAAAATTATGACTTTCAAATCATTTCGATTTCCTACAGAGAAATTATACAAACTAACAGAAACTTTAACAATCAGACAGCTGTATGTTTTGCATGCATTATTATACCAGCACAAAAAAACACCGGATTTTGAGCACTCACAAAGAAGGCAGAATAAAGTTTATAAAAAGACACCATGTCGTACAACATTTGCTCAACGATTTTTAAATTTTCTGGCTCCATTTCTTTATAATAAATTGAATTTAAACCTTAACCTTATAACCCAAACACTGCATAACTGTAAAAAAGTACTAACTTCGCACCTTTTAACTCTTAACTATGATGATACTGAGTCACTTTTTGAAATATTAAGTTAGCTGGCAAATTTATATATCAATACACTACATTAATATGAACATTTATACTTCTCAAATAATAAATAAATACTAATTTCACACACAACACTCTCTCTCTTACACACACACTCACTCACACACACACACACACACACACACACACACACACACACACACACACACACACACACACACACACACACACACACACACACACTAGCATGTATAACATGCATACCATGTGTATACCTAACTACAAAAAGAAACACTCGTACTTACCTTTGTATTTAGCATTTACAAGGTATAACATAACCCATTATATAATTAAATGTTGTCTGTGGAGGTTAAAATCCATAATATACTATTTTTATTTTTTCTCTTTTTCCTATTGCTAAGACAATATGTTTCTACTACTTACTTGTATTTGTCGAGTAAGACTTAAATATTGTTTCATTACCTTTAGAACTTTGTAACATGTTTGTCAAATGAATTGGAAGCGATTCCCACTGCGATACAGTGCAAACTAGTGCAGTGAGTCTCACTACTTGTTCAAGCGGCCTAACATTGAAGCAAAATACTTATATACAGTTATTTTTTTTCTGCAATGTAAACAATTAGGCAAATTCTTGCTCAATAAATATTATTTGATTTATTTGATTCATTAAATGGGGTGAAAAATATGACAGTTCGTTTGATACCCAACACGATTTAAACAGTTGCAGCCGATGTCGATATCCAATCAGATATTTTGCTTTTTCTTTCTGAGGGGGGTTAGCCCCCTCAACCCCCCGTGTCGGTGCTAGGAGCTGGTGTCAATTTGCAAAAAGATTTTTACTTTCCTCTTTCCTATACTGCGTTGGCAGCTAATTTAACGACCGATGTGGCGCAGTGGTAGTGCGACTGCCTTTGACGCAGAAGGTCCCGGGTTCGATTCTCGGTGGGTCACTCACAAAGTTGATATTTATCTCTTTGTGAATTTGTTCCCAGTCTGGTTAGGACATTGCGGGCTGAACCACCCGATTGTCCGTAAGTAAGATGGTTCCGTGTTTCGGATGGCACGTTAAGCTGTAGGTCCCGGCTGCTGTCTATGATCACTTAGACGGCGGTCGTTACACAACCATGTCAGAAGCCTGCTACTTGTAGAAGGCGGTTGAAAAATTCTGACACCAGGGTTCATCAGGTCGTTGGACGATTCGGTGTCCCACACGAAAAGAAGAAGCTGATTTAAGATATACCATAAAATAACGTCATCCTTTTTTAGAATACATTTTTGTACAGTATTTTACTCATATTAATTTTGTGACCAAAAACGGCTTGCTGGTTGTTAAAATTTTACATTTATCAATACTAGATAGATCTTGTTAAGACATCTTAACTGCCATGTGATATTTATATGCAAAATGTTTTAATATCTTTGTTAAAAGCACTTATTCAACATCTTGTTCAAACATATTTTATATTGTACTTACTTATTGTGACTAAAACCTCAATTTTGGTGCAGCTACTCAATTGAGTAAGTCAAAAGTCTCAGACAACAGATGTCGCTGTTAGTTTTCCTAAAATGCGAATTGGCTCATTTAACCGCAGTAAAGAGCAGCCTATTTCCTATTCTAGACATTACTTCATCTTCGTACAAAGTATCACTTGAATCTATTGAGCCGTTTTAGCGCCAAGTCCTGACAAACACATATCCGCCTTTATAAAATTATATAAGAATTAGAAATAAGGATTAGTAGGATCTCTTATGTACATACTTATATACGCGTTAAATTAATTTAAAGGCGATAATATACGCGTTATATTTCTACTTGGATCCCACTAAATATGATGAAAAATATGTCAGATCTGAACCTAAGGAGCAGTTCTTTCTTACCATAGCTTATACACAGATATTTAGCGTATATAGTGCTATCAGTTCTTGTCTGCCTTTCGTTTCCATCATCAGATTAACTCCACGTGTTTAACACATACCGACACCACACCGATACCGGTACCGATGTACCTGCTACTTGTAGAAGGTGGTTGAAAAATTCTGACATACGGGCTCATTGACGACCGATGTGGTGCAGTGATAGTGCGACTGCCGTTGACGCAGAAGGTTCCAGGTTCGAATATCGGCGGGTCACTCACAAAGTTGATATTTATCACTTTGTGAATTTTTTCCCAGGCTGGTTAGGACATTGCGGGTTTGAGATGGCATGTTAAGCCGTAGGTCCCGGTTGCTATGATCACTTTAGACGGCGGTCGTTACACAACCATGTCAGAAGCCTGCTGCTTGCAGAAGGCGGTTGAAAAATTCTGACACTAGGGTTCATCGGGTCGTTGGAAAACTCGGTGTCCCACACGAAAAAAGAAATTGATTCGTTAGACGACTCGGTGTCCTACATGAAAAGAAAGAAAGAGAAAAACCGATGTACCAATTTCATACTAAAGTGACATTGCGTGTATGCAAGAAAGTTTCAAACCTTCCCCTTTATTATAAATATTTTTGAAATGTGCTATTTAAGCCCTTTCGTTTGATACCCAACACGATACCACTAGAAGAAAAAAAAAATTATTCGTATCTTTATGCACGCTAGAGGGCGCCACGTTCACTTTATTGTGACATGACATAGCCTATAACCATTGAACTGTTCAGACGCTTCTATTGACACCTCATTTGTCAAATTCTGACACGTAGATTCGGAGCTAGGAGGGAACAAAGGAATTATTGCCACATACATACATACAAACATAGATACATACCGGTCAAAATCATAACCCTCCTTTTTGCTTTGCTGTAGTCGGGTAAAAATAAGAGTAATAAACATTTATAACGAGTCTTACCTCCATTTTTCCTATGCAGCTTGGAAAAAAAAAAAATGTGTCCATCGATAGGTAGCGAGGTACGATTGCAGACGGTTCCTCGGCTCTTTCGTCCTTACCCCTAGAGGGCGCTAGTGTAGTGTTGAGTAGTGTACGGTTACTCGGACCTTCCCAATATTGCAATTTTGCTCAGTTCGTAGTCACGATACTGTATACAGCGTGAACAAAGAAACGCTGTCTGTTATCAACCTCCGAGACAATGGCGGTATTACCATACCACAGTCAGGCAACTGACTGGAAGAGGGTTCAGCGACCTTGGGGACTAAATAACCCTAAAACGACTGGCGCAGAAGGCAACGGGAAACCAATGT
Source organism: Keiferia lycopersicella (assembly GCA_029255805.1). Taxonomy (NCBI): domain Eukaryota; kingdom Metazoa; phylum Arthropoda; class Insecta; order Lepidoptera; family Gelechiidae; genus Keiferia; species Keiferia lycopersicella. The sequence goes on along the minus strand of JARACZ010000047.1, from coordinate 447,540 downwards.
GTCAAATATCCCATGAGAGTTGTGAAGATGAAAATGAAAGTTGTTAACAGAGTAAGAGCGCCTGGCAACTCGTGTAGCGACCGGCGCCCTAGGTTTTCCGGGGCTCAGGGTGTAAAATGGGATACCGGCCATGGAGGTGCAGGCAACCAGGTGCCCCATGGAAAATATGCTACTGGAAGGAGCATCAACCTGCGTAAACAGCTTTGTTTTGGTACATGAAATGTAAGAGGTCTTCTGCAAGATGGGAAACTCTCCATCCTAGAAAAAGAACTAGATAGAAACAAAGTCACCATACTGGACTAAGCGAGACGCACTGGAAGAACAGTGGCCATTTTGACACGGAAAAACACACCATCTATTTTTCCGGAAACGAAAACAGCAGTCATACTGGTGTAGCACTTGCGATTCCTAAAATCATCAATTGAGCTGTCCTTGGTTATAACACAGTTAGTGATAGGGTAATATCAATGAAACTCAGCGCATCACCGTCCCCTCTTAACATTGTACAAGTCTATGCCCCAACAAGTGCAGCCAAAGATGAAGAAGCTGAAAAGTTGTACAATGAACTTGAGGCGTGTATTTAAAAAATACCTTAACGTGAGCTACTAGTTATTATTGGAGATTTCAACGCAAAAGTGGAACATACATCTAACGACTTTGGTCTCCGTGAAATTGTCGGAAAGTACGGGCTTGGTATTAGAAACCAAAGAGGGGAAAGACTAATAGAATTTGCCGCCGATAACAGCTTGACAATAATGAACACAGTATTCGAACATCATGTGAGGCGCCTTTACACCTGGACATCACCTGATGGTAATTACCGAAACCAGATCGACTATATCCTTATTAGATGTAGATGGAGAAGTTCAATCAGCAATGTCCATACTTTGCCCGGAGCCGATTGTCACTCAGATCACCAGCTATTGATTGGAAAATTACGGTTAAAACTGCAAAATTTGAGACCTGCTAATACCACAAAAAGATTGAAAATTCATGATCCAGAATCATTCACCAAATCTTGTGAAGTTAAACATAGTGCTTGGCTGGCTGCAACACAAAGTAAGGAAGATCCAAACGACTTATGGCTATCGACAAAACAATATATAAAGGAGGCAGTGGTAGAAACACAATCCAAGCCTTCCAAGCCAAAGCGACAACACATGGACACACTTGTCCATGGAGACATGGGACTTAGTGGAAAAACGACACAACATGAAAGTCCGTGGAGCAAATAACCAACAGCTGAATACTTTAAGTGCTACAATACAGGCAGCATGTAGAAGAGACCGTAATAGTGACCTGGCAAATGTTTGCAAAGATTTAGAAGAACACTCGGACAAACATCAAACTAAAGATCTGCATGATAAAGTACGATACTTGACCCGACAGTTTAAACCCAAGTTTTGGTCTGTGGAGGACTCTACTGGCATAACCATCACGGAAATAGGGAATATTGTGAAAGTCTGGAAGGACTACTGCAAAAACCTCTTTTGCGATAGCAGGGGGTCGCCTGTCGTTAGTTGTACCGCAGCCGATATGATTGAGCTGGAGCCATCTATTTTACGAGACAAAGTTCGCGCAGCCATTAAACATCTAAAGCGCAACAAAGCCGTCGGAGTAGATGAAATACCCATCGAAATATTCAAGGCAATGGGAGAGTCAGGAGTTGATATCCTACATAAAATCTGCTGCAGAGTTTGGGAGACGGGATGTTGGCCAAAGGACTGGTCTCATTCCTTATTCATACCGCTGCAGAAGAAAGGGTCAACAAAGAAGTGTAACAACTACTGACTGATATCTCTTATCTCCCATGCTAGCAAGGTGTTACTTCACATCCTCAACACTAGACTCCAATCGTACCTGTCTCGTCAAATATCTCAAGAGCCAGCTGGTTTCGTGAAAGGAAAAGGTACACGAGAACAAATTCTAGTACTGCGCCAGATCATAGCAAAATCCAGAGAATTTAACACCCCACTCTACATTTGTTTTGTCGATTTTAGAAAAGCTTTCGACACTGTTAAATAGGACAAACTTTGGCCAGTACTAAGTGATATGGGAGTACCTCAACACCTTGTATACTTCGTACAGAGGTTGTATATAGAGGATACAGCGGCTGTCCGAATAGATGTAGTCAACTCAGAAAACTTCAAAACCGAGGCTGGCGTCCGGCAGGGGTGTATTCTCTCACCACTGTTATTCAACATTTATACAGCGTATATCATGCGAATTGTTCTTGACGACTGGAATAAGGGCGTGTCTATTGGAGGTCGGCTGATAAGTAACCTTGGATATGCTGACGATACAACACTTCTTGCAAGGACAAAAGAAGATATTGAGGACTTGCTAACGCGGCTAGAAGTCAGAAGTCTTGAATTTGGCCTAGCCATCAATAGAGACAAGATGAAAATGATGATTGTGGATCGAGCGGAACAAAATAAGACAGACATCTCTCACATTGCTAACTGTGATGTTGTTCAGAACTACGTTTACCTCGGTTTCAATATATCCAATAGTGGTGGCTGCGAACAAGAAATTAAAAGACGATGCGCTATTACACGATCTGCGGTTGAAAAGCTCAATAAGATTTGGAATGATAGGAGAATAACCAAAAATACTAGGGTTCGACTCATGAAATGCCTTGTCTTTCCAATCTTTCTCTTCGGAGCCGAAACCTGGTCTCTGCGCTTACAGGACCGCCGAAAAATGGACGCGCTGGAGATGTGGTGCTGGAGGCGTATGTTGAAGATCCCTTGGACCGCTTTTCGCACTAACAGCTCAATCCTGAAGGAGCTCAAGGTCAAAGAACGACTTTCGTCAACTGTGCAACTACGAATACTCAAATTTTTTGGCCACATATCCAGGAACGAGCACTCGATCGAAAGACTGGTAGTCCAGGGCCATGTAGAAGGCAAAAGATCAAGAGGACGATCACCTACCCGATGGACAGACTTGATAAAATCAACCACGCAAACCTCCATGACAGAATGCTCTCGCAACACAGCCAACCGCCGGAAATGGAGAGATATTGCCAGGAGAGCAGTTCAGGATCAGATGACTGATGACAACGAAACATGCGTACCTTCTACCTCGTGCGCCGTTGGAGCAACCACGACCACTCTGCCAAGAGTGTAAGACTGAGAAGAAGAGAGTTATCAACCTTCTGGCTTTCAATTACGACACCCGCGCCCCGCACTCACCGCACTCGCCTGCCTTACAGTTAAATTTAAAACATTTTTTATTTTATGTAAGAGGGGTGGTGTAAGTATGCAACTATGCTTTGCATCTAGGTCAATCATGATTTAGCTGAAAGGTGGGTGCATCGATACCAAATATGATGAAATTAGAACGTTTAGTATAATACAATAATTGAAATGCTTAGTAAGCATTTAAGGTTTTCTTTATTAGTTATTAAGATGACTAAATCATTCTTACTATACCACACAACAAAGACGGTTGTCTTATTTAACTTCACCCTGCAGCCCTCGCCCCTACACATAATTTACCACTATGACTGCTGTTTTTGTTTCCGGAAAAATAGATGGTGTTTTTTCCGTGTCAGAATGGCCACTGTTCTTCCAGTGCATCTCGCTTAGTCCAGTAATGGTGACTTTGTTTCTATCTAGTTCTTTTTTTTAGGATGGAGAGTTTCCCATCTTGCAGAAGACCTCTTACATTTCATGTACCAAAACAAAGCTGTTTACGCAGGTTGATGCTCCTTCCAGTAGCATATTTTCCATGGGGCACCTGGTTGCCAGCACCTCCATGGCCGGTATCCCATTTTACACCCTGAGCCCTGAAAAACCTAGGGCGCCGGTCGCTACATGGGTTGCCTGGCGATCTTACTCTTTTAACAACTTTCATTTTCATCTTCACAACTCTCATGGGATATTTGACACAGTAGTTTCCCGTTGCCTTCTGCTTCAGTTGTTTTAGGGTTATTTTGTCCCCAAGGTCGCTAAACCCTCTTCCAGTCAGTTGCCTGCCCCAGTCAGGCAATACCGCCATTGACTCGGTACATCGCCATTGACTCTAGGGGTACATTTTCTGGGTGGAGTTATTGAGGACCTGTTGGGAGATGGAGCCCTGTCAGATATTGAAGGTTTGGATGTATTTAAAGAGGAATTACCGCCCCAGGAGTTCGATCGTCTAGCGGATGAGTGTTTGGAGCCAATGGATGTGGATATGGATGCCCCGTCATCACCGCCACCTCCGCCATTACCACCACCAGCTCGCGGCAGCGCGGCTCGTGGCAGGTCAATAAGTGGTGGGTTAGCTCAAAATAGATCTACACCCTGTTGATTAGCACCTCGTGCTACTAGGTATACTCAAAGATCAACATCTACTCCAAGTACGGTCGCATTCAAAAGTGGAGTCATAGTTAACACAAACCTCAGAAAACAAGTCGCTCGCACCTGCTGCGACACTCACACAATGACACAAATAACGTATAACATACTATTATTGACGAACTACCATTCTTTAATAGGCTAAGTAGGATTGACTATTTCACTGCGTGATTCATTAGCTCCGGTATCTTGGTCGGTAGCCCGGTCAAGTAATTTCTGGACCGTTATAATGGAACAATGGTTCGAATCCCGACATCATCGTTTTAGCTTTTATTTTATCAAATGAAGTAAGACTTCGTTTATTTTGAACTTGATTTTAGTCGTTGCTAGATCGTTTGCGAGATAGTGCGTGTGCTAAGTGTTTTTGCTAACTTAAGCTTATTTATTAAACTTCAGTGTTTATTTCTTCGAAATGCATACTAATATCAGTTTGCAGGATAGGCAGCGTATTGCTGCGCTGCACGATATTGGATTTAATTTAACTCCAATTGCTAATCAGACTGTTCTGGCCGTAAGTATAGTTTTATTTCATTACAATTGTATTTTAAATACTTATACAAAACTTTGACACATAGTATATTGGTAGCTGCTGTAGACCGATTATTGTGAACGTTTTATATTAATAATGCTATTATTGTTTTAGTGGGAGACTGTTAAGCGTTGGGTTACACGTTTCGAGGAGGAAGATAGCGTAAAAACTCGACCGCGCAGCGGCCGCTCGTGTCTTATTAATGACACACAGCGGAGGATGATGGTGCAACAATATGAAGAAAATGGTTTCATACGGACGTCTCGTTATACGAACATGTTTGAAACATCAGCATTAACCGTTCGTCGAGCCCTACATGGTGCAGGACTACACCATAGTAAGCCAGCCAAGAAGCCTAGTCTAACTGCGGTGCATAAAAGTAACCGATTATCGTTTGCCAGAGACTTTTTGGACTTTCATTGGGAAAATGCCATATTTTCTGTTGAAAATACTTTTTTATCATCGCAACACGGTAGGGTTCATTTATGGCGCCGAAATGGTACCAGGTATGTCGAAAAAAATGTTCTACCGAACACAGAATCCGGTCGCATATCAATAAATCTATGAGGCTGGATGTCTGCCGCTGGTCCAGGCGAATTAGTAGCACAAGAAACAGGCGCTAATTATGTTGATATGCTACAGGAAAGCATGCTACCGACGGTGCGAAGTGTTTATCCGGCTAGTGATGTTCCTTGCTTCGCATTTATCCAGGATAATTGTCCAGTGCATCGAGCTGGCGTGGTAAATTATTGGTTTTGCCAACACCCAGATATTCAAGTTATTCCTTGGCCAGCAAAATCTCCAGACTTTAATCCCATAGAGAATTTGTGGGGTTTAATGGTGCAAAGGTGGGACATGTGCAATGAAGGAACTACAGAGGCTTTAGAGGCTCACTAGTGTGGGAGAATACCAGATGAACAGATCTATGCGCTAATTTGGTTGAGTCTTTGCCGCGACGTTTATTAAGTGTTATTGAAAACAGTGAAGGTAACACCAAATACTAATTATGTAAGCGGCGATTTTACGTAAGGGTCAGCTCACGCCGAGACGCGGCGCCATTTTTCATAGAGCGACTCAGAATATACTTCATTCCCTACACGAAAAGATACACATTACATTGTGAGAATTCAGATTACGTTGCACCACGCAGCACTGCGCCTCGAGGTGCCTCGCGGCGCAGCGTGACGTATCGTGACGCAGCGGTGCATCGCGACGTTGCGATGCGTCTCGCGACGACGCGCGGCGTAGCGCGAAATCATTGGCCTCTTTGAGTATCGTCGCGTCGCGTCGCGTCTCGGTGTGAATTGACCCTTAGATTTCATTTAGACCCGATTTAGCATACATTGCTGATTATGTTGTTCATTACAAAATATGATTATACGCAAGATAATCAGCAATGTATGCCGAAGCGGACCTGATAAATCGGGTAGATATTCGTTGCTGTTGTCACTTAACCTCTGTTTACCTACTTACCCGCCAACTTTTGCAGTAGGTATTTATGAAGCATTACATTAGAATTTAATTATACTTAAACATCGATATATGAGATTGATCAGTCAGTTATCTTAAGGCCTAGCTTTAATATCTTTTCATTACGAAAACGATTTTTTTTTTTAATCTGTGATGGGCTTACTCTTGACCCCAATCTTACCCTAGAGCAGAGATGGGATCTACGGTGAAGTGAGCTTGCCCAGAAGATGCCTATTCACTCTAGACTTAAAGAGATTCAGGTTATATGCACTCGGAAATACAGACGCAGGCAGGGAATTCCATTCTTTAGCCGTGCGCATAATGAAAGATGATTTGAAGCGCTTAGTGCGTAATGTGGGTATTTCAACTAAGAACGGATGGTAGCCGGCCGTGCGTCTGGATGTCCGATGAAAGAAAGGAGACGGTGGTATAAGCTCATGTAGCTCACGCGCACGCTCTCCGAAGTACAATCTATAGAAGACCGATAGGCAAGCAACCTTACGGCGGTGAGCCAGGCTGTGAAGCTTGGTCGCCACCAGTTTTTTATTGCCTATTAATCTCTTGGCTCTGCGTTCCACCGAGTCCAGTGCAGCAAGTTGGTATTTCGCCGGGCCATCCCAAAGGTGACAGCAGTACTCCATGCAAGATCGCACTTGAGCTTTATAAAGAGCTAGAAGCTGTTCAGGCGTGAAGTACCGCTTGACTTTATTCAGGACGCCCAACTTTCTAGCTGCAATTTGAGCCTTGGACTCGATGGTAGTGCCGAAATTGAGTTTAGAGGACAGCTCCATGCCAAGAAGTTGAAGAGTGTTGGTCACTGGAACAGATATACCCCGAAAAGTAGGAGAAAAGGTGAAAGGACTCCTTTTTGCGGAGAAAAGACACGCCTGCGTTTTTGAAGCATTGAAGCTGACGAGATTGTCATCGCCCCACTGGGAGACGTTACTTAACGTCAGGCTCGCACGCTCAATCATAGCCTTTCTCAATCTTTGGATTTCATCACCACTGGTTCCTGCACCGGATATGTATCTCTCGGTGACAGTACTGTCATCTGCGTAACCAACAATTCCTGAAGATAGAAGGTCATTGATGTGCAGCAGGAAAAGCGTCGCGGAGAGTACAGGCCCCTGAGGAACTCCGGCGTCAATAGCCTTGAGGTCAGAGGAGCAGCCGTCTATGACCACTCGGATCGACCGTTCACTCAGGAAGTTAGCCACCCAGCTACAGAAGCCAGTTGGGATGCCGTACGCTGGAAGCTTGTTCAACAGACTCGCATGTCACACCCAATTGAAGGCCTTTGAAATGTCCAGCGACACTGCTATTTCTTCGCCGTGGTTTTCAAAGGCCTCGCCCCAGCAATGCGTTACGTACACTAGAAGATCCCCCGTGGAAAGCCCTCGTCGGAAGCCATATTGACAATCACTGAGAAGATCATTGTCTTCGAGGTACTTAAGCTAAAACCTTAAGATGTAGGCAAATAACTGATACATTCTTATTATAATTACTTTTACTTCCAAGGAAAGTGCAGCATCAAGTGACATTCGTAACGTCATACGGAGTGGATGTGCACATACGAGTGAGTTGTGATTGTGAATCATCATGACGAATATTGTGAAGTGTAGCGAGTGCAATCTTGTAGTGAACGGACTACTGTCGTTCCTACAAAACAAAATCGACGTACGAGTTGTTGTAAGAGTCGACACCTACTGACAAACGCAACATCAGACGCAAGAAAGCAGGAAACGAGCAGCGCAACATTGAAGATATTATGTCCCTTCTTAAGGGAGTTGATCCGGAGATTATTCCAGTGTTCGTAGCAAAAGACCTGCACAAGCTTCCCCTAGTTACGTTTGATCACATTGACGTAACGACACTACTAAAGGAAATTGTGCTTTTGAAGACCTCAGTGAAGAAGATCAATAATAAACAAGGTATGGGCTGGAATAAACATGTAAAGGAAGCTCATAGTGTTGCTAGGTTGCACTTTCAACACTGGGTATAAGGCCCAAAACATACACAAGCAACGTAGGCAGCAGGCGTGGGACAGGCGTGGCGCAGGCGTGGGACAAATACGGCGCAGACGCGATTTGAATTATATCAGAAGAGGCGTGGAACAGGCAAAAAACGTTTAGATGCAGCATTATACAGGCTGACTTTGGTGCGATAAGATGTCTTCGTCTTCAAAAGACGAAGATGCGCTTGCTTTGCTGCAGTTGATTAATGTGCAAAAGTCCAGAAGATATTGGGTGCACCCAGTGTGGAAATTGTCACAAGAGCACAGATATTTTAAAATAATGGAACAATCACATGAATTCCCTGATCGTTTTCCCGACGTTTATAAAATGTCACCAGAATGTTACAATTTTATATTGTCAAAAGTGAATGTTGGGCTTCAGAAGCTGCATACACATTGGAGGGAACCAATCTGTCCTGAAGAAAGACTATTGATAACATTAAGGTTAGTAAAATATCTTTTTATGTAATATACTCTTATTTGTTTTATTTTGGAAAAAACATTGATTGACTTGACTACATCTAGACTAGGTATGAATTGATAAGCAGTAGCTTTCCATACTAGATTTGTCCTAACTTAGCATAATGTGTGTTTATTTATTTAAGATCAAGTGTCGACATCTTCTGTTTTTATTAAGTACAATATTTTTAATAATTACTTATATCTGATAAAATTTATGTGACACTCCACAAGAAATAGTACCTTATGATCGTTAGCGCTTAAGTCGTTAATAAAAACAAATCGTACAAATTTACTTAGCTCGATGGCCTGAATACCAAAAATTTAAAAGTCATTGAAATCAGTTTCATCATGAGGTTGGCGCAGTGCTTGATGTGACTGAGGTGTATTAGGAGTAACTGGAGAATACATCGGTTAGTACATCGGTTGCATCTGCTGAGTTGGTGAACCTCCGTAAGCACCAGTGGCCTGCAAAAGCGCTGCAAAGCTGAGAGACGAACGACTGGCATCCAAACAGCCACCGAAGACTTCGGGTAGGAACCCGAACGACTCCGAGGCGGGCGCCCACGCATCGCCATTGGTAAACGAGCGGCAAAAGGGTGGGGCCACGAAATCCATGAGCGCAAGCGGGCAGCTACAAGACGACGAGCACGAAACGGGCGATGACTCACCTAAGACCAATTGGAAAGAAGTTACCTACAAGAAAAAACGACGTTCTCAAATTAGAATTGGATCGGCGACAATGGATACACTTCAAGCGGTTGAACAGCTAAAGTATATTCAGGCCTGGTCTTTCAAGCCAAATACTACCAAAGAACAAATTTTGGACTTTCTTAATGGAGTGAAGCAGTCGAACGATTATTACGTTGAAAAACGTATAATACAATCGGATAAGCATGCATCATTCATAATCGGTATTCCGGAAGGATTATTTAAGTACTTAGACTCGCCGGCAGTGTGGCCACAAGGAGTCCGGTTTAGCGACTGGTTTCTCGCCCGTCCCCGTCGCGAGCGGGGCGAGAGCTCGTAAGGGCGAGAGCGAGAGCGACAGTCCAGTGACGAGCGCCGAGCCGAACGCATGCCCTGCCGTGAAATGTAAACAACTACGTTTGATACTGCAAAATGTGCAATCACTGCGATCTAAAGTTGCCTTAGTTGAGAACTTAGTAGAATCAAATTCTAAATGCGATTTATTACTGCTAACTGAGCATCATTTAACGCAGGAGGAGATTAAAGTGACCGGTATTTTGAATTACAACTTAGCTTCTTCTTATTGTCGGCCTACTCGTATACGAGGAGGTGCGTGTATCTATGCCTATAACGATATTACATTAGTAGATAGGACTGACTTGTGTGACTTCTCACGTGAAATGCACATTGAAATCGCAGCCACGCAAATAGTAGAATTTAATCTAATTGTCTGTTGCATATACCGTCCGTGTGCAGAAGGTGACTTTGATATTTTTTTCGAGCAATTTGAAGCACTACTAATAAGTATTGTAAATGAAAATGCATATATTCTTATTATGGGTGACGTAAATATAAATTTGTTTAAACATTTTAAGCAAAAACATGATCTACTAGGCCTTTTGGTTCGGTACAATTTAACCTCCGTAGTTAATTTTGCGACGCGAATTGATGGTGGAAGTATAACATGTATTGACCATTGCTACACCGACTTACCCTCGCAGGATGTAAAATCTTATCCTTTGGAATTTAACATAAGTGACCATACCAGCGTAGGTATTGACATAAAAATAACTTCCGTGCACAATAGGACGAAGCATGTGATGAAGAAGTTGACCTCTGAAAGGAATATCAATATTTTTATTCACGCATTAAGTGAGTGTAGCAGGTCCAATTCTGTAGGTATCGATGATACATTATGCGAATTCATTTCTGAGTTTCAGCGTATTTGTCCTGTCATGAAGGTGCAAATTAAAAATAAGATTGCGTCCTGGTGCAATGGAGCGACGAAGGCTAGTAATGAATTCCTACAGCTTCTGTTATTATTTCAACGGTTTTACCCCGAAAACACGGAGCTAAAAGATTATTATTTGAAGCATAAATGCAAACATAATGGGTTGCTCAGGGAAGCAAGAAGGAATTTCCTAAATGGCATTGTCTCATCTAGTGACGATCAGGGTCGTACATTGTGGAAGGTTATCAGGGTGGAAACCAACAAAGGTCCTACTGGCGATTCTCTGGCGGTGCTGCAGCGCGCGGTCTGCGGTACATCTGCGCAGAGTGGTCAGCTCGCTGGCTCACTGAATAGCTACTACCTATCAGTGGTGCAGGCCACTCCGTTAAGGCCTAACCTACCTGAAGCCCTTGAGTTATTAGCTTCGAGGGTGCCCAGGACAGTTAGAGCTATGTTTTTCTTCCCGTTTACGGTCGCGGAATTCGAGAGGATTATAAAGAGGATAAAAGCTAAACCTACGAGGGATATATACGGAGTCCCCGCAGATATCCTTCGTAGGTTGCCAATAAATTACTTGGAAATACTCTGTGATTTATTTAATAAGTTTATTTGTGACGGCGAGTACCCCGACGAACTAAAATTAATAAGAGTAGCGCCTGTCTACAAGGGAAAAGGGCCGAAAACAGAGCTTAAGAGCTATCGCCCTATTTCTCTTGTCCCGACAATATCACGTTTGTTCGAGGCAGGCATGTGCGATAGACTCATCAGTTTTCTTAATATGAATGGAATGCTTTCGGATCATCAGCATGCCTATCAGAAAGGACGTTCCACCTCGAGTGCAGCGCAGACACTCAGTCGGACGGTGTTGATGCATCTCGAGAGTCGAAGGAAGGTAGCCGCGTTATTTTTAGATCTCTCGCGTGCCTTCGACCTTGTTGACCACGGTCTCATATTGGCCAAACTCGAGCACTATGGCGTGCGCGGATTGCCGCTAGAACTTTTTAAATCATTTCTCTCTGACCGAAGGCAGATAACGGATGTGGGTAATGATAGTAAATCTGAACCAGGTGTGGTAGGTGATAGATCAGTTCCGCAATATAATTGACACAAAATTTGTGTCACCTTATATATTAGTTAGTAGTGGTAGTATTGGTAATTTAAACTAGATTTTAAGACAACGGAAAACCCCTCTTTGACTGGTGTAAATAGCATAGGCAATCCGGGGTCTTCCTGCACTCAGCCTAAGACAAAGGAAAAGCAAAATCAACTACAAGTTTTACATCAAAACATTCAGGGCTTTTCCAGCAAAGTATTAGAAATTGAATTGTTCTTGGAGAAGCATAATTACGATGTAGTCTGTTTTACAGAGCACTTCCAAAAAGATCATGACATTTTGTTAAATTATGAAAATTACTGTATAGCCAGCTCTTTCAACCGAAAATCCGCGATCCATGGAGGCTGTTTAATACTCATTAGAAATAATATTAAATTTAAAGAACGTAAGGATGTCGCCGGACTGTCGGTTGAGAGTTGTACTGAATTATCTTGTGTTGAGCTGGAAAGTCATGTTATAGTATGCGTATACAGACCACCAATAGCTAAAAATTTTACCACACTGCTAGAAGTACTAGAAGATGTACTAAAATTAGTCACAAAAACAAATAAACATGTTATTGTTTCTGGAGACTTTAATGTAGACATTCTAGAAAAAAATGCACTCAGCGATAAATTTTTAGGACTTTTTAAATCTTTTAATTTGTCTCATGTATTTTTTGAACCAACTCGTGTGACGCCTACTTCTGCTAAGTGTATTGATAATGTATTCAGTGATTGTGAGCCTGTAAAAAAATGTATTGTAAACTCTCTTCAATCTGACCACAGAGGTCAATGCGTAATATTCCCGTTCAAAAATGATATTAAAACAATTAAGATAGAAACTAGGCGCATCACTGGTAATAGGTTGGAAAAATACCGAAACGTTTTAATGGAAAAACTGCCAGTTTATAATTATAACTTTGAAAATCCAAATAATGTATACCAAGACTTCTTTAATTTAGTGAGCGAAGAATTTGAATTAATTTTTAAAATAGATACAAAAGAAATTAGTACGAAATTTAAGTTTAGTGATTGGGCTACCAAAGGTCTTAGGATTAGCAGAGATAGGCTTTTTGAACTTTATGAGCTTAGAAACATCACTAATTATGAAAGTTTTAATGAGCTGGTAAAAAAATATTCTAAAATCTTTAAGACAGCTTGTTTAATTGCTAAAGCCAATTTTATTACAAAAAAGATAAAGTCTTCAGACAATAAAATAAAAGCTGTCTGGAAAGTTATTAATAGCGAAACAGGTAAAACTAAGCCACGCGAAAATAACTTTTCACTTAATACTGACAATAGAATGATTAGTGCAAATTCCGATGTAGCGCAGGAATTTGAAACATTCTTCACAAATATACCACTAAAAACGACTGAGGCATTAGATTCTTCACCTTCAATTTCATCTTCCTTGCTTAAACAAAATGTAGATGCTTGCAATTCAGAATTTAAATTTACTCCTGTGAGTCCCCAGTGTATTTTAAAAACTTTAAAAGACATTAAAGTTAAGAGCACCGAAGATTTATGGGGAATGTCAGTTAAAGTTTGTAAGACAATGATTGATATATTGGCACCATACTTGGCAGATATTTTCAATGAATGTATTGAACATGGCATCTTTCCCGATTTAATGAAAGATAGCAAGGTAGTTCCGCTGTTTAAAGCTGGCGACAAACAAGATCCCAGTAATTATAGGCCTGTATCTATTCTGCCAGTACTCAGCAAAGTCTTTGAAAAGATCATACTCAATCAAATGCTGTCCCATTTTAATAGCAACAACTTGTTACACAACCAGCAATTCGGTTTTACAAAGGGACGTAGTACGACAGATGCTGGTGTTGCTCTGGTCAAACATGTATTTAACGCTTGGGAAGAATCAAAGGACGCCATTGGTGTTTTTTGTCATCTTTCCAAGGCATTTGATTGCGTAGATCATGAAACTTTATTGGTAAAATTAGAACACTACGGTATTCGAAACGCAGCCCTGAAATTTCTGAATTCGTATTTAGATAATAGAACGCAAAAGGTACAAGTAAACGGCACCAAATCACAGGGATCTAATGTTGAAATTGGTGTACCGCAAGGTTCTATATTAGGTCCATTTTTATTTTTTATTTACATTAATGATTTGCCTTACATGGTAGAGAATTTGTCCAAAATTGTTTTATTTGCTGATGACACATCCCTTATATTTAAGGTTGATAGACGAGCGCATAATTATGACGAAGTAAATCACACTCTTGGACAAATTCATACTTGGTTTACTGCAAACAATTTAGTTCTAAATGCGAAAAAAACTAAATGTGTATTATTCACTTTGCCAAATGTAGTACATTCTTTGAATAACTATGTTGCACTTAATAATGAAAAATTGGAGTTTAGTACCAGCACAGTTTTCTTAGGGATTACTCTTGACTCAAAGCTCCAATGGGGCCCTCATATTACATCTTTATCGGGTAGATTAAGCTCAGCTGCCTATGCGGTACGTAAAATTAGAGAAATTACAGATGTTGCAACTGCACGACTTGTTTACTTTAGTTATTTTCACAGCATTATGTCCTATGGAATTTTGCTGTGGGGCCGCGCCGCTGATATTGAAACAATATTTATTCTTCAAAAAAGGGCCATTAGAGCAATTTATAAACTTGGCAGTCGTGATTCTCTCAGAGAACTGTTTAAGGAAATTAATATTATGACTGTGCCGTGTCAATATATTTATGAAAATATCATGTATGTCAGAAAGAATATTCATACGTTCACAAGAAATCATGAAAGACATAATCGTAATATAAGGAGTAAAAATAAATTAGATCAACCCACGTATAGACTAGCTAAAGTAAGGACTTCATTTGAAGGTTTAAGTATACGATACTATAACAAAATACCGGAAAATATATTAAGTTTATCTGAAAGTAAATTTAAATCTATTATTAAGAGAACATTATGTTATAAAGTTTAATATAAGTTAGATGATTATGTTAATGACAAGGAGGCATGGTCCTCTGAAATTCCAGCGCAGCACAAGAAACATGCAGTCATTTTTAATACCAGATCGGGACGTGCATGGAATTTACAATTGGCATAATTAGTAAGGAAGACGAAACAGTTAGAATTATCTACTGTAATACTTTTATTTTATTTTAGCGTAGCCGTCTTTTGGGCTTATAATATATATATAATTATAAAACTTAGCTAGGGTAGCTTAGGGCCTATTCTATAGGTACAAATTGTAAATTGAGATTAGGAGCACTTCTGAGCAGGTTTTTGGGTGGTTTTCCTGTTCAGGGGGTCCGGCTGATTAGCATGTAACAATCATTTTTTTAAATATTTTGTCTTTAATTTAACTGATTTCATTAATTGATGGTGGTGATGTAAGTTACATGATGTGTGGTCAGCCTGGCCAGCCCCGAGGCAGTGCCTTCATTTTTTTTTTTTTTTTTTTATCCCACTCGTCCGCGATTCTATTAGGAACTTAAAATTGTTATTGTTTACAATGACTCATTCATTTATTCAGTGACATTATTGTATTGTAAATCTCTGACATTCTAAAAGTATTCATTGTGAATCTACTTGGAAATAAACGATTGAATCTTGAATCTTGAATCTTGCAGGGGTCAAATGTAGGAAACACAATGTTTCTCCTTTTAATGAATGATCTCCCTTTCATATCTGCGCACACAAATTTTGTTATGTATGCCGACGACATATGTGCTATTGTTAGTGCGAACACCGAGGCGGAGCTCAGAGCTGGCGCAATGGTTCGTAGCGAACGGCATGCAGCTTAACTTAGAGAAATCGAACTTACTGGAGTTTAAATTAAGACCTTCCAATACTATTAGTCTGCTCAGCAGCATCAGGGTGGGTGGCATCAACGTTCCCTTAGTTGATAAAGCGCGCTTCGTGGGTTTCACTTTTGATAAAGGACTGCAGTGGAAAGATCACATGGATAGCGTATGTGCAAAGCTGAACTCAGCATACTATGCGGTTTCCCGACTGTCGCCCACGTTGACTAGGCATAATCTGCTAAAGGCGTACTACGGCTACTTCCATGCTCACCTAATGAGCGGGATAATGCTTTGGGGATTATCAGCTGAGAGGGATCGCCCGTTTATCTTACAAAAAAAGGTAATAAGGAGGATTGCCCACCTTCCACCTGATGAACCAGTAAAGACTTTTTTTATTGAACTGCGTATACTGACCGTTCCTTGTATTTATATACTTGAGGTGGCCAAATACGTTAGGCGCAACTTGGCAGAATTCCCTAAAAGGAATTGGGTAGGAAAACGACCCTGCAGAGGGCAGGACGGACCGTTGGACACACCTAGATTGCGTCTACGGAAGATGAAGAAGTCCCTGCACGGCATGGGTACATTTATTTACAATAAAATTCCAACGGAGATTCGGGACGCAAAAACAGAATTCGGTTTTTTGAATAAATTTAAAGTGTGGCTGATCCAGAAGGCTTTTTATTCGGTTGATGAATTTCTAAGTGAATAGATGCATTTTTCATTTTTGATTACTTAATTTTGCTTATGTATTAAGTATAATTACTAAATGTAATCAATGTACCTATTTAATTTATTTTTTGACGATGTTGTTTGACACTAATAAAGAAATCTGAATCTGAATCTGAACCTGTATTTGCTGGAGTGCCGGCTGCGTCTGCTGATGTGCGGGTTGCATCTGCTGAGTTGGTGAACCTCCGTAAGCACCAGTGGCCTGTATTTGCTGGAGTACCGGCTGCGTCTGCTGATGTGCGGGTTGCATCTGCTGAGTTGGTGAACCTCCGTAAGCACCAGTGGCCTGTATTTGCTGGAGTGCCGGCTGCGTCTGCTGATGTGCGGGTTGCATCTGCTGAGTTGGTGAACCTCCGTAAGCACCAGTGGCCTGTATTTGCTGGAGTGCCGGCTGCGTCTGCTGATGTGCGGGTTGCATCTGCTGAGTTGGTGAACTTCCGTAAGCACCAGTGGCCTGCGTCTGCTCATGTTTTGGACTTCCATAAGATCCCATATGTACAGACGAATTATAGTCTGACTCCCGCGATGGAGTTCTTTGGTAAGGTGATTCAGAACTGAAGAACGATCTCGAATATGCGATAGAGCTAGCGGGTTCCTTTAAAATTTGCTCAACTAAATTAAGTACGCCAATTCTTAATTTTCTTTTGGTTTGGAGTCATTATTTTTACATCTGGTAATATGCTCCGGAAAAAGGCCATATCAGCGTCTGCATCGTCCACATTTTGGTCTTTCGTCTTTGTTAGTTTATTTTTATTTGAAAAGTACTCATATGCTGACTTATTAACATCACTTAAACTAATCTGTGTCTTTTTTGGTAGTGATGGGGTAGTACGTAGTGGCGTGAATCCTAAATTAGTTTCCTGCAGATCAGCTGCATTTGAACCAGCAGACATGTTTGACGATTCGTTTTCATTACTATCTATTTCATCTGTATTGATGACTATATTGCCTTTGGAGGGTCGGGATTTCAGAAAATTTACTAAAAAACGTAAGGATGATGCAAGGTTGTACTCTTTTACTGGTTTTGCAGCGGAGCCAGACGGAGAAAGTAGGGTTCTCTTATTCTTTGAGTAACTAGTTCTGATGTTTTTCCATCTCTCTTTGCACGCTTTAGCTGAAACAAAAACCAAGAAAATTACTTTATAACTAGGTAGGTAACTATCAAACGATTCGAGTTCAGTCACAGAATAAATAATAGTACCTACTAAAGTACAGAAAACACACTCCGCCATAGCAATTAAACAAATATAAACCCAAACGCACAATCATAAAGTACAATTTCCCTCGCGTCCGCATTTCACACCTACTTTTATATTAGCCTACTCATCGTGCGCGCAAGCAGAAATGCAGCATAATGAAGGTCGCGGTCGCGGCTGCATATAGGGCCGCGAATTGCGAGTTTCATATTACTAGGTAGGTACCTACGAACGAAGAAACATATGTGTAGAACTTAAAAACTTGTTTGAATTTATAATAGATTAAAAGTTAATCCAGAATAAATACCTAAGACTAGACTTTTAAGCAAACAAACATACGTAGATTTTCCTGTTATGTGTTTATCTTTAAAATATGCAGTAAAGTATTTTATTTACTTACGTAAAGTAAAACCTACTAAACTTTCATTTAGTAAAATAAACAATAATTTCTGAGAAAAAAATAATGTAGTCAGAGTGCGTGCGAAATAACCGGCGCGCGGCAACCAACTGATTTACCCCACAAGACGGGCGCCCGCAGGTAGAATATACTTTCAACTTCGTACCTAAAGTCGGGAGTGCGCCAGGGCTGGTTCTGTACAGAACCCGTGGTCACGGATGACTTATCTCATCCATCGACTTGAATCAATGCGCGGATTGTAGTATATGTTCACAGAATTGCGTTTTTTTTTTTCGCACCGGATTTTAATCGTAGTGCACGCTAAGCCTAAACCTTACTGATTTCTTTTGTTACAGATATTATGCAGATGGATGCAATTTTAAATCGCTTTCTGGATATGTCTTAAGAGGCAGAACTACCGTTCAAAAATTGTACAAGAAACTTCACGTGTATTGTGGGAATATTTACAGCCAGAATTTATGCCAATACCTACAAGACAGAAATGGCTTGAAGTTTCTCAACGTTTCTTCACTTTATGGAATTTACCAAATTGCATCGGTAGTTTAGACGGAAAGCACATAAGAATAAAAGCACCGAGAAATTCCGGCTCGACTTACATAAATTATAAGGGATATTTCTCTATCGTATTGATGGGAGTAGTAGATGCAGATGGACTGTTTTTGACGGTAGACGTAGGTGAATACGGCCGCAACAGTGACGGGCGTGCATTTGGAGTTAGTAACTTTGGGCAAGCAATGCAACGAGGGGACCTCAATTTACCAGACCCAACTCCTTTGCCTGGAGAAACTGAACCAGTGCCCTATTACTTCGTTGCAGACGAAGCTTTTCCTCTTAAGAAAATCTTAATGAAACCATCGAAATCAGTTAACAAACGAGAGAAGAGCATTTAATAACAGATTGTCAAGGGCACGAAAATCAGTGGAATGTGCATTTGGTATGATAAGGGCAAAATTTTGCGCCCTTGAGACATCTGTTTGCTGCGACCCAGAACATGTCGATGCCATTATAAAAGGTATGTGTGTATTGCATAATGTTATCCGCAGCTGTGATGGGAAATTTTCGGATCCAAGATTTATAAATTGTTTAACAGGAACAAACATTAACGTGCAACAACCAATGGAAGATCCAAAAGTCATCAGAGATTATCTTACCACATACGTAACAACTCGATCTAAAATTCCATTTCGAAACAGACATAATGTTTAAATTATTTAAGTAAATAAAACGCAACTTACCCGATTCGCCGAGTTTCAATCCTATTTCCATCCATATTTTATCTTGTACACTTCTATTACTGTACTCCGGCTGGGTATAATCGTAAAGAGCTGGATATTGTTCCACTAACTCGCAGAACTGTACATTAAAATCAATATCATCACGCATTTTTGGGTTGGTAAATACTGAGCATACCGTATAACAAGCGACGTGCTCCTTGCGTGACTCACGAGTAGCGACTGCTAGCAACGCGGCGCAGGCAACGAAGCGGCCTACCTGCGCCGCGTCGCTTCAGTATAATTCAAAAACGTCGCCTGCATACAATTTGTATGAAATCGTTTTGAAGCGGCGCACGCCTGCGCCACGTCTGTCCCACGCCTGCTGCCTTACGTCGCCTGTGTATGTTTTAGGCCTTATATGGTAAACCACCCTGCGGGCCCATCTATAATATGATGAAGGACAGCCGGAAACACTTTAAATCTAGGGTTAAGTGGTGTCAAAACCACCAAGAGCAAATTAAAATGGAGGTGTTGGCAACACATTTAGATAGAAAAGTTTTTGTCGTGGATTTTGGAAGAGTACAAACAAGCTGAATCCTAAACAAAGAATGCCTGTTAGTGTAGAAGGTGTCACTGACCCTGACTGTATTGCAAATATTTTCAAAGATCATTTTTCTGTAACTCCCCTAGCATGCCAGGAGGTGAGGTTGTGCGGTGATCAGGCTAGCCCGGACGCGTAAATACAAACCCGACTACAACACAGACATCCATACTCTGTGTTGTAGTCTGGTTGGTACAGAGTTCGGACGTATAAACCCGACTACAACACAGAGCACTCATACCAGCCTCTTCGCAATTACATAAGTTTTGAAATGCCCTGTGTCGGTTCTGGCACATCGCCGGCCCCTGCCGGGGCACGCTCGCTCCGCTCGCTCGGCTCGTGCGTTGTGGACGCAGTTCTAACATAACCTAACCTAACCTGGCGTCCGCCAAACCAACCTAACAAACCTATGTTTGAGCTTGAGTGGCTTTTGTATTTACCATTAAAATTTCATTAATCATTAAAAATATAATTTATCATTAAAATCTCGTTAATCATTTAAGTGTGATTAATCATTAAAATAATCATTAATCATTTCATTAATTATTCATTACGATTGGTTATTCATCATTAAAATATAATAAAACTATAATTTATCATTAAACATCATTAGGTAATCGTTAATATAATAACAATCACAATCGTTAACTTGGCATTGATCATTAATCGATGATGTCTGTGTTGTAGTCGCCTTTGTAGCATAATTTAATGTTCCAACCCGACTACAGCACAGACAGTCCCCTGTCTGTGCTGTAGTCCGGTTTGTACTAACGCAGCCCGGACGGGGACTACAAAGAGAAGTTTTCAGCAAACCAAATTGCAAATACAATTAACAAAATGTCACGGGGTAAGCCTCCGGGCTGGGATGGGCTGAGCATCGAACACCTGCAACATGCCGGGCCACACTTGCCCAGGGTTTTGGCTATGTTATTTGCTTTTAGTATAAGTCACTCATATCTGCCTAAGGGGCTTACTAAAACTGTAGTGGTACCTATTATCAAGAGTAAAGCTGGTGATATTTCATCTAAACAAAACTATAGACCTATATCTCTTGCTTCAGTTTTTGCTAAGGTGCTTGATAGCTTGATTAACCACGATTTAAATAAATATGTAAAATTATATAATAATCAGTTTGGATTTAGATCGGGCCTGTCAACGGAAAGTGCAGTCTTTAGCCTTAAGCACACAGTAGACTACTATACTTCCAGGGAGATTTCAATATACGCCTGTTTTCTTGATCTTTCGAAGGCTTTCAATCTGGTTCAGTATGATTTGCTTTGGGACAAGTTAGATCAATGTGATTTTCCGCGTGAGTTGACTGGACTACTAAAACATTGGTATTCCAGTCAAACTAACGTGTTGAAATGGGGCAATGCGTTCTCTGAAACCTATGGTTTGTCATGTGGGGTGAGGCAGGGTGGATTGACATCACTTACTCTTTTTAATCTTTATATAAACGATCTGATTGGTGAGCTCAACAATGCTCGTGTTGGCTGCCATATTGATGGGACTTGTATAAATAATAGTAGTTATGCGGACGATATGGCATTGTTGAGCCCAACAGTCGGTGGGTTAAGGAAATTACTTTCTGTTTGTGAGAGGTACGCTGAAAGACATGGGCTGAAATATAATACTTGCAAAAGTGAATTAATGATTTTTAAGGCTGGAACTAAATGTCCCTCTGATGTACCTGTTATAGCATTAAACGGCCTTCCGCTGAAGAGGGTTTATTCGTTTAAATATTTAGGACACATAGTAACGGAGAGTTTGCAAGATAATGAAGATATCGAAAGAGAGCGAAGGGCACTTGCTGTGAGAGCCAATATGATAGCCCACAGGTTCAGGCGATGCACAGCACAAGTCAAAATTACCTTATTTAGAGCATACTGCACATTATTGTATACCTGCAGCCTGTGGACTACATATCGGCAAAAATCGATTAAGACTCTGAATGTACAATCTGAATATAACAATGCATTCAGGACGCTGTTGGGGCTGCCGCGCTTCTGCAGCGCTTCTGGCATGTTTGCGGATGCACACGTGGATGACTTCAATGCCACGATTCGCAAGCGGTGTGCTGCAGCGCTACAGAGGGTTCGTGGCAGCGGCAACGGTGTCCTGTCTGTCATAGCCAGTAGGATATGCGAAGGTCGCACTCTTAGACACTGGAACAATTTAACTTTAATTGTATGTACTAACATAAAAAATTAAAACTTTGTTTGTTTGTCACTAAAAATTTATGGATCGTCAGGTCTGAAATAAATGTTTTTTTTTATTTTTTTTTATTCTTAAACATATAGCAATAAATGAAATACTTACTTACAAAGTTCTTACTTAAATAAATTCGTTAAAAGATTCAATCAAAGATTTGGATCATTCCTATAATAATTATGGATGTTTCAGCTACTTAAGACTTAATTTCATTTCACATATTATTGTGTTTTACAAGTAAAAAAAAACTATTATCTACGTAGGTATTACGGCAGCGAGTATTTTATATACCTACATTCTACTTAGTTTTACTTAACTTATGGGGAACACCAAAAGTTCTCATTCATGTCATATTGTTATTTAAATATAAAGTAATACCTACCTACCAATAAAATAATTTCTCACCTTAATTTTTGTTTAATTCAATATTATAGGTTTATGTTTTTAGATATAATGTTTTCATACATAATTGACATTTGACAATTAATAAACTAATAGAATAGTTACTGGAGAAAAGTAGGTAAAAACTTAGAAAAACATTATTTAAAATAATAATTACTGGAGAAAGTATAGTAAAAAACACAGAGAAGATTTTTCCTACACTGAGACGGGATGGGAACCCGTTTCGTTTCGATAAGAAGTTGAGAGCTATTACCGCTAAGCTACAGTCGCTTGTGATTAACGTGACGAAATAAAGATATCTAATCTACTGCTTTACTACAAGTGAACAAATAAGGATAACGATATGTTGTAGACAAACAAGCGTAATGTAGTGGCGAATAGGCACTCACCGAGTTATTATTTCAAAGATTACGAAGAAGTCGTTTAGATAGCATTATAGGTAGGTATTCTGTTTTATGTGTAAAGGCAACGCTTTAAAGTGCACTTTTCTTCTTACAGTCAATAATCTTACGTGTGTGAGTAAGTTAGTAAAGTAAGTGCTGAGGATAAATGACCCGTATTGCAATCTGTCACGTGGTCTAACTATGACTCCACTTTAGAATCTGACCGTACGTTACAAGGAAGAGGGACAGTATCGTCTCCGATGAATGCAGGCCAAGAAAGCTCCCGAAGAAAGTTGTGGAAACAAGATTGTTTTGATGATAAGTCACATGATTATGTTCAAACCCAGTACGTAGACCAATTGACTACTTTCATGACTACTTTGATGAAAATGTCATAAAGGAGATTGCCAAATGCACAAATTTGTATTATTCACGCAGAAATGGCCAAGAGCTTAAAACTACAAGTCCGGAGATCACAAGGTTATTTGGGATTCATATTGTCATGGGTTGCATTCCGTTTCCAAGGCTTCTAATGTACTGGAGAGCTGGACCTAAATTAGAGCTGATTTTTAACGTTATGTAAAGGGATAAATTTCTTGTAACTCGGAATGCACCCCACATGTAGATGCTGACTTCCCTGAAGAATCAAAGAAAACCAACCCACTTTGAAAAGTGCAGCCTATGATAAACAGGGTGAAAAATAGTTGCAATCAACTTGAAAGGGCACTCGGTTTCTACAGCATTGACGAGCAAATGATACCAGTAGTGTATTATTGTCACTGCTGCGTTGAGGTCCGAGTTCGCTGCGCTCGGACAGCAACGCACTGCTGCAGCAGTGACAATAATGCACTACTTTTTAATATTATACATTGCAATCGATTCAAACATGTTGACTTATATATTATAGTAGTCAGAGATTTAATTTTTATTTTAAAAATAAATTTGGTTTAAAAAACCGTATAGTAATGCCCCTAGGGATAAGTAAAGATTTTATCTCCTGAACTTGTCTTTTATTGTCTTTAGTTGTGAAAATTGACTTGTTGATTTTCTGAGTTAAAATATTATGGTTTTTTGATCTAATAATGCAAATATTATCTCGAAGTTCTAAATCATAAAGTAAAGCATCTTTGTACTTTCAAATTCCAAGTTTTTTTATCTCACACTTTTTCACGCCTTTAGCCTTCTTTATTGAAGATTTGTTAGATTCAATACAGTAAAGTTGTGCTCCTAAACCAACATATTCTGAAATAATATCTCCACCTAATTCATCTTTAAAATAGCCGGGTACCTTGAAATTTTCATTTGGCATATTATGTATGCTACCTGTTTCAAAATTACTTGTGTCAAAATATTGCAGATTATTTTTCATATCCATGTAGAAATCTTCACTATATTATCAAATTCAACAGACTATCAGTTTCCGTATAGCATAGTTTGATACTATCCTCGTACATTCGTATCATGACAGAGTAGTGTAAATTATACAAATGTCTGTTTGATAGTTCTAAAATACTTAGACCAATATAAATAGGCCGATCAAGAATCAATTTCGTTTTCTACATGTGTATAGATACAAGTGAATCTGATATAATTGATAAGTCTTTAAAATTCGGAGCGTTGATGCATTTTTCAGCGCCACAAATCTTATTGGTTTTAATATTGATATCTTTCCATATATTCACCAACTTGGCATCAACTTGTTTTCGTTTTATTTCAATAGTTTTACCAAACACGGAGTTGTTTTGTTTCTAAAAAAAGCTGCGTTCAAATTCGGTTTTGGCTTTTTGTCTGAGCGCAGTATTTAAAGAATTATATGGTTCCAAAAATCCAGATTGTTTGAATGTTAGAATTCTATGAATTTTTAAAAGTTTTAACCCATTACTTAAGCACGTTCTTAAATAATGTAGTGGATCACATACTTGTATTTGTCATAGAACCTAGCAACTAATTTGTGATGTTTACTGCCAACTGGAGCAAACTTTTCAGCAGCGAATGGTAAATCGGAATGTTTATCATGTAAATTAGAAGGATAATGTAAATCTACTTCCAGAATAAAACCGTAATTTGAATCCAGCGGTACATACATAATATCAAATTGAGACATTTCATCATCATCAAAAAATCTAAAATCTCCAGTTGGTATCTTTTGCATCATAGCATACCCATGCAAGTTCACACAATCTAAATAAACCAAAAAGCTACTAGGCTCTGTATCTGTGTAATCAGGTAAATACTGATTATTAGCCTTTGCATATCGATGCGAGCATTGTGCCAGGCCTTCCCTTTTACACTTCTCTAACATTTGGTATATTTCTACATTAGATACAAGAACTTGTTCAACTTTAGTATGAAACAACATAGCGTCCCAGCTTAAAGATGGAGATGAAACATAGTAACAAGAATCAAGATCATAGTTTTCTAAGCTCATACATCGAAATTTTTCCATCGTATCACAGAGCAACAGGGTGTCACATTTCAAATATAAATCTGTGAAATCACCCAAATTCTTGATTTTAAAAGCATTCCAGACATTTATAGCATGATTGTGTCTTCTTCAGTAAGTGGCTCAATTGTAAGCTTGTTAAAAAACTTCGAACGATCTGGTAATTCAGACTCTTCGTAGCGTTCCCAACAATCAATATAGTCATAGCGATAGTTCAAGTTCAAACGTTTATTGCACCATCACAGATAAACTTAATATTAATCATGTGACACCCCGGGGGGCACAGCAACATAATATTAGACTACACTAATATAAAATTTGCAATTTGTAAATGTACAAATAACATATATATCAAATAACTATGAGTACCTATTGTTAACACTTATATATTTTTTTATTTATATATAATATATATAATTACTATCATATATTAGTATCCGTCCGTGCATCTGACACACATAACATCGCGCTCCTCTTTTCGGTTCCGATATTGTGTATAAAATGGCGAAATCCACCATAGAAACCTTAGAAAAAGTTATTAAAAAATTCCTCACACCGATTGAAATAAAAGTTGACCAAGTGTTGTG
Source organism: Keiferia lycopersicella (assembly GCA_029255805.1). Lineage (NCBI taxonomy): Eukaryota > Metazoa > Arthropoda > Insecta > Lepidoptera > Gelechiidae > Keiferia > Keiferia lycopersicella. Next base: position 421,734 of record JARACZ010000047.1, on the reverse strand, counting down.
CGAATTAAATAAGTTACAAGACAAAATAGTGAAATTGGAAGGTTATAAAAATGAGTGCCAGTCATGCCGTGCAAATATTTCGGCGAACGCGTCAAAGGATTTTAAGCCGAAGCCTGCTCAAATAGCACCTAATCAAGCTCAGAATCCAATGCGACCCTGTGACACTAAGCTACAGCCAATTGTCGCACGCGGACAACCGGTTGCCGCCGAAGCGGGGGCAGGAGAGGATCTCTACCGGGCTCAGCGAGCCAGCGGCCGCCCGTTGCCGCCACCGCCGGTACTACCGCACATGCTTCATTGCCGCCGCTACCGCCGCGGAGGCAGGAACGCACAATGAACTCTCGAGCTCCGGATGCGAACATAGCTGGCGCTACTCAAAACTCTGTTGAGTCAAAACTTTCACGTAAGATTCACAAAACTGTGAGTATGCATGACGATGACAACCCGAATAGCCCTTTACCCTGGCAGACGGTAAATAGAAAAAGATGTTTGGTAATTACCGGCACTGGTCCGACAGAGGATAGTCTACAAACAATAGAGCGTATCCACAAAATTCATGCATGTCGTTTCAAATTCGGTACAACTCCAGAGTCCATTAAATTGTACATGAAAAAAAAACCCAGATGCCGCTTAGCTTGTCGAAAAGTTAACGTTGAAGCATAGCTACTACTCGTCTTTTGCTATTACCGTACCATCGAGCAAATACTATATGTTTATGGCTGCCGATAGTTGGCCGCCGGGCACTGAGGTTTCAAGAGGTCAGCAAGAGGTATCGGCGCAGCGGCGGACGCGCACCCCACACGTCCTCCTCCTCTTCACCTGCGTCCCCTCGGTCATCTGCCACCACCACTCGCCACTCGACGTGCAACGACGTCACCGGAGTCAAACAATGACAATGTGCATAGTAACATGTCTATATACCTACAAAACATCCAGTCGTTACACAGCAAGACAAGACAATTGGAAGCACTGTTGCAAAGTTATTTACAATCTGATATCCTATGTTTGACAGAACATTGGGCTAAGGATTATCAATTAGAGCGCATATGTCTCAACAATTATTAACTAGCACATAAATATTGTCGGATTAATCATATTCACGGAGGATCTTGTATTTATGTTAGGAACGGAATAAATTTTATTAATATTGATGAATTATGTGACTTATCGATCGAAATGCACTGTGAAATATCAGCTATTCGTCTACTTGATTATAATTTGATTATTATTTGTTTTTATACAAACATGACAAACAGTGATATATTTTTTAACACTTTTGACTGCCTTCTTGACAAGATTGATAGTTTAAAAATAGACTGCTTGCTGTTGGGAAATTTTAACATTAACTGGCTCGGCGACGGCAAGGATCGTGTTAAGCTTAGCGATATGTTGGCAGACTATAATTTCGTTAATAGAGTAGATTTTTATACCCGGGAGTTTAAGCAACAGAGGCCATCAGCGATGGATCACCTATATACAAATATCCACAATTGTCATGTGGATGTGTCTTTCGTTAAGGCTAAACTGAGCGACCACCATGGCGTGCGCGGAGTGCTGGCCCGCGCGCCGACCGCCCCGCCGCCCGCCACTAGGCTTATCCGCACCTACTCTCGCGCTGCACTGACTGCCTTATCGGACGCGCTTCTCAGCATTGACTGGCCGGTTATCTATAACCGTAACCGGACTGTGGAAGGTTTGGCGCGCAGTCTTGTAACCATTCTCGGAAACCTTATCGATATACAAATTCCACTAAAAAAAGTCCCAAATAAGAACAACGCCACTTTATGGGTTACTCCTGAAATTTTCAATTTCAATAGGTTTTTGCATGAGCTGCGTGAGCTTGGTATGAAATTTCCAAACAATGAAGATTTGCAAAGTCGAGTCAACATGTTTTCCGAGCACTACTTGAACCTTCTAAAGAACGAAAGGTCGAATTTTATGACTAAAGCAATTTACGACAGTAGTAACGTCATGAAATCTATGTGGCGCTTAATAAATGCGGAAAGTGGAAAAAGTGTGGCGTCTGCTAGACCAGTGCTCGTGGACGTGATTTTTAACGCGAAAGGAGAGAGGTTTAGCTGCGAAAAAGATCTTCTTAACTACTGAAATGATATGTTTACTTCCGCAGCAATGCAGAGTGGTGCCCCTGATGCTGATATTGCTCGTCTGTCGGCAGCAATGGTACGGGCGCGGGCACCAGCTGACCGCTCCCTTCGGCTAACTCTCTTTACTCCAGCAGAGGTCCACCGCATAATTACAAAGAAAGTCGCAAAAAAATCCACCAAGGATATTTACTGTTTTTCACAGAGCTACTAGTTGGAATTGCAGATTACATTTCTGCTCAATTGGCGAGTTTATATAATCTATGTCCAAAAAAGGGTAGCTACCCCACCCCATTCAGAGAGATCAAAGTTTGCCCGTTATATAAGGGGAAGGGCAAAAGAAAAGATCCTAATAGTTACAGTAATAGCTAAAAATCTTTGAAAACGGATTAACATCTAGACTGACCAGTTTCTTAGTAGACTCTGGGGCATTATAAGAGCGACAATTTGCCTATCGTGCGGGCTACTCTACCACAATGTTGGTGTGCGAGGTTATTTTCAAAGTCCTACAGGCTCGCGAGAGTAAACTGCATGTCGCACTTCTATGTTGCGATCTATCTAAGGCCTTTGACGTTGCCGACCACGGCGCATTATCTGTAAAGTTCAGACAGTACGGCATCAACGGTCCGGCTCTGTCCATCCTCGTAAGCTTTATTAAGGAGCGATCCCAATGTACCTACAACGACTACAACGACCTACAACGAATGGTGGATGACCTAGCTGATTCTTCTCGCCGCATCGGTCTCCGGATGAATTTGGATAAAACCAAAGTCATGTTCAACGAACACGTTGATCCGGAACCGATTGCCGTAAATGGAATCAAACTCGAAGTTGTTCAACAGTATGTCTACCTAGGGCAAACGCTCCAACTAGGTAGAAACAACCTTGAGAAGGAAGTCCAGAGAAGAATACAGCTGGGTTGGGCAGCATTCGGAAAACTCCGTCGAGTCTTTTCATCGCCAATACCGCAATGCCTTAAGACGAAAGTCTTCAACCAGTGCGTCCTACCTGTCATGACATACGGAGCCGAAACGTGGACACTCACGGTACGACTGGTCCACCAGCTGAAAGTCGCTCAGCGAGCTATGGAGAGAGCTATGCTCGGGGTTTCTCTAAGGGATCGTATCCGAAACGAAGTAATTCGACAGAGAACTAGAGTGACCGACATAGCTCAACGTATTAGCAAGCTGAAGTGGCAGTGGGCTGGTCATATCTGCCGAAGGACCGATAACCGCTGGGGTAAGCTGGTCCTTGAGTGGAGACCGCGTATCGGCAAACGTAGCGTAGGATGCCCTGTGGCAAGGTGGAGCGACGACATACGCAAAGCTGCGGGCAGTGACTGGAGAAGTAAAGCCGAAGACCGGGTTCAGTGGCGTGCTTTAGGAGAGGCCTATGTCCAGCAGTGGACTACAATAGGCTGTTAATGATGATGATGATGATCCCAATATGTTGTGTCCAATAGTGCAACCCTATAATCGGACAAAAGCACAGCGGATAAAGGGGTCCCTCAGGGATCCTCTTTGTCTAACTTAGACTTCTCGCTCCTTCTAAATGACCTCCCAAGTGCACTGTCGGACGCGGAAATTTATATGTATGCGGATGACGTTGCCGCAGTTGTTACCGCATCGTCTCTCCCTGAGCTGGAGGCATTGTTGAATTCTACTGCTGAATCACTGCTCTTCTGTTTCTACATGAATGGCCTGATTTTGAACCTCTCCGAGACCCAGTTTGTCCACTTCAACCTCACTGGACGCGCGTGCCAACCAATGGCTGTTTGTGTAAATGGGATTTTCAATTCCCAAACTTCTGAATGCTCTTTCTTGGGTTTTCACGTAGACCAGACTCTAACGTAGACTAAACACATCGACAAACTGTGCGGGCGCCTGAGCGGAGCTTGCTATGCAATAGGTCGTCTGAGCTCAACGATACCGACTGAAGCTGTACGCACGTGTTATTACGCTTTAGTGCAGTTGCTATTTCAATACGGGCTTGAATTTAGGGGACGCGCTTCCGAATGGGAGCGTGTCTTCAGGTTGCAAAAGCGAGCCGTAAGAGCGATTGCACGAGTGGCGAGGGATGAGCCAGCTAAGCCATACTTCATTGAGCTTAGAATAATGACGTTGCCATCGTTGGTGGTACTCAATGTAACGTTGTACGTCCACTGCAACCTTCATTTGTATAACCGTTACGGTGACGTTAATAAACTGCACGTCACAAGACACGCTAACAGATTGTGTCCTGTGAAGCATCGTCTGACGAGGATGGGCAAAACGATGTATGTCATGGGTCCCTTCGTATATAATAGGCTACCACAATTAATTGTTGCCGCACCTACATACGAGTCTTTTAAAAATAAGTTTAAAACTTGGCTTGTCAAGAAGGCATTTTACTCTTACAAAGAATTCATATCCATGAAATTAACATGAAGTTGGACAAATTATATTTAAATTAATTTAATAATAAGTTTACATTTTTATGTAAATTGTATATTTATTACCCAAATATTGACCTGTAAATCCATTTTATCAATAAAGATGTCTACGTCTAAGTCTATGTCTATTTATATTCTTAAGGATATTGTCAGTAAGAAATTCGCTTATGTGATAATAACATTTTTCTAACAATATTTTTTTTAATTGGTTCAGAAATAATTTTTTATCTTGTATAATATTTAGTTTATTAGGGATTTTGTTGTATATTTTTATTACCATTACCTGTGGACCAGATGTGAACATTGTAAGTGATGAGAAAGGAATTTCAAGATGGTTCTGTGTGCGGTTATTGCGTCTAGTTGTATTTATGGTAGTGAACAGCTCTGGGTGTTTTCTAATAAATTTGCATGCTTCAAAAATATAATATGGAGGTAAGAGTTAATATTCCTAGACTTTTAAAATGTGGTTTGCATGTTTCCATATCATCTATATTAGTTAGGATCCTGATGCATTTTTTCTGTAGAATGAATATTTTATCTATATCTGTGCTATTGCCCCAAACTATTGTTTCATAATTTAATCTTACATGTGCAAAGGCATAATAAGCTGAAAGAGATGTTTTTAAATGTGTTACTTTTTTGAACTGTCTGAGAGCGAAAGTGAATGAGGATAATTTAGCCAATAGTTTACTGATATGTGATTTCCAATTGAGGTTGGAGTCAATATCTATGCCTAATAAAGAAGCGGAGTTAACAATGTCTATTTTATTTTGTTTATGATCAAAATTTAAGTTTTCAGGGGCGTTATTGATATGGTTTAAATACTATAATTTTTGTCTTTTTTACATTTTATTCGAGGTTGTGGGATTCTAACCAGCATTTTATTTTATTTAAAGTTTCATTTAATTTATTATTTGCTTCTGTTAGGTCTGTGCAAGGTAGAAGAACGGATACGTCATCAGCAAAGGTAACGCATTTGTTAGGTATTTGTTTTGGAAGATTATTTATATAGATAAGGAACAGTTTGCAACCCTAAACACTCCCTTGGGGGATTGAACCGGTAATAGGTATTGTGTCTGATCTATTTTTTTTTTAATTTCTCCTGTAGTGTAACTTGTGTCATGTATCTCAACTAATTGTGATCGGTTTTTTAAATATGATTCAAACCAACTGTATGCAACTCCCCTGATACCGATACTATATAATTTATTTCATAAAATTTTGTAGTTTACCCCATCATATGCTTTGCTCATGTCGAGCAGCAAGCCAATAGCATATTTTTTTTTGAATTTATTGTGTCTAGTATATAGCTAATGTTGTAGATCGGTTTTTCCTAAAACCATTCTGACAATCATCAAAAATTTCGAATTTTTCGCAGTAAGTATTGAGCCTATTGGCCATGGCAGTTTCAAAAATTTTTGAGGATGTGGGTAGTAGAGCAATGGGGCGATAATTATTAGGATCTGTCTTTTTACCTTTTTTATGTGCTGGTTTTACAGCCTTCTGTAAAAGATTGGTTGATCAAAATTGTGTATGCGATCGTCAGTTCCAATGCACATTTTTTTATTAGACTGGGGGGAATTTCATCTAATCTAAAACTATGTTTTTTTTTTAAATTAGTAATTATTTTATTAGTAATAATTAGTAATTAGTAAGGTAGAGGTTGCCTGGAAGAGATCGCTACAAGCGGTAAGGCCGCTTTTGCTTACTTTTAGTTATAGTATATTGTGCCGTTTTGTGTTTTAATATTGTGTTAATACAAAGTTTATCTATCTTTATATCTATCTATTACATAAATTTCAGTAGGTTCCACTGGTTTCAGAAAAAAGAAGTTACTTGTGGTGGTAGTAAGGTTTGTATGTTGAGTGGATTTAAAGGTAGTACTAGAATTTCCTATAGACACAAAATGATTATTAAGAAAATTTGCTATTGACTTTGGATCACGTACAGTAGTATTATCTTTTCTTATCTATTTATTTGTATATTTTGTTTTATCTTTGGGCTAGATTTATTTGCTTCTTTTTTTATTATATGCCACATAGTTCTCATTTTATTATCAGTTTTATTAAATGTTTTGTATTATAATTCCTTCTTGAAATTAATATTGTTTTCTTTAATATTTTGCTGTAACTTTTGTAATAGTTTTTTAAACTTTTACTCTTTGAGTAATCGAATAATAGTTTAAGCACTCTTTTATTTTGGCAAGATCGTTTTATTTCCTTAGTTAAGTATGTCTTTTTAGGTATTGTATAGGTTTTTTTCAGTTCTTATTGGCATATGTTTATTAAAAAGTTTATTTAGTGTTTCTTGAAATAAGTTATAATTTTCGTTTATGTTATTTTAAAGTTCAAAAATACGAGTCCAATCGATATTTTTCAGGTCTTTTTTAAACGTCTCTATATTTCTGGAGTTAAATATTAGTTTTTTAGAAATAAAGTGTTTTACAGTTTGTATTGTAATTAAAGTTGTAAAAAATATACCTTTGTGATCACAAAATCCTAATTCTTCAACAGCTTGTGATTCTTTAACATTGAAATTTAAAAATATTAAATCTATACATTTTGATTTATTACCTTCAATCCTAGTAGCTTCCTTGCCAATCTGATGAAAGTTATGTTTAAGCATAAGCTCTTTTCACTGTTTTTTACATTTTTGTTTGTCAAGAAGTCTACATTGAAATCTCCCGTTATTATGATATTTTTATTCCTATCTTTATTTGAGATCATATTTAATAAATTCTCTATGCTACAAAAAAATGTGTCTTTTTCTCTTTTACTGTATGGCTAGTAAATATTAATTAACAAAACATTAATTTTCGGAATTTCTACTGCGCATATTTCAAATATCATTTCAAGTAAAAGTACATTTATATCTTGCCGGTCTTTGTATTCTAATGTTTCTCTAACTAATATACAAACACTACCTCCAGCATGATCTACACGCAAAATGATGAGGCTACATTGTAGCCATTTACATTAAACATTTCGAGTTTACCTTTACTGAGCCAGGTTTCTGTAATACTCATAGCATGTATATCTAGTTTATCTTCTAGGAGATCTTCTAGCAGGTACATTTTATGATTTATACTAAAAGTGTTCTGAATATATACACAGAAATCATTATCAATATGCGTGTTAGGTACAAAAGGGATGGTTGGTGATTTTCGTACTTATTTGAGTTGTTCTTGTTTCTTCCACTGATAGTTGTGAGACCGGAGAAAACTGCTGGTGGGGAGGCCGTTGCAAAGTAGTGGGTCTTGTAACATTTTTTTCTAACTGATTTTCCAGGTTTTTTGTCCCATCATCTTCTTTAGTAGATTTTATAGTCCTCACCTCTTTTCCGTTGATAAACAGTTTTTGATTTTTGATGATAACATGTTGGCCTTTTTGTCTTGCAAAATGTAGTGCTTGTTTTAATTCTCTTTTTTCTTTTAGTTCAGTTTGACTTAAAATTCAGTAATATTAAAACTTCTATAGTATTCTCAGTAATATTAATATTAAAATTTGTTCAAGCCTTTCTTTAATTTACTTGTTTGTAACTTCCCGCGCGTATTTTATTTAAAGTCGTAGGGTTACCTTTACATTCATAATTTATATTTTTTTGCCTACGATTCAGTCTGCTACTTCCTTTTCCCTTTCCTTTCCCACTCACATACTGAAGATGAAGAAGAAAGAGATAACAACATCAGCGAATCGTACCTCAAGTTGGCAAACCTGTGAAGACAAATTTAAATAATAGCAACACCGTGCTTTTGACAGCAAGGAAGATAACCTTGTTTCCGCTCTCGCCATTAAGATTTTGCAGCTGCAGCGTGCCGTAAAATATAATAAATTAGTTAATAATTGTGTAGCTACACCAAAAATCATAAATAATTAGAAATCAGCCTGATTAACAAATGTAAGGCAGAAAAATACAAAAAACCAGTGTTCTAGTGAGAGGATTGCAGTGATAAGAAGGGATCGCAAGAGAAAAAGATTCAAACAAGATTCAAGCTCTGAACCACCTAGATATCAAATCTTAGGTTAATTATCTAAGAAAACATTACCGCTTTATTTTTTGATAAGTATAAAACTCACGGTACGTTTTATAACCTCATCAACCCGCTTTGTTTCTTATTTACGTCGCGCTGTTACAGACTCCCGCGTTGCATTTTAGGTATATAATTGCTATTCTAACCGCTTTATTTTTTGATAGGTATAAAACTCACGGTACGTTTTATCACCTGATCAACCCGCTTTGTTTCTTATTTACGTCGCGCTATTATTGACTCCCGCGTTGCATTTTAGGTATATAAATGCTATTCTAACCACTTACCGCTTACCTATATTGGTGATTACAAAGTTTATTTTCGTGAACCGCTATTTGTTTACACTTCGTGAACACCGCTATACCGCACGTTAGGTATTTGTCTTTTTCTAAAAAGTAGGTACTTGTGCTACAAGTCAATTATTGTTTTTGTTTGTTGCGAAGGTGAAGTTGTTTATAACTACATACCTAAATACTAAAGAAGCATTTGCCTGATTATCCCATTCTCATTGTTTGCCCGGGTGCCTACCTGTTTTATACTCAAGTGTCAAATACATTATGTTGTAGCCAAATTCGGCTTGTTATTAGATATATAAGTAAAGAATACCTACTTCTTTATAACCGCGAAAAGATTTACGCATTATTTTGTTAAACTAACATTATTTTGTCCGCATTAGTAAGCTATATTTGTTACATTTCAATACATAGTTCTATTCTTTGTTTTTCATAATGGCCGCTAAAATAGCTGCATTAGAAGTAAAAAACAATGCTATATTCGCTCGTTTAACCAATCTTCATGACACTTCTCAAAAGATACCTCTTATTGTTACCGGACTTAGATCTTCTGAGTTATTCATGTCACAGACTGAAACATTACAAGTTATTCGCAAAGAGTTTATTAAAAATTTAGATGAAATTAATGAGCTCAATTTCCAAGAAAACCCAGAACATAAGTTTAATTATCAGTCTCTCAATTCATTTGAAGACATTTATGCTAGCGTTCAAAGAGTTCGTTCCTGCATTTTGGCTAAAATGCCACAACAAAATCATAATTCTGACAATGGTAATGTTGCGCGTCCACATGTCAAGTTGCCTCCAATTAATATTCTTTCATTCGATGGAAAGATGGAAAACTGGCCATTGTTTTATGAGTCATTTAAAGCGAATATTCATTTAAATAAATCCCTTACTAATGCTCAGACAGTTCAATATTTAACTGGGAAATTAACTGGAGCCGCTTTGAAAATAATTGCCGGCATCATTCCATCTGGTGAAAATTACTCTTCAATTTGGGAAAGTTTAGGAAAGAAATATCAAGATTACAGAGCTTTAGAGTGTCATTACTTATCAATTCTTTTCAATATCAAGCCCTCTACAAACAATTCCTCATCTTTAAATTATTTTGTGGAATCATTTAATGCTGCCGTTTCAGCACTGGAAAATCTAAAAATTGATGATTTTAAGGACTTCATTTTGCTGAACCTGGCGATGCGCAAGCTTGATACTAACACTGCTCAAGCATTTGAATCACATGTAAGAGACAAAGACATGTCCACTTATACAGAGCTAGTTGAATTTATATGATGATGGCGCCACTTACGCCACAGTAACATCGTCTACGTACATTCTTATGATTAATAATAACAAAAGTTCAGTAAAATAAATAATGTGTAGTAAAATCGATTCTATATTTGATAACTACCGTGTACAAGTGTTTGTGGAAAAATTCCATCGTAATTGAGTGAATTATCAACTATGATCATGATGTGACTCAAGTTGTGAGATAAAATACAATTTTAAACATATCCGTACAGAAACAGTGCACAGAACTATTCTTTATTACAAAAAGTGACCATATTGATGAAAACATTTTGTGGAATATCCTTCAATACACAAAAACTGGCATTTTTGTTGCGGTATGTACGTTGAATTATTTGAATTCGAAAGAACGGAATGTAAACAAAGCGCATGATCACCAATCAGCTGTCCACAAGGTATGCTGCGATTTATGTAGCACAACGACATCTGTATCTTTATTTGTGAACTTAATGATTGAGCGCCATCTATGAATAAAGTGCGGAACTACTTGCTTGAAGGTATACAGTCGCATTGATTGTAATAGCCTTGCTATCAGTGTGGAACTTACGTACATCACTCAGCTGCGTAGTACAATAATCATCTAACAGAGGGAGCTACTATCAAAAATGGCGCCAACTTTGAAACCCTGCTGTAAGTGTAGTAAAAAGGTAGAAAAGTTCAACTTTCTCACCTGTTGCACTTGCACGAAAACGTTCCATCTAACATGTGCAAGAGTGACAATAGAACGATACAATTATATGAGACAAGACAGAAACAATGATCGGCGTTTCACTTGGAGGTGTAATGTTTGCTGTAGGATACGGACTGATGTAAGACCTCAACAAAAAAGAAAAGGCTCTATAACCGCAATTAAAGATGACAAACACTCGTCCCGCTCTAACCCAGTAAGTACAGAGCCCACACCTGTTCAGCCCATCGAGATGCAAACAATACAGCCAAAACAGGCAGAATACCACATTCCCAGTCGCACAAACCAATCTACTGCCAGTACTTCTAGAATATCACCTCTAACATCGGGGCCATCGGGGCAACACTTTCATTTGACGGCAGGAGATGAAAATGCAGACGACATTTCAGGAGCGAGTAAAATATGTGTAAACGTGCCAGTTTTCAATTCCTTCGATTCGTTGTCTACAAACGAGACTGACTCTACAAATAATACTTCCTTTGATAGCTCCGATTTCAAATCTTTTACCCAGGCAAATAGAAGCTGTCCGGAATTGAATGACAACCTTTTTTTGCATGAAAAATTAATAGAATTAAAGAAAAAGTTGTCTGAGACTAATGCGAAACTGAAAGCGGCAAATAAGTTAATAGATAAATACTTGATTGAGAATGCAGAACTTAAAAAACAGGTTTTACATTATAAATCTAAAGTAGATAGATTGAACAGAATATGCACACCTATTTCAACGTGTAAATCTAAAACCAAAAAGGAAAATGCAATGACGAAAACCAGCGCTTTAAATAAACGAGATCTCATCCCACACTTCGCATCGACCCCTCGGAACACCTCTGCAACGTCAAAAACCATGTTAACAAACCAATCCCCTATCGCAAATAATACTAGATATGAGTATCAAGATCTGGAATGTAACGAGAAATTTCGCTTTGACAAGAATCGAAAAAACAAAATATGCATTTTGAGTACCGATCGTAAGAACAAGGTTTTGCAGACAATGGAGTCGGAATTACCAAATGCAATCTTATGCCACTTTCTTGTACCAGGAGGAGGCCTTTATCAATTGTTGGATGAAATGGATAACAAGATTAAAGACTACACTATGGAAGATTTTTGCATCATTTTCGTAGGAGAGAATGACCTGCGGACTCACTGTAATTATCAAGATCTGGTAGACTACATTAGGGAACAACTAACACCTATACAACACACCAATTTAATTTTTTGTCTACCGAATTATAACTGCAAATCGAGTAATTTAAGATATAACCAGAGAGTAGAAATTTTCAATAACTTATTGTATAGAGACAATTTGGAGCACGAATATGCATATGTTATTGACACCAATTGTAGGATTAAATATACACCATCATTTTTCGAGCCTCTAAGTGGCCATATAAATAATAGAGCATTTAAAATTATTTGCAAAGACATTTGTGAATTGATATTTAGTATAATTAATTATAATTGTGATACTAAGGAAACTGAGCAAAACACAGATATAATCTCTCAGGAACGCTCTTTTGATTCTAAGCATTTTTTATGAGTAACAATAACGATGTACTAAAAATCATGCATCAAAACATAAACGGTTTTTTAAGTAAGAGGGATCTTTTGGATATGACTATGTGTGGATTGTATGAAAGGAATAAAATGTCGATGGATTTAATTTGCCTAACTGAAACAGTTATACCTAGACATCACGAAAGTAACATGATTATGTCAGGCTATAAACTAGGAACATCATTTTGCAGAAAGTACAAAGCACGTGGGGGCATAGGTATTTTTCATAACCATAATATGGAGGTCAGGGAGTTACCATTTGTTAAAGATATGGGAGTCGAGTTACATTTTGAATGCTGCGGATTGGAATTAATTACCTATAACATAATTTTAATTTGTATCTATCGGATCCCAGAAGGATCACTTAAGATTTTTTTTGATAAATTAGACGATTTATTAAATAGTATTAAAAAAACCACGAGGAAACGCGTAATTTTAACAGGGGACTGGAATATTGACACTTAAGTAGCAACAAAAAAATCTAGACAACTTACGGAGGCGCTGGAAAGTCACAATATACAACTACATATGAAGGACCCAACACGTATAAAAACCTGCATTGACCATTTCGCGAGCAATATTAAGGCTGCTGTAGGAGAGACGTTGCCTTTGGGTTTATCTGACCACAACACCGCTCAGGTTTTAACTGTGCCAATAAAGAAAAGAGTAAAAACTAGGAGAGAATGGTATGAAACCAAAAGGGATTTACACTCAGATAACATAAATAAGTTTAAATATTATGTAGGAAAATACCCGTGGTCTGAATTTCTTCAAGAAAATAACACCCAGAACGTTTTTACTGCAGTCCATGAGGAGTTACAGCTCCTTTATAACTTATGTTTCCCTAAATCAAAAATAAAAATTAGTAATAAACCAAACGCACAGCTGAAGTGGCTATCAAAAGGCCTAAAGAGGTCATGTTTCAGGAAAAGACAATTACGAATGTCACAATATACACGTAAAAATAAAATAGCCAAGAAGATATATAAAAAATATAATAAATTACTAAAAAAGTGTATACATACAACACAAAAAATTCACAACGGTAAATATATACACGCGGCTAAAAATAAAGGTAGAGCAACCTGGAATCTAATAAATAGTAAAGATAACAATAATATTAATAAACAAATAATTGAGAATATTACTGTTGAAAATTTAAAAATAAGTGACCCTATTAAAATTGCGACATTCTTTAATAATTATTATATCGGTTTGACAAATAAAAATGAGACTAAAACGATCAAATACGATTTCAAATTAATTAATAAAAATGACTCTAGTATATATTTTTTACCTACAGATGAAAATGAAATTATTAAAATTATAAAATCGCTGAATGACACCAAATGTACTGGATACGATGATTTGAGCACTAAGGTGATTAAGGCATGCGCAGTTGAGTTGGCACCTTTGCTTGCGTATATGGTAAATTTGTCCATAACTTCAGGTGTATTTCCGGCGATTTTCAAAGTTTCAGTTGTGAAGCCTTTATTTAAAAAGGGGGAACGTGATGTCATGAAAAATTATCGTCCTGTCACACTCATACAAGTGCTCTCGAAAATATGGGAAAAGGGCATACATGTAAGACTAATTTCATTCTTTAATAAGTTCAATGTGATAAGATCAGAACAGTTTGGCTTCCTAACAGGGAAGTCCACGTCTCAAGCATGCTTTGAACTTGTTAGAGAAATCTCTACGTGTATGGACAAACGGGTGGCTGTGGCGGCCGTATTTTTTGACATGACCAGCGCGTTTGATTTTGTCAGTCACAAATTGCTTTTGGAGAAACTTGAGCTGTATGGTATTCGAGGTACAGCTTGTGACTTAATAAAAAGTTATTTGTCTAAAAGGTCTCAGTGTGTTGTAGTGAACAATTTTAACGAGGGCTCAGAGTATGTAGAGTATAAATCAGAATTTAAAAATAACGACGTAGGCGTTCCTCAAGGGAGTATCTTAGGCCCGCTTTTATTTATACTATATATAAATGACCTGCCAGCCGTAACATCTCATCAGTGCATTATGTTCGCGGATGACTTGTCGATAGTCATTTCAGATAAGCCAAACGTAAATTATAATACAGAAATAAATGAGACAGTTAAAAAAATAATAGAGTGGATGGAATGTAACAATCTACGGGTAAAACTGACCAAAACCACATTCCAACAATTTTACAATAAAAATAGAACACCCCTTAAAATATGTGTTTCATATAACAATAACGTAATAGAAGAGTCCTCTGTCACAAAGTTTCTGGGTATAACGCTTGATTCACGTCTCACATGGAAGGACCAAGTCGATGTGTTGTGCAAAAGAATCAATAGATTTACATATGCTCTTTTTCGACTTAAGAAGATTTCCGATCTGAAAACAGCCTTGACCGCATATCATGGGTACGTTTGCTCAGCTCTAAGATACGGGTTAGTGATGTGGGGTTACTCGGTTGACATAGAGAGAGTCTTCGTCATACAAAGGAAGTGTGTAAGATCTATGTGTGGTCTTGGTCCAAGAGACTCTTGTAGACAACATTTTGTTAATTTAAAAATAATGACGCTACCGGCAATGTATGTGTTCGAAATATGTATGTTTGTAAAGTGTAATCTAAATTTATTTAAAGTAAAAAAATTCAGTTGTTCCACGAGATACCCTAACCGACTTGTAGTACATCAGCACTCCACAACTTGTTTTGCAAGAAATAGTTTTAACATGTGTGTTAAAATATTTAATTGTCTCCCTGAACATATAAAAAATCTTTGTAAAAAGCAGTTCAAATCAAAATTGTATAAAATATGTACAGACAATTGTTTTTATAGTGTAGACGAATTTATTGATTTTATGACTAAAACGGAATGATATTATATTTTTATTTTTATACTAATTTATTGACATGTTTATTAATTTTTAAATTTATATTATTATCATTGATTTTTTTTTGTATATTTTTTAGATACTGGACATAAATATTGTAAATTCAATTTAAAATTTGCATGCCAGCTGCTGGCGCAACATGCATGATCTCTCTTAACTATACCATCTGTTTATATGTACCATGTTTGCTTGCAAATAAAATTTCTTATTTCTTATTTCTTATTTCTCTATACATACTCAAGTTAAGATATTAGACAGAACTAGTTCAATTTCATACTGCGTTTCGACTCCAGTGGAACCTCACCATAATAACAATTTCAAGCGAGCCCCGCGCCATACTTACCAAACTCAAACCTTTTTAGCAAGCGATGGTAAAGTGGAACCTTGCTTAATGTGTAACAAAAGTGATCATCAGCAGTTGTACAAGTGCCCAGAGTTCAAGTCTCTCACAACTAAAGGTCGTTTTGACCATGTTAAATTCAAACGTGGATGCATCAATTGTTTGTCCATGACTCGTACTTCTTCATTATGCAACTCGAATTTCTCTTGTAAACAATGTAGACTGTTTCATCACACATTATTGCATATGGATGTAAAAAAAAATAACGCGCCTATTGCACCCCGTTCACAATACACAAAACCCGCCTCTGGGAATGATAATTTTGTCGCTTCACCGCAGCCGCATCAGTCTTCAGACAAAGCTTCAGGCAATGTGCGTTTATGTGCGGACGCTTGTATTCCAACGGATTTGATAAATAATAATGATACTATTTTGCTTTCAACCGCTCAGGTGAATGTCCAAAATAATTACAAACAAAATGTTTCAGTCAGATGCTTAATTGACAATGCCTCACAGGATAATATAATAAAATCTGCATGCTGTGAGCAGCTTAATTTAAAAATTATTCCGCTTCAAAATTCATGTATTAAAGGAATTGGATCTTCATCCCAAAGTTCAATTATGCGTGAGCTCTAAAGACAAGAAGTATTCATACAATATTGTTGCTTTGGTTCTTGATAAGTTAACAGACCACATGCCTTCTGAATACATTGACACTTCAGTGGTGCAACATTTGATGGACCTACCGCTTGCAGACCCACTTTGGCATATTCCGGGTGAGGCCGAATTTATTCTTGGTGCCAGGCTATTCCCGCATTTATTACTCGGGAGCAAAATTATGAAACCTTCGGCACCATCTGCGATTGAGACTGTTTTTGGTTTTATTTTGACAGGTGATGTACCTATCACCACCAATAAGCCTACTTTTTCAAAATCAACCAAATCAACCTTCTTCACATGCTCGAGTGATGGAGGAATAGGTGATCGCTATGATGAATTACGCATGGATAAAACTCTTACAAAATTTTGGAAAATTGAGGAAAAACCTCCAAACGTTTTTTCAGTCCAGAGGAAACTCAGTGTGAAAAAATTTACACCTCAACTGTGTCACGCGATGCTGATGGTCGCTATTGCACTGCTTTAACTTTCTGCCGCGATCCTTCTAAATTAGGTGACTCTCGCTCCGTCGCTGTTCGCAGATTGTACTCATTGGTGCGTAAGCTGCAAGATTCTGAGCTGAGAGCCAGCTTCAATGAAGTGATACAGGACTACCTGGCTAATGATTTTATCTCAGAAGTCTCACCAGACACAGCTGATTATTCCACAGGTTATTTCATTCCCATGCATGTAGTCGTTCGGAGTGACAGAGAAACTACTAAAGTTCGTCCCGTTCTGGATGCCAGCAGCAGATATTCTTCACACTGGTCCCAATCTTCAAGCTGATATTTTTACTCTTTTGATTAATTTCCGCTTGTTCGAGATAGCCTTAGCCGCTGATATAAAACAAATGTAACTTAGAATTTTAATAAACCCTGAGAATCGCAAAAATCAAAAGATTTTATACCGCTTTGATACGTCGCAGCCTATTCGCGAGTTTCAATTCAACCGAGTCACTTTCGGCTCTGTAGCCCTTTCTTAGCTATGCGAACTGTGCGACAGTTAGCTAGCGATGAACGCGACAAGTACCCGCGCGCCGCTGATGTAGCTTCACACGAGTTATATATGGACAATTTAACGACTTCTGTACCTACAATACACGAAGGAAAAACGCTCGCTATAGAACTCATTGAGTTATTCCAATCTGGTGGGTTTCACCTAACCAAATGGGCTAGTAATTCCCCTGAAATATTAAAGTCTGTACCGCAGTCAAATCGCGCTGCTATTGAATTTTCTGACAACGCGAACATGAAAGTTTTAGGCCTAAAATGGCTCCTCGCTCAAGACATATTTACGTAGTCGGTCCCAAAGTTCTGTCACTGGCATATTATTTTTGAATTTAGAACACGGATTTGGAAAAGTTTTATTGCATTCTGTTTTTGAATGTTTAACAATTATTTTAAAACAATAAATAATCATTTGGCGCGATTTTTCACGATGGAGTGGACTTTGAAAGAAAACCGAATAGCAGTTTTGGCGTTGCGTCGCTGTGGGCACTCGCCGAGTACCATTTTCAAGTTGCTCAAAAAATTGAAAATAACGCTTAGGTTTGGGTATCGTACTATAACTAGGTACACTGAAGTCTCTAGTGTTGAGGACAAAAAAAGAACTGGCCGGCCTCGCTCCGCCAGAACACCAGCAGTGATCAAAGCGATCAAGGAGCGCATACGAAGAAATCCTGTCCGAAAACAGAAACTTATGGCTTTGCAGATGAAGGTTAGTAGAAAAACAGTCAAAAAGGTTTTAAACGAAGACCTTAAGCTGCGAGCATACAAAAAAA
This sequence comes from Keiferia lycopersicella, assembly GCA_029255805.1. Taxonomy (NCBI): domain Eukaryota; kingdom Metazoa; phylum Arthropoda; class Insecta; order Lepidoptera; family Gelechiidae; genus Keiferia; species Keiferia lycopersicella. Next base: position 403,686 of record JARACZ010000047.1, on the reverse strand, counting down.
AGAGTGGGCACTTACTTAATGCCCGTTAAAAAGAAATTAGACTCAAAAGATCTCGGGTGTTGTTAAAACGGTACGCGAAAAACCGGCACCGCGATATACTTTTTACAGACGAAAAAATTTTTGATATAGAAGAAAAGTATAATAAACAAAACGATAGAGTGTACGCTACCAGCTCTGAAGAAGCAGGAAACAAAGTTCCGCGGGTGCAACATGGGCATCATCCCTTTCCAGTCATGGTCTGGTTAGGAGTCTCCTACTATGGGCCAACTGAGGTTCATTTTTGCGAAAAGGGGGTCAAAACCAGCGCAAAAGTGTACCAAGAGACGGTTTTGGATCGGTACGTCAAAGACCTGCCCAACACACTATTTTCAGGACATCACTTTGTATTCCAGCAGGATTCTGCGCCCGCTCACAAAGCCAGGACCACTCAAGCCTGGTTTGAACGTCAAAACATTGAGTTTATAAGACACGAAGATTGGCCTTCCTCCAGTCCGGACCTTAATCCTCTGGACTATAAAATTTGGCAGGTCTTAGAGAGCAAGGTCTGTGCTAAGCCCCATAAAAATTTGGAGAGTCTGAAGTCAGCCATAGTTAAAGCAGTCGCTGAAATCGACATGGATATGGTGCGTGCTGCGATAGACGACTGGCCGCCGCGGTTGAAGGCCGTTGTTAAAAGCAAGGGAGGTCATTTCGAATAGTTTTATGTTATTTTGATTCTTCGATGATTGTATTTTTAATTGATATATAAATTTTTAAAAACGGATTGGTACTTTTTATTTTATCAGTATTTTCATATATGACAGAACTTTGGGACCGACTACGTACTTTTTCAACTTCTCCTACACAGGAAAATTTCACCAAGCGGACCATTCTCTCCACCATCGCCCGTTTATGGGATGTTTTGGGCTTCGCTGCCCCTGTGATATTGTTCGCCAAACTCTTAATAAAAGAATTATGGTCATTAAAAGTAGATTGGGATGATCCTTTACCTGAAAATATACTTTCATCATTTAAAACATTTAACGAGCAGTTGCCTCTTCTTTCTTCATGTAAGATTCCACGTCATTAAGGTGTACGTCAGAGTTGTAACACCAACATAATGCATTCGCAGATGCTAGTCTGAAGGCGTACGGATGCGTAGTGTACACACGACAGACACGTTACTGACAGTAAAGGAAACATGCAGGTTAATTTAGTTTGCGCAAAATCGACAGTTGCACCAGTCAAAGTAGTGTCGCTGGCGAGACTTGAATTATGCGCTGCAGTTCTTATGTCAAAACTAGTTCGCTTGATAAATGAAACCTACAGCGCTCGCACCACAATCAACAACATTTATGTATTTTCTGATTCAAAGATAGCGCTTTCATGCTTGCTTGCTTGGATTAATTCCTTACCGCATAGATGGGATATCTATGTTAGCAACCGCGTTGCATAGTGTCACGAAAATCTTGATCCACGTCATTTCTACCACGTCAGTGGTATAGAAAATCCTAGCGATTGTCTTTCACGAGGTCTCTTACCTGAGCAATTATTGTCTCATCCATTATGGTGGCAAGGCCCCTCTTGGCTTGTTTCTCCCGTGACGAGTTGGCCAATAACGCCTTTTGTCCCTGAGCCATGTGAAACTTTACCTGAATATAAAATGAAATCACTTGTTGCCTCTACATCCAATACAGCTTCAGGTCTGTTGTATGACCTTACTAAAAATACTCTTCATCGAGTAAAATACTTCGCATCGTCGCTTATATTCTAAAATTTGCTAGAATTTTACCTCGCAGTTTTCAACTATCCGCTTCTCAGCTTACCACAGCTGAAAAATATGTTTTCCGTGAGGTGCAAAACCACAACTTTTCTCAGATAAAACAAGATATAATAGCCAAGAAACTTATATCTTCACCGCTTCGAAAGCTTGATTTCTTCATCGACGAATATAACATTATACGTATTGGTGGGAGGCTTTCAAACAGTAACTTACCGTTTGAAGCTCAACATCCTATGCTGTTACCTAAACATGACCATGTTACACATACTCTAATTGACTATTATCACCGCTTACATTGCCATACTTATGCTAATGTTTTAAATTCTTTACTACGTCAAAAATATTGGATTTTGTCTGCGCGAAATGTCATTAGGCAACGAATACATGCCTGTAACTCTTGCTTCAAAAACTCTCCGTCCCACCTTTATACAAAAATGGCGGATCTAACGTCTTATTGGGTTCAAGAAGCTAAAGCTTTCGTTCATACAGGGGTAGATATGGCCGACCCTCTAAATATAACTGTCAAAAGACAAAGAGGACAAAGAAGTCAAAAGGCATACATATGTTTATTTCATCACCAAAAATATAGTCACCAAAGCAGTTCATATAGAACTTGCTGTTGATCTTTCTACTGACGCCTTTCTTTCCGCTTTTACACGGTTTATATCCCGAAAAGGCTCTGTAGCTCATATGTACTCCGATAATGTAACCAACTTTGTTGGTGCCAAGACAAAAATAAACGAACTACTTACAGACCGTCATATTGAATGGCATATGATTCCGCCTCGCTCTCCGCATTTTGGAGGACTGTGGGAGTCCAATATCAAAAGTGTTAAACTACACTTATACCGCGTAATTGGGTCACAAATACTGACATACGAGGAACTATTAACTGTTTTGATTCAGAGAGAAGCAATTTTGAATTCTAGACCGCTCTGCATTTTATCTGAGGACCCTTTCCCAGAGCCACTTACACCCGCTCATTTCATTATGGCTTCTCCATTAAATTATTTACCTACTGCGCCTATATCAGAGGAAACCAGAACTCTGCGTTATCGCAAAGAATTACTCGATCAAATGGTTCAGAGTTATTGGAAAAGATGGAGATTTAAATATCTTCATTCGCTGCAAGTGAGACAGAAGTGGCTTACTGACACGGACAATATTAGAATCGGCACTGTAGTACTGATACATCAAGATGACATACCCCCTCTCAGGTGGCCTTTGGGTGTCATACAGGAGGTTTTTCCTGGTGGAGATGGTAGAGTGCGTGTTGCTACTTTGCTGAACAGCAACTACTTTGCTGAAACGACCTATCGTTAAACTTTGCCCTTTACCTTCGCAATAATTTAATTTAATAAATTGATTAAAATATAGGTAGCGTAGGTAGATAAGATAAAAATATTTTTTTTTTGTAAGTTAAATTCAAACTGTATTTCTTTTGATAATACTATGTATTATCAAGGCCGGGAGGATGTTCCCGCCTTTCTTTAATTTACTTGTTTGTAACTTCCCGCGCATATTTTATTTAAAGTCGTAGGGTTAACTTTACATTCATAATTTATATTTTTTCGCGTACGATTCAGTCTGCTACTTTCTTTTCCCTTTCCTTTCCCACTCACATACTGAAGATGAAAAAGAAAGAGATAACAACATCAGCGAATCGTACCTCAAGTTGGCAAACCTGTGAAGACAAATTTAAATAATAGCAATACCGTGCTTTTGACAGCAAGGAAGATAACCTTGTTTCCGCTCTCGCCATTAAGATTCTGCAGCTGCAGCGTGCCGTAAAATATAATAAATTAGTTAATAATTGTGTAGCTACACCAAAAATCATAAATAATTAGAAATCAGCCTGATTAACAAATGTAAGGCAGATTAATACTAAAAACCAATGTTCTAGTGAGAGGATTGCAGTGATAAGAAGGGATCGCAAGAGAAAGAGATTCAAACAAGATTCAGGCTCTGAACCTCCATTCACAAGAGACGATCGCTCCAAAGCTTCAGGTGAGTTCCATTCCTTTGTCTTGCATATTTTTCATCATCTCACTCCTATAGCAAGACCAAATCTTACCAACTAGCAGACTGAATTTTCTTTCATTACTTTACCGCGAGACAGTCCATAATACATTTTCATGATTTTTCTATATCCGCATGATACAAAATTCCTTTAAGTATGTTGAGTTTTGGATTAAATATTTTCTTAGTCTTTTATTGGTCAATTTAATTTTGACAGGTCTTTTTCTGCTCAGCTTTCCTATTATTGTTATATCATCGAGATGTTCAGCTACATTTATGTTAAGTAGATCTTGGAATATATTTATAATTTTGTTTGAAACATCGTCTTCTGCTTCCCAGTAGTTTATTTGCAATCCGTGTAAAACAATAGTTTTGTCATTTTTTTCCGGAGTTTGAATTGGGAATAAGTTAGGCTGCCAAGTCTTCATCTTTGTAAGTTCTTTTTGCACATTACAATTTTAAGTTTTTAGAGTTTGGTATTGCTGATCTAAAAGGGATATTCTGGAATTTATGGTTTCTATATCTTGTTTCATATTTTTTTGTACGGCAACCACAGCTTCAAAATTTATCTTGCAATTTATTTTTATGTCTTCTACTGCTTTGGCTATTTCATTTTGAAAAGATTCTTTAATTGCATTTATTATTTGATCATTATTTTTTGCTAAAATTGATAAGAGATGTTTCATGGTGAAATTTTCATCTTTAGGTAATATTGTTTCGTTTTGGCTTTTAGGGCTGTTGAACAGTAATGTATCGCCTTGTGGTGACAAGGTTGATGAGTCATCAGAAGAAAAATATTATTCATTTAATTCTAGATTATCCTTCAGAATTTGGTTTGTTATGCAATATGGGCATTTCCAGGTAAGTTTGTGTTCTTTTGTCATGGTATTATTAAATCTCCACTCACTTAGTTTAGCACAGTCTAGATCATATTTTAGGTAACACTTTGAGCATTTCATAAATCTTTTGTTGAGTTTCTGGCAACATTTGTCGCATAATGCTACCTCTTTTTTATCAGTATCTATGATGTGGCCCGATATGTATGTATGTTTAGGTGATGCATTAGGATTAATAGTTTGCTGGCTTGGCTGCAAGGTTTTTGTTGAAGCAGGTTTTGGTATTTTAGACTGTGGTGATAGATTGAGAATAGGGCTTTTATTTTGTTTTGGTGCTTTTTCTTCGGCTTTTTTGGTCTTGTGGTTTGTACCCTGAGGCTTTTTTTTTTTGGAATTGATATGGCCTGTGAGTTTGAAATATCATAACAATTCTGACATTTCCAGTTAGTTTTTTCTGCAGTAGTCATGAGGTAGAACTTTTTCCCGGTGTTGGCACATTGTGTATCATAATGCTTTTGACAGTCACAGCATAACAGCATCTGCCTACCTTTTATCTCTATGTGGCAGTTATTGCAGCAACGTTTTGCACCTATTTTTTCCATTTTTGACCACGAACACTTTGGCGGTTTATATTTTGAGGTTATTTTTTCTGGTACTAACGATATCCTCTGTTTTTATGTAAAATATCACTATATATGTACACTGGTTAACTACGAAGCAAGTTTTAGTTAAACTCAATGGTTTTTGCCACACGAATCAACGTTTTTTAGGAGTGGAACGGTTTTGTGTACAAGGTGGCGTCATTTTCTTGATTTCTTCGGGTAACTAGTTTTTCTGTTGTAGATAACGCTTGTACTTATTAATCGGAACAATATTAATTGTTTTCGCGGAGGATTTGTATAGAACTACTTGAAATTTACATTTTAATTTAATTTTTAAGAAATGCAAATATTTTTTTTTTGACAGTCGGGGTGCGTTCGCATGTTTTTCCAATTCCTTTCCTTTGCACCATTTCAAATAAAAAAAGGTCTTCAAAAAATTATTTTAAATGTTTGAAATCGCTTTTTTCCATTGTTTTGACTAAGTTATCAAGACTTTAATTAAAAAAATTGAAAGAATCAATGAACTTAATTTGTGCGACATTTTCTCCTTCAATGGTATTAATTTTGTAAAACAAATATATTTTTCCTTGTTTCTTGGTATAAGCTTGATTCTGCTAGCTATGTGAGAAAGTTCATAAATAAACAAGTGACTGTCATAACCAGCAAGATTGTGAAATACAATTGGAATAAAAGGACAATTCTTCGCTTTTAGGTTACAAATGCTATGAGCTGGACCTCGATACTTGCCTGTAAAATGGTCATGATCTTTTACAATTATCATTACTTTCAAATTTATTTTTAAAAATATAACACTCAGTACTCAGATTAAAAGAATTTAATTCATCATCTGTCAGTAGAATCATGCTTCTGTTAACAGAAAATATTTCGTGTAATCGAACTACATCGTTACTCGAGGTCGCTCGTTGGTATTCCATCATGGCGGGTCGTGTATTCGTTATAATTTGATATTTCTTGTTCATTTGAGTGTTTGGTGAATAATTCTGATAGTGTATGAAGCAACAAACTATTCTGATAGTGATCATTAAATGGGAAATTGTAATTAATGCATATATTCGGCATTGTGCAATAGTGACGAGCGGTCTCCACGTGGTGCAGAAAATTTTACTATCGAGTTTTTTATACTACATAGTAAGATTTTCAAGATCACTGTGTTGTGGACTCTCCCTCGGCGTAATGCCACTTAACTTTACATCACTTTGACTAACCTTACCGACGACTTGACTACTTTGACATTGGCAAAATACATCTCTACCTATGAGATGTGACGCCAGAACTTAAAAGAAAAAAAAAATACATCGATACTCAAGCATTCTAAAATTTTTTTTGAACAATACCTCTATAGGAGACAAGAGTGTTAAGCTCTGGATGGGAACCACAACAAATATAGTAAGCAAAACAAGTAGCTTCATGAACTTGCATATTTTCCACGAATAAAGATTTATTTTTATCAGAATATTCTCGTAATAAGCACTCGAAGTCACCATAAATGACTATCGGTATTTTTTGAGTTCTTTCAAAATTTGAAAATGTAAGCTTTGTTCCACTTTCAGGCAAAATTGTTTAGACTCTTGCACATTTATTATTAGTTAATTTTTCTTTAGTGTCAAATTACAAGAAGAATTCATCACATAAATGTATCTTGGATCCATGCTTTGTAACTTGTTTATGAACAAGTTTCTCAAAGTCTTTAATCAAACAAAAGTGGCTTTTATCTCCATCAGTAATGTATAACAAGTTAACATGATGTAACTTTCTCTTTGTTGATTTGTATAATGGACCTGTTACTATATTTTTGTGATCGACTCCATAAATTTTCACACTTACAGTATCATTATTCATTTCAAAATTCCGAATATCTTCAAAACTAGGAGGGAAAGACATATCAGAAGTATTGAGCAATTTTGAATAGTGAGGATATGAAGATTTGGATTTTGAATTGGATTTTGTTTTGCGGGATACATGTGTGCTACAATACACCAAAGGAAACAATGAGAATCGTCATTACAAATATTTAGACATGACTTTGGATTTACAATACGCTTTGGTAAAGACAAGTATATTCCAGCTCGCAAGGGATTGTATTTAACTATATTCAATTATAAATGACTGGTTGACTGAATTGCCCATCCTGATTCGGACATTTCAAAGTCTATTGATTTAGAAACCAGCTTATCTGAAAACTCTTTATTCCAAAACGACGTGTCTGTGCTTTGAAGTACTACTTCATATTTCGTATTACAAGATTTCAGAGATTTTTCATTATTTTTTTAAAGTAAGTAGTTAACAAATAATTCTACATTAACTTTAATAGAAGTGTGTTTTTTAAGGAACTTTTTTTAAGACTACATACTGTTTTAGAGACTTGTTTCGTGAAAGTTTCAGGTAGAATAATAGTTTTCTGAGGGTGGATTTAATAGCTAACGATTCGATTTCTAAAAGCAGACATAGCTACTGCTTATACACATCATCGAATTGAGTACGTAGTAATTAATTAGTTTCATGTAGGTTTGACTTTTTATGCGCAGAACATTTTGAGGCTGTGTTTCGCTGTCTTTCACTTTTCAGAATTTGAAATCGAGATTACTGATAGTACCAAAAATCCGAGACTTTTGTTTAAGCTGTCTTGAGAAAATACAAGATTATTAGTTATAAAATCAGCAACACTATGACACAACGATTATTGTACAAGAGTACTGAAAATAAATCGTAATGCAAGTACAAGTATTTATTTTTCTACGTAATGAACATATTATACATGTAAGTAAATATTATCATATAAGTTGGTTATATAATTCTCTAAACGATTGAGAAAACTGCTTTAGTTTAAACATACATCCTAAACTATTTGATTTGGATACAAAATAGGCTGCACGCTCTGAAATTCTGTTTTGGCTGCTTTCACCAACTCAGTTGTAGCTTTCCAGGTCGGTGAATCAGGATAAACAGCACCTTTGTATGATACTAAAGCAGTTTTTCATCTATCAGCGCCCAGCCGCTCCGCTTCTCAAGCGCTTTACACACGCAGCTCAACGTAATACTCGTCTTGACGTGTGTAGTCACATTTAAACGACACTCCCGAGCTCGTCCTGCGAGACAATAAGCTCCGAAGCGCTGACGCACGAACTGCTCCTGCTCCTGCAGTTCTTTCTCTTCCTGAAACGAACAAAAGATAAAGTTATAAATTACCGTTTTTTCGTGTAAGGACATCTTTCGTGTAGTCAGAAAACGTAAAGCATAGAATCATATCAATTTATCAGGTAATCGGTTCAGTCTACAGTGTCTTAACAATGAAGCGAAATAATCTTAAAAACTGGCAAATGACGTTTTTATTTCCCATCCTCCGCCGGGAATCGAACCCGGGCCTCCTGGTCGTAAGTCTAAGCGTTAGACCGCTAGACCACGGAGGCGGTGGATACAAACGATTAAAAACAGCACTAGATTGAAATAAACTAAAGTTGTGTTACACATATCTTTTTACATTTACATCACATGATGCATTACATCACTACTAGCAGTGGCGGTGATACATCGTCTAGCAGCACGAACGGTCCAGCTACAAAGACCCGGGGCCCAAATCCGCCTCGCACAGTCCGCAATGAAGGTGCCAATCGCGGTGGAAAAGCGCCAAAATCCAAATGAGTGCACACAAAAGGGTTCAACATGGACATTGCTGCAATATTATCACGAGGCAACTTGAAGTTTCACGTCACACATTGTTTTATATAAGCATAATTTCTTCCAAATTCTAATCAACCTTCATTTCTAAAAGCAACCACAACATAACCTACAATTTGCAACTGTCACTGCGATCTTCGCCCTGCCTGACTGACAGATTTCCATTGCGTTCCGTTATAAGCTAAATGCTTTTTTTTTTAAAAATTTATGTTTCTTTTTAGTGTGTTCCGTTTTGGCTTTGGTGAACTTGGTTGAACATCAAATACTTCTGAACATCTGTTTGTAGAGGTTACCCTGCACCACACAAAGGTACTGCTAGGAGTGTTCTATAGTCCTAACATGCACATTAATTACTTTAACTCCCTGGAATCTTCCTTAGCAACCATACGTCCACTCTACGAGCACATAGTTTTTATGGGTGATTTAAACACATGCTTGATTAAGAATGATTGTCGTTCCCAGAGGTTCCATTCAATCGTTGAATCTCTCAATTTAAACTTGCTTTCACCTATGAATGCCACGCATTTTCCTCATAATAGTCCACCATCGCTTCTGGATCTTGCTGTCAGTACGTCCCCTGAGCTAGTTGCCGCATATGGTCAATTCAATGCACCAGCTTTTTCTCTGCATGATCTAATTTATGCCTCATTCAAAATCAGGCCACCGAAGCGTAGGCATAAGACCATACTGATTCGGGACTATAATACAATTGATAAAGAGGCTTTTGAGCGCGACCTTGCTGCGGCTGATTGGGGGCCGGTATTTGAGACTGGTGATGTGGATGCGTAAGTGTGTGCTTTCCAATCTCTCCTCATTGCACTATATGACAAGCATGCTCCTCTCAAGGAAGTCCGTGTGAAACATTACCCCGCACCCTGGCTAACCCCTGATATAAAGAAGTTGATGGCTCGGCGGGATGCAGCACGCATTAAGGCACGTCATGACCCGAGTGAGGAAAACGTCAAGACCTACCATAGACTTCGCAATCTCTGCAACAAGACGTGCAGGAACGCTAAGCGGAGTCATATTCACTCGTCTATCCATGACTGTCCACCACATAAGCTTTGGAAGTATCTGAAGTCTCTTGGAGTAGGTGACTCAAAGGCGGACTCGTCCATTGCCTTGGATCTTGACGCTCTCAACAGATTCTTTGGTTCTTCTCCGATTAGTATTCCGCCTGACGTCAAATCTCAAACGCTGTCAGAAATTGCGAACACCCCTTTATCTGCGCCCGTGTCATTGGAGCTTAGGCAGCTTACAGTAGGTGAAGTGGTGAGGGTTCTGAAGTCCATCAAGTCGAGAGCAATGGGTGAGGATGGACTTAGTCTGGATATGATAATGCCTTTCTGTACGTTATTGGCTCCTACTATTACCCATATTTTGAATTGTTCATTGTCCTCTAGCACTTTTCCTAAGGCGTGGAAATACGCACATGTAATTCCTCTCCCAAAAAAAAGTAACGCCGCCGTGTTCTCAGAATTTCGGCCTATATCCATCCTCCCTACCCTTTCAAAGGTGTTGGAGCATTGCGTTCATCAGCGCTTGACTGGGCATCTTAACCGCCACTTACTTTTTAACCCATTTCAATCCGGATTTCGTGCCGGGCACAGCACAGCTGCTGCGCTGGTTAATGTGACTGACGACATTCGGTCTAATATCCAGGAGGGTAGATTGACTGTTCTTGTGTTACTGGACTTCAGCAGTGCGTTTAATTCAGTGGATAGTGAAATCCTCCTTGCTGTACTCCGCAAACTTAATCTCGCTTCCGGAACTGCTGCTTGGTTTCAGTCTTATTTAACAGACAGGTATCAGCTGGTCAAAGCAAATGATAGGCGATCAGACTGGTGTAGGATTGAGTCTGGGGTGCCACAGGGGGGAGTACTCTCTCCGTTGCTGTTCTCTATTTTCATCGATGGCATCACGTCGTCACTGACTTCCTCTTTCCATCTTTACGCTGATGACTTACAGATATATACAGCTGAAGCCCCTGATAGACTGCATCTTGCAATGGATAGAATTAACTCGGACTTGTCCTCGATAGCTGCTTGGGCAGCGAATCATGGGCTTCTGTTGTATGCTGCAAAGTCTCAGGCTATTATCATCGGTAGTCATCAGCGTATAGCAAAACTAAGCCTGGCCGATACTCCTCAGGTTATTCTTAATGATTCTCCCATTCCTTTCTCTCCTAAAGTTAAAAACCTAGGAATTTTTATAGACCAGACAATGTCATGGACACATCAGCTTAACGAGGTTAGTCGTAGACTGTATGCATCACTTCATTCTTTGAAGAGACTGCAAAATTTTCTCCCCTTTAAAACGAGGATTATGCTGGCTCAAGCTCTCCTCTTGCCTCTGCTTGACTATTGTGATGTGGCCTACCTTGACCTTACAGAGGAACTTCTAAATAAGATGGAGCGTCTCCAAAACCAAGCCATCCGGTTTATTTTTGGGCTAAGGAAGTTTGACCACGTTACGGAGTACAGAGAGCGGCTGAGATGGCTGCCTATTCGTCAACGCAGAGATCTCCATACCTTGTCGCTTCTCTTCAATATCCTTTTTAACCCCGCTGCACCTCAGTATCTTCGAGAGAGGTTTGAATTTCATAATGTTGCCGATACTCGGTTGCGTTCCTGTGGTGATCTTTCCCTTCACACGCCGCCATGCAGAACTAAAACATTCGCACAGTCTTTCACCATCCGTGCTGCGCGCTTGTAGAACAAGGTTCCTCTAGACGTTCGGAAAAGTACAAACATCGTCGCTTTCAAGACTAATTTGAAAAAGCTCTGGGGTTTTGATGCAAATGACTGTCAATTTATAGGGCTTGTATTTATTTAGGTATACTACATATCTTTATGTTATATATGTTAAGTATTTAATTATTTGTTTACCTACTTTGTATTATTAAATATGTATTATTGGTATTCACTCTTATTATTGTTTATTTAATACGTGTTATTTTATCTACATATAGGTGTTATATATATTATTATAAATTTTACCTGTCATCAATTTGTACCATATAGTTTACCTGCGCACACCATGTCCTCTGGATTTCTCAAAGGTTGACTGGCAGAGATCCCTTAATGGGATAAGTCCGCCTTTGTGCCTACTAATTCCATTAGTTTATTTAAGTTTCTTTTTTTTTTTGCAAATACTTCTTGTTTGGTACAATAAAGTTATTACATACATACATACATACATGAGTCATGAAATAAATATAAACTCCAGCTTACCTCTTTATATTTCTTGGTTTACGCTTCTTAACGGGAGCAGGCACGATGCAACTTTCAGCTTCGGAGTCGCTGTCCGATATATCACCAAATAAATCTTGAAGTTGCAAAGCAGCCGGCGCACCCTGTTTCTTAGCACTCGAATGTTGTCTCGAACTAGATGCCACTGGTTTGCTCCTCGCGGTCTTCTTTTTAGGCTGGGGCTGGACAGCGCATGCTTGGCGCTCTTCCGCCTCAGAATCAAACGGGTTAAAAGGAGCAGATGACCTGAAATGAAACAATAACTAATTAGTAAGACAGTACAGAACAATAAAACAAATATGGATGAAAAAAAATGGACGCACATATCACGCCTGTATACAGCGGGATAGGCAGACTTGCAATTGAACAATATAAAAAAAAACATATAAATATATAAAGTAGGTATGTAGGTATGTAAGTAGTAGTACTTACATACTTTTGCTTTGTAGTTTCTTCCAGAGATGTTGCACTGAGAAGGGTTTGACCCGAATGTTTGATCACTCCAGAGCACCTCATTATTTTATAGAGCAAGTTTTTACATGTGTTAATCATAAGGCAACGAGAAATCAGAAATAGTAAAAGTTATTCGAAGTTCTCGGTAGAGTGAATAGAGTTCATTATTGTACTAACATCTTTGCTATGTGTGCACTCGCGAGGCTTAAAAAAACACTGACGACGAGTCACTGCAAATATCCGAGACGAAAATCTAATAAGGAAAGCCTAGGTACTCTATCAAACTATAGAAATGTGCCGTGTATCCTGTTAAATTGGTTTTTCACTATTAATCCATGTAAAAGCTAAACGATGCATGAACTATGAGCGTACCATCGGCAGCAGTTCGAGTCATCTACTTAAGGATCAACCTGTACAGAGTATTCTTAAAATCTGTATGGAGCACCAGTTTAGGTTGAACCCTTAAAGCGAGATGCTGCGAATAGTACATATAGATAGTAATTAAATATATGTGTCTATGTGTGTATGGTATGTATGCATTATACATGTATGTACCTATTGTTATACATCATAAAGTCACGTTTGTGTGCCCTAGAGGGGTAGACAGAGCATTAAAATCCTATTAAAATAAAACTAACTGCTACACCTGACTAGTGTCTATTTAAAAAAATGCAGTTACATAATGAAGCTACAGATAGGCTTTCAACTTAATCTTTTTGCCCGCAGGGCACCTAAACGTGAATCCTAATAATAAATTTGTTTCATCTCTTTACTCAAAGAATGGGTTATAAATAAGGAAACATAATAGCTTTGTTTATTCCCGACTCATTTAATTGATCTAATAATTTGGTGTAAAAATAAGAACTTATAGTAGTCACAGAAAATAAATGTGCAGAGGGAACCATCAAAATAACGAGAGTGAACGAATGAAAACTTATCTTGCTCAGATTCAACCTTTTCACCGCCACAGACGGGTATAGCCGACAACCCGCGACTTGCCGTCAGCGCCACGGTCGGGTACACCCGACAAAACGTCGTTGAAGTTTATTTTATAAAATTAGCATTTTGAAGCCGTATCTTTCTTTTATTTTTTCGCATTTTGCATTTGTTGTACTCTATACTTAGATTTGTGAACTTTTGCGCTTAGATATTTATTAGATTTGTAGTATAAATAAGAAAAATACTGATTACGTTTTGAAGCTGTCAGAAGTACCGTTCGCACACGACATAGTCGGCCCCACACGACTGGAAGTGTTGTTCCTTACTAGAATAAATGTGAAATATCGATACCTCTATAATATATTTACGAAATATACTATGCCTTGATATTTTTCATATTTCTCATAACAATAACATTTTCTTATTATTTTAATGTATGTTAAAAATATTCCCGACATAAATTTTTAAAAATACGCCAAGTATTAGATATTATTTTCTTTGTTTGATTGAGTATCGATAAACCGGTTTCGCCGACTCGTGCACAGCGATAATTGCTTGACCATTGTTAGTGCACTGTACGCCCTAGTCGGGTATAGACGACACGCTCTGACGTCATTGTAGTAGTAACATAAAAATAGTGATGTGAAAATGAGTGCCGACGAGCTTAGTTCAGCAGAACTTCTATAGATTTGAAGGTGTAGTGGATGACGTTGTTTTGTTTCATATTATAGGTATATTTTTATGCAGTTGATATCTGTTAGGTATGATTTTGTATCTTGCAATAGAAAAAGTGTTTGTGCATGTCGGCATTCCTAATTTCAAATTATGTACTTATAATTATATTTATTTAAGCTAAACTTAGCAAATCAGTATTTTGTTGGTTTTTGTTGATCCAATTTCATTCTTATACATGATTTTATAACTTGTTATATTTCGTTAATTTAAGATGTGAGTACGTAAGAACATACCTACACTAGTAATGTTTAATAAATATTTTATAGTAATTTGTGTTCTTTACTATTTAAAATACACATACACACACATACACATATCACGTCTTTATCCCTTGCGGGGTAGGCAGAACGATAACGATCGCAAAATAACGGTCGCTATCGCCAGGTCTGACAACATTTGAGGGTCGTTGCAGATAAGCCGCGCATCACTACAGTGACAGGTTGTCAGCCTGTCGCCTAAAATTGCAATACTCTTAAAACCCTTGAGTCCCTCAGTCGCCTCTTACGACGCCTACGGGAAAGAAATGGGGTGATGCTATTCTAAGCCGGCATCACTATTTAAAATCGTTTTTAATTAATATTAAACGCAAGTAAAATAAGAAAAAAAATGAGAGAAAATAAATTGTCACAATAAAATATTAAAATAAATACGAGCATAAATCCAATGTCCTAATTTTTTTTATTTTTTTTATCGATATTCTATATTACATCCTTATTTGTCCTAAAGGTTTGAGAATATATAAATACCACCGACGCCACAGTCGTGTATAGTCGACAACGCGGTATAAAGAGACGCGTAATAGAGATGCGCCAGTGTTAATTCGAAAACTGAACTAAAGATAAACTTGTTTAATATGCCTAGTGTTGTTTACGAAGCCACTACTACTGTCACTATCCTATATTATTATTTTGACCTATATGTCTGATTTCATATTGACTGAAAGTAGGCGGGCAAAATAATGGTTTTAGATTAATTAAAACTCGGTTTAAAAAGTGAAGATTTATTATCGATATGAACTGTTGGATATCTCTATTTTATTGAGTATTTTTAGTGGTGTGGCGGGCTGTGGCGCTGGTTGCATCAGCTGTATGTTTCCCGCTTGGACTGCAATACGACAGCGTGGGACGTCAAGCAGCATGTGCAGCAGATGTGCAAGCTTCACCGGGATCTTCTACGCATCCCCGCCGGATCGATGGTGGAAATCCGACAGCTAGACTCTAAAATTTCTACCAATTTTAAGTTTTTTGTCCTGTCAGTTCCCCAGAGACATGTGTGCAGTGCGGATTCTTGCGAGAAGATTTCTGGCCACAGGGTGTCGTATTCAGGCGCTATCGACCCCCCGTGCAACGTGAGTCGCCGTCACGAAAAGTGCCAATCTAGTTTTCATAAGTATGTTATTGTAATGTATTTATAGTATATGTATTATTAGATTTTAAGTTATATTGTATCGTATTATTTTATTCTTTGGGCCTAGTTGTCTGAAATAAAAGGATTATTATTATTAACTAGCTCATTAGGATCATCCCAATAAATTAAATCTGTTTTTGAAATATATTTTTTATTAGTAAATTTCCACCTTTTTTACGTTTTTTGTCATATTTTCCGAGAATAGAGGTTTAATAATTTGGGAATATTTCAGTCATAAATTACCCTGTATCTGACCAGATTTTTGATAACCCCTTTTATATGCGTTTGTATGAATCAAATTATCTTTGTACGTTAGTTTGTTTGTTTCAATTATCAATCGAACATCAGGTTTATTTTGGAATAAAAGCTGTGATAAACCGGGTGTCATTTCATAACTCTTATCTTTTAAATTCAGTAAAGAAGAATTATTAGAATCAGATTCTCCAATTTGTTTAATTTTTAATGGAACATTTCCAATCAATAATTTATCCCCATCATCTGTCACGCCGTAAGGCTGGTTTCAGAGCGACGCGTCTCGGCAGCGCTGCCCGGCCGCGCGCGCCTCGCATTACACTAGATTGTATGTAGCGTTTCATAGTGACGCGTCTTGGGCCGCGTCTCGGCCGCGCCGCGGTCGGATCTCCTTCGATTGCCAGTAGCGTCGACTTGCAATCTTTTAAGACGTCGTTTTTGCACTCTTTTCCATATAACGTATATAGCTAATACAGTGATTACGTTTGCTAGCATAATGATTCTCTGCACTCGACCGTACTCCACAACGAAGCGCGCGCGTCTGAATGTCGTTTCACCTCATTCATTTATTCTGACTCAGGATACTGTGTACCTGTCTGATTATTATAAGTAACAAGTAGCTACTTTGTTAGCATATAATATAAATGACACAAAATATGTGTCACCTTCTATATTAGTTAGTAAGGGTAGTAATAATAATTTAAACTAGATTTTAAGACAACGGAAACCCCCTCTTTGACTTCTTCTTCTTTTCGTGTGGGACACTTAGTCGTCCAACGACCCGATGAACTCATTAGAAATAATATTAAATTTAAAGAACGTTAGGATGTAGTGGGATTGTCGGTTGAAAGCTCTACTGAATTATCTTGTGTTGAGCTGGAAAGTCATGTTATATAGTATAGTATGCGTATACAGACCACCTATAGCTAAAAACTTTACCACACTACTAGAAGTACTAGAAGGTGTACTAAATTTAGTCACAAAAACAAATAAATTTGTACTTGTTTCTGGAGACTTTAATGTGGACATTCTAGAAAAAAAATCAATCAGTGATAAATTTTTAGGACTCATCCACTTTGTCTCATAAATAGTTTTGAACTAACTCGTGTAACGCTTTCTTCTGCTAAGTGTATTCATAATAAATTCAGTGATTGTAAGCCTGTAGAAAAATGTATTGTAAACTCTCTTTATTATTTATTATATTCTTACGGCCGTTAACGCTCTGCATACTCCGCAAAAGATAAAGGCGTGATATATGTATGTATGTAAACTCTCTTCAATCAGACCACAGAGATCAATGCGCAATATTTCCGTTCAAAGATCGTATTAAAACAATTAAGATAGAAACTAGGCGCATCACTGGTAATAGGTTGGAAAAATACCAAAAGGTTTTAATAAGAAAACTGGCAGTCAATAATTATAACTTTGATAATCCAAATTTTGTATACAAAGACTTCTTTAATTTAGTGAGCGAAGAAATTGAATTAATTTTTAAAATAGATACAAAAGAAATTAGTACGAAATTTAAGTTCAGTGATTAAGCTACCAAGGATCTTAGGATTAGCAGGGATAAGCTTTTTGAACTTTATGAGCTTAGAAACATCACTAATTATGAAAGTTTTAATGAGCTGGTAAAAAAATATTCTAAAATCTTTAAAACCGCTTGTCTAATTGCTAAAGCCAATTTTATAACAAATAAGATATAGTCTTCAGACAATAAAATAAAAGCTGCCTGGAAAGTTATTAATAGCGAAACAGGTAAAAAAACTAAGCCACGCGAAAATAACTTTTCACTTAATACCGACCATGGAATGATTAGCGCAAATTCCGACGTAGCGCAGGAATTTGAATTATTTTTCACAAATATACCGCTCAAAACAACTGAGTCATTAAACTCTTCACCTTCAATTTCATCTTCCTTGCTTAAAAAAAATGTAGATGCTTGCAATTCAGAATTTAAATTTAGTCCTGTGACTCCTCAGTATATCTTGAAAACTTTTAACGAGATTGAAGTTAAGAGCACCAAAGACTTATGGGGAATGTCAGTTAAAGTTTGTAAATCAATGATCGATATATTAGCACCATACTTGGCAGATATCTTCAATGAATGTATTGATCATGGCATCTTTCCTGATTTAATGAAAGATAGCAAGTTAGTTCCGCTGTTAAAAGCTGGCTACAAACAAGATCCCAGTAACTATAGGCCTGTATCTATTCTGCCCGTACTTAGCAAAGTCTTTGGAAAGATCATACTCAATCAAATGCTGTCCCATTTTAATAGCAACAACTTGTTACACAACCCGCAATTCGTTTTTACAAAGGGACATAGTACCAGAGATGCTGGTCTCGCTCTTGTCAAACATGTATTTAATGCTTGGGAAGAATCAAAGGAGGCCATTGGTGTTTTTTGTAATCTTTCCAAGGCATTTGGTTGCGTAGATCATGAAACTTTATTGGTAAAATTAGAACATTACGGTATTCGAAACGTAGCTCTGAAATTTCTGAATTTGTATTTATATAATAGAACGCAAAAGGTCCAAGTAAACGGCACCAAATCATAGGGATCTCGTGTTAAAATTGGTGTGCCGCAAGGCTCCATATTAGGACTATTATTATTTTTAATTTACATTAGCGATTTGCCTTATATGGTAGAAAATTTGCCCAAAATTGTATTATTTGCTGATGATACATCCCTTATATTTAAGGTTGATAGACGAGCGCATAATTATGACGAAGTAAATCACACTCTTGGACAAATTCATAGTTGGTTTACTGTAAATAACTTAGTTCTAAATGCGAAAAATACAAAATGTGTATTATTCACTTTGCCAAATGTAGTACATTCCTTGAATAATTATATCTTAGTAATGAAAAATAAGAATTTACTGCCAGCACAGTTTTCTTAGGGATTACTCTTGATTCAAAGCTTCAATGGGGCCCTCATGTTACATCTTTGTCGGGAAGATTAAGCGCAGCTACCTATGCAGTACGCAAAATAAGAGAAATTACAGATTTTGCAACTGCTCAACTTGTTTACTTCAGTTATTTTCACAGAATTATGTCCTATGGAATTTTGCTGTGGGGCCGCGCAGCTGATATTGAAACAATATTTATTCTTCAGAAAAGGGCCATTAGAGCTATTTATTTTATTATTTATTATATTATTTATTAAGCCGAAGACCGGGTTCAGTGGCGTGCTTTAGGAGAGGCCTATGTCCAGCAGTGGACTACAATAGGCTGTTAATGATGAATGATGAGCTATTTATAAACTTGGCAGTCGTGATTCTCTGAAAGAACTGTTTAAGGAAATTAATATAATGACTGTGCCATGTCAATATATTTATGAAAATATCATGTATGTAAGAAAGAATATTAATACGTTCACAAGAAATCATGAAAGACATAATCGTAATATAAGAAGTAAAAATAAATTAGATCAACCCACGTATAGACTAGCTAAAGTAAGAACTTCATTTGAAGGTTTAAGTAAACGATACTATAACAAAATACCGGAAGATATTTTATGTTTGTCTGAGAGTAAATTTAAATTTTCTATTAAGAAAACATTATGTTAAAGATGAATACGTTAATGACAAAGAGGCGTGGTCCTCTGAGATTCCAGCGCAGCACGAGAAACATGCAGTCATTTTTAATACCAAAACGGGACGTGCATGGAATTTAAAATTGACATAAATAGAAAGGAAGACTTTATAAGACGAAAAAGATAGAATTATCTACTGTAGTACTTTTAATTTATTTTAGCGTAGCCGTTTTTTGGGTAATCAATATATTTTAAAACTCAGCTATGGTAGCTTAGGTCCTATGGTACAAATTTTTAATTGAGAATAGGAGCACTTTTCAGCAGGTTTTTGGGTGGTTTTCCTGTTCAGGGGGTCCGGCTGATTTACATGTCACATGTAAATATATTTTTTTTAAAATATTCAATTTAATTGGTTGACTTCATACATTGACGGTGGTGGCGTAAGTTACATGCTGTGTGGTCAGCCTGGCCGGCCCCGAGACAGTATGTTTTTATCCCACTCGTGCCGCGTTTCTACTAGGAACATAATTTGTTATGAAAAAGATAAAATTGTGTCCGACAATTTTCTCTTTTTTTACAAAGACTAATTTATTTTTAAGTGACAGTATTGTATTGTGAATTCTTGACTTTGTGAAAGCATTCGTTCTGAATCTACTTGGAAATAAACGACTGAAATTTGAAAATTTGTGCGTTTCTTTAAAGGACTGTAACTCGATAACGACTGAACAGATTCGAATGGGAATTGTTTGAGAAGAATCCTTGTAACTTCTTGAGTGACTAGGCTAGGTTTCGCCTAAGAAAACATAATTACATACATACATATATCACGCCTTTATCCCTTGTGGGGTAGGCAGAGCGTTAACAGCCGTAAGAATACGGTCGCTATCGCCACGTCTGACATTTTTGAGGATTGTTTTCCAAAGTTGTTTCAGAAAACATGTGTATCACTATAGTGACAGGTTGTCAGCCTGTCGCCTAAAAATTGTAATAAGTAGTGAAATATTGGGAACTATGGACCAACGGAGTGAAGCCAGGGGCCCAATATTTCTCTACTCCTTCATGAGCTGCCCAGAAAGCACATTACCGTTGTCACATCACATGTCCGAAGCCTGTTAGATCTTACAACATTATTAGTTGAAAGCACCGTGGGAAGTAACTTTCTGAGAGTCCGGTAGGATCCTCTCACTAACAATACCTCTAAGCTTGATACCTAGCTAATTAATACAAACACAATCAGTGCAAGCCCCATGGGAAGTAACTTGCTGAGGGTCCGGGAGGATCCCCTCACTGACCGTATTTGTACTTTTGCTATACTGAACCTATCTATTTCATTTTTCTACAGTTTGGTTCAATCTTAGAGAATCATTAGTTGAAAGCACAGTGGGAAGTAACTTTCTGAGAGTCCGGTAGGATCCTCTCACTAACAATACCTCTAAGCTTGATACCTAGCTAATTAATACAAACACAATCAGTGCAAGCCCCATGGGAAGTAACTTGCTGAGGGTTCGGGAGGATCCCCTCACTGACCGTATTTGTACTTTTGCTATACTGAACCTATCTATTTAATTTTTCTACAGTTTGGTTCAATCTTAGAGAATCATTAGTTGAAAGCACCGTGGGAAGTAACATTCTGAGAGTCCGGTAGGATCCTCTCACTAAAAATACCTCTAAGCTTGATACCTAGCTAATTAATACAAACACAATCATTTGCAAGCCCCATGGGAAGTAACTTGCTGAGGGTCCGGGAGGATCCCCTCACTGATTATGTTTGTTTTCTGCTATACTGAACCTATTTGTCTCAATGTACACTTACGATTTATTCATAATACTACATACCTTTACCTTTACCTTTTTTACCATTACCTTTTATAACCTTTACCTCAACCTTTAGTATTACCAGGAAAAGGGGATAAAATTAAAATATCAAGAACATTGTGTGGTGACAGGTGAGAAATAAGTTTGAACAAAAACAATTCTACCAGTAGCTACATTTTTATAGCTCTGGGTTTTACCTTTTTTTTTCTTTTTTTTTAATAAATTAAAAACGATGTGCTGCCTGGCTGCAGACTTTCACACCTGATGATCATGTAAATTGTTATCCGTTGGACGACTCGGTATCCCACATGAAATCTGTGAATCAATAATTTTATTAAATAAATGTTCAATGGAAATAAATAAATATCCTGAACAATTTACACAGCGCCATCTAGCCCCAAACTAAGCAAAGCTTGTACTATGGGAACTAGATAGCTGATACTAATACTTAAATACTTTTTTTGTAAATGGATACATATTATAAATATAAAACACCCAGAATAGACACAAATATTTAAAAATTGACTTAACAAATATTTGTATCATGTGGGGATCGAACCCACGTCCCTCGGCGTAAAAGGTAGAGATGCTATCCGCTACACCATCGGGACAGTCAAAATGTCAGTCAAATAGTATGATGAATATTTTAATTTTCACTTACCTGTAGAAACATTTTAAAGTTATGAGAAGGCTGCACACTGAACATAATTTATGTTCCTGAAAAGAAAAAGTATACAATTTATTAAAAATTCACGTCGTTTTATAGTTTTTTATTTTTTTCTTGCAGTTAAGTATCAAATCTTTAAAAAAATGATTTTAAATTAAATGTAATTTAAATTAAATTATGGAATATTTTTTTTTATTTTAAAGAAAATATGACCAACCTGTCCGTTTTGAAGTCATGTTGATGGCCACGCTCTGTTTATTAAAAACCCACGTGTTTGGACAAGTTGGTAGAACCTTTAAAGGACAAGAGAAAAAAATATGAGAAACATTTTTTTAATAGAAGTAAATTTAATCAAAATATTAGACGTAGGTATTTAAAATACGTAGACGTATTTAAAATACGTAGACGTATTTAATTTTTACATAAAAGACATACAAGATCAATAATGAAAAGTGGGAAATAACTTACCTGTAGGGAATCACAGAACCACATTATAAGACTTTTTACTAAAACATTTTTCACATTTATTTTAATTTCATATTAATAATTTAAAACACGTGGAGGTGCTTAGCAAATGTGCACCTATACGACGGAACGCGTGTGGACAGAGCACTGCTGACCCTCGTACCCATTCATTTTTTCCTATGACGGATTTAGTTCGAGAGCTAACTGCGTTTACTAATTATTAACTTTTGATTAAGAAAAATTGTCTGACTTTAATTATTAGTCAATCAAAATGGTAATTGAAATATACAGTTTTATAATAAGTAAAGAAAAAGTGAATGTAGGAACAGTAACTATAAAGTTACTTACTGTTTCACTGATTATATCATCTCTTTTAAGAATAATTTTATTTAATTTTAAATTACAAGGTGAATTTTAAATGAAACATGTAATTATATTATTCAACTAGTCTTCGTAACTAAATTATTTAAATGAAGCTGGAATACATGATATCTGTGCTCTAATAACTAGGTATGTTTATGTAAATGGTGTTATAGGTTTAAAAATATTAATGATAACTCAAATTGACCCTACGTCTACATTAATTTAATTGTGTATTTATTAGTACTGTATATTAAAACATCGAATAAAATATTTAAAAGCAATAAGAAAACCAAGCTTAGATCCTAGACTATAATTCTATGTAGCAGTTACATCGCAAATTTTGACTTACTGTTCTATATATACACACGCGCATCACGCCTGTATCTCGGCGGGGTAGGCAGAGAATGAACGATCGCAAAAACAGTTGAATTAACGCTGTAGTTGTAATTGTATTAGTCGTAGTCGTATTAGTTGAAAGTATTACCAACTTGACCGAGGATTGAATTGAAAAACCAAGACATTTTCTATTCTTTGCACACCTATCACTCAATTTTAAATGTATTTAAGTTTTGTTTTCACCTTTTTTTTTTCTTTTTTTTACATAACCTACATTTGAAACACTTCAGTGTCGTGCTGTGAGAATAATATAATTTTCTGCGGTAAAAAGTAGCGTTCTAAGGATGTTATAATAATGAAAGTATTTTGAAAATCGGTCCAGTAGTGTCAGACTTTATCAATTACATACACAAACAAATCTTTACTCTTTTTGATATTAGTGCAGATGTAGATTTATGAAGAAAATTAAACGAAACATCTAATTTATTAACGGCATCGTACGCTGATTATTCCATAGTTTTACCGCAACATGATTGCAACACGATATAGTGTTAAATTTCATCGTCCGGTACAGACGGCGGTGATGTCGTAATTTCAATGCAAAAAATGCAATTTGTTATTAATGGATGAATAAAGTCCTAAGTCACTTCTTTTGTTTACATACGATGCAACCGAAATTCATTATTAAGTATATGGTATAAAGGTAACAATTATAATAATTAATTGAGTTTTTCAAAAATAATACAAGTTTTCCAAATTGAAAATTTGCAAAAATTTGGTTATCAATTTTTAAAAAGACGTATGTCATATCATTTCTAAGCGATTTTCTTGTATGTTTACTTTAAATAAAGTTGAGATTGAGGTTTGTAACGTTTTGTCGTTTACTTAGCTATCATTAATATCATAAAATTGATGATTTATCAATAATGAAAATATATAAACACATTTCACACATCATTTTCCACAAAAAAATTCTACGGAAGAGCACACTCTCTACTACTGCAAAGCAGAAGAGCAAGGATCTACCTCAACTTCAGGACTTCAAGAAGGCGAAGTGAAGAAGTTTATACCGAAATGTACGTAAGTGTCTTTTATGTTCCTGTTTATGTTTCTGTATATAATTTTTGTACTAAGTATCAACAATACATCAACTTTAAGAGTTAAACTTATACGGGATTTCTTTTAACTGTATGAAAACTATTATAAGACTTTACCTGCTGTACACAATGTAATAAATTTGTTTTGATTTTAGGTCAGACTCTGAATTCGATTATTCTCCGGTGGTGCCGCAGTCGCAGGTGCAAGTGCAGCGTCCAGTTTTAACATCAACCTCGAAAGGGAAAAGAAAATCGGAAGAATCTGGAAGGTAATTTTTATATTTATATTATATCCATATGAAGATTTCTTTTCCTCTGAACATATTCATTACTCTGATCTCTATGTTTTTAGTATAACCTCGTAACGCATCTATACAAAGTTCCCAGAGGCTTGAGCGTTACGAGTACAATAAACCTAGCCTACAAGTACTCCTGTCAAAGTCCCTTGTGGTAGTATTTAACTAATAGAATCGATGATATTTTGTTTTCTGGAAGAAGTCATGAGTTGTTTTCTTTAATAGAATTATAGTGTTGATAAATATTGTTTTATTTAAAGAGTTTTTTCTTTCTACAGATCTCAAGCAAAGAAGTCAAAAAATAATATTTTGTCAATCATACAGGCGGAAGAAAGTGCGGTTGCGACTGAAGGTCCTCGCAACGAGTTGTCGTCCTTCATCACCAAGGTTTCGCAAGGGCATACTCGCCGCGCCACAGCCTTGCCAGGTGACTTCTTTGTGGAGTTAAAAGTTTATAAGAACGAAGACATACGTAATGTTCCTTCGGATCAGCGTTACAAAAAGGCTCTTGTGTCCATGAAGCTTTATTGTCACGAGGGTACGAAGGAATGGGAGAGCCTTCAAGAGTTTTAGGTACTTCTAGTAAAGCCTTCGACGGGTGTGAATCTGTTTTCTTTAATTATAAGTAAATGTAATTATATTTATGGTTAAAAAAATATAATTACCTGAATATAAAGAAACTTTTTCGTATTTTATTGATTTCTGTTATTTTCTCATGAGCTCTAAATTAACCATTTCATTTTATAGATACTAGATTTTATATTTGAAAATGCCGTTCTGCTCAATATGTAATATTTCTATTAAGAATACATCATGGATAGGACATTTACGTAGTAACGAACATAAAAAAAATAATGCAGTTGAAATTCATAGTGATGGTATTCAAATTGTAGCATCAGCGTTTCGTTCTCGTATAGCTACATATAAAGTTTTAGCAGACGATACTAACCAAGGTTCCTTAGACACGTTTTTAAACTCTATTAAAAGTAAAGTAAAGTTACTATTAGATGAAAACTTAAAAAAAACATATTTGCATGAAAACAAATTTTGAACTTTTTTCCTTGCTCCTGTTATTCAAAAATGACACGCAGGAAGTCAAATCTTTATGCACAAAAAATATTATTATTTACCGTAACTATGACTTTAATATTCTATTTGATAAAATATCAGACAATCTTAAAAAGAAACAAGAAAAATTTCAAGAACGTGACAGTAGATGGGCTTTTTTAAGTACTTTATACCTAGAAGTTAACATTAGTAAATATCAACCATTGTGCGGTTCAACTTACATTGAATTACCAAAAGCAATAACGAGTAGAAAAGCGTGTCTAAATATTCAAAACAAAGATGAATATTGTTTTTTATGGTGTGTAATGGCTGCTCTTTATCCTGCAAAAAGTCACTCCGATAGAGTGTCTTCCTATCTAGATTTTCGTACTATTTTAAATACAAAAGGAATGTCATTTCCAGTATCATTTGATGACATTCGAACTTTCGAAAATAATAATCCTGGTCTAAGTTTCATTATATACGGTCTTAAGAAAAACAAAACTGTAATCGGACCGCTGTACAAGTCATATAATCAAGACAAGAAAAAAACGATTCACTTACTTTATATAGAAAATAACACCAAAGCTCATTACTGTCTTATTAAAGACTTATCACGACTTGTACGAAGCCAAATTACAAACCATCATGGCAAGATCTATTTTTGTGACTCTTGTTTAGTTTTCTTGAATTCTCTCAAAGAAGCAAATAATCACAGTTGTGGAAATATTGCAACTATTTTGTCTGAAGAAGGATCAGTTATTAAATTTAAAAATTATGACCGGAAACAAGACATTCCTTTTGTTATTTATGCAGACTTTGAATCCATTCTAGAAAAATTCGATAGCGAGACGTCTGATGCACAATCTGATACGCAATCTAAAACTTCGAATACAGTATACTTAAATCGTCATGTACCAGCTGCATTCGGTTATCATGTTGTGTGTTCCTTGGATCCTAATTATAATAAATATGTGTCGTACAGAGGCCCTGACTATGTAGAACAATTTGTTTCTTCTATTTCACGAGATGCAAAAGAAATTTATAAATATTTGACCAAAAACACACCAATGGTCTTTACTGAAAAAGATTCTGAAAATTTTAACAAAGCAAATGTTTGTCATATTTGCGAAAAATCCCTTTTTGGTGACAAAGTAAGAGACCATTGTCACCTTACTGGGAAATATCGTGGTGCGGCACATAATTATTGTAACTTACAATCCCAAGTCCCTAAAATTCGTTCCAGTATTTTTCCATAATTTGGCTGGCTATGACTGTCATTTGTTTATAAAAGCTTTGGGACAAACAAAGGGGGAAGTTAAAGTTATTGCAAAAACGAAAGAAAATTACATATCTTTCACAAAATTAATAAAGGTTGATGAGAAAAAGTTTTTTCCTATCAGATTTGTTGATTCGTATAAGTTCCTTGGTACTAGTTTAGTTTAGAAAAACTAGTCGAATCGATGAAAAAGGAAGATTTACATAATTTAAAATCATACTTTTCAAATCCATCTCAATTTCAGCTACTTTCACGGAAAGGTGTTTATCCTTATGAGTACATGGACTGCTGGTCACGTTATAATGAACGTTCTCTTCCAAGCCACGATAAGTTTTTTAATATGCTAACAGATGAGAATATTTCTGACGAAGATTATGATCATGCAATACAGGTTTGGACCAACTTTCATATTCGAGATTTAGGTGAATTCACAGACCTGTACCTTAAGTCTGATGTCCTGTTAACAAGCGATGTGATGGAACATTTTAGAAAAACATGTAAACGTCATTATAAGTTAGATCCTGCTTTTTACTTAACAGCTCCGAGCTAATCTTTTGATGCTATGTTATATACAACAGGCGTTGAATTAGAACTTATCAATGATCTAGCTATGATAAGAATGATTCAGTCTGGCATAAGAGGTGGCATATGCATGGTATCACACAGACATGCTTCAGCGAATAACAAATATATGTCAAAATATGACCCGAAAAAGCCCGATTCATATATAGTTTATACAGATTGTGTCAATTTATATGGTTTTCGTATGTGTCAACCAATTCCATATTCATGTTTCAAATTTTTAAATCAAAATGAAATTGATTCTTTAGACGTCGAAAGTATCCCTGATAATCATGAAAAAGGTTTCTTTTTCGAAGTTGATCTTGAATATCCAAAACATTTACATAACAATCACAACGACTTACCATTCTGCCCTGAAAAGTGTATACCTCCAGGAGGCAAAAACCCTAAACTGATACCAAATCTTTACGATAAATATAATTATGTTATGCATTATGTTCATTTAAAGAAATGTCTCAAACACGGATTAATTTTGAAAAAAAATCATCGTGTTATTACCTTTTACCAAGGTTCTTACTTGAAACATTATATAGACTTAAACACACAACTCCGACAGCAAGCCAAATCAAAATTTGAGCAAGATTTTTTCAAGCTTCTTATAAATTGCATTTTTGGCAAAACTGTTGAAAACAATGAAAAAAGGGTAAACGTCTATGTCACAAATCAGTGGTCAGATCAGAGTAATAAAACAAAAAAGAGAAATACTGCTGATAAACGTATTGCAAGTCCAAATTTTCATAGCGCTTCCATTTTTAGTGAAGACTTAGTTGCAATACAACTCAAACCTGAACATGTTGTTTTGGATAAACCATTGTATATAGGATTTTGTGTCCTAGAGATATCAAAAGCACACATATATGACTTTCATTACTCTGTGATGCAACCATTCTATAATAATCGTCTGAAGATGTGTTATACAGATACCGATAGTTTGATTTATCATATAGAAACTGATGATTTTTACAGAGATTTGAAGATGAGTTTACTATCTTATTTTGACACAAGTAACTTTGATCAGTCTAATGTTTATAACATACTACTTATGAATAAAAAGATCCCTGGTTTATTCAAAGATGAACTTGGTGGAAAAGTAATTCATGAGTTTGTTGGTTTACGTTCTAAATTATACTGTGTAAAAACAGAGGACAGTAAAATCAAAAGAGCTAAAGGAGTAAAACGGTGTTGTATACGCGATATAAATATCAAAAACTATAAAAACACTTTGTTTACAGGTGACATTGTCCGCAAAAAGAACATTTTGTTTAAATCAATAAAACACGAAATATTCACTCGCAGTGTGAATAAAGTTGCTTTATCAGCAAAT
The DNA here is from genome assembly GCA_029255805.1 of Keiferia lycopersicella. NCBI lineage: Eukaryota > Metazoa > Arthropoda > Insecta > Lepidoptera > Gelechiidae > Keiferia > Keiferia lycopersicella. The sequence continues at coordinate 374,922 of JARACZ010000047.1, read as the reverse complement.
GACGACAAACGTTTGATATCCACAGACGGAGTTTCAACTAAAGCCTGGGGGCACGTCAACATTTTTTCAATATGAACGTATTAAACTAGTCTTATCTAGGTAACATTTGTATTTTAAAGCGAACATATAATTTAAAAAATATTAAAATAGTAAGCGGACTTTGGGCAGATGTCGATTTCAAACCTAAAATTTTAGTTCTATCAAGTGATGAATGCATTGTCTCAATTACTAGTGATGAATTTAAATATTATAAGAATTTAAATATTTATGATGCGTATATGTTTTTTTATTCTAAACTTCGTGAAAAAGTTGTTGCTCAATATATTGTAGATATGTTTTATATTTACTCGAACTGTATTTATTTATATTTCAATTTTCTATGTAGCTTAGATAATGACGTTAAAAAATCTATCTATTCTATTTCAGCCTATTGCAGTCCACTGCTGGACGTAGGCCTCCCCCAAGGAACGCCATAGGGCACGATCTCCCGTTTTTGCCATCCAGTCGCTACCAGCCGCCTTTTTCAAGTCATCGGTCCATCTGGCCGGAGGGCGTCCAACGCTACGCTTGCCGAGGCGTGGTCTCCACTCGAGAACCCGCTTACTCCACCGTCCGTCGGTTCTACGACAAATGTGGCCAGCCCACTGCCACTTCAGCTTGCTACACTTCCAGACTATGTCCGTCACTTTGGTCTTTTTTCGGATGGCCTCATTCCGGACTTTATCCATTATAGAGATACCAAGCATAGACCTTTCCATAGCTCTCTGAGTGACATGTAGCCGGTGGGCCAGTTTTACTGTCAAGTTCCACGTCTCAGCTCCGTAGGTCATGACTGGTAGGACGCATTGATCGAACACCTTGGTCTTGAGGCATTGTGGCAAAGATGATTCGAGGATGTGACGCAGCTTTCCAAATGCTACCCAGCCAAGCTGCACTCTTCTGGTGATTTCAGCCTCAAAGTTGTCTCTTCCCATCTGCAAAGTCTGCCCAAGGTACACGTATTTCTGGACAACTTCAAGGACTACACCTTCGACGGAGACCGGCTCGGGGATTATGTGTTGATTGAACATGACCTTCGTCTTATCCAAGTTCATCCCAAGTCCAACACGTCTCGAGGCAGAGTTAAGACTAGATAAGATAGCATTTTTTGCAGGTCCTGCAGCGATTCGGCCATTATGACTATGTCGTCGGCAAAGCGGAGATGCGTGAGACTTTCGCCGTTGACGTTGATGCCCAGTCCATCCCACTGTAGAGTTTTGAAGACATCCTCCAATGCGTTAGTGAATAGTTTCGGGGATATAACGTCACCCTGTCTTACACCACGGAGCAGTTGGATGGGTCTTGTATAATGGTTTTGTACTTGAACGGACATCGTAGCCATTTGATAGAGGCTTCTCAGCACCTCCACATACCGCCAGTCGACTTGACAGCGCTGCAAGGACTCCAAAACAGCCCAGGTTTCGATAGAGTCGAAGGCTTTTTCGTAGTCCACAAAAGCCATACACAGTGGTTGGTTGTACTCCTCTGTCTTCTGTATAACCTGCCTTACAGTATGGATGTGGTCCACGGTACTGAAACCCTTGCGAAACCCGGCCTGTTCCGGTGGCTGAAAGGCGTCAAATCTTGATGCCAAACGATTCGTGACGACTCTCGAGAACAGCTTATAGACGTGGCTCAGAAGTGTGATCGGCCTATAGTTTTTGAGAAGCGTTTTGTCTCCTTTTTTGAAAAACAATGCCACTACACCTCTGCTCCACGCCTTCGGGGTTGTCCCATTGGCTATTACAGAGTTAAAAAGCCTTTTCAGCTCCTCAAGGACAGGTTTTCCACCGGCCTTAAGTAGCTCAGAGGCCACTCCGTCTTCCCCGGGAGCCTTCCCATTCTTAAGCTGTCTGAGAGCCGCCGCGATTTCGTCTATATCTACGTCCGGGAGATCTTCTGTAAAGTGGCGGGAGAGAGGAGCTCTTGGGTCTGGGGTCGCATCAGGTGGAGGCTTTTTCGCATGCGAGGCATACAGATTTCCATAGAAGTCCTCGATTTCAGCGAGAATCTCTGGAACCGATGTGACAGTTACACCATTCGAGGTAGTTAGCTTTGCCAGATGACTCCTTCCCAGTGTCTTGGTAAAAACTTTCGACCCTCGGTTTTTCTCAATCGCCTCCTTTACGAGTCGAGTGTTGTAGCTTCGGAGGTCGCGTCTTACCGTACTTCGGATCTTTTTGTTAAGTAACTGGGGATCTGGCAATGCATCCTCTGGTGTTTCCCGCCTAATTCGCATCAGTTCCAGGGCCTCGCTTGAAAGTTTGGACTTCTTGTCTGTTCGCCTTTTACGAAAATGCTTCGTCCCCACTTCGCGAATAGCCCCAACTATGCTCTCTAGGTCCTCGTCAACGTTTGCCGGGGTCTCCAGGGCAGCGAATCGATTTTTTAGTTCAAGTTGGAACTCCTCATGTCCGGCTTGGGGCAGATTGGGACGGAGAACTTGCTTCACCATGCGGTTTCTTTCTAGCTTGAAGTTGATATTTAGGGTGCCTCTTACTAGTCGGTGATCACTTCCGGTATTGAACCTATTGATCACTGAGACATCCCTAAATATATGCCGTTTATCCGTCATGATGAAGTCGATCTCGTTCTTCGTCCTGCCGTCAGGGCTCTTCCAGGTCCACTTCCGTTGGGGCTTTTTCTGATAAAAGGTGTTCATACAGAACAGCCCTTGCCTGCTAAGGAAGTTGACTAGCATTTGGCCCCTCTGGTTTCTGCTCCCGTAGCCATGTGGTCCCAAGCTTGATTCACCGCGCTCCTGTCCCACTTTAGCGTTGAAGTCCCCCATGACAACAGTGAAGTGGGTCTTAGTGGTTTGGTGTATGGCTTTCGACACGTCGTCGTATAGGGCCTCCACCTCTTCATCTGAGCTGCTCGAAGTCGGCGCATATACCTGTACGACCTTGAGAGAGTACCTCTCGGTCAGCTTCAGTACGAGGTACGCTACCCTGTTCGAGACGCTGCTGATCTCCATCACGTTGTCACAGAGAGCCTTATTGACAAGGAACCCTACGCCACCCTGGGATTGTGCGCTCCCTTCCCTGAAGTAGAATAGGTGACCTGATTCTAGGGTTATCGTGTCCTCCCCCTCTCTTCGGACTTCTGACAATCCCAGAACATGCCACCGTATCTTATCTAATTCTACCTCAAGGATTTGGAGACTTTCGTCCAGCCGCAGACTGCGTCCGTTGTACGTCGCCAGGGTCAGTCTATGGCAGCCGTAGTCCGTAGCCCGGGGATTCTTCGCACCCCCTGCCCTACCATTACCCGGGCCGCTACCGTAGCCCGGGGTAGTAAGGCGGCCGGGAACTAGGGGCCGGTTTCTTCTTGTCCTGTGCATGGGGGGTTTTGCCCATAGTCACCACGCTGGGCAGGCGGGTTGGTGACCGCAGTGTGCGTTTGTGGACTATGTTGTCAACACGGGAGGCGCTGCTGCCCACCTCCCGGAAGCCCTTTATCGCCTCTTACGATACCCACGGGCAGATTTGGGGTGGTGAGATTCTACTCTGCCGACACCACACGGCTAATGTGTAAGGACGTTAAAAAATGTATTTGTAAGATTATGTTTCTTATTAATCAGTATGATATATTCTGTTACAGTGTTAAACTTGATGTACTTATAAATAATTGTGATAAAAATTCACTTATCGAAAATGAAATGATAACAATAGGTTTAGATTATTTTTTACCAAGTATGATTTTTAGGTTGTAATGTTATATTATAAAGAAATCAATAAAATTATGAAATTATTTTTTATATCTTTCATTTCATACCTATCTTATCTGTTTTTAAATTTAGTTTTTTTTTTAACTGTTATTAAAAAATATTTATAAGACTCTTTATGTTCTAATACTCGGTATACTTAAATTTCAACTTAAATTTATTAACATGTTAATACATGTCTAATAATTGCTGACGGTGCTAACACCGTAGCACGTGTCTGTGAGGATGACGCGCCGCGGGCGGAAGCCTGATGACATTTGGACGGTGTCGAATTAATTTTGTAAGTATTAATTATAGTACCAATTATTCATTTAATTTTGAGCGCTTACTGTGTTCGGATCTCCACCGTCTTTCAGTTTTCCGTCATGTCAGCTTCAACCCTAACAAGTTTCATATCTTCAAGTGATAACAAAATTCCGAAGTATATTCTGAAACTAGAACTCTTAAGATGTGTAGAAAATGAAAATACAGTGGTAGCGCGGTCGAACATTAAATCCCAGTATGTGATTTATGATGAGAATGATAATGTGTTATATAAAGTATCACAGTTATTGTGGCAGATTGGTACTGAAGTGAATCATCGGAATGAGCAGTCATGTGATATAGATATAACAAGGTGAGTTCTCAAACTATTATGAACCTAATTATATTATTTAATACTACTTCAGTATGTTGTATTTTAAACTTGTTTTTTTATTTGTTACAGACAAATATAAACCATCACCAGTTACAGCCTTCAGCCTTGCGGCGCGGTGCTCAGGTCAACTACGCAACATGGTGGCGGCGGCGGTGGAGATCCTTACACATTTTTTGTATAAAATATTAATAAATTATGTATCTTAAGTAATAGCTTTCGCTTTATTTGAATCTCTCAAAGCATAATCTTAAAATATCATAGTAAAAAAATAAAACAAAAACATTAATCATATTTTTTTATTCAGCAAAAAATTTAAACTGGTAAATATGGTAATCATAATACCACTTAAACAAACATAACGCATTTTTAAGAGCACATTGTTTTACATGATGTATACAGTTCATATTACAGTCCTTATATTTTTCTTGTAAAGTAAACAAATTTGGACAACCTTTTTCACCTATGTCAACAATTTTACAATTTTCACATAGTTCTTTAATCCACTTCACTTTCTCATATCCTTTTACAATAATATTTTTATTTCTTAAATATGTAGGAGCAATACTTTTAAACTCCCTATAGTCAACAAAACCTTCACTCCAACGAATACCTCGATTTTTTTCAAACCAAATGGTTTTTTTTTTCTCCTGGCGATAAAGTGGAGAACATATATGGAGACTTTATGAGAAATGTTTGTGTCCATTCAGTTTTTGCTAAAACAATCTCTTTTATAATGAACTCGTTTTTTACTTTTTAAATCCTTGGAGATCTACAAAGATAAATTCAGGTTTCATTGTAAAACCTTTCTTACAATGCTACTCAAAGGTTTATACTCAAAAATACAACCGTTTAGTATGAGACAATATGCAGAAGTATTATCCGGTATATCTTGATCAGCTTTAATTTCAAGCCTTACGTCAACTGAAGCCTTTAACGATTCTTGTTGACGACAGCAATCGATCACAAACAGAGGAGCTATATCTCTAAATTATTTTATACTTAACAACGGTTCAGGTCGCCGTCCATAGTATGACTGTTCAAATTTATAATATTGTTCATATAATAAAGAAACTTTATGATCAGAAAATATGGATAGTAGGCTGAATTCAAAAACACCCTTATATTTGTTAAATTACAATGATCAAATTCTGCCATAGAACTCTTAGCATTTTGCTTACGGTTTGTTTGTAATCCAATTATTACAAAGCGAGGTTTTTTCGATTTGGGATGATGTTTTTATAGACCAAGTATGATTTCGGGTTTTAGGTAGTAACGGATATTCGTAAAGATCCCAATTTCTAAAAGCTAATGTGATAGCACGGTCCCTTTCTAAATTTTTTAATAGACTGATCCTTTCACGATCAGATACTTTCACATGTGGAACGCGCCAGAATAATTTGTTTATTTTTATATCTTCCGCTACATCTTTATCTCCGAGTTTTAAAGCATTTAAATTTGTGTTACTTCTTAACAAAACTAGTTCATGTTTACAGTTCATAATGATTTTTTTGTAATCTTCAGCAAAACCTAAAATTTTATCTAAAGGTATTGATACTGAAAATACACCATTATTTTTTATTGATATGCCGTCAACACACCATCCCCAAACTTTGGCAGCTTTTGAATCATTCTCTGTCATTGTTAAATATGATTTCATAGTTGTAGTCAAACCTGCATTTTTTACTTTATCTATTTCTTTTCCGTTTAGTTCATACCGAATTTCTTGGAATAGAAATAATATAGCGTTATTAACGAAATTTATGGTGTCAACGGGTTGCTTCGTGTCACTATGATATATATTTACTTTTCCTTCCAAGTATATAGTACTAGCAGAGGGCAAAACATACAAATCTTGTTGATTAATAGGAATTCGGATTTCATCATTCCTGTTAAAACTTGTTACGTATGGTTTGTATGAATGAAATTCAAAGCTTTCAATGCTGCTATCCAATATCGGAGAATCCATCACATTTAGAATACTCATAATTATTTCAATCCAATTAATTTTAAAAATTCTTTATTATCTTTTGTGAGTTTTTTAATATTCTTTTTAGTATGTGTTGGTTTAATAGAAACTACCTTTGAACTGACACATTTTATAGGTTTACTCCTACTTTTATTGAAATTTATCATTTTTTTTCTTTAGGTGTAAATATAACTGTATTTCTTCACCACGCAAATTGATAAAGTTGTTGTTACTATCCAACAGCTTGATGTTTATTTCACAAATTGATTGTTGGTTGACAGGAAAGTAAATTAAATTTTTTGGTATTTCCACTATTCGATACCCTGGAGGCACGTTAGGTACAAATTCATAAATAATATGTTTTGGTTTACCGTTAACAAATGAACCGCTGATAATATCACATTCTATCCGCACTATGGTTGTAGCTAGAATGCTTACTGGAAAGTGAGATTCATGCATTATATTAGCTTTTAATGTCTCCTTCCCAAAACCAAATAAATGACAGCATGAATTGTCTTTTTCAAAATGAATATCTTTTGAACATATTAACTTTACTTTTAATGTATTATTATTTTGTACAATATTCAAAGAACAATTTTTCATATTATTTTGTAAAAAATCAACAAGGTCTTGTAATTCATAAGATCCTTCAGGTACTTCCAACACTTTATCTTCATCGTAATAAAATTTGTTGTTTTTTTCATCTATATTTGGTATTGAATTGAAAGTAGAAAAGTATAACAGCGCGCATTCATATCCGGAATTCAATTCCAAAGGAGGCGAATAATTTGTTGATAATATAGACTTTTGTCCAGTTATGGATAGGGTGAAGGCCATGATTGAAATGAAAAAATAATAATTTTACACAAGCTTAAATTTATTCAAATTTCTTTTAGAAAGTTCTTAAGAATCTCAAACATAAATGTCCACAGATAACAGTATCAAATTGTTGGATTTGTTCATAATTATAATTAATCACAAAACCTTTCATATACCTAACTAACTCTAACGGAGGTTTCAAATCACCAAAACTATCGAAATATTCACAATAAGCATCATCTTTAACATATGCTTCCCAATGTGTGCCGGGATTTTTAGAGCTATCTAAGTTTACAGTCCCACATTCTTTCCTTCTAGACTTCTTCGGTAATGTATCTCTCATAAACACACCTCTAAAAAATGGTATATCACGTGCGTGTTCCAGCAAATCCAAATTAGTCAGCGCACGATTGGGTAGCAATTTATTTAGTTTTTTGAACCCTTGATAAATATTCCCGCGCCTTTTTTGTATGGTTTAATATATAACCTTTTACCTATTGCGATAGACTCTATCATTTTATTATGACGCTCTGACTCGTGTAGATTTTTTTGAGCTGCTTTATAGTCATTTACTGCTTTTGCAATACCAGCGGCCCCTCCAGCTAGAGAGCCCAAGGCTGATAGCCCAGCAAATATAGGAATAAGTGGCAAAATACCTCCAGATTTTGGAACAGGAATTATTCGAGGTAATTTAACCCTGCTATTATTCTTGAAGAGTTTTTTTGCTGCAGAAAATGCAAATTGTATAGCTTTACTCTTACCTTTACATTTCATTTTTTTAAATTTAGATCGTATTTTACTAACTACTTTTTTAAAGGAACGAATCCCTGCTCTCGCTTTTAATTTTGCTTTCATAATGTTTTTAACTAACCAAGAATCAATCTTCTCTCTCTTACTTGCATCTTTGGATTTAATTCTTTTCTTTGCCATATTTATTAACTCTAAATCTGCTTTATGTCGAACGTTGATATCGTCACTTGTATATGCAATATCGTGGTACATGCAAGCCGTGTCTAATGGATTAATACCTCTATCGCCTCTTGATAATCTTTTTTGTAATTTTGTACCAGGTCCACAAAATTGATGCCCTGGCAAATGTAACTCAATCGGTAGATTGTTTATAATTGTATTAAGAAGACCACTTCCCTTCATTGGAAACTAATAAATGATAGTATATTATTCCAATAGACATATGTTAAATACCAAACATTTTATTATTATAGAAGCTTATCAAGAGTAATCCAACTATTTTCTTTTTCACTCAGTGCAAGCCATTTCACAAGAAGTTTATTTTCTTTTCTCCTTATAACCTTTTATATTAAAAAAATATCAGGGTATTTAGTTTTTTGTAACTCATACTCATAAAAGGACCCAAGTATTTTTTCTTTATGCATATCCTCGACAAGGTAGGTAGTTGGTTTGGAATCATTGACTTTAATTATTTTGAATTCTTCTGTCGACCAGTTTGGGGTGTAACCCTTTGAAAATTGGTTTTTATATTTGCTTACTCGGACTTTGTCGCTAACTTTAAATTTAGCTCTGTGTAACACAGATTTTATATATGATTTAAAAATATTTCTTTTTACTGTGTGTTCATTGTCTGAATTCACATCAATTGGTTTAAATTTTGTAGTATTTTTTTTTTTTATATAATAGGCCCGCATTTGTCTGCCATCTCACCTGGTGGTAAGTGGAGATGCAGACGAAGATGGTACATGCTTGCCTAGATAATGCCTATTCACTCTTGCCTTAAAAAGGCCCAAGTTATATTGTTCCGGAAAAAGATCCGCCGGCAGGGAATTCCACTCTTTAGCCAGATATTACTTTAGTATGATTAACAGTGTTATTATAAGATTTAAGAATCGATTCTAAATTACTTCCAACCCAACGGTAGCTACCGTTAAAGGTAAAATATTTATATAGCTTTGTCTTCAAAGTTCTTATCAATCTTTCAACAATTGATGTCTTTTTAGTAGAATATGTAGAATAATGATTAATATGATAATTCTCTACAAGTTTTTTAAACTTAGAATTATAAAACTCTTTACCAAAATCAGTTTGCAAATTTTTAGGACAATGTTTACAATTTATTATAATAGTTTGCATATCTTTCTGGATTTCATCTTTCTTTTTCGTTTTTACTGGTACTGTCCAACCAAATTTTGAAAATGCGTCAATTACTATAAGTATATAATTATACCCTTTGTTTTCTTTTGAATATTTTTGCATATCCATCAAGTCAGCTTGCCATAAATCGTCAATGCCTCTTAATATTACAGAACGGCGTTGAAAATTTTTTCTTGCTGGTTTATGAAGTTCATTAACCACACACAATTTACTCATATTTTTTTATTTATGTCTGCTTTTGAACTATTTGATTAATTTCTTCCTTTGTAAAATAGTTTGCATCTAATACTACGTGTAGTTGCTGTGTGAATTGTTTTAGGTATGAATCTACAATATGTTCCATCCTTGTGTCACATTCTTTTTTCGTATAATATGATCTTAGTAATGAGTCAACAAACTTTCTGTTTACTGCTTCGTCTTCTGACAAAGGGTCAGTTAATCCACGTAACCTGTTTTGTTTCAATTCATAATGTCCTAATTCACTCTTTATTAATGTATTCTTGACCATGTCAAAATAATCTGATATACGTAATCTTTTATGAACATGATGACCAAATTTATCTATATTCATGTTGTTTACTTTATAAAATTAAAATGTTAAATGACTTTGTTTTTTTAATCCACAGATATGTAAACTAGTGAAGAACATTTGCTTCCCGCAATTTCTCAATAATAGATATAATTTCGTTGTCGAGCCCTGTGTTGCCAGCGTCTCTTGAAGCTATAAGTATTTTTAGTCTTTCAACTAATTCATTAGGGTCATCCCAATAAACATAATCAGTATTTGCCTTTACTTTCTTCAGTACTGTCATACCTTGGCCTTGAGCTAAGCTTTCATTACTAGTGCTTATGTCACTTTTTGTTAATTTAAAGAGTGGTTTAACGATGTGATTATATTTCTGTCCTTTGTTACTTTTAATAGGTTTTTTAGGATCAAAATCTCGCCGATGAGCATTAGTATCCAACAATATATCTTTATAATTTTGCTTGTCACTTTCAGTTATAATATTTAAATCGGATGTATTTCGTGATAATAACTGCATTAGACCGGGAGTTTTCTTATATCTATTAACACCAATATTAATATGATCATCCTCATCGTATACCCTTAAATTAACCATCATAAGTTTTCCTCGATCGGACCGAAGACCAAATGTTACGTGGTCTATATTATTTGAAGATAAAGACCATGACAATGAATTTTTATCAGGACTTTCAGATGGAGCAGACGTGAAAGAATCTTTACTCGAATCATGCTCATCTGACGAACTAGTAGAACAAGGTGAGGTAACAACGGTAGACTTTAAGTATTTTGGAACTATATCATCATCCTTTTCTTGAAATGTTTCGTCTTTGTCGGAGTATATTTCAGAATTCTCAACATCTGTGTGTTCATCAATTTCACTATTTTCATCAATATTTTTATTGCGCTGGGCTGATGATTTCATGTACTTATTTGAGTTAATTTTATTGAGCGGCTCCGTTATAGGCTTAAATATTGATTCTAAGACTTGATCATTTGTATTTTTTAAATCTTTCATCATTCGTACCTTCCTCTTTATATTTGCAGCTGATTTTATTATTTGCTTTTCAATTTGTTTTTCCATCTTGAATTTGTAGGCACTTCATCAGCTTGGTTGCGAATGTGTTAATGAATGATAATATTATTTAATGATATATATTATATTATGGTACACACTCACTCAACATCACATCAAATCTTAATCAAGAACAAAGAATGTGTCAAAGTTTTTCCTATAACATCCTTTATTTTTTTCAGTCTTTATTAATTACAACATAGCAGTATGGATCCTTCCATACTTTGGAACATACATCACGAAATTCTAACCAAGTCATATCGGAGCACACATGTTCATCATAGACATGTTTAAGATTGACGTCATCTTGTTTAAATTTAATAATAAGGTTTGCATTGTCTCTAATTAGATGTTTAGGTATCTTAGTATAAGTCTGATTTAAATAAAAACAGTCTATATTTTTATGTCGACCCATAGCAAAGTATTCGCGAATATTGTTTTGGTTTTCACAAGCAACGTCGTCAAATATAATTATTGAATTTGGTTTAGCTTCACTGGAAGATATAACTGTATCATTTTCACAAAATTTGTGTAACGAAACGCTTGGCACCATATCTATTACTTTTTGTAAGAAGATGTATTTCGGTTGATATAAAGATTTAGAATATATGTAAAGGTTATTGTATCTTAATCCATTTTCGTGCAACAGAAGCCCAATTATCAAATTAGTTTTTCCACAATTTGAAAGTCCACATATCACACATCGTACAGTGTTAGGTAACAATTTTCCATGACGTAAACGATGACTTTTCTCTTCTGAACACAATTTATCAAGTTTTAACGTTTCTTTTTGTTTAATAAATTTCATAGTGTATTGTAATTAAATGTCAACTGTATATAAAGGACTTTGTGTAAATGATATAAAATTTAAACTGTGTCAAATATTTATATCACTTACCAGTAGTTATAGACAAACTGGTTAGTGGATCCCTATTATCGTGTAAGTGTAACGAGATAAACGTTCTGCAGGCTTCGGACATGTGATGTGACAACGGTAATGTGCTTTCAGGGTAGCTCATGATGGAGTCGAGAAATATTGGGGAACTACGGACCAACGGAGTGAAGCCAGGGTCCCGTGAGGGACCCTGGTTGAACGGAGGTGGTCCAAAGTTCCCAATATTTCACTACTGTAATACACTAATACTCTCGAGTCCCTTAGTCGCCTCTTACGACACCCACGGGAAGGATGTGGGGTGATGCTATTCTAAGCCGGCATCACACGGCAAACAACAACACGGTACGGAAAACATAATTATAACAAGAAAATTTTAAATTTTTCTTGTATAACAGATAGAAAGAAGCGAAAATGGATCTCCTTATAAAAACTCTTTTCGGACCTTCATGCCACAAAATCTATTGAAGATTATGTCATGGATTGAGTTGACGTCTTGCGTTACGTCTAAAATGTCATTGAAATAAATATAAATATTGAAAGACGTAATTGATTTATGATTCAATCATAATATAAAAAAATGGTGAAATGAAGCTGTTTGGGAAATACGATGTTCAAAATAGTACCCAAAAAGTATAATCCCGATGCTTCTCCAAAGCACATTTTAAATGGTCACATGCATCTCAAGATCAGGTAAATTGGTTACATTATGCTAATTCAATGATCAGAAATAATATTAGTTCTCACTCGATATGGTATGCCAGCCGATAGTCGTTCACTTCTTATCTTAGTCGTTCATTTGGCTTACCTCATAAACGAGCCTCTGCTGGACGGTGGCATTTTTCTGCATGGCTACTTCCATTGTTTGAGAATATTTGTTTACACTAGTTGTTAATAGTAGTTTGTTGCTTGTACTGGTTAGAACATTGTCCAATAATAACATTTTTGATGTTTTATTACAGTACCTACTGTCTTCAGGAAGATAAATCCCATATAAGACTTTGGAAAGTACCTACAAATTCTGATTGTAGACCCTGCTTTCCTCTTATGTATATCTAGAATACCAGAAGATGTTGATTCTTGAAAACGGCGACTTAAGACTTGCTTATATATACCTAACCTGAGCATAGCAGCCTGTGTCTAATATTACCTAGTTGAGGCTCATATTTGTTATAAATCGAATAAAAAGAACCGATCTGAAATACCTACCTGTTTTCCAATACCTTATTTACATTAGTGAAGAACAGTTTTAGGCAGTTCGACTAATATCGATGTGGCGCAGTGGTAGTGCGACTGCCTTTAAAGCAGAAGGTTCGATTCTCGGTGAGTAACTCACAAAATTTGATCTTTACCACTTTGTGAAATTGTTACCAGTCTACTTCTTGAGGACCTTGCGAGCAGAACTACCTGATTATCCGTAAGAAAGATGGTTCTGTGCTTCAGATGGCACGGAGAGATGGCGCTGCCGTCGCATAGTAAACATTAGCTAGAGTATTTTAAATTCTCATAAAATATAATTACCCCGATCTAGTCAACAATATTATCCAGTTATGTTCATATACTTCCAATTCAAGTGTCGAAACGTTTGTGACAATTTAATCTTTAAATTACGCGAGTTACAACAAATATAATACTCAGTCAGTTTTATCATATCAGTTTGGTGCAGACTCAACATGAAGGATACAGAAAAGCATATAAACAAGTGAATACCAGTGTCATAAAAGTAAATCAAAAACATTATTCCAAAAAAAAGTGCTCTTAAAGTAATAATAACTCTAAAAACATAAAATCAGAGACCGTTTATTCATTCAAATTGTAAAGTGAACTTTAGAGACTAGAGGTATACCAGCTGACCATCAGCTGACGAGTCTCAAAACAAGTTTTCTAAGATATGAGATATGACACACATAAACTGTCTTGTAATCCTTAAGCCTGCGCCGAGCGAAATGTGCCGAAACAGCAGTCACTGTTAAGTAGATAAAATTAAACATACTTATGAAAACCCAATAAAAAAATACTTATACCAAGGCAGTGAACGTCTTAACAATTAAACGGGGCCAAAATCTTGAAATTATTTTGACATTATCCTACATAATTACGTAAAGTCAGCCAAAATCTGAAAAAACGTATGCTGGCGTTAAGTAAATTTTTGATTCTTAACATAACAAAACTATAAATTATTCTTGGTTAAATCGTATGAGGGATATATAAACTACAATTTTGGCTGTTTAAAAAAAAAATAGTGATTCTATCATAAGATATGAATTTATCAAAATACGCTTCAAATCCGCCATACATTTTTACTATGGCGGCCGAACGGCAAATAAAATATAGTCTCGCTGCTGGTATGTGCGCTACCCCGCCGCCCGCTCAAGTCAGTAATAAGCCGGCTTTCCTAAAGACTGTTCGTGTTTCATTCCGCATCAAATACTTATCAGTGTCGACGATTGGGATTTTTTGTTACCTACAACAAAAAGTGAACTCGCAAGATGTCGTTTATTGGAACTTTGAGTAATTTTGATTACAAAGTAACAGAGTGGAACCTTTTTAAAGGCCGATTAACTCAGTTCTTGAAGGTGAACGACGTCAAAGATGAGAAGAAGGCGGCGGTACTTATCACGTATCTAAGTGACGATTCCTACCGTCTATTGCGAAATCTCGCACATCCAAAGGCGGCGGATAATCTGAGTTATGCAGAGCTGGTTTCATTACTCGACGAACATTTTAAGCCCAAACAAAGTTCTTACGCGGATAGGGCAAGGTTCTATGGAGCAACACGTAATCCAGGTGAAAGTTTGTTGGACTGGTCAGCGCGTCTTCGGGAGTTAGCAAGTTACTGCAACTTTGGTACTTCTCTGGACACAGTTCTTGCTGATCGCTTCGTACTTGGTCTGGGTTCGGGTCCTGAACGTACTAAGCTTTTTGAGCTTAACCCATCCACTACTAACATTGGGCGGGCACTTGAGTCAGCAGAGAAGGCGGCTTGCACAAGGGAGGCAAACGTGATGGTTATGAAGGAAGAACCCATCTACCATGCTTCATCGCATACAGCTGGAGGGTCACGGCAGCGCGCGGGACGCGCCGCCACCGGCCAGGCGGGAGCGGCGCGCGCGCCGCCGTCGCGAGAACAGCGAGGCGGTGGAGAAGCTTTCAGGTGCAAAATCTGCGGAATGAATTCACATTCTGCCGATACCTGTCGTTTTAAGGGATACAAGTGTCAGCGATGTGGGGTCAAAGGCCACCTTAAAAAAATGTGTTATTGTAACAACAAAAATGTTCGCGTAAATAATTTATCTAACAATCATTGTGATAACGATAATAGCGAGAGTGGTGATGATTATTGTTGCCAGGAGTGTCAAAACTTTAACTTAATGTACGTTAACAACCAACCTATAAAAGTAAATTTAATTTTGGGTAAAGAAACAATTACAATTACAATGGAGTTAGATTCTGGGTCAGGCACGTCAGTTATTTCCGATAAATTATACTATCAGTTATTTTCAAATTACAAACTGAATAATTGTAATATTATAATGTGCTTTTATACCGGGCATAAAATTACGCCCATGGGATTTTTTAACATTAAAGCCACATTTAATAATGAGTCTAAATTGTTGCAACTAATTGTAGTCAAAAACGGTGGGCCACCATTACTTGGGCGAGATTTTATGTCCGCTTTTGACATACAATTCACAAAAATTAATTATAATAAATCAAGTACAAACGTAGACAGATTATTGGAACAATATCCGGATTTGTGGCGGGATGAATTAGGTGAATTCAATAAATTTAAAGTAAATTTACAATTAAAGGAAAACTCGACTCCTAAGTTTTTCAAACCACGGTCAGTACCGTTTGCATTAAAAGACAGAGTTGAAAGCGAGTTAGATCGTTTAGTCAGTTTAGGTATTTTAGTTCCCGTTAATCACTCAGATTACGCAACTCCAATAGTACCCGTTTTAAAGGAAAATGGCAAAGTTAGGATTGCTGGCGACTATTCAATCACATTGAACAAAGATCTCATTATAGACAAATATCACGCATAGAAGAAGTTTTTGCAAAATTGGGAGGGGGGCAACTTTTTAGCAAAATTGATCTAAAAAATGCATACAATCAATTTTTGTTAGACGAAAAATCACAAGGGAAATGATTAATACATCAAAAGGCTTATTTAAGTATACGAGATTGGTTAATGGATTAGCAAATGCACCAGCCATATTTCAAAAAGCCATGGAAACGATCCTTTCAGGGTTAGAAGGAGTTAGTTGTTGGCTCGATGATATTTGCGTTACGGGACCGGATGACGTCACTCACTTAAGTAGATTACGTGAGGTTCTGCGTAGACTCAGTGAGTCCGGTTTACGTTTACAAAAAGAATAATGTAATTTTTTCAGGAGAGCATTACGTACCTTGGCTACGTAATCGACAGGCACGGACTAAAAACTTGTCCTGAATAGGTACTGGCGATAACGAAAGATAAACGATATCTCAGCGAGGTTCGGATGGATGTGATCGTCCAATAGCTTTTGCATCGAGGTCCTTGTCGGCTAGTGAACGCAATTACAGCCAAATACAAAAGGAAGCTACAACTATAATATTTGGAGTAAAAAAGTTTCATCAATATTTGTATGGCCTTCAAACACCCTTTATATTGAAGACAGATCACAAGCCATTATTATCCATCTTTGGTAAAAAAAGTGGTGTTTCGGTTACGGCTGCTCTGCGATTGCAGAGGTATGCAATCATATTATCGGCATACAATTATGTAATACAAAAAACAATGTTGTGGCAGATTATTTGTCTCGAGCATCCTTGCCCTTGGTTGATAATGCGTGCGAGGAGGAGAGTAGTCAGGCTTTCCTTTTCCTTGACTCTAACGTAATACCGGTTTCTTTTGATTCAATACCTAAAGCAACTGAGTCGGATAAGATATTGCAGACTGTAATCAAGTATATGAATCACGGCTGGCCCCGGAAAATAACTTGCAATTCAATAAAACCATACTACCATTGTAAACTTGACCTTGAAGTAAGCAATGGATGTTTATTTAGAGGGCATAGGGTAGTTATACCTAGAGTGTTCCTAGATCGCATGTTACAAGAATTACATGTCGCTCATTTTAGAATAGTCAAAACGAAAGGTGCGGCTAGGGCTAGAATGTGGTGGCCAGGCATTGACAGCGACATCGAGCGCATGGTGGGCGCGTGCGGCGTGTGCGCGACGTTACGCGCTGCTCCTCCGCGCGCCGCTCCCTCGCGCTGGCAGCGTCCCCCTAAATCTTGATACCGAATCCACATTGATTATTTATCTTTCGCTCAATGCACTTATTTAGTAGTAGTTGACGCATTCAGTAAATGGGTAGAGTGTATTCAGATGGATCGTGGAACAACTACTTCTGCTCTGGTAAATAAATTAAAGGAACTATTTTCAACATTTGGCATTCCAAATGTGATAGTATCCGATAACGATATTAAAATTTGTTCCGCCGAATTCCAAACATTTTGTTCCAAAAATGGTATACGTTACATAACGTCACCCATATATCACCCTGCTAGCAATGGACAAGCAGAAAACTCAGTAAAGACGTGTAAAAAAATGTTAAGATGTATTTTGGCTAAAGAAAATGTTAATCAGAGCAAACGAAATGAAGAATTACTGTGTTTCCTGTTTCAGTACAGGAATACTAATCATTGTTCAACTGGCGTCTCGCCGGCAAAGTTGATGTTCGGACGTAATTTACGGACACGATTAGACTTAGTTTTGCCACAAGCAGAAATTGTTACCGATCAGTCGGAGACGCCGCAGGTCGCAAGTCTGACTGCCAGTAGATGTTTTAAAGTAGGTGAAATTGTATGGGCAAGGTGGTTTATAGCAAGAAAAGGAAGTTGGGTGCTAGGAAAAATAGATAAAATAATAGGGAAAAGAATGTTCAATGTTTATTTTATAGACTACGATGTCGTGCAAAAAAGGCATTTAGATCAGATTAGGAAATATAAAGGCAGTGATGCAGAATTTATTGATAGATTGGCCTCTTCATCTTCGTTCTTGCAAGACACGGAGTCGACGGATGTCCCGATGAACTCTGGTGTCGGAGTTTTTGACCCGCCTACGACCACCAGTTCACGCATTTCTCCGTCCGTTGTGACAGTGGAGCCACCGGTTGCAATTTCATCATCTTCACCCACTCAAGAAACTCGGTCACGCGATGATTCATCTATTAATATGCCTAACGATGAGGGGGAAGACTTGTTTGAGGATGCATCTGGAGAGGGAAATGAGGTAGAATCTGAATGTCCTCCTAATACCGACAATACTAACGATAGTTTATGCGATGTTGTTGTTCCTACAACGTCTAGAAATGTTGGTACTGATCAACGTGTTCTAAGATCGAAGACAGATTTTAATTATAAGAAATACTTTTAATATTGGCTTATTTATAACTATAATTTGTATTGTTTAGTCAGGTATTCAAATTAGTGTGGAGGGATGGTATGTGCGCTACCCCGCCGCCCGCTCAAGTCAGTAATAAACCGGCTTTCCTAAAGACTGTTCGTGTTTCATTCCGCATCAAATACTTATCACTCGCGCAGCTCAGGATTCAGTCGTCCAGAAGTGTCCAGAGCACGGAGGACAAAAACCAGTGGAGAACGCGTCGGTACGATTTTGTTCAAAACCAAGCTCACTGATTTTTGCGGGGGGAGAGGTAATTATCGCAAGACGCAATTAGCTTTCGCAATGACCGCATATTTTGTAGAGATGGGAAAAATAAATAATATGTAAAATTATATCGATATTTTGTGTCACCGTTCAATAAGTTTATTCATATTATGTGATTGAAATTTATTGAAACATGTGCATGCCAATACTAATTTTTTTTTTTTTTTTTTTTATTTAACAAGAAACAAACAGTCATATATATCTACATGTAATACAGTTTAGTCTTATCAGCTTGTAGACCTACAGTTTCCTTAAATAATTATACATGACATTCTTACACTAAAAAGGAACTACCGTTAATAGTTTTAATTAGGTAGGTACCTAATGTACCTTAAAACTAATAAACTAAAAAAAGCTTTAAATGAAAAGTATGCAAAAAGATTACATTTGTTTTAAACTTTTTTGGAGAGATGCTGCAAAGTTAGTTTTTTGAAAACATTTAATGATTTGCTAAATAGATCGATATTGACAATTTTTTCATTATACAACCTGCAAGCCCGTCTTATGAAACTATTTCTAGCGTAACAAGTGCGACTACGTGGTATTTGGAATAAGGGTTTACCACGGCAACCACGTTCACGACGTCTAGGTACTCTGAAAGATAAGCAATGCAAAAGCGTGGGGTCGTCAATAATATTGTTGATAATTTTATATATAATTGACACATCATTACATTCACGACGGCAGTGTAGCGTAGTAATATTAAGTCTTTTCATGGACGAAACATAATCTAAATAACTGTGACCAGTGCGATAATCAACAGCCTTTACGAATTTCTTTTGGATTCTCTCTATTCTATCTATATGGACGTTATAAAACGGATTCCAAACAGAACTCGCAAATTCTAAGCGACTTCGCACGTAACTATTATAAAGCACCTTATATGTTAGTAATTTCTTAAATGGCTTGCCCACGCGCAAAATGAAACCTAATTGTTGAAAAGATTTATTTATTATATTATCCATGTGAGGAATAAATGTAAGTTTTGAGTCCATGATAACTCCAAGGTCACGGATCTGATTCACTCGGGTCATTTTTTTCTGACAAAGACTATAACTGAAATCAATGTCCGCCAACTTTCGGCTAAAACTAATGACAAAACATTTATCGGGGTTTAAAAATAAGTTGTTTGATTTACAAAAACTTTCAAAGTTATCTAGATCTCTTTGTAGGGCAACACAATCATCATTGTTTTTAATAACTCTGAAAATCTTTGCATCGTCTGCGTATAGAAGCAAATTTGAGTTAGATACGCATTGGGTGATATCATTAAGGTATAGAACAAAAAGCAATGGGCCTAGATGTGACCCCTGCGGGACCCCGGACGTGACAACTTTATACTGGGAAATATAACCTCCAACTGCTACAGCTTGCAAGCGGTTTTCAATGTAGGATTTTATCCACCTGAAGAGATCTCCGTGTATACCGAGCCGCCAAAGCTTCATAAGTAAACTTTCATGACAAATTTTATCAAAAGCCTTGGCAAAATCAGTATACACAGCATCAACTTGGTAATTCTTATCTAAAGCTTCAAGTATGACTTCTGTATATGAAATGAGATTAGTTTCAACGCTACGACCTTTGAGAAAACCGTGCTGACTTGGAGTTATGTGACGCCTTACTGCAACTGATAATTGGTCGGTAACAATTTTCTCCAAAACCTTAGCAAGCTGACATAATTTTGATATGGGCCGATACTTTTCAATGTCAGCACTAGCTTCCCCTTTTGGTATCGGAGTAACAAGTGCACGTTTCCATATAGATGGCACGCACCCTTCTCTGAGCGATTTTTCAAACAGTAAGGCAACTGGAACTGCAAGGTGCGATGAACATTTGCTAAGAAGAACAGGGTGAATGCCATCAGGGCCAGCGCCCTTATTTATATCCAATGACTTAAGATATCTATGCACTAGCTCTTTGGTAATAAAGATTGAATCCATCTCAATTAATTCACCATTCACTGGTTGAAGATTATTTAAGTCAATAGAATTCTCACTCGGTTTTTCAAATACTGAGTGAAAATGGTTATTAAAAAGGCTACATATCTCTGATCCATTGGAAACCGAAATACCTTTATAATGCATAATCTGTGGAAGACCACTCTTTTTATAAACAGATTTAAAGAAAGTCCAAAAGTACTTAGGATGCGAAGTAATTTTAGTTTCGGTACTGTTTATAAAGTTTTTATAACATATTGGTTCTAATTTAGCGACTCGTTTTCTAAGTAATTTAAAACTATCTTGATCTAATGGGTTACCGTATGTTTTCCAAAGTTTATGATATTTTCTTTTTTCGTTGAGTAAACGTCTAAGTGGCTTGGTGTACCAAGGTGGCTTAGAGTGAGATGTGCTTTGAAAACGTGTAGGTACATACTTTTGTATAAGGTGATTAAATATATCGTAGAAAATTGCCACACATTCCTCTAAAGTATGACCCAAAAATAATGCATGCCAGTCAATTTCGGACAATTCACGATTTATCTCATCAAAATTTGCATTGAAAAAACAACGCACTAAAGTGGGAGCAGGCTTGAGTGTAGGTATAAAAGAAACATTCAATTCGATGTGCAGGGCCTTATGGTAAACATCCTCAGGTGTCAGTGGACAGTCACTAGTGAGCACTGTGCAGTTTCCATTGCAGAAAATAAGATCAAGAATGCGATGATTAATATTGAAACTATTATTATACTGCGGTAGACCAGAAAAAGACATGAACTCTTGAAGTGATTGTACTGGTAGGTTATTGCTGTGAGCAAGATTCATTTTAGAATCTTCCGAGACTGACCACTGGGCCTGAGTAACGTTGAAGTCCCCAGTTATAAGAAAAATATCGCTAGGATTTTCAATTACCAACTGATTACAGATATCAAAACATTTTATAAGTGTGTCTTTATATAGAGGTCCGTGTGGAATGTAAACACAACAAATGTGTAGGTATTTATTTACGCCATCATTTGTGTGAGTTAACGGTATAGAAATCCATAGGCATTCGGATGATGCGGGCGGGGGGCAGGGCCAGTCACGGCGCACAGGTAGGTAGTCCCGATGTACCGCGATGGCCACACCACCGCCTCGCTCCTTGTCGCTAGAATCAGCAGATCGATCGCACCTATAAACTAAATACCTACTGTCGAACACTTCTCCGTCGTGAAAGTTAGGTGTCAACCATGTTTCAGTAATACAGATAAAACTATAATTAGATTGCACTACTTGTGAATAAAAACTGTGTGTTTTTGTACGAAGCCCACGCACATTTTGGTAATAACCACTTAGGGTAATATTAGTCATCATTGATAACAAAAGATAATTATATATGTATATGTATTATTCCAATATGCGCATGGTGTTTTTATAGGGACGTAATTAGCTAGTCGTGGTAGGGTATGTATTATAATAACACAGAGTAGGTAAATTGATGTTGAAAATAAGGTAACATTGTAATGCAGTAGCAAACGCGTAAATATTGTCCAAGCGAAATAGCATAAAATAGTTTCACAATGGGTGGTTGCAGCCTCCTTTATAAGTTTAGTAAATCTATGACAGACTTCAAAAGTTGTAATATAAGGTAAGTGAAATAAGTAACAGAACCAAAAAAATACTATTGAAATAAGTCACATTATGTTACCGAAATTAAAGTTTTTGTTTATAAGCATGACTTTGGATGTTTCGGTTTTTCTAGCCAATATTTTGCAGTCACGTATCCAGAGGTAAGCGAGTTTCCCGTCCTTTTTCAACTGGCGAGCGCGTTTAAGCAGCTGTTTATTGTTTGGAGTGAGATGGTCGCCGAGGTAAAGGTTCACGGCTGGGCCGGCCAGACCAACGGATGACGTAGTGATACCCCTACGCGCACGTACAGCTGATAAGAGTTGATCCTTATAAATACGACGAGTAAACTTGACAATGACGGCTGGAGCACGCTGGTTGTTTACGTCATCGGTTTCACTAGTACCAAACCGGCGAACCCGCTGTATGCAATCTATAGATTTCTCGTCTAGATTAAGACCTACAGCCGTGTACACACTGCTCAGAAGACTCATTAAATTTTCCCCTTTTTTGAACGGCAAACCGGAGATTTCAACGTTGTTCATTCTGGAATATTGTTCGCGAGTGTCATATTCGTGTTGAAGGGTAGATATTTTATTGGTTGCTGCGACGAGATCTGCCTGCAATGTTATGATGATTTCAGACTGTTTTTCTAGAGCTATTACTCTGTCCTCAAAGTCGGAAAAACGCTTTTCTATTGCAGTGTACTTATCATTAATACCTTCTATGCCCGATTTTAGGGTATCTATGTCCGATATCATCGAAGTAAAGTCTGCTCGAAATTCTCTAATTTCCTGCAACACCGCTGCAAACCCGGCTTCTCCTGTTGAGGTAGGAGGAACACGGCAGTTTGGGCACTTCCAAGTACCTTTTTTGTCCCGAACAGTTGCCGAAGTGGAGAGTACCACCACACATGGAGCACAAAATACCATCCGTGACCTCCTCATTGCACTTGGAGCAGTTCATCTTTTTAGCAAAGAATGATTCGTTTTATTATACGGTTCGATTTTGCGGCGATAATTCACTAGCGTGTTATTAGGTAGGTAGTTAGCGCACACGCCCGCGTAGCAAAACCGGTCACCGAGAGCGCAGAACGCAGACTGAACAAGCTAATATAGCGATATATGTATATGTCACCGGAAAATCATATAAAACGTAATATTACAATTTATTCCTCTTGATTATAATCTATCGAGATATTGTGATCTACAACATACGTGTTACAATTTTACGCATCATTTTGCGAGAAATTACAATATTAATAAATAAAATAGCGTAATTGTGATGCGACGTGCACCGAAACGCGCCTCGCGTTCTGATTGGTCGAGCGCCATGATTCGCGCGCCGCCATGTTTGCTTGTCATTTCGCTGGTGCTCGCGAGTAAACAAACAATGTTATTGCAATAATTTCATGATTTTCGGGTTAAAATGTCTTTAAAAGTATTAAAATAGTGCTTAAAAGTTATTATTCAAGTGAAACAAGACCTTGTTTAACAAAAGTAGTGGTGTTTCAGTGATAAAATTGATTAGAAGTGTTACTCTCTAAACATTCTGATTTTGCGTGTTTTGTTGTTTTAAATGATTCAAACACTGTGTAACATGATTTGAAATCCCGTTTAATAATATTACAATGTCGGACATTGAGTCTGCCCATCAAGAAAACAGTGAAACTAAGTTAATTGTGAACAAGGAAGAATTTACCATAGCGTTACAAAACTACTACAGTGGGCTTAATGCAAACAGTAAAAAATTTGAATGGACAACTCAAAAAATACAAAGTGTAATAAAATTGATAGAAGAGTTTCACGCAATAAAATCCCAAGGCGGAAGGCCAACTAGCCAACATTATCACCACGCAAGAAAATACAAAAACATACTCCAAAAATACAATCTACTACCCTAAAATAAAACTACACTGCCCTAACATACAACTATAATGCCCTTAAATACAACTACACTTCCCTGACATACCTAGGTACAAAAGTCGGTCCCGGTTGCTTTCTATGATCACTTCGACGCCGCGCCGGTCGTTACACGACCATGTTAGAGGCCTACTAATAATAGCAATTGAAAAACTGCCACCACAATTCGTCAGGTCGTTCGTCGTTCCCAAATTCATCTGGGATATCGTTAAGAAGAATGAGTTTTGTAACAACCACTGTATAGGTAATCATACACATCAACCGGGACCGACGCCAACGTGCCCTCAGATCCTTCAAAGTACGGAAGTATATTTCTTTTAGGACAATGTTAGGTTGTCCAAACTGAGAGCAAACAAAACTCCCACCACACAAAACTCCTATGGTAGGCGAATTTGGGCCCACAATGAAAAGTGTAGTGTTGGTCCTTCCCTTTCCATTTACGATTAAAACATTGGATAATTTTTGAGGTGTAGCTATGATATTGTATCTATTTATAACTGTAACAGGCTAATGAACTATCCATGTGTAAGACCTTCAAGTAGTTAAATGACCTAAGCCTTGAAAATATCATATTACTAGAAATAACTTCTATTTATATTAAAAACAACCTATGTCACACCCATGTAATATCGGCATTCCTTACGTGGAAAATCTACTATATAAGCCTCGCCAATTTTCCTAATAAATCATTATTATTTACAAGAGCAAACAGTGTGGTTTTACTTAACAAGTCCCGTAGGGACATAATATGGCGACCCTGCCAGGATAAACCAATCAATCAGCAAAAACGGAAAAAGAAGAAATAACTATAGCCCAAAATGGTCAAGGTAATGCCTCAAAAACAGTACAAAAAACCGACAACGTGTTGTCATATCTTCAAGTAGCAATTGTGATCATGGTATCGATCGTCTTTTCCTACATGGTGTGGAAAAAAGTCAACAAGTGTCTAACTAAGAAAATAGACTGTCTGTCTATTTTACTACGGCGGAAAGAAGAAGAAGACTACGGCGGTAGCTATGCGGCAACGGCGAATATCTGTTTAACTGACTAAGTATCTACTTACTGATGCGGTACTCAAGTGAAGGTGCCTGTGAGCTATGTAAGTGACCAGTGACTTTTCCTCCAAGATTATTAATTTATTTTATTTTATATGATTTTATTTTGTGTGTCTAAAATTTTTGCTTTTTCTATTAATTACTAATGACAAATGTAGAGGAATTTTATAACGAACTTTTTTATTTAAAAGAATATTTGAAAAAACTTGGCCCAGATAAAAGAAAAGAAAGGTTAGGTCAAGAAAAGTTAAAATTAGCAAAAGAAATATATGAAGAGTACCAGAACTTCATAGTTGAGTATAGTGAAAAGGTCGAAAAAGCAGAAATTTCCGTGTCAAATTGCAACATTATCCAATAATTCATACCTAAAATAGAATAGGTATATAGTAAGTTATTATCATATTTTGAAACTGAAGAGACAAAAAAGGGAAAACATGGCTTCCAAAATAGCTTTTGACTTAAAGACAGCAGTCTCGCTGTTACCAGTCATGGATAGCTCAGAAAGTGTCACTCTACAATTAATCGATGCGATAGATCTTTATTCTACGATGATTAAAGATGACGACCATCCCACTTTAATCAGTTTCGTTCTGAAGACACGTTTATCTCACGGTGCTAAGTTGAGATTGTCAGACACATATGTATCTATAAAAAGCATGATTGATGATATGAATACGCATCTAATAACAAAGAAATCCGACACCGCACTTCAGAAACGCTTACAAACCGCGCGTCAGTCTAGCCGTACTTTAGATCAGTTTGGTAAGGAATTAGAGGAAATATTTGTCAACTTACCTATTTCGCAAGCCAATGGCAATGCAGATGCATACAAAATATTAGCCTATAAATGAAAAACAAGCGATCCATAAGTTTGCTGATGGGCTACGAAACGAAAGGTTAAGTACAGTAGTATCGGCGCGAAACTATACTTCACTCAAAGACGCGATACAAGGCGCGAAAGATGAGGAAATAGCTATGTCTCCCTCTAACCCGCCCGCGCAAGTTTTTGCAGCTCGTCACGCACGCGCTTTGCGTGGTGCTAGGAACTATAGGCCGACCTTCCGCATAAATTCAGTTCCCAAATACCGTAGTAGTACCTTTATGCAGTCACGTGGTAGGAACCCGTCAGGTACCTACAGAACTAATCATAGAGCAAGGAGTAATTTCGGACAGAATATGGCACATAACCATAATCAAAACTACCGGAAAAACAACAAATATGGCCAGCGTAATCACACGGTGAATATACACCAAGAGGCCAATGATGTGAACGATGCAACAAAATAGACACGTCATCAATTTTTTCGATAACAATTCACAACAGTATATCCTCACCTACGATAACATGAACTCAGTAGAATTTAGTGTACAAGGAAAGTTGCTAACATGGTTAATAGATACAAGTGCATCATTAAGCGCAATGAAACGCGATACAGCCTTAGCAACTGGCGAGTTTGTTTATCCAAAGACGACCATCATAAATGGTATTGGGGGCAAGGTTACATCTGACGGATATGCACAAGTAGAATTATATAGTACTAGTACTCCAATTCTTCGAAGTTTATATGCCAGCAGAAGCTACCCATCAAGCTGAATCACTTTTGCTTTGGTACCATATCTGTATTTCCTGTAGTTAAGGTGGGCTCCTGGTGGTGCACCTGATGGTCTACATTAGGTACTCCAATTCTTCGAAGTATATATGCCAGCAGAAGCTACCCATCAACCTAAACCACTTTTGCAGCTGTAAGGAATATGTTAGTCAGGTTTTGGCGACATAGGTGGCCACAGGAGTTGTGCCGGGTGGCGCGGGGGAATGCGTCCGCGCCACTCCATATACCCCGAATGCATTCATTCATATAATATACATTATAGGTAAGTTGTTAAGTACGTACATTAACATAATTCTTTTATGACGATCCCAGAATTATCGATAAAATCATTCTATACTTCTGAGAACAGTGGTATAGCACTAATAAGAAGAAAAGAGCCAGTTTACGTATGGACACACCCGTGCGTTAGAAAGGGATAGCAATGAAAGACATCAACGAGAGCGCATCAGAAATTATAAATATGGAATAATTTTTCATTAAAATGAAATTTTGAAAGAATCAAGTATAAAAATGCTTACCTATGAAATGTTATCCCGTCTTT
Source organism: Keiferia lycopersicella (assembly GCA_029255805.1). Classification (NCBI taxonomy): domain Eukaryota; kingdom Metazoa; phylum Arthropoda; class Insecta; order Lepidoptera; family Gelechiidae; genus Keiferia; species Keiferia lycopersicella. The sequence goes on along the minus strand of JARACZ010000047.1, from coordinate 347,730 downwards.
TGCGGGACTTGATGTTGTAATACACTTTCCACGCCATTTCACTGCACAGGAAGGCATTCTTGTTTACGTTTATACGCCAAATAAACGAAGCGCGGAACGTCCGTTCTTTCGCACCGTCTCAGCCCGACTAATCAAAATTTTGATGCATACACTTTATATAGCGTATATCAAGTGAGTGCGGTCGCCCCCGCATGCGTTCTCCACTGGCTTCTGTCCTCCGTGGTCCAGAGCGAGCGTATGTTACTTTGCAGAGCCCTCCGATCGCGCTATTTCGTATGCCGGCGACGGCTGACCAAAACTACCTAAGTCTGATTTTCGATGATTTAAATAGCTACAGAACTGTACTTATTTTAGTTTATTATTTCTTTATTAGGTGAGTATATAAAAATTCGATGGTATTGTGTACCTATGTTCTTTTTCAATTGTTTTTAGCGATCAGTCAGGTCACCGAAGTTGTGCAAAGTAGCTTCTCATTTACCGTATCTATCTAGGTAGGTAGGTAGGTGTGTGGAGCGCAAATAGCGCCTACCTAGAAGTAGGTAGGTAGGTATGTAATCTACTAGGTGGTACGTGACCAGACCTACCTAGTAGTATGTTATGTAGTCAGCTCTGCGACGCGCGATCGGACCTAGGTACCTAGTTGTAGGGTAGTAAGTTTCCCGTCTTACCTTCATCTTTTATCCAGTGAAAAAGAGGTAGTGCCTCTTAACCTCTCTACCCCCTTGTCCGTAAAAAGTTTCCATCCCTTTTTTACCCCATAGGAGTTGAACACTACAAACGCTTAGGTTATTAAATTGTCGTTGTTTTCCATTTGAACAAATAATAAGTGCCGGGCGCAGATGAATGGAGACAGTTTAGTAAAAATATGTGTGTCGGCTTTTACGAGGAAACAAATTGAGAATTCAAAATCGTTATTGTTTGAATCATTACCATTGGAAAAACGCAAAGTGGATAGAAAAGGACAAGGGAAAGAAAATCGTGACTTAAATGATATCATCAACTTACTCAAGATAACCGAACCGGATGTGATTCCGGTGTTTGTTGCCCGCGCCCTGGAGAGGTTGCCACCCATTACATTCGATCGTTTGGATGCAACGAAGCTTCTGAAGGACATTGCCTTGCTACAAAATGAAGTTAAGGTCATCAAATCATCGTATGTTACCTCACAGCAACTCGAGGATATCAAGCAGGAAGTGTATAATATGAAGTTTGCATCCCTACCTATGTCACCGTGCCATATTTATGTCAGAAGAGGAGCTTTTCTAGATAGTGGACCACTTGGAATGTCCTGTGTGTCTAACACGTATTCTGAAAGTAACAGCATGCCACAGCAAAATAACGAAAACTTAAATACGACGAAATTGAATGTATCTAATAAAATAACGCAAGTACAGAAGCGGGTGGATTGAGATCAGCCGGAGCCACCGGTTGCCGGTGAGTCATTGCAGTGTACGCCTGACCCGTGCGCATCGAACGTAGGTATCGAGTATGCTAGCGCTAGCTAGCGCGCTGCCGCCACTTCCCCCCGCCGCAGCCGCCGCCGCCGCCGCCTTGGGCTCGGTGATTTCCGCTGCGCCTCGGCCCCGGCCACTGCCACCATGCGCTGATGACCCCGCACAACAAAAGTATTTCGTAGATGTTGTTAAAGAGAAATGCCCAGAGGTTGAATGGACAACGGTTGAAAAGAAGCGTAAACATAAATCAAGTCACTATCGGAACTTTTAAGTGCCAATTTTTATAACGAATATATATAACGAATATAAGGGTACAAACGAAGTGGATATAACTGAATATATACAAAAGAAAACACTAGAAAATGTTAAGTTGGAGAAAATATCCATGATAACCGATAGATATCATGATGCGTACAAGTTCTACGTTTCGGATAGTAGGGTGTCCATATTTTTGGATCAACAGTTATGGCCTTAGAGTATAATTAATCTTCAGGCGTTTTGTGCATTTTAAGCACAAAACCCGGCCAGAAGGTGACCTTGGCGACGGCGTTACAAATACAATGTCAGTAAGCCCTTATAAATTCGCAACTTTTAATTGTAAGGGTTTTAAACAATCTATCATGAGTGTAAGGGAGCTATGTCAGTCTGCTGCCCTTATATCTCTTCAAGAGACATGGTTGATGCCACATGAGATCTCGTTCTTAGATAGTGTGCATAGCGACTTCTGCTACATGGAGACGCCCGTGTATGCTGTGGACTTGGAGGCTGGAATGCTGCGAGGGCGGCCGTATGGAAGGGTAGCCCTACTGTGGCGGAAAAGCGTCTTCCAAAATGTATCGGTAGTGCAGTGTAATAACCCGCGTCTTTGTGCGATAAAAATATTTTTACATGATACTTCTATATTAGTATTCAGTGTGTATATGCCCACGGATGAGTTAAAGAACTTGACAGATTTCACGGACTGCCTCAGTGCTGTGAGTGCGTTAATTGAAAATAATAACTCTGAATGTGTATTTATGTTGGGAGATTATAATGCACATCCCTCATGTCTCTTTTTTAACGAACTACAATCCTTCTGTTTAGATCAGAAATGGAAATGCGCTGATATTGACTTTTTAGGATTAAATTCTGACACGATTACTTATGTAACTGAACAAAATGGGGCGAAGAGATGGCTGGACCATTGTGTACTGACCGAGTCTGCGATTAGCACTGTTGTCAATATATATGTCATTCATGATGTTTACTGGTCGGATCACTTTCCACTTATTATCGAGTGTAATTTAAAACATGTTCCACGAAAGCTAAATAACATTACTAGTCCATCTGTTAACCAAATCGTATGGGGTAATAGAAATTAAGAGCAAATCCAAAAATATAGTAGTGTATGTCGTAAAAAGTTAAAAAACATAGATTACCCTGACGCTTTTAGATATTGTGCAGACAATTTTTGTAATGATGCGACTCATAAAACTGTAATAGATAAATTGTACAGAGATATTGTGAACGCTCTAATGGATTCTGCTGTTTGCAGTTGTAATTATAAAAAACCGCAAGAAAAACAAAACTGTTGAGGGATGGAATAAATATATAGCACAGGTACACATGGAGGCTAGGTCTAAGTTCCAAAACTGGCTATGGTACTGTAAGCCTTACTCCGGCATGATATACGAAGACATGGTTCACTCAAGAAAGATCTTTAAAGCAAGGTTGAAGTGGTGTCAAACTCACGAGGATCAGATTAAAATGGACATTCTCGCGGAGAATCATTCAAACTCAGACTTTAAATCGTTCTGGAAAAATACCAAAAAGCATAACCTAAGACCGAGCCTCCCTGTGAGCGTAGATGGGACTAGCAACGCCGATGAAATTGCCGATCTCTTTAAGTCGCATTTTATTGTTAAGCCAAGTATGGGACCGTCTTTAACGGGACTGCCTCTCGGTGCTGAGATCTGTGGTGTACCTTCTATCAGGTTTTCAGCTAAAGATGTAGCAAATGTCATTAAAGGTATGCCAAAAGGCAAGTCACCTGGACACGACGGTCTCAGCATCGAGCACCTGCGTTATGCCGGACCGCATGTTTCGGGAGGTTTGGCGCTTTTGTTTAATCTTTGCTTAAGTCACTCATATATGCCGAAGGACTTAATGAAAACTATCGTAGTTCCTATCATTAAGAATAAAACGGGCGATGTGAGTGACAAGTCAAATTATCGTCCCATCTCACTGGCTACAATCCTTGCCAAGGTGTTTGACAGTCTGCTTAACGCACAGCTCAAAAACAGTTCAAACCGCACCAAAACCAGTTTGAGTTTAGGGCAGGCTTGTCTACAGAGAGTGCCATATTGTGCCTTAAGCAGGCTGTGAAATACTATACTGGTCGCAAAACTTCCGTTTTTGCATGTTTCCTTGACCTATCGAAGGCTTTTGACCTGGTTTCTTATGATATCTTATGGGAGAAGCTTGAGAGCATCAGTGCGCTACCTGAACTCATAATGATATTTAAATTTTGGTACGGAAACCAGGTCAACAGCGTTCGATGGAGGAGCGCACTATCGGAACCGTACGGGTTGGAGTGCGGGGTGAGGCAGGGTGGCCTGAGCTCGCCCACGCTCTTCAACCTGTACGTTGACAGGCTGATCGGCGAGCTGAGCAGCATGCGTGTCGGCTGTTACATCGACGGAATCTGCGTCAATAACATCAGCTACGCGAACGACATGGTGCTGCTCAGTGCGTCGATCTGTGGCCGTGTGTGAGCAGTACGCTGCTCAGCATGGCTTATTGTATAATATAAAGAAGAGCGAGGTCATGGTGTTTGGGGCCGGCGGTAAATCACCTGTAAGTATGCCCCCAGTTTTTCTTAATGGAGCTGTCCTGCAGCGAGTTTACAAGTCTAAATATCTGGGGCATACTGTTGCCGCCGACCTCAAAGACGATGAGGATATTGAGAGGGAGCGGAGGGCGTTATAACATAACATAACATAACAAAATTCTTTATTGCACAAAAAACACCATGTAGAAAACACAAACAAAGGAAAAAGTACAACAAGGCGGCCTTAATGCTAGGTAGCATTCTCTACCAGGCAACCTTAGGGTGAAAGAGAGAGTGCGATTATGGAAGCGGGATAGTGCAAATATTACCTACTAGTACATACTACATAAATAATAATAAAATACATATACAATTTTACAGTTATCAGTAAGAGCAAATATGATAGCCCGCAGGTTTATTCGCAGATCGGGGGATGTAAAAGTCACACCTTTTAGAGCGTATTGTACATCCCTTTATACCAGCAGCCTGTGGGCGAATTATACCCAGCGAGCTTATAATGCCCTCCGTGTCCAGTTCAATAACGCCTTCAGGGTGTTGATGGGGCTGCCGCGCTTCTGCAGTGCCTCGGGCATGTTTGCGGAGGCGCGTATAGATTGCTTTCATGCCATAATGCGCAAAAGGAGCGCGTCCTTAATACGCAGAGTGCGCGGTAGTGCCAACAACATTCTGGATAGCGGACAGGTTCGATTGCTGCTACATGAATCATTGTGCAAGTGTTCATGTGCCAGCAATCAAACCTCAAAGAATATTTTGATTGTGGTTTTTTTTTCAATTATTAATTTTATCAATGATTTTATTTTATTTTATTTTTTACTAACATTTAGTGTAGGCTTAGTTTGTAAGATTAAAAAAGATTATAAAAGACAAGTGGTGGCAGGACAAGGCTTGTCGAGTGCAGTGGCTCGCCGATACAAACCAGCTTGGTGAGTTTTACTGTGAAGTGCGTAAGCTGATTGGTGCGTCCCACCGTGCAAAAGTACCTTTAAGGTCTTTAGACGGTATGCACCTCCTGACCAGCAAGGAGGATGTACTTAAACGTTGGGCTGAGCATTTTCACAACTTGCTCAACGTAGATCGATCAGCTGATCTGCATAATATCAGTTTATTGCCTCAACTCCCGTTAGCCACGGAGCTGGACGAGCCCCTGTCATGTGACGAGGTTGTTACTGCCATCAGACAGCAGCATAATAACCGGGCGGTTGGCATTGACCTTATACCGGGTGAACTACTTAAATATGGTGGTACGGAGTTGCACACGTCGGTATGGAAACTTTTCGTTCGAATGTGGGAGGAGGAGAGGGTCGCTGAGGACTTCAAAGTGTCTCGCATTTGTGCCCTCTACAAGAACAAGGGTGACCGTTCTGACTGTAACTCTTATCGCGGTATTTCATTGCTGTCAGTCCCTGGAAAAGTCTTTGCCAGAGTCTTACTGAACCGCCTCAAAGATTTGTCGGAAAAAATTCTGCCCGAAACCCAGTTCGGCTTCCGACCTGACCGAGGTACATGTGAAGCTATTTTCTCGGTGCGTCAACTACAAGAAAAAAGTAGAGAACAAGGTCGCCAGTTGTACCTCTGCTTTGTTGATTTGGAGAAAGCATTCGACAGTGTACCTCGCGAAGCTCTCTGGATGGTGCTAGGAAAGTTAGGGTGCACAGAAAAGTATGTGCGACTCCTAAGACTCCTGCATGACGACATGCAGTGCTGCGTCGCCGTAGACGGTGAACAGTCTGATTTCTTCCCCGTCACCTGTGGGGTGAAACAAGGGTGTGTTCTAGCGCCCACACTGTTCGCCTTGTACTTTGCAGTTGTAGTTAAAGAAGTCCTAAATACTGTTTCCCAAGGAGTCCGCATCCGTTTCCGCACAGATGGCAGTCTTTTTAACTTGGCTAGACTTAAGGCGCGCACTAAGGTCTCGTATGCATTGATTACTGAGATCATGTATGCTGATGACTTGTGCTTTCTTGCAGAATCCCCAGACGGCCTGCAACAGCTTATGTCCGTTTTTCACCAAGCATGTTGTAAATTCGGCCTGAAGATCAGTGTCAAAAAGACGGAAGTGATGTCCTTAGACTCACATGGTCGCGAGACACTGGCGATTATGCTTGGTGAGGATATGCTGAAACACTATAACATCTAAGTGTAACCTAACCTTGATGCTGAGATCAACAGCAGAATCAGTGCTGCAGCTGCAGCATTTGGGAAGTTGTGTTCCAAGGTTTTCTGCTCGCACGACCTTAAGCTAGCCACAAAAATCTCTGTATATATGGCGATTGTGCTGCCAAACCTTCTATACTCCTCCAAGACTTGGTGTGTGTATCGTCACCACATACGCACTCTGGATCGCTTCCACCTAAAATGCCTTCGCACCATCATGAAAATCAGATGGTCCGACCGAGTGCGCAATATCGAAGTTCTGAGACGAGCCAATGTTGGTGGCATTGAGGCCTATCTAATGCGTCGTCAGCTTCGGTGGTGCGGTCGTGTATCCCGGATGTCAGAGGAGAGAGTAGCGAAGCGCATCTTTTATTCTGAGCTAGAGGAGGGCAAGCGAAAGCATGGCGGACAACTCCTCAGATATAAAGATGTTCAGAAACGACACATGAAAAGATGCAACATTGAGCCCACTCAATGGGAGGGTCTGGCAGCACAGCGCCCCGAATGGCGCGGGATGGTTAAGAGACAAGTTCGCGAGTTTGAGGAACAGCGTAAAGCAGACCTCGACGCTAAGCGCGATGAGCTCAAGGCCCGTCCACCCGTCGCCATTAACTATAATTATGTAAATGGCAAACTCACGTGTCCAAACTGTGCACGAGAGTTTACTGCCAAAATTGGCTACAATAGCCATCTCCGGGCGCATCAGCGCCGATCTGATTAGGAGTCAAAGTGGTCGCCATGGCCGAAATCGGTCGGAAAGATCATCATCATCAGTTTGTAAGATTACTAACACAGATTGATCCTAAGTTGGTCTTAAATAAAGAATTATTATTATTATTATTTGTTTTGGTTTTTTACCATCTCGGCTTTATAGCGCTACGGGCCTAGGCCAAGTGAACGCTATTACGATTGGTTGTTTGGGGCTCAATTGGTTGGTCTGTACTTTGCAAAAATTTCCGGACTATCCTACATATTGTGTTTAAGATGGCTGCTTTTTGTAAGTTTATATACGTGTTCTTTAGTAGATCTAACAAACTAATACTTTGGTGGAGTTGCCGAGGGATAACGCCTGTGGTGGAGAGCACTATTGGAACTGTAGTAACTTTTTGCAGATACCACATTCGTGTTATTTCGTCTCTTAGATCTATGTATTTATTTAATTTTTCTGATATTGTTGTCTGTAAATTGTGAGTATTGGGTATCGCTATATCTATTATCTTTGCTGTTTTATTAAATTTATCTATAATGGTAATATCAGGTCTGTTGTAATGTGTAGTCTTGTCAGTGAGTATTGCACGATCAAAATATAGTTTGTTACTTGAATTTTCTAATATTGAATCTGGGACGTATTTGTAATATGGTACTGGTTGTGAGTTTGTGAGTTTGTAATTGAGGGCAAGTTTTTGGTGAATAATATTGGCTACTTGATCATGTCGGTGCTTGTAATCCGTTTGTACAATACTCTTACAAGACCCTGTAATGTGTTGGATAGTCTCGGTGAAACTACTACAGCGTCGACACACGTCTAACGTATTGCGGAGTTTCAATATGTGCTTTTAGTAGTTAGGTGTTTCGACTATTTGGTCCTGGATGGCGATCATAAACCCTTCGGTTTCAGGAAAGTACTCTCCGCGCCTGAGCCATTCGTTCGACGCTTCTTTGTCGACGTGTGGTTGGTTCAGGTCGCGGTAGAATCTTCCGCGCAAGGATTTATGTGCCCACTCATTCAGCTTGGTTTCTTTTGATACTTGAGATTCATTTTTCTGTGTTAATTGGCTATTTAGATTAAGGGGTGTAAAATAACGATCGTTTTGGACTATGGCATTATGTGTTATGGATGTATTCGTTTTACTGTGAAAATATGCTCTCAAACTGGTAATTTGCTTATTATGCAAATTAAAAACATCTATAAGCCCTCTGCCACCTAGACTTCTTGGTAGGGTAAGCCTTTGCACACAAGATCTTGGGTGGTGCTTTCTATGCTTTGTCATAGTGACATTGATAAGGCGTTGTAGGTTAGTGAGTTCGCATTTGGTCCATTTTATAATCCCAAACGAGTATGTGAGTACTGGAATCGCGAACGTGTTAACAGCTTTAATTATGTTTTTGGAACCTAAATGCGTACGCGTGTTAGAGTTGAGCCTGTGTTTAAATTCTTTAGTTAACCTGTTTTTGATTTCTTTGTGCTGTATAAGTTTCGATTGTATATAGCCTAGATATTTATATACCTCATTTTCATTTAAAGACTCTATTTGCTCTCCAGTTTGTAGTTGATATTGGTGTTCAAAAGTTTCTCCTGCTTTAACGGAATTGATCTTACACTTGTCTATGCCGAAATCCATACAAATGTCCTTCGAATATTGTTCTATATTTTCTTCAAGTTGTTTGAGGTCATTCTGATTATTTGCGTAGATTTTAATATCGTCCATGTAGAGTAAGTGGTTTAAAAAATTAATCTGTTTTTCATTTTCTGCATCTATATATTCAAGTGGGTAGCCTATGCTGGTATCATTTAATATAGTGGACAATGGATTTAAAGCCAGAAAAAACCACAGTGGGCTGAGAGCATCGCCCTGAAAAATGCCACGTTGTATTTTAATATTTTCTGTTTGTATTGTGTCATACGAAGTGTTAAGTTTAAGGTGTGTTGTCCAGTTAGTCATGTTGTTCTGCAAGAATTAAATTATAGTTGGGTGGATTTTATAGACTTCTAACACTTTCAATAACCAGGAATGAGGCACAGAATCATATATATGCTTTCTTGTAGTCTATGTACATTGTACACAAATCCTTCTTCTTCTGCTGAATCTGTTTGATTATGACAAAATCTATAACTAATTGCTCCTTACAGCCTTGGCTAAACTTACGGCAGCCTTTCTGTTGTTCAGATAGTATATTGTATGTATCTATATGAGCGTAAATAATTGAAGTTAGGCAAGCTGAAATAATTTTGTAAATAGTTTGTAGACAAGTAATGGGTCTATACTTAGAGGGATTTTACAGGTCGCTCTTATCTTTCGGAAGCATGTACGTTACTCCAGTCGTAATGTATTTTGGCATAGATTGAGGATCTTGAATGAATTTATTGATGTGATTGTGCAAGTGTGGGTGGATGTATGAAAACTTTTTGTACCAGTAATTGTGAATATTGTCGGTACCTGGCGCTTTCCAGCTATGGAGATTTTTCAATACATTTTGGAAGATTTCTACTGAGACAAAATCAAACTGCATAGGTTCAGTGTTTTTAAATTTAGCCTTTTCAGATTCGATCCACCACGCATCCTTATTGTACGTTACTGGGTTTTGCCAAAGCCGAGACCAATATTGGTGCAAATCATCTGGATTACGTGAAGCGTCATGCGGTGTAACCTGTTCAAGATTGTTGCCAGTCGATGATTTGAGTTCCCTGTAAAATTGTTTTTCGTTTGCCTGAAATTGGTTGTTTTGAGTTTTACGAAGTGTACATGCCCTATATCGTTTAAGACGACTGCTAATGACTGTGAGTTTTTGTCTGAGAGTATCTAAAAATTCTGGTAGTTTTGTATTTGGTGGTTCATGTGTTGAATGGATTTTATATTGCTCTAATATTTTTTATACATGTTTCGTTATTTTTTCCGTTTTATTTCCTCTAATATATTGTGAAAGTCTACCTATTTTAGCTCTTAAATCTTCCACTTTTCTTTCTAGCCTTTTTTCCCACTTTGGTGCTCTTTTCTGTTTTTTCCTATTGTGCTTTTCCACTACTGGGGGTATTTTAATTTTAGCTCCATTGAGTTTTGCTGCTGTCCACGCCGCGCAGTATACAACAGTATGAAGCGTGCTGAACTCTGTATCTATGTTAATGTGTTTAGTTAAATATTTTATTATTATCAATTTGGTCTGTTTCCCGTGCTGTGGCTTTTGATTGACACTGGAGTAGAGAAAACTCTCTACGCCAGTGTTTATCGTTCGCACAGCGGAGATCAGGAGACAACTGGACTCATGGAGTACCTCTCTGAGACGGCAGATACAGCAATTCAGCGATATCCAACAGCAGAGCTTGTTTTTCTGGGCGACTTCAATGCCCACCATAAAGAGTGGCTGTTCCCATACCAGAAAACTGACCATGCTGGGCGAGATACGCGTAAACTAGCATTGGCGCTAGATCTCACCCAGCTGGTGGAACAAGCGACGCGAATACCGGATATCGCTGACCACACACCCAATTGCCTGGACCTTCTGCTGACTACTGATCCGCACAGACATTCGGTTTCGGTCTCGGCTCCGCTGGGATCATCCGACCACTGTGTGGTGAAATCCGTGTCCATCTGCTCTCCTCCGGATTACACCCCTAGGGGCACGAGGAGAGTATGACGATACGAGTCAGCAGACTGGGACGAGATGCGTGCTTTCTTTGCTTCATACCCGTGGCGGCAAATCTGTTTCTTTTCGGAAGACCCCTCATGCGTCGCTGATGCAATCAAAGCTGTAATCCGGCAGGGAATGGAATATTTCATTCCTTTCTCCGATATCCCGCTCGGTTATAAAGCCCAACCTTGGTTCAATGCGGACTGTGCTCGAGCTGAGGCTCGTAAACAGTCCGCTTACCAAGCTTGGGTAAAAGCTCGTGATCGAAAAGTGCGAGCGAGAAGAGTGCGAGCAAAGAAGAGAGCATATAATGCCGCCGCCAGGTATTACAAACGGGTGCTACGAAAAGCTAGGTCCGACCATATCAGCCGTATTGGGGCAAAGCTTGCATCATACCCACCGGGTAGTAAGCAGTTCTGGTCCCTTTCAAAATCAGTCGAATCCAACTTCTGCTGTCCCACACTACCTCCAATGCAGAAACCTGATGGGTCGCTTGCCCACACCGCGGCAGAGAAAGCAAATTTATTTGCCAATCTGTTTGCGAGCAACTCTCGTATAGACGCTGGCTCGAAATATCCACCCACCTTGCCTCACTGTGATTCTTTGATGCTTGAGATCACACTGCACAACAAAGAGGTCCGTAGAGCCCTTCGTAGTCTGGACGTGAACAAGGCCAGTGGTCCTGATGGCATACCAGCAAGATTGTTGAGGTATTGTGCGCCTGAGTTGTCTCCTGTACTGACGCGCCTGTACCGCCTCTCTCTCGTGTCAAAAATTGTAAAAAGAAGGATAGCCGTGCCGACCCTAGCAACTATCGACCGTTCGCCATCACTTCCGTACTCTGTAAGGTTATGGAAAGAGTTCTGAACTGCAAACTGCTTTCGTACCTCGAAGACAATGATCTTCTCAGTGATTGTCAATATGGCTTCCGCCGAGGGCATTCCACGGGGGATCTTTTAGTGTACGTAACGCATTGCTGGGGTGAGGCCATTAAAAACCACGGCGAAGCAATAGCAGTGTCGCTGGACATTTCAAAGGCCTTCGATAGGGTGTGGCATGCGAGATTGTTGAGCAAGCTTCCAGCGTACGGCATCCCCACTGGCTTCTGTAGCTGGGCGGCTGACTTCCTGAGTGAACGGTCGATCCGAGTGGTCATAGACGGCTGCTCCTCTGACCTCAAGGCTATTGACGCCGGAGTTCCTCAGGGGTCTTTACTCTCCGCGACGCTTTTCCTGCTGCACATCAATGACCTTCTATCTTCAGGAATTGTTGGGTACGCAGATGACAGTACTGTCGCCGAGAGATATATATCCGGTGCAGGAGCCAGTGGTGATGAAATCCAAAGATTGAGAAAGGCTATGATTGAGCATACGAACTTGACGTTAAGTAACGTCTCCCAGTGGGGCGATGACAATCTCGTCAGCTTCAATGCTTCAAAAACGCAGGCGTGTCTTTTCTCAGCAAAAAGGAGTCCTTTCACCTGTTCTCCTACTTTTCGGGGTATATCTGTTCCAGTGACCAACACACTTCAACTCCTTGGCATGGAGCTGACCTCTGACCTCAACTTCGGCAACACCATCGAGTCCAAGGCTCAAATTGCAGCTAGAAAGTTGGGCGTCCTGAATAAAGTCAAGCGGTACTTCACGCCTGAACAGCTTCTAACTCTTTATAAAGCTCAAGTGCGATCTTGCATAGAGTACTGCTGTCACCTTTGGGATGGCTCGGTGAAATACCAACTTGCTGCACTGGATTCGGTGGAACGCAGAGCCAAGAGATTAATAGGCGATAAAAAACTGGTGGCGACCAAGCTTCACAGCCTGGCTCACCGCCGTAAGGTTGCTGGCCTATCGGTCTTCTATAGATTGTACTTCGGAGAGTGTGCGCGTGAGCTGCATGAGCTCATACCAACGTCTACTTTCTTCCATCGGACATCCAGACGCACGGCCGGCTACCATCCGTTCTTAGTTGAAATACCCACATTACGCACTAAGCGCTTCAAATCATCTTTCATTATGCGCACGGCTAAAGAATGGAATTCTCTGCCTGCGTCTGTATTTCCGAGTGCATATAACCTGAATCTCTTTAAGTCTAGAGTGAATAGGCATCTTCTGGGCAAGCTCGCTCCACCGTAGATCCCATCTCTGCTCTAGGGTAAGATTGGGGTCAAGAGTAAGCCCATCATAGATAAAGAAAAAAAAAAGGGTGGTTGTTTGTGGAATGTTAGGAGGTGTGTGCGTGAGTCTTTCTGTGGTTGTTAGTGTAATGTAAGGATTTGTGTGTGTGAGTGAATCTCAATTGAGTGTCTTTCTGGATCTAAGTCGGTACAAAGTGTAGGGTTTTCGCTCCTGTTTATTTCTGTTTGGCTCATGACGATAGTTGTTGCAGTTTGCCTCTGAGAGTTTATTTGGGTAACTTCAGCATAAGAGAGGAGGGGTTGGCAAAGCCGACTTTGACTATTATTAATATTAATGTTCGGAGTTTGTTTATTTTTAGAGGCTGCAGAGGTCTTTGTATGCCAATTTCCTGCTGAACTTGTGTCTTTATTAGCTCTCTATCAGCGGGTAAGATTTTATTATTTCTGATTATAACTCTAATTTGGTCAGCTAGTCTTTGCTCTGAAAGAAAGTCAAGATCTGGGTAGGTTTCTGTGAATTTTTTATAAACTTGTGGTCAAAATCCTGTAAGATTAGTTTCGCAATTAGTTACTATGTTATAACATTTAAGCAGTTCTATATTTACTTCATCAGGCCATTGCATTCGTTTCCTTTCCTTTCCAGCTTTCGTAGTTGCAGGGCGCATATTAAGTAAAATTGGGTTCGATGATGTGCTTTGGCTATTGGCTCTTTGTGAATTGTGTGTAATTTGAGTAGAACAACTACCGTTCATGGGTGAATTTGTCTCGGGTTGGCTTACAATTTTAAATGAATACTGTACTCCTTCTCTAACTTGTTTCAGTATTTCCGGTGATAATAAGTTTTTGTTTATAATATCTCTCCTTTGACTTCCTACTCTGTCTTTTGTTACTTTAATTTCAGGAAATTTCTCAGTGAATTTTTTATGTAACTGATCAAGAAATCTTTTAGTATGCTTTTCAAGTTTTGTTAGATACAGATAAGTGCGCCATATAAATTTATTCATTTTTTCATCAAAAATAACTCGTGCGTGCTTTTTGCCTACAGTGGGAGCAAGATTTAGGCAGTCTGCCTCTTGCTCAACATCTGTTGACATTGGAGTAGCAGTAGATGATCTGGAGTTAATTCGATATTCAAACGGATTTGGTGAGGAATCAGGTGACGGAAACAAACTATTATTTGATGATGTGGGTGATGTTGGATAAGTATCCGGGTTTGTGGATTCTCGGCCTACAACAGTCGGAGACTGGGTAGGTTGGGATACACTGATATTTTCGGCTGTCGTATATTCTTCGGGGGGAACCCGCCTGTTCAGTCCCCCACCGCCAGTGGTTCGCATGCTGGAACACCCAGCTTTTTCAGCATTTGTACCAGTACCTTATAAACGGTGATTGCTTAAGATGTGCTTAGCTTAGATATCCTGTACCTTATTTCCCGTAAGCCCCCCCACCACGGCAAGGTGATCCCTTGGGAGGGTTATTATTATTATTAATAAGATTAAAGGAGTAAAAAGATACGTTCAAAGTATTATACGTTATTTTACCTCAGGGGTTGAATATCAAAACCTTTTTTTTAGAATACATGTTATATGAAATAAGTGATCAAAATTTCAAGATTGTGGCTCTTCTCTTGCGGTTTGCGTGTAGATACAAAAATTTACTTCCTCTTTTTACCCTGTTAGGGGTCGAATACTACGAAACATTAAAACACGTCATTTATTATTTCCAAGTTCTTCTTGAATACGAAATTGGAAGCAAATATATCTAAGGAATAAACAGTTTCATACAAAGGAGAATGGGCAATTTGGGCTATCGGCGGCCACTGATGAAATTAGTATCAAATGAAAATACCAATATTTAGGAACAACTTTTGCTTTGGACGTGTTGTTGTATTCCATTTAGTTTAGAAAATAATTAAATACGAAATAATGTAATCGCATAGAATAATATTGCTTAATAATTATTTATTATTTGTGTTTACCAAATGTTAATGCATTATTCTAAACTTCCACATCAATAATAAAGGATCTATTATTACTATTACTAATACAATAAAACAGTTTGATGAGTTCGACTACCTGCTCAGGCGAATGACCAATCAGTGCCGAGTGATAACAATGACAAAGGACGGGTCGGCGCGCGCGTCGCTTCTTTTTATTGGAGTCCTGCTCAGTCTTTCGAATACGCTTGCGTCGTAAAGTACTGCGCGATTTGTTACGGTGTTATGTGCTTTCCTTTGACCTGTTTTTCCTCCCGGACTTTGTTTTCTCCTCACCTGTTTACTTGGCATTCGTTTTTGGACTTTGATTCTCTTTGTGAAGTGGACTTTGTTGAATATGGCACAAAATCGACCGATCTGTATTTTGTGCAATAGATCTGTGGTGTACAGAAGGAGGTTTGAGATAACTCACGCTCTTTTTGAGGAAAATGCCGCCAACGCTCAATATATAATTGAAGTTATTGCTCCACAAGAAGTAAGTTTTTATTTTTAAATATTTAATCTGCTTAATAATAACAATATCCGTAATAAAAAGATGTTACGTAGTGAAGCATTTTTCGAACCGTTAGGTAATGCATCTTAACTTCTTCGCTGTATGTGCTTAACGTAATAAGTTCATTTTCATTTTAGTATTTGTTTAGAATTAAATATAACATGCTAATACATGTAGAGTTAACTAGCTTTCTACCCGCGGCTACACATGCATTGATTACACGTTATACTGATCTAGCGAAGACCCGTGCTCAGTAGCAAAATAAAAGGTCTGTATTAATCAGGGATAATACAGGAATCCGATGGTGATCAAATCCATCCGTCCTGTCCTGTAGTTTCGGAGCCTATTCAGTGCAAAGAAACAAACAATCACCTCTATAGTAGTATAGATATAGATAACAAGTCAATATCTTCTTTCCAGATTCAATACAACGGCCTGGAGTACGTTTGTAGACCATGCTGGCAGCGGGCTCAACGTGCTGTGCAGCCTAATGCAAACCCTGCCCCCCACGAATGTGTACTGCAGGTTGAAGAATATTGGCGAGTGCCTAATACCGCAGTCAGATGTATGTTTGACAGATGTTTAAGAAATACACGCCATCGCGTTCCAGAAATCATTCGGGGTATCGCTTTTGGTAGATTTCAACTTGTACATACCAGCAGAAGCCAGAATATGTGAAAGACATCTGTTATCCAATGACTGGGACGAGATCATTACATACATACATACATATATCACGCCTTTATCCCTTGCGGGGTAGGCAGAGCGTTAACAGCCGTAAGAATACGGTCGCCATCGCCACGTCTGACATTTTTGAGGATTGCTTTCCAAGGTTGTTTCAGTAAGCATATGTTTTACTATAGTGACAGGTTGTCAGCCTGTCGCCTAAAAATTGTAATACACCAATACTCTCGAATCCCTTAGTCGCCTCTTACGACACCCACGGGAAGGATGTGGGGTGATGCTATTCTAAGCCGGCATCACACGGCAGATCATTGACAGTCCAAATCTACTGCACGATTTCAATAGTACTCATTTCGTAGAGATGCTGGGTTTGATGAAAGCAGCTGTATCTAGAAGTGCTATTTTGGACTTTGAAAATATTGAAAACATGGACACAAATGAAATACATGTTTGCCTAGGTCTCAGTCGAGAAAAATTCACTGATATTTTAGTACAAACGCCTACTTTGTCAGGATCGAACTCAAAAACTGCTTTAGCCATTTATTTGATGAAGTTGCGTAATGTTGAAAGCAACGAAAGGCTAGCAACGTTATTTAAAATGAGCAGAATAACTCTAGAGAGACATTTAAAAACAGCAAGACATTGTTTATCGGTCGATTTCGTGCCTAGACACCTAAGTCTGGATCACATAGACAGAAGACTCGTGATTGAGCGTAACCTGTACGTGCCGAACGCCTTATTTGGAAACCCAAACTCATCTATCGAAGATAGAAAAGCAATTTTAATAACGGATGGAACATACGTCTATATCCAAAAAAACTCCAATTACTCGTTCCAAAGAGAAACATATAGTCTACATAAGTTTTCAAATCTTTTAAAGCCATTTTTAATTGTGAGCTGTGATGGCTATATATTAAATGTCTGTGGGCCATTCGCGGCTACCGATTCCGATGCCTCAATCTTACAAAAAATGGTGTATGACGAAGAAGGTACATTCCATTGGTACTTTCGATCTGGTGATGTTTTTATTTTAGACCGTGGATTTAGAGACGTCTTGCCTGATTTAACAAGTTTCAATTACTCTGCCTATATGCCTGAAACTAAAGATCGCGATGCCGATCAGCTCACAGCCGAACAAGCAAATAGGTCTAGACTGGTCACCATATGCCGCTGGGTGGTAAAAGTAATAAACGGTAGATTTAAGCGTGATTTTAAGTTGTTCCGGCAGGATTATTTCAATCGGGCTTTAACCCATATGTTTGAGGACTTCAAAACAGCAGCAGCATTAATTAGTGCTTTCCAGGACCCCATCCGGGACAGTGTGCATGCAGCCACATTTGTGGATATTACAAATGACCGCTTAAATCGACCAAATTACCTGGCGGATTTTGTTACTCGCAATAACATAAATAGATACGTGTGATGCCGGCTTAGAATAGCATCACCCCATATCCTTCCCGCGGGTGTCGTAAGAGGCGACTAAGGGACTCCAGAGTATTGGTGTATTACAATTTTTAGGTGACAGGCTGACAACCTGTCACTATAGTGATACACATGTTTTCTGAAACAACCTTGGAAAACAATCCTCAAAAATGTCAGACGTGGCGATAGTGGCCTTATTTTTTACGGCCGTTAACGCTCTGCCTACCCCGCAAGGGATAAAGGCGTGATATATGTATGTATGTATGTACATAAATAGACAAAGAGCAACGTTCGTGAGTATGACTGGTGATCAGCCTATGTTTGAAGATTTTCCAAATCTCACAGAAGCAGACCTTATTTTGTTTTCTCTTTGTACATACCAAATCAAGCTTGCTCGTAGTTATTATGCTGAGCATCTTGTACAGGGGTTGTATAACATTGAGGTGTACCGAGAGCAACAAATAAGGGGACTTAGCGAGTATATTGAAGAGCAAGACGTTTCGTTCCTACGAGTCCGAATTCAATCTAGACACGTGAGGTCCAGGGTTTATTATTTTTATATAGTCATTGACCGTCAAAGGAACGGACGAGAAGCGATAGCTCATTATTATTGTTCATGCTTGAGTGGAAGGCGCACGGTCGGTTGCTGCGCACACGTTATGTGCGTAGTCTGGTACCTCGGTTGGGCAAGAAACCAAACCGAAGAGATACGGTTACCAGCAGAGGAATAAAGTGCTAATATAGAACAAGAGTAAGCACTAATAAACGCTGGACCTCCTTATAAAACATAGCATAATATGTATCATTATTGTAATCATGATTATGTAATAAGTATGCACTGTGTTGTATTATTAAGTAATAAATACATGTTGGTACTATCCAAGATTTCTTATTTCTACTTACCTTCCCTTTTTTGCTCCAAAAATAAGCTAAGATACTTATTCAATCATGCACATAGTCCTCAGAAACAAAAATGTATTTTATCCACTTTCAAGTATATTTCGGCGTTGAGATTTCTCCACTGTAATTGTAGGACTGCCTAATATGAATATTATGTTAGAATTGTTCTTGGCCGCGGATAGCCCACGCTCCATACAATTCTGCCCATTATCCTTTAAATCACCTTTTTTACCCCCCTAGGGGTTTATTTATGAAAAATCTTTTCTTAGTGGATGCTGGCGTTGCTCAAAAAATACGCATGTCAAATTTTACACCTTCAGCACCAAGGATTTCGCCTTTGCGTTGATCTACGATCTTGCTTTGCCTTGTTTTGCCTTTTATAGATTAAAATCGTTGTTGTACCCCTTAAGGGTCAAATTTCAAACCCTTGTTTTAGAATGTACACATATCAAAAAAACTTTGTGAACAGTAGCAAAAGTAGGTGTATTTTGTATAATAGAAAGTGATTTTGTTTTTATAATGAAAATGCACTAAATAAATAGAACGAAGATTATTTATCATTCATTTTTTTAATAACAATAGTTGCAAAATGAAAAAAAATTCAAAATTCGCTGAAATTTGATGTATGAAAATTTTGAATTGATGATGATCTCTCCGAATTTTGAATTAATGCAAATATAAACAAAATTTATTACGAAAAGATTAGTAGTTAGTATAAAATGACTCTTCCCCTGGCTCGCACACATGCGGAAACTCTTCTGGGCATGCTAAGAATTACGTTATCCAGCATTTCTTGTAGTAACCTGTCCCACTGTTCAATAGCAGCTGCCCTTATTTCTGACACTGTTTGAGGAGGTGGCTAACGGTGCCAAACAGCTCGCTTAACACCGTCCCACGCATGCTTGATCGGGTTTAAGTCAGGCGAGCCGGCAAGCCAGTCTAACCTGGTGATGTTGTATTGCTGGAGAGAAACATCAACACGTCCGTTTCGATGTGCGGGCGCATTATCATCTACCATTAGGAATTGACGCCCGTGGTTGATGCGGAATAGTCTGACGTATCCGTCGATTGCAATCGTTTTGTACAAAGCCCCAGTTATGGCGCCTTGATACGGGATTAAAGGCGTCTTAGCCCCAATCATTATCCTGGCCCAAATTGACACCGATTTCCCGCCCTGCTGAACGGTTCCAGTAGCAATTCTCTGTCTTTCAGAGTCGTCAGGTCTTCTCCAGACACGAAGACGTCGGTTATCTGGATGTGTACTGATCCGCGTTTTGTCAATAAAGAGGCAGTTCTGCCAAATGCTTTCGTCCTCAATTTCTTAAATTGACGGAGCCTAGCCCATTGCAATCTGCGCCGCTTTCGTTGATGTGAGCACAGAGGTGCTCGACAGGATCTCCTTGCTCGTAATCCAGCTTGGTGTAAGCAATTTCTAATCGTTTGGGTGCTAACTTTGCGTCCAGTAGCAGCTCGCAGCTCCGCTTTCATTATAGTAGCGTTCATTGTTGGGCCAAGGGCAGCCAGTAATCTAATGTAGCGCTTCTGAATTGCAGTAAGAACAATTGGGCAACCACTGCGAGGTCGGTCAGCTAATTCTTCCATGCCCTCTCACTCTCTCTTCGTGTGGGACACCAAGTCGTTCAACGACCCGATGTACCCTAGTGTTTTTTTCCATGCCCTGATACCTCTGCAACGTGGGCACCACGCAGGCTTGGGATACATTAACTCTGCGTGATATTTCCCTCGTGGAATAGCCTTCTTCACTTAAAATTAGAATTCTGGCTCGTAAAATTTCAGATAATCTTCCTCTCAATAAATTAAAATAATTTGAAAATATCGAATAAATTGCGACTAAGTCAAATTTCTGAATGATATCAAGCAAGGTTTGATTGTCTTTTTAAATGAAAAAAACATTTGAATTATGAAGTTGTTTTATATTTAAATTTCACTTTTTTAAATAAGGAATTAAAAAATATACACTGATTTAATTCTATTCTTCCACAATAAAAAATATTACCACTTTTCCAAGTGATTGCAAACCTTTTTGATATGTTTATGTTAGAATTAAGTAAGCAAAATTTTAGTTGAATACTACAAAACATTAAAACACGTGATTAATTATTTCCAAAGTTATGCCTAAATACGAAATTTGAATTAAATACATCTAAGGAATGAAAAGTTTTATATAAACTTTCATCCCCTGTTTTACCCCCTCAGGGGTTGAATGTTGAAAAATCCTTTCCCAGTGCTTGCCTACGTTGCTCAAAAAATACGCATGCCAAATTTCCTGCTTCTAGGCCCAAGGGTTTGGCGTGTCCGTTGATGTATTATCAATCAGTTTTGCCTTTTATATATTATAAGATTAAAATGTATATGTATATATCACGCCTTTATCCCTTGCGGGGTAGGCAGAGCGTTAACGGCCGTAAGAATACGGTCGCTATCGCCACGTCTGACATTTTTGAGGATTGTTTTCCAAGGTTGTTCCAGAAAACATGTGGTTCACAATAGTGACAGGTTGTCAGCCTGTCGCCTAAAAATTGCAATACGCCAATACTCTCGAGTCCCTTAGTCGCCTCTTACGACACCCGCGGGAAGGATGTGGGGTGATGCGATTTTAAGCCGGCATCACACGGCTAAGATTAAAATGTAGATTTATAATTGGTAATACACCAATTAATTTAAAAAATTTTAGCAAACAAAAATTTTAAAGCGTCTTAATTTTCTTTCCATAGTAAAATAAACCTAGTAACACATCCCTCAAATTTGAAGCAAAAACGCACTCCGTCGCGTAGCGCGGGAGCGCAGATTTTAAAGTTGTATGTAAGTACATCAGTACGTATCGAAAAACCGCCTAGTACAACACACCGACAAAGCGTCAACGCGCGGTGGCGCGTGACGCGCGCAGATTCTGCTTATCGGCGCACTAGCTCCGCAGTGCCACTCGAACCACGGCGATCGATAGTGGATTGAAGTCTTTGTTTGGCGCGGGGCCGTCGTACAACGCCCCTCCGCGCGGAGACGCGGAGCAAGCCGCGCGATGAAGCAGATCTGTTCCTCCGTCGCCGCGCGCGGGATCTGCCGCTCCGCGCTACGCGTCGGGGCGCGTTCCCAGTGTGTGAGGCGCCTTACGCTCGGCGCAGGCTTAATTTCGACGCACTCGTCAACTGAGCTCGTGGTTTAGCGGTCTTGTGTGCAGTGTATTTTTGCACCCTAATGCGGAAGTATCGGGTTCAAATCTCAGCCAAACATGGAAAAAGACAAACATTTGTTTATTCAATTTTCTTGTGCAAATTCTGATGAGAAGCGACATCTGTACAAAATTAATTAATATAGCAACACATAGATCATCCATCATAAAACTATCATGGAACCATTAGCAGACAGTCGAATTTAAAGTCGCCGCGAGGTGGCGCCAGTATGCAGTAAATGTAAACAGACTATTAAATATCCTGCGAATGCTGCGAAATGCTCACAGTGCGGCTTGAGCTTTCATTTTGATTGTAAAGACTGCTCGGAACAGTTATTTAGGTTGATGGACAAAGCCAAAAGAGAAAATTTAAAGTGCCGATTATGTCTACAGAAAAACAGGACTTCTCCCCAAATGACTCGAATTGGAAGTCAACCTGTTCTAGCTTCTAATAAAAATAAAAATATTTTCAATAGGATTTCATCGTCAAACAAAATATCTTCCGCAGCAACGGCAGTCATGGGTAGCGTCTTCATCGGGCACCTCACACAAGCCAGAGAATAAAACCAAACCAATTTCACCGAAACCAATAATATCACAAGCGGAAGAACATGAAATTCAAGCGTGCGCTTCTGGGTCTACAGACTCGCTACCTGAGCAGGATTTTGCAGCATTCCTAAATCAACTTCCATCTGAACAAGAAAACGTTACATCGTTGAATAATATTAGCATGTTTTTAGCACAGGGGCATGGAATAACTACAATGGAAAAGTCCACAAACTCTAAAAGTATATCAGCTATTAGTAGGAGTAAGTCATTTGCCTCGACTCCGGTGGTAGTGTACGTCACATTTAGAAAAAAAATCCAGTCAATATACCGATTTAAAACAGTTTCGAGACTCTTTACGATGAAATTTCGGATGATGAAGACGAAGAGAGTACATTATCCATAAATAATACTATAAACAGGAGCTGTCCAAACATTTACTCACTCCGGACAAAGGACATTAAGGACCTTAAGAGCACTATTACATCCTTAGAACAAAAATTGGAAGCAGCTGACAAAGCGACAGAGGACTTGCTTATGGAAAACAGCACCCTAAAAAATCCTTGTCAGAAAGGGATCGTAAAATTGATAATCTGAAAAGAGTATGTAATTAACTCTCCTGCTAAGACACTTTCTGCGAGCAAAACGAAAAAACGCGGGACTAACTCTTTTCAAATGTCTTCGAACTTTAATGCGACAGGATCTAGGGATGGCTGTAACACGGAGAAAATTAATAAAATACTCCCTACTACGGCTCATAGCATAAGAAAATCCCGCAACACGGAAAAATAAAAATACATACATACATACATATATCACGCCTTTATCCCTTGCGGGGTAGGCAGAGCGTTAACGGTCGTAAGAATACGGCCACTATCGCCACGTCTGACACTTTTGAGGATTGTTTTCCAAGGTAGTTTTAGGAAACATGTGTATCACTATAGTGACAAGTTGTCAGCCTGTCGCCTAAAAGTTGCAATACACCAATACTCTCGAGTCCCTTAGTCGCCTCTTACGACACCCGCGGGAAAGATGTGGAGTGATGCTATTCTAAGCCGGCATCACACGGAAAAAATAAAAATCACATTTATATAATAGGTGACCAACAAGTGCGAGGATTGGCTTTGAAACAAGAGCTGGAAAAAAAACGACGCCTATACCATCTCTAGCATGGTTAAACCATTTGCTTTAAGCACTGAGATACTTCACAACCTATATGATTTGCGCCAAAAAATCAGTAACGAAGATATACTTGTCGTTTCAGTCGGTTGCAACGACGAAGATCCGTATATTTTATTCTCGAACTTGTATGAAATACTATCTCAATTTCATGATCTAAAAATATTTTTATTAAAAGTGACATCTAATAAATATTTCAATGTTAACAATAATATAAACCCTAAGCTACACATGCTTGTGAAAATGACAAAAAATTGTACATTATTAAATATAAATTCAAAATATATGAAACCTACACATTTTATAAAGTTGTTGGCAGGTAAAATAAATGTTGAAATTGAATATTTCAGATTTTATAATACATTTTCTAATATCAGAACTGACTAAGGGCTAAATGGGTTAAATGGGTTATATTTAAACGCTGAAGAAAGCCAAAAGGAAAAATCATTGCACGATGGCACTTTTTTAGGACCAAAAATGAGGAAACCTCTAACCCCTTAGTCGAAACAAAGAACGACGAATCTTTTTATAGTATTAGAATATAGCACAAGAATATACAAGGATTGATAAGTAAACTTCCCCAAATTGAAATTGTTGTTGATGACTTTACACATAATGGCAAACAACTAGACATTTTGTGTTTCACTGAGAGTTTTGTTAAAAAACGTTGCGAGCAGAATGTTAATTTGGCAAATTTCAAAATGGCATGATCATATTGCCGGAGTAATAATGTAACTAGAGGGGGATCCTGCATCTTAGTAAACAAAGCTTGGGATTTGAAACCTTTACAATTATGTACAAATCTGGCAGTTAATTATTATTTTGAATGTTGTGCAATTGAAACTGTAGGACACGGTTTAATAATAGTTAACATTCATGGAATACCAGAGCAAACGATACCTCATGTGGGCACATTTGTATTCAAACTAGATAAACTATTGTTTTACTTAACCAGCACATTTAAGCGTAAAAACATTGTTTTATGTGGGGACTGGAATATAGATTTACTTAAAGAAACAACGTCTTCCAGAGATCTTGTAGAGATTTTAAAGACCTACAATTTAAAGCCACATATAGGGGCTCCGACAAGAGATAAGGGCTGTATAGATCAGTTGCTAGCAATATAGATAAACCGAATGCAGAAATACTCACTCTTGGACTTTCAGATCACGAAACAGCTCAGTCGATCACAATCAAAACTAATTTTAAACCGCCTATTACTACTTAGTTCGAGTTTAAACGAGATTTCAGTGCCGACAACATGCGAAGATTTTACAACTGTATGGCGGCCCTGTCATTCTCGGAGGTTTATGACACAACTGATGTGAATATGGTTTTAATCGTTTACACGATAGTATTAAACTCTACTATGGTCTGTGCTTCCCGATTGTAAAAGTAAAGCGTAGCAATTGCCAAAAATGCGTAAAATGGCTGACGACAGGTCTAAAAAAGGCTAGTAAATCAAAGCTTCACCTCTATTTAAAATATCAAATGGAAGGCAGAAACAAACCTCAAAATAAGAAAGCATACAAAAATTATAATTCAATGTTTAAAAAATGCATAACCCTATCTCAAAAAATAAGTTACTTGAAAAATAAGTAACTTAACATCCAAAGCCAACCTAATAATTAATGTAAGGCTATCTGGAAGACCATAAAATCAACTGTGCCTAAAAACATAGACTACATTGGAATTAAGGTATTAAAACGCGACAATAAATCATACTCTGATCCCCAGACCATAAGTAATATTCTCAATGACTTTTTCATAGACCTTACTAAAGTCAACACTACTGGAATTAAAAATAAGTACATAAATTACATCAAAGCGTCAACAATACGATTGATTTTCCTCAGGACGGTCTGCATTAATGAAGTAATTAAAGTTATATTAGCCATGAAAAATAGTAATGCAACAGGATACGACGAACAAGTCAGAACGAGTGTGATTAAAATGTGTGCTTCATATCTTAGTGGCCTATTAGCACACACAATGAATTTATCCTTCGATTCAGGTGTTTTCCCTGAAAATTTAAAGATATCAATAGTCAAACCCCTCTTCAAAAAAGGCGATAGAGCCGATCCAAATAATTATCGTCCGATCACTCTAGTACTCATTCTTTCAAAATTTTTATAAAAACTGATGTACATCAGAATATATGAATTTCTATCTGTTGCGGAGTAGGCCGACTGTGATAGTTTTCTTTCTGGTTTTCAGCTATCCAGGGGCAGGAGCTCTTCAATAAGGCGAATTATTACAAAGATAACAGTATTTATTGTGTAAAAAGCCTAATACAAAATTGGCTTCAAAATTGTATGGTCACTCGTAGGTAATAGAATGCCGAATGAGAGCGCGGACGGTCGTGGATACCCCCCGCGTGTCGCAGTCTTCACCCCGCGGTCGCCCTAGCCTAGGTTGCCAGGTTCATGCGTGGACATCGCCCCCGGCCTTGGAAGCACCGCCTTCCAATGAAGTGGATGAAGCAGCCGTTGATCCATCTGGAACCTCGTCAGGTAGAAGTGGACAT
The DNA here is from genome assembly GCA_029255805.1 of Keiferia lycopersicella. Lineage (NCBI taxonomy): Eukaryota > Metazoa > Arthropoda > Insecta > Lepidoptera > Gelechiidae > Keiferia > Keiferia lycopersicella. Next base: position 321,874 of record JARACZ010000047.1, on the reverse strand, counting down.
ATCTTGGCGAATGATCTCTGGATGATGCCGCTGTCAGTCTTGATGCTGGCCACACGTGAATTGCCATCTTTACCAGGGAACGTGTTTAGCACTCGTCCCAGTTTCCACTTCAGGGGTGGTTGGTTGTCTTCTTTAATTAACACCATGGTGTTAGGTATTAGTGTATCTTGTTTGGTTTGCCATTTAGTCCTTTTTTGTAGCTCTGAAACATACTCCTTAGACCATCTCGACCAGAGGTGCTGACGCATCTGCTCCACACGATCGTAGCGAGTGAGGCGCTGCATGACCGCTGCGGTGAGGTCCGGGCTGGCAGGCGCGGTGAGCGGTCGGCCGATCAGGAAATGACCAGGAGTAAGTGGCATAAGGTCATTAGGGTCTGTGGACATAGGTGATATAGGTCGGGAGTTCAGGACGGCTTCGATCTGTGCCAATACCGTGCTAGACTCCACGAAAGTTAAATTTGCGTTTCCTATTATGCGTTGTAAATGAAACTTTCAGGACTTGATTCCCGCCTCCCACAAGCCACCAAAATCAGGAGAATATGGAGGTATGAATGATAGCTTAATCGATTTATTAGCGGCAAAATCGATAACATCATCTTTAATTCGATCCAAAAACGAGGAAAATTCTTTTTTCGCGCCTACAAATTTTTTTCCGTTATCGGAAAAAATCTCGAGTGGTTCCCCTCGTCGAGACATAAAGCGTTTAAGTACGAGTAGGTATGATTCGGTAGATAGGCTACTAACGAGCTCCAAATGTATTGCGCGCGTAACAAAGCAGACGAATAAACAAATGTAGCATTTTTCCAATTTCGCTCCCCTCCCTCTACGATTCAAATAAAAGTGAGCCCGCTATAATCGACTCCACATCGCGTAAAAACTCCTATAGGCTGTAATCTTTCAGCCGGAAGTGCTGCCATCTGAATTTGCAAAGGCTTCGCTTTCAAACGAGGGCACGTGACGCACTTGTGTACCGTCTGCTTTGCAAGATCGCGCCCTCGGAGCGGCCACCAACGTTCCCTAATGTTAGCTAGTAACAGTTGAGGCCCTGCGTGTAGTAATACTTGTGTTGATGTTGAAAAAGGATCTGAGTAAATTTATGTTTACTGCACAGCAATACAGGATGTTTTTATCATGCGTGAATAAGTCGCAGTTAGCCAGACGACCGCCAACCCTTATCAAATCATTTCCGTCTAAGAATATGTTTAAGCTGGATATACTGCTAGGAAGTTTACTCGATTGTTTGTTTTTTAAATTATTGTAAATATCAGGAAATGATTTTTGTTGCGCGAACCGTGCTAAAGTGTAAGTAGATTTATTTAGCTCATCTACTGAAAACGGCCCTGTATTATGCTCAGATTTTATTTTGTTACGTGAATTTGATATAAATCGTAAGACGTAAGCCATCGTACGTTGCATACGTATGTATGAAGAAAAACGTTCAAAAAAGGAACATCCTATATTGTGCGAAACTTGAGTTTGACTTACCGCTGCCGCGATTTTGTTTACTTTGATTTCCGTTAAAAACTCACTATTTTCACTATATTCGCTATTGTTTTGATTAAATGCCCATTCGTGATTAGGTTTGTGTCAAAATTGCGGTCCATGCCACCAAACTTGACTAGACTGCAAAACATCTAACTGCATACCGCGCGATAACAGATCAGCTGGATTTTGTTTACCCGACACGCGAAACCACTGCGCGTCGCCGGTTAAATCATTGATTTTGACCACTCTGTTCTGTACGAAAGTTTTTAGCAAAGAAGGTGACATTTTTAGCCAACCTAACACTATGGTTGAATCTAACCAAAAATAAACTTTATTGAAAGTTAAACGTAATGATTTTATGATTTTATCGTATAATTTAGCACCCAATAACGCACCACATAGCTCTAAACGCGGCACGCTAACCGGTTTGACTGGCGCGACTTTGCCCTTCGCACAGAGCAGCTTGACCGATACTAGTAATGAGTTATCATCGCTATAACTACGTATGTATGCAGCCGAACCATAGGCATCAATCGACGCGTCCGTGAAAATATGCAACTCGATATATGCTGCCCATTATAGCCTATCGCGTGACGTGGTATGCGAAGTGATTGTAGGTATTGTAATTTATCTATAAAGTTTAGCCATGTGTTTGCAATGTGATTAGGTACAGGGTCATCCCAACCTAGTTTGGATAGCCACAATTTCTGTAAAAGTATTTTTACGATCATGATAGTCGGTGCGAGTAACCCGAGCGGATCATAGATCTGAGAAACTGTAGATAAGATAGTGCGTTTAGTGACCTGTTTTGTTATGTCTCGTGTGCATTTTGTAATGTAATGTAATTCATCTGACTCGGGAAACCAGCCTAGGCCAGTGAGTGGGGTGATGCCAATTTAGTGAAGTTCAATGCATCAAAGACACAGGCTTGTCTATTCTCGGCTAAACGGAGTCCCTTCACACTTACTCCGACTTTCCGAGATGTATCCATACCGATTTCTGACCACCTTGATCTTCTTGGCATGACTCTTACGTCAGACCTGAACTTTGGACGCTACATAGAATCTTTGGCCACGACTGCAGCAAAAAAGCTTGGTATCCTCTCAAAGGTTAGGCGCTACTTTGCACCTGAACAGCTTCTACAACTCTATCAAGCTCAAGTTCGCTCTTGCATGGAGTATTGCTGCCACCTTTGGGATGGATCTGCCAAATACCAACTGGCCGCCTTAGACTCCATTGAAAAATGCGCCAAGAAGCTCATAGCAGACGAAGCACTGGTTGAGGCTAAGTTGCAGAGCCTTGAACATCGTCGTAAAGTAGCATGCATGTCGGTATTCTATAGGATACATTTCGGAGAGTATGCTCAATCACTCCACGACCTGATACCCCCTTCCCCATTCCATCTCCAAGGATCGAGGCGCCGACTGGGGTTCCACCCTTATATTGTAGATATACCTCTAATCCGCACTAAGCGTTTCGCTTCAACTTTTATCATGCGTACGGCTAAAGAGTGGAATTCCCTGCCGGCGGATCTTTTTCCGGAACAATATAACTTGGGCCTTTTTAAGGCAAGAGTGTAGGCAAGCATGTACCATCTTCGTCTGCATCTCCACTTACCACCAGGTGAGATGGCAGACAAATGCGGGCCTATTACATGTAAAAAAAAAAAAAAAAAGGCCTAAAGTTCTGGTCTGGCAATTTTCACCGAGTGACATTTCCTTTGAGATGTGTGACGACTCTAGTGGAAATGTGGAATTAAATACCCATTTTCTGAGAGGGAAACAACCTGACTGCAGCACGTTAGAAACGCCTTCGCATATCTCTAGTAATTTATTTTGATCGTCGTGTCCTGTACATAGATCGTCTACGTAAAAATCGTCATTAAAGACACGTGCGATGACGTCATCATTGCATTCGGTTGCGAGTTGTTTAAGACAGCGAATACTTAGGTATGGTTCGGAAGCCGTCCCGTAGGTCACGGTGTTAAACTGGTACACACCGAGCGGGTCTTTCGGATTTTCGCGCCATAATATACATTGCAAATATCTTTGGTCTTCTTGAATTAAAATTTGCCGATACATTTTTTCGACATCAGCGCATGCTACGTATCTGTATTGTCGAAAACGTAGTAATATCGAATTAATATCAATTTGCAAAAGGGGACCGATATATTGTTTATCATTTAGTGATTTACCGGATGAAGTTTTCGCACTGGCATCAAATACGACACGTAATTTAGTCGTAGTACTATTGTTCCCTAAACACACCGTGATGCGGTAGGAAATATGTGTTTTCCGGATATTCGTGGATGCGCGACATGTGTCCCAGGCCTATATACTAGTTAATGAAATCGCTATACATCTGTTTATAGTCGGGAGCACTGTTTAACAGTTTGCGTTCTAGTGCTAGAAACCTGTTCTCGGCCAACGTAAAAGAATAACCTAACTCGTCAGCTGATTCGCGTAAAGGAATGCGTACGGAAAACCGACCCGAATTTTCGCGTAAGGTGGTTTCTTGAAAGGATTTTTCACATTGAAGATCATCCTTGTTGAAAGTGTTACTAGGAGGGACTTCCTCCAACTCCCAGAACTATCTGAATTGTGCGTCTAATGATTGTGACTGTGCGAAATTGCAATAAACCCGATTAATGCGCGAGTTAAATTTTTCGTTCAGGGGACCTGTAACTATCCATCCTAAAACTGTGTTTATTAAATAGGTACCGCTAGAAAGACGGATCGAACCGCCATTTATAAATCCCAAAATTTATCAACACCTATCAATAGTTCGATATTTTCAGGCGAGTAAAAGTTCGGATCCGACAGCGTTATATTGTTTGGTATCTGAACGTTATAATTTATACCTAACGACATTAGCTCACCAGTAACACATGGCAAAACTAGGCAATTAAGGCGTGTATTATAAGTGCTAGTTTTAGATCGCATTTGTAACTGGCAAATGTGGTTAGAGTGTGTAACAGAGTTACCTACACCTGTTACCTGAACAGTGGACTGTATGAGTGGAATGTTTAAGCGTTTACAAAGGGATTCTGTCGCAAGACATTTGTTGCTACCGTTGTCGAGTAATGCGCGAACGGTATGAAATTGATTATTTTTATCTGCTATCTCAACTAGTGCGGTGGACAACAAAGATCGTCCTAGTAATGAGGGCCAATTGTTGTTATCGTTATCACCACAGTAAAGCGAATTAGTGTTGTGAGATGCAATTTGTGTCGTGGCTGTGTGTGTAACCGCGTTAGGCTCGCCGCGCGGCGCTGCCTGCGCCTGCGCTGGCTGTGGCTGAGCTGTGAATGCAGCATGGGATGACGTCGATGCGCCCTGGCTGTCATTACACTCTTCATGAATTAGTGTGTTATGTTTCAGATTGCACTTTCGACAAGGTCCAAAAAAGCAGTCTGAAACCGTGTGACCCCTAGATCGTAGACAGTTCCGGCAAATACTTTTCTCATCGATGTATCTTATCTTATCTTGAATTGATAAAATAAGAAAAGCTTGACATGAATAAATGGGATGTTTTCCGTTACACATCATGCAACATATTTGACGCTTGGACGGAATGGTATTTGTAGGTTTGTTACTGCCTTTTTGCTGTGATTGTGAATGCTGAGTGACAACATGACTGTGTGATTTAGGTAGATTCGACGACTGTTTCTTTGTGTATGTGTTTGTGTCTTGTGAGTGATTGTTTCGCGATACTTTAATAGTCTCTAAAACGTCGGCTCGGTCTTTTAGAAAGCTTAGCAAGTCAGACAACGTCAATTTCGAACTGAATTTTTCTTGTGAACCGATAAGGGTACTTTTATGAAGTTCCCACTCCTTTTCCGTAGATGAATCTAACTTGGATACCATGATATAGATAATCAAGGTATCCCATTGGTCGGTAGGTTCACCTAGGGTATTTAAAGCGCGAATATTTCTCAAAATTGAGTCAATTAATTTGCGAATTTGCGAAACAGACTCTTTATTTATTGATGGCGCAGAAAACAAAGCTTTTACATGATTATGTACTAGTAAGCGACTATTATTGTACCTATTTTCGAGTAAATCCCACGCAACTTGGTAATTAGCAGAGGAAAATTCTAACGATTTGATAACTTGTAGTGCAGTACCAATTAACGCAGAGCGTAGGTAATGAAACTTTTGAATAAAGTCGATATCGGTGCGGTCATCGATTAGAGATTGAAATGTGTCCCGAAATTCGAGCCATTGATCATAAGAACCGTCGAAGGTAGGTAGCGGAATCGTGGGTAATTTTATGGCGTTACCACCTGAACTAGTACCTGCGTTTGCTTTATTGACGCTATTCTCAACACATTTGTATTTCGCTAAAGTCTGATAAAAGGAATTTTCATCAATTTCCCGTTCTAGTAACTCTGTCAAACTGACCCTCATGAACTTTTATATCTAGCTCGTCTTGGATAGAATAAAATTGCTCAATTAGCGGTTTTAAATCTTGACCGCGGGCTATCAATGCGTTTTTTTCAACTTGAGTTAAATCAGAAATAACTACAGTATCAATTGATTTCGCGAACAAAGTTAGCTTTCGTTTAATGACACCGCGTTTATTAATTAACTGGTTTATACCCTCCTCCAAACTAATACCATTATCAAAGGAATTACGTTTTTTAGTCATTTTGGCAGTGTGGGATTAGGCAATCAAGTACTCACAGTTTCCAGAACCGGCAGCCACGTTGTTCGTGGATCGCACGCGCACGAAGAAAAATGAGGGTAGACGCGCGCAACTTGGGTGTGGTCAACTGGAATTTAGCAGAAATAACACGAAATTAGCACAGATTTTGACCCTGGATGGGAAGGAAACTTTGATCGGCCTCGCCTTGAGTGGTGCTGGTCCTGCTGCTTGGCTCTTCAGCGTATCCGTCTCGAAAGGTCCAAATGTTGCGGTGTAGGCCGACTGTGATAGTTTTCTTTCTGGTTTTCAGCTATCCAGGGGCAGGAGCTCTTCAATAAGGCGAATTATTACAAAGATAACAGTATTTATTGTGTAAAAAGCCTAATACAAAATTGGCTTCAAAATTGTATGGTCACTCGTAGGTAATAGAATGCCGAATGAGAGCGCGGACGGTCGTCGATACCCCCCGCGTGTCGCAGTCTTCACCCCGCGGTCGCCCTAGCCTAGGTTGCCAGGTTCATGCGTGGACACTATCAAAAGTATCTGAATATAAATATATGAATTTCTATCCTATGCGAACAACAATATGGTTTTAGAAAAGGATTATCAACGTCACTCGCATGTTTCAATCTAATAACAGTATGCGAATCTATCTACAACAAGACACCAGTATTGTCACTGTTTCTAGACCTGAGTAAGGCCTTTAACTTTGTCAACCATTCTCAACTTTAACGAAAACTAGATTTGTATGGAGTTAGAAGGAAAGCTCTTGACTGGATTCATTCGTTTCTTTCAAGCAGACTACAATGTACAGAGGTGTCTAGTATAGAGAGCAATGGAAAATGTTTTATTAGACAAAATCACAAATCAGTCCTGAAAGTAAATGGAACTGGAGTACCTCAGGGGAGTGTGCTGGAGTACCTAGGCCCACTGTTGTTTTTGATATAAGTAAATGATCTCCCTGCAAAACTGCTTATTTTATACTATGTCCAATTCAAAAGGGCTTAATTTTCATATGTTTGGATAAATTTATTCATTTTACATTTCTCCCTGCTACATACATACATACATATATCACGCCTTTATCCCTTGCGGGGTAGGCAAAGCGTTAACGGCCGTAATAATACGGTCGCTATTGCCACGTTTGACATTTTTGAAGATTGTTTTCCAAGATTGTTTCAGGAAACATGTGTATCACTATAGTGACAGGTTGTCAGCCTGTCGCCTAAAAATTTTAATACACCAATACCCTCAAGTCCCTTAGTCGCCTCTTACGACACCCGCGGGAAGGATATGGGGTGATGCTATTCTAAGCCGGCATCACACGGCATCATCCCTGCTATAATACCTCATAAATGTTTACTCTTTGCGGACGACACAACAATATTGATAAAATGTAACGATAGATCAAAATGTAAGTCTACGGTAAATAACGTATTAATAAATATAATAGATTGGATGAATGAGGATAAACTAAAAGTAAATATAGATAAAACCAAAATAATGCAATTCAACAACTATAAAGCCAGTTTAATGCCTATGAATATCTCGTATAATAATTCTGAAACAAGTCAATAAATTTAAGTTCTTAGGCTTTACAATCGACGAGCATATCAATTGGAAAAACCATGTGGATGACGTATATAGCAGATTAAGCCGATTTTTTTGCACTGTGAAAACTAAGAAATACTGTGTCACAGGAAGCAGCGTTATCTGAATATCACGGATATGTTTCGTCGGTGCTCCGTTATGGAATCATAATGTGAGGTAACTCAGTTGATTCTGAACGCGCATTTAAAGTTCAAAAAAGGTGCGTTCGTGCAATTTAAAATGCTGGATTTAGAGACTCGTGCAGGCTTTTATACAGATCACCAAAAATATTACCACTTTCATGCATCTATATTTATGAAATAATTCTTTTCGTAAAACAGCATCCAAATTATTATTAACTCCTCAGAGAATTCCAAAAGAAACACCTACGTTCCATGTATTTACATTTATGGGGATCAATGCTGTCCGTGTCCGTAGGCCAAGCCCTTCATGGTGCTTAGACTCTAGATACCCTACACGTGATCCCTGGGTAGTGCGAAATGGACAGCACTCTCCGGTGGTAGGCTTTGGTCGTGGCTGGTCACCACCCTCCTAACTAAGCCATGTCGCCAAGCGGTCCCACCGTGTTCCGACATGAAGTTAGGAGTAGCCATCTTGGAGGTTGGGTCTGTACAGTAGTACCTTGCAGCTGTAGCAGTTTTTGTGGAGGCGGATTGTTGCGACACCGAGTGGTTGGCTCTGGAAGGTAGCGGGATCCGAAGCACGGTGCACCGCTGGCTGACCGTAGGAAGTTGGGGGCCCAAGTAGCGGGAAAGCCACCCGTGAAAGGCTGCCCCGCCACCTGACGATCTGCTGTTCCTCACTGAGACGCAGATCAGATGTCCGACTGACGCGGCATACCTCTGCTATCCTGGCTACACACTGGAACACAAGTTTATGTCCCGGGCTGGAGTCTGCGTGTATGTTCGCGACGACATCTGCGTCAAGCGCCTCAAAAATCTCGAGGCACCTAGTTTTTCCGTTTTGTGAGTACTGGTCGACACTGGAGTAGCCAAAAACATTTACGCATGTGTCTATCGTTCACATAGTGGAGATACGGAGACAACCAAACTTTTTCAACACCTTAGTGAAGCTGCTGATGAGGCTCTGCAAAGATACCCGTCGGCGCAGCTAGTCATCCTGGGGGATTTTAATGCCCACCACAAGGAGTGGTTATTCCCATACCAGGAGACCGATCATGCTGGGCGAGAAGCGCGCAAATTTGCACTATCTCTAAATCTCTCTCAGCTTGTCAGCTGTGCGACTAGGGTTCCAGATGTGGAGTCACATACAGCCAACTGCTTAGACTTTCTGCTGACTACCGATCCAGACCGAAGCTCAGTGTCAGTTGTTGCTCCACTAGGCTCATCTGACCACTGTCTGGTGAAATCCGTATCCGTTTATTCCCCACCCGATCAGGGCCCTTGTAGTAAGAGACGGGTGTGGCGATACAAGTCAGCAGATTAGGACGAAATGCGCCACTTCTTTGCTTCGTATCCTTGGAAGGCTTGTTTTTCTACAGGAGAATTTTCGAGCTGCGCAGTTGCTAAAACGGAAGTTTTGCGTCAAGGTATGGAGGATTTTATACCGTACTCCGACATTCCTACAGGTAGCAAAGCTCGCCCATGGTTCAATGCAGACTGTAACCGCGCAGAAGCGTCTACACAGACTGCTTTCCTAGCCTGGGCTGATGCTCGACTGAGCAAAGCTCCGAATACTCGAGACCTGAAGAAAACCTATAACAAGGCCTCTAAATTAAGCAAGAAGGAATTACGCAGAACACGCTTCAGGCATATCAGTAGCGTAGGCGCTAAACTTGCCTCATATCCAGCTGGAAGTAAGGCATTCTGGTCTTTTGCAAAAGCAGTTAAGACCAATTTCTGTCAGCCTACTTTACCGCCGCTGTAGAAACCTGACGGTTCACTTGCCCACACTGCAGAGGAAAAAGCGAATCTCTTTGCCTACCTCTTTGCAGAAAACTCGCGTCTTGACGCCGCAGGTACTATTCCACCAACTTTACCTCGAGTAAACTGCTCTATGCCGGCCGTCTGTATTCACCAAAAAGAGGTACTTAAAGTCCTGCGGAATCTAAAAGTTAACAAAGCAAGCGGCCCTGACGGTATCCCTGCAATTGTTCTGCGAAACTGTGCGCTTGAGTTGTCTCCGATATTAACACGTCTGTTCCGACTGTTACTAGAGACTGGCGTAGTTCCCGAATCGTGGAAGCTTGCAAACGTGCAACCTGTGCCCAAAAAAGGAAGCCGAGCTGACCCTGCAAATTATAGGCCCATACCGGTCACCTCCATACTCTGCAAGACTATGGAACGTGTACTAAATAACAAACTCCTGGGCTTCCTCGAGGACAAAGATCTTCTGAGCGATCACCAATACGGATTTCGTCCTAGGCGTTCCACAGGTGATCTCTTCGTGTATGCCACCCACCTATGGAGCGAGGCTATCGAGAGACATGGCGAAGCCCTCGCTGTGTCTCTTGATATCTCAAAGGCATTTGACAGGGTCTGGCACGCAAGCCTTATTAGCAAGCTGCCCGCCTACGGACTACCTGCTGATCTTTGCAACTGGGTCTCTGACTTCCTGAGGGGACGGTCGATACGAGTAGTCCTAGAGGGCCGCTCCTCGGACCAACAGGCCATAGATACTGGAGTCCCTCAAGGATCAGTTCTGTCTGCAACACTATTTCTGCTGCATATCAACGACATGCTGACGCCCGACACCTTTGGGTACGCAGATGACAGCACGGTTGTTGACAGATACCTGTCCAGTGCAAAGGCCAGCAGTGAAACCACCCAGTCTTGTCGAGAGTCCATAGTCCAACATCTGAACTCTTCACTCAAGGCAATATCCGAGTGGGGTGATGCCAATTTAGTGAAGTTTAATGCATCAAAGACACAGGCCTGTCTATTCTCGACTAAACGGAGTCCCTTCACACTTACTCCGACTTTCCGAGATGTATCCATACCGATTTCTGACCACCTTGATCTTCTTGGCATGACTCTTACGTCAGATCTGAACTTTGGACGCTACATAGAATCTTTGGCCACGACTGCAGCAAATAAACTTGGTATTCTCTCAAAGGTTAGGCGCTATTTTGCACCAGAACAGCTTCTACAACTCTATCAAGCTCAAGTTCGATCTTGCATGGAGTATTGCTGCCACCTTTGGGATGGATCTGCCAAATACCAACTGGCCGCCTTAGACTCCATTGAAAAACGCGCCAAGAAGCTCATAGCAGACGAAGCACTGGTTGAAGCTAAGTTGCAGAGCCTTGAACACAGTCGTAAAGTTGCATGCATGTCGGTATTCTATAGGATGCATTTCGGAGAGTGTGCTCAAACACTCCATGACCTGATACCCCCTTCCCCATTCCATCTACGGGGATCGAGGCGCCGACTGGAGTTCCACCCTTATGTTGTATATTATACCTCTAATCCGCACTAAGCGTTTCGTTTAAACTTTTATCATGCGTACGGCTAATGAGTGGAATTCCCTGCCGGCGGATCTTTTTCCGGAACAATATAACTTGGGCCTTTTTAAGGCAAGAGTGAATAGGCATTATCTAGGCAAGCATGTACCATCTTCGTCTGCATCTCCACTTACCACCAGGTGAGATGGCAGACAAATGCGAGCCTATTACATATAAATAAAAAATACTGCACAAACTACCTAGTCGCACCAATATTTATAAGAAAAATGTATATAATATGAGCATTGTGCTGATTAATAAACTGCCAAATGAAATTAAAATGACTGATATCATTAATATATTTAAAGTAGAATTGTTTAATTGGTTATAAACAAATTGATTTTGTAGTGTAGGGGAATATATGAACCATGCTTGACATTTTTATTAAATTGATTTGAACCATTTATAAATTAAATCTTTTTACTTTGACATTTGTATAATTATAATTTTTATTTGACATCTTTATAATTAATCAATAATCAATTTCTTGTCTCTTGTAATTTATAATGTATGTAAATAATAATGACATTGTTTATCTAAATTTGCACGCTTGTAACAAGCAGAATACTATACTGGATTATTATTAAGATTTCATTATGTATTACCATGTATTCTGGCAAATAAATAATTTCTATTTCTATTTCACGTAAAGCCAAAGGTCCCATTTTTAGAAGGCGGTTGAAATATTCTGACACTGAGGTTCATTGAGTCGTAATAGAAAAACGTAAAAAAAAATGAAAAGACAATAGAAGCACACAGAATCTCGACTTAAACTGAAATCATTTATTCCAAGTTGTAAATTTTACATTTATCTTTTTGATGGTCAAGTATTAGTTAGTCATGGTAAAAAAGAGATTTTTTCTATTTTAAGTCTAGCTGTCGGCTTGACCTATAGCGGGTTTAGGTAGGTGGTTATAAGACTCCAAATTATAACACACAGTTTATAATGCACCACACTACAGTTTATTAAGCATAAGCGTTCATACAATGCAGTATAAGCAGTAGGCAATGAAGCGATACAATGCGGAATATGCAAGTACGTAAGCGGCGAGCGATTAGACGAGCGACATGCGTCTTAAGCGGGTAGCTTGGTAGAACTGGCGCGGGGGCGCGCTATGCAGACCGGCGCAGGAGCAGGTTTCTACGTCACTGTTGCGGGACGCTAACCACAGCGTCCGACTCGGAGCGCGTCGATCTTCGCGTGTCGGGAGTTCCGACACAGGTAAGTATATTTTGAATAGTATTTATGTTTGTGTTTTCATGTATGTTTTTAATCTATACATGTATGTGATATGTATTATATATAGTTATTATTATTTACTTATAGTTTTTGTATTAGTTGTATTGTATAGTAGGTGTAGGTGTGGTGTAATATAATAGATAGGTATTTATATATTTATAATGTATTTAGGTATAATATTGTGGGTCAGCCACATCACTCCCCCCCAGAGACCGTCTCACGGGCGGTAGTAGTCAGGGAAGTTTACTCGTCTGCCTGATCTAGTCTGTCTTATGTTCTCATCAATATTTCTTTCTTTTACAGGCTCTTCACGTCTTGTTTTTGTAGTTTTCTTGGGCGTATCATCATTTTCTTCCTGTTCATGCATATATGCAGGTTTAAGCCTGTCTATTGATAGGCTGACAGTTTTCCCATTGATCAGTATTTTGAAAACTTTGTCTGTCCTTTCTATTACAGCGTGTGGGCCAGTGTGTGCTGGACGAAGTGCTCCACGAATGGTGTCATCCCGCAGGAAAACGTAGCTTGTTTTCGTTAAATCCTTGAAAACGAAGGTTTTGTTGTTGCAGTGCCTTGATGCTGGGACGGGTTGGAGTGACTGAGTGATCCGTCTTAATCTAGCGGTAAAATCAGTCAAGTCATTGGTTGCGGCGGTTTGGGAGTGGAAAAATTCTCCTGGCAATGCTGAAGATGTTTGCAGGTCTTCTTTAAAGGCGTTTCTGATCCCCAATAGTACTAATGGCATTGATTCTGTCCAGTTCTCTTGTGCATGGCAAACGATGGCCGCTTTGAGCTGTCTGTGGAATCTTTCCACCAATCCGTTGCAGGCGGGGTGGTATGCCGTAGTACGACGATGTTGGAAACCAGCGATCTGGCCGAGATACTTGAATAGCGCGGACTGAAATTGGGCACCGCGATCAGTTGCAATATCGGATGGGCATCCGAATCTCGATATCCAGCCGGAGATAAGGGCTTTGGCAACTGTTTTTGCTGTCATGTCCATGATTGGGATCGCCTCTGGCCATCTTGTGAATCTATCAACTGCAGTCAAGCAATATCGGTATCCATTGGATGGAGGCAGAGGTCCGATGAGGTCTTTATGAATGAACACAAATCTCGCTTTCGGTAGCTTGTAGGTTCCAAGGGCTGATGAAACGTGCCGTGTTGTCTTAGCTTGTTGACATTGAATGCAAGCTCGTGCCCATTCTCGACAGTCCTTTCTCATGTTTGGCCATACAAATCGCTCAGCTATTAGCTTGGCTGAGGTGTTCGAGCTGGGATGGCTGAGTGAGTGAAGGCATCTGAAGACTTGTGTGCGTAATTCCTTAGGGACGTATGGCCTAGGAACTGGTGTACTGACATCACAGTATAGCTCATCGTGAGTTCCTGGCAGAGTTATCTTCTTGAGTTGAAGAGATGTGTCACCTTCGAGAAGTTGCTTCAATTCTATGTCTTCAGGTTGAGATTTGGCAATCAGTGTCATGTCGACTGGTTTCTCAATAGCGTCAGTTCTTGACAGTGTGTCTGCGACGACGTTGTCTTTTCCCGAGATATGCTGTATGTCGGTCGTGAATTGGGAAATATAGTCGAGGTTTCTAAATTGTCTTGGTGAACAGTTTTTCTTGTAGATGTTGAATGCAAAGCAAAGTGGTTTGTGGTCTGTGAACACTGTGAACGTGCGAGCTTCCAATATGTGTCTGAAGTATTTAATTCAGTTCGCAGTTCTCTATCATATGGTGAGTATTTCTTTTGTGAAGGGCTCAATTTTCTTGAAAAGAATGCAAGTGGTTGCCAGTCATTGCCTTTCAGTTGCTGAAGAACAGCGCCAATCCCTGTGTCTGATGCATCTGTGACTAGGGCTAGCTTTGCATCACATTCTGGGTGGGCAAGCAGAGCGGCTTCGCAGAGGCTTTGCTTACATCTTTTGAAGGCTTCAAGTGCGTCACCGTTGATATTAATGGCTTGGGAGCTTTTTGTGCATCCTGCAGTGAGCTTATTCAGAGGGGCTTGCAACTTTGCTGCACCTGGGAGGAATCTTCTATAAAAGTTAACCATTCCCAGGAATCTTCGCAGCTATTTGACGGTTTTAGGCACTGGAAACTGCTTGATAGCATCTACTTTGGCGTCCAATGGTTTGGTTCCCTGGGCAGAGATGTGGTACCCCAAAAACTTGACGTCTGAAGCGCCAAATACGCATTTTGAGGGATTGATGACGATGTCATATTCTTTTAACTTGGCGAACAGTTAGCGTAGATGTGATTCGTGCTCGTTTTCGTTTTTGGAGAATATGAGGAAGTCATCCAAATACGCGTACACGAAGTCCATGCCTCTTGTGACTTCGTCGACAAATCTCTGGAATGTCTGGCCAGCATTTCGGAGCCCAAATGTCATAAAGGGGAACTCTTAAGCCCAAACGGAGTTGTTATAGCAGTTTTTGGTATATCGTCTACACGAATCGGTATTTGGTTGTAGGCTTTTACCAAATCGACGGTAGAGAAGATTGTGCATCCAGCCAAGTTGTGCGAAAAGTCATGAATGTGACGTATTCTTTTGATCTTTGACTTCGGCGGTGAAGTGTTAACTGTGTACTGTTTTTGTTCCGTGCAATTATTAAAGTTATTCGTGCTAAATCAACGTTTAATTGCTTAAATTTTATTGTGCTATGTAGCCGTGGTTATACGACATCTTATCTGATATGCGAAACAACATAAAAGTGTTTACAAGTACAATTAAACACGCGTTTTTGTGTGAATCTAATATCTTACCACTTAATACGTCATCGAAGCCGGCATTGATACTACGCACGACTTGCACGGTTAAGTGAAGCGCGGACGGGTCATACTCGCCTGCATCTACGCATCCTAGCGCTCGCTGCATTCCAACGTAGTGATAAAGCGCTCGCAGAAGCGACACTCTCTAATACTGCGTAAAGTACGCCGGGAGGCTATTGTTGCGTAAAATGGATTGCATGGTATGTAACTATCCTATACCTGATGACCAACTACTTCAATGCAGTGGATGCACCGATAAATATCACTACTCGTGCTGCAAGTTAACAGAAGGTGCATACAAAGATAATTACCTAATAAAGAAGCTGCCATGGTATTGTAACCAATGCGCTAATGTAACGCGCCGCCGGCTTGATTCTCCTAACTAAATAATCAACAACAAAATCTACAGTCTACTGAACGAGTTAACTCTGTTTTGAATTTGAGTTCCTTACTGATAAACAAGACACTAACTCAGGATTCCAAAAATGAGGTGCCGAATTCAGCGGAGGATGTAGTTACATATGATCGCTTTCAGTACCTACTTGATTTTAAATTTGATCAAATGAAGTCCTACATAGCTACCCAAATTAATTCAGCCAGTGCGAGAGTGGAACAAGACTTCACGAAAACCACAGATGTTTTGGAGAGTGAGCAACGTGATATAAAAACCGATATATCTGCTGCTAATGAACACATAAAGAAACTTGAAGATCAAAAGCAGAAACTAGAGACAAATGTTACTGAGCTTAACCACCGAATAATGGTACTTGAAAAAGCTTCCCGTAGCTGCAACATTGAGATTCAGTGTGTCCCTGAGAAAAAATCTGAAAATGTCCTCGAACTCGTGAAGAAATTGTATGAAATTATCAAGATACCATCCGCCGTGAATGAGATATGTGCTGTCCGTAGGGTTGCTAAACTAAACCCCGACTCGAAGAGACCACATAATATACTCCTCACCGTACGTTCAGAATTTCAGCGTGACACTTTTCTTTCTAGTTTTAAGCGTTACAACCAAGCTAATTCCACGAACCCAATCAGCTCATACTCTCTTGGTATACCTGGGGAAAGTCAGCGTATATACGTATCGGAACATCTGTCCCGCCAGTGCAAAGAACTACATGCGGCCGCTCGGAGATATGCCAAAGAAAAATCATATAGCTACTGTTGGGTGAAGTACGGAAGGGTCTACCTACGTAAAGACGATAACGGCCCTGCAATACACGTGAAGAACATGGACTACTTACATACATTAATTTAATTACTATTTAAATAGATGCTTGTGTAGATAATTAGTCTTTTTAAAATCTTTTTATGGATATTTTTTACCAAAATGTGAATAGAATTCGTTCTAAGGCTGTTGAGCTTTACCTTAATATATCAAATAGTGATTACGATATAATATGTCTCACTGAGACAAACCTAAAAACAGGGGTTTTTGATGGGGAGATATTCGATAGCCGCTATTCTGTGTTTCGAAGAGACCGTGAAACCACATCAAGCCATAAATCTAGCGGTGGAGGTATCTTAGTGGCCATCAAGAGTAATATTAATGTAATCCGGCATGAAACCTGGGAGAGTGATCTTGAGGACATCTGGTTGACTGTTTTACCCTCTAAATTAGGTAAACCAAAACTTAATTTATGTCTTTGTTATCTTCCCCCAGATCTTACAGTTTCGAAAGTTGCTGAGTTCCATAATAATCTTAGGACTCGTATGGGAGACATAGATGAAAATGAAATCACTATAGTATTGGGGGACTTTAACCTTCCACACCTTAATTGGAGTCAAAATGTATGTGGAAACAATTTTACATTTTCTAGCAACCAGCACGATACAAAATCAAACTTATTATTTGAATCAATGTCTTTCGGTAACCTACTCCAATTTAATAACATACGCAATCCTAATGATCGCGTGCTAGATCTTGTCCTCGCTACTGTTAATAGTGTTACTGTATGTCGTACTGATGCCCTCACGCTTGAGGATTGCCATCACCCACCTCTCGAGATTAAATTGGATTCACTTCCTTGCCCATATCAAATCAAGCCTAAGAAAACAAATAGGTTTAACTTTCATAAGGGTGATTATGATAAAATTCGAGAGGAGCTTGAACGAACTGATTGGCATTGGATACTGTTAGATAAAGAGGATATTAACTTCTTGGTGGAAATATTCCAGTCCACGTTATTTAATTTAATTGTTAAATTGGTACCGTTGATTAAAAATATGCCTGGCGAATTTCCCATCTGGTACTCTTCAGGTTTAATCTATTGTATTAGAGAGAAATTGTAATTCCATAAGCTATATAAAAAGTTTGGCAATCCGCGTGATTACGACACATTTTCTCTTTTACGTACCAGATCTAAGACACTGATAGAGAAATGTTATAATTTGTTTGTTGCGTCAACAGAAAATCTATTGCACGTTAACGTTAAATCATTCTGGCACTTCGTAAATAACAAAAAGGGTAAAAAGGGGATTCCAAACGTCATGAGGCTGGGCACAGAGTTTGCTAGTGAGGGTCATGATATTTGTGAACTTATGTCACGATATTTTTGCTCAGTTTTTATGAAATCTGACTCTGACTCTGAACCTAGTTTGAAGAAAAGCTATACAAACAATACTTTGTCAAGTATTAAAGTTAGTGAAAATGATATTTTGAGGAAACTTAAAAACCTTGACGTAAACAAAGGTGCAGGACCTGGCGGCATACCTGCTTTGTTTCTGAAAGAATGTGCTAAAGAACTCTGTGTTCCACTAAAAATACTATTTCAACTATCACTGGACCTGGGTGTCTTTCCACAGGAATGGAAGGTGGCTTACGTCGTTCCTATCTTAAAGTCAGGGGACTCTACTCTTTGTTCTATCTACAGGCCAATCAGCATTCTTTCAACTGTAGCCAAAGTTTTTGAAAGCGTTGTATATGACCACATCTACTCACATGTAATACCATTAATATCAGATAAGCAGCATGGATTTGTTAAGAAAAAGTCAACAATCACTAACTTACTTACATACACATATCACGCCTTTATCCCTTGCGGGGTAGGCAGAGCAATAACGGCCGTTAAAATACGGTCGCTATTGCCACGTCTGACATTTTTGAGGATTGTTTTCCAAGGTTGTTTCAGAAAACATGTGTATCACTATAGTGACAGGTTGTCAGCCTGTCGCCTAAAAATTGTAATACACCAATACTCTCGAGTCCCGTAGTCGCCTCTTACGACACCCGCGGGAATGATGTGGGGTGATGCTATTCTAAGCCGGCATCACACGGCATGGCACACGGCACTAACTTACTTGAATACAAACAATACATCTGTTCTGTTTTTGCGCGTAGAGGTCAGGTAGACTCAGTCTACACTGACTTCAAAAAGGCGTTTGACAAGGTTAATCACAGCATCTTATGCCCAGAAACTTGAGTCTTATGGTATACATGGATCTCTTTTGCGATGGGTCCGATCATATCTTGATAATCAAAGTCAACTTGTGTCCTTAAAGGGGTTTGTTTCTTCACCTGTAACAATATCATCGGGGGTTCCTCAGGGATCGCATCTGGGACCACTCTTATTTATTGTCTTCATAAATGACTTAATTGAAGAACTCCAATGTCCATGCCTATTATACGCTGATGACCTTAAAATTTACACCTCTGTAAAAGATGAGTCTGATAGTGCTTTGCTTCAAAAGGATATCGACACAATTTCAAGATGGTGTGTAGTTAATAAAATATACCTTAATATTGATAAGTGTTTCGTTGTTACGTTCACTCACAAGCGAATCAAATCAATCTATAATTATCAGCTTGAACAACGGAACTTGGAGCGAAAATGTTTAGCTAAGGATCTGGGTATACTTTTCGATGAAAAGCTTACATTTAAAGATCATTTCGATTGCATGGTTAATAGGGCTCAACAGATGTTAGGTTTCGTAATAAGGACTACAAAAACCTTTAAAAAACCTGCCAGTTTTATATATTTGTTTCATTCTTTGGTTAGAAGTGTACTTGAATATGGTACAGTCATATGGTCCCCCTTCTATCAACTCCACTCCGACAGAATTGAAAGTGTCCAACGTCAAGCCCTGAGAACAATTTGATTTAGAAGCGGTTTTACTCGCCGACAAATGCCACCATATGATGCAAGGCTCGCTAGGTATAATATAATGCGACTCAGTGATCGTCGTCAATTGCATGATCTCATGTTTCTGCATAAAATTTTACACTCCAGAATTTCTTCCCCCGAAATCCTTTCCAGCATAAATATAAACATTAAACCTAACCCTAGACACATTAAGACTTTTATACTTGATGTGTATAAGAATAATACATCCTTTTATAACCTGATGACCAGAATGTCCCGCTTATATAATGACCTAGTTAAAAATAAACACACTAAAGATATATTCGATTCCAGCCAGTCTAAGTTTAAAAAATCAGTTCTTGAGGTCCTCAAAAACACTTAAACCAGGTTCTTAGAATTATAAACCGATTTTATGTAATTGTATTAACTTAAAACCACAATAATTTATTTGCGTTGTTTGCACATTAACCTACATATAATTATGCCTTACTTTTAATACTAAGTTTAACACAGTTATTTGCATGTTTAGCTGTACGTCCACTGTATTGGATTTCAATCTGTCTAAAGTTTATAATGTAAGCATAACTTGTTATGATTGCAATCTGTTACGTTCGTCTTTTGAGTAAAATAAAATAAAATAAAAAGTATTGGGTACCGGTCTGGCACTGTAATTTTGTTCAACATTCGATAGTCGCCACATGGCCTCCAGCCGTTGTCTTTTTTTTGGTGCTAAGTGGAGAGGTGAAGACAACGGGCTTTCTGAAGGTCTTGCTGTGCCGTTTTGTATCATCTCTTCAAATTCTTGCTTGGCGATTTTGAGTTTATCTGGCGCTAGTCTGCGAGGCGCACAGTGGATTGGTGGGCCAGGCTTCGTGCGGATGTGATGTACGGTTGTATGGCGTGGTTCACCTCTCATACCGGTGGGTCGTACTATTTCTGGGTAGTCCCTGAGGATGTCGTAGTACTTGTATTCGCCAAATAGTATCTTGATTGAAGATATCGTATCTGCGTTAGCTCGTACTGCTGACACGGAAAGTGACGTCACGTTGTCTAGAAGTCGTTGTTGTCTGCAGCTGACTAAAAGGTCGTAGTAGCATAGGAAATCGACGCCTATTATTGGCTTCGTGACGTTTGCCACTACGAAGTCCCAATGGAATTCACGACGTAGGCCGAAGTCTAATTTCAGGTGAATGGAGCCATAAGTGTCGATGACAGTACCATTTGCGGCGTAAAGCTGATACTTACTTTTGGGTCGACGTTCGTGTAGTGCTGATTTTAGAAAAACGCAGAGATCGCTTCCAGTATCGACTAAATATTGCGTTTCTGTTTTACCATCAGTGACGAACAGGCGACCTTTTTTGTGGCAATCATCTCTCGCTATTAATGACTGCCGTTTGCATTTCCCGAGCGGGCAAAGTCGCAGGGCTTGACACATTTGTACGATTTTTCTCCAAACTTGCTATGATACCAGCATGTGGGATATTTCCTGTAACTGGATTCTGATCTAGCGTGACTCTGGCTGCGATGGCGCTTACTCTTGTCATGACGTTGAGTTGACCTTGTCCTTGACCTTGACTTGTGTCTGGACCCAGTTGCTAGAGCTTGAACTTGTTTGGTCAACGCGGCGATTTGTCTCGCCATAACTTCCATCGTACTGTGACTGGACATACTTGCTACTTGGGATGTAGGTACAAGCTCCTTGACACGATCAGCTAACTCAGCTAGTGACTCCAGCGACGATTCTGGTTGTGATGCTATGAGCGTCTGCATATTCGTGGGAAGGCGGCTTGTCCAGATCAATTTAAGAAATTCTTCTGGTACATCTGGGCCTGCGAGCTGCTTTAGGTATCGTAAAAATTGAGTAGGTTTTCTGTCACCCAATTCTTCATCCATTCTTTTTCTCTCGATTAACCCAGTCGCTTTATTAATTCACGCTTCAGCGTTTCGTATTTATCAGTAACAGGGGGTTTGATAATTATATCCCGTACTTCCGTTGCGTATTGTGGTTCTAAATACGAAAGCGCGTAATGGAATTTTGTATTATCAACTGTGATCCCGGAGAGAGCAAAATGACCTTCCACTTGAGCAAACCACAGCTGAGGATCATTTCCATAAAACGGTGGAATCTTTATTCCGACACGATATAAGTCGGAACCTGTGGAACGTTCCTTCTCGGCATCTTTAAATTCGTCATCGTCCGTTTTTTCCGTGTTTTTGGGATACGGATTCGGATTTGCCATAATAAATAGTAATGCTTACTGCGTTTTCAGTTCCCAATCAGCTGATAAGATCCCGAAGGTTGCAATCCAATGTTCAAAGTAGGAGGTAGTCACCAGTACAGCGGGTACAGGTAGGTGGTTATAAGACTCCAAATTATAACACACAGTTTATAATGCACCACACTACAGTTTATTAAGCATAAGCGTTCATACAATGCAGTATAAGCAGTAGGCAATGAAGCGATACAATGCGAAATATGCAAGTACGTAAGCGGCGAGCGATAGACGAGCGACAGACATGCGTCTTGCGCGGGTAGCTTGGTAGAACTGGCGCGGGGGCGCGCTATGCAGACCGGCGCAGGAGCAGGTCTCTACGTCACTGTTGCGGGACGCCAACCACAGCGTCCGACTCGGAGCGCGTCGATCTTCGCGTGTCGGGAGTTCCGACACAGTTAAGTATATTTTGAATATTATTTATGTTTTTGTTTTCATGTATGTATTTAATCTATACATGTATGTGATATGTATTATATATAATAATTATTATTTACTTATAGTTTTTGAATTAGTTGTATTGTATAGTAGGTGTAGGTGTGGTGTAATATAATAGATAGGTATTTATATATTTATAATGTATTTAGATATAATATTGTGGGTCAGCCACAGACCCTTCGGAGACAACGTCTGGTCAACTTTTCGTCCCTATGTGTGATACCACCTCCATTTCATGAGCCCGCACCCGCCGTGAGCCTGCGGGGCGTGGCGGGAGGGGCGCGGTTCGCTGCGCCCGGCTGTGCGAAGCGGCTCTCGTCAGTACGCTGTTTAACTATGTGCGTTTAGTGCCAACAACAGTGAAATTGTTCGTGTCGTGCGTACTATATTTTAAAGGTATTTATAACTTTGAATATTTCTTTGCTTAGAAATTCACCCAATTGAATAAATAATTGTAATAGATAATAATTGAGTGTGTGAATTATATTTTCTTTTAAAATTTCCATTCAAGTTATGAATGTTTGCTCGTTTTTGAGTTTTATATTTTATTTTGTGTATAACGTGAGTGTTATGCTTATATTATTTGTATTATCTGTCCTCTTGTAACACCCTACGGGTAGAGGTTTTCTATATCAAAACGCATTCGTTTCCTAAACAATGCGTGCGGAGATATTGTGTCATAGTTCGTTGTGCGATCCACGATTCACTTCGGACGGAGTTCTGACATTTAAAATTCATTTAAACTCCTTGACACGTCGTATCACAATTTGTCACTTGGCGAGTTAAAGTTTGATTCACGTCGCATGAATTTATGTCAGGCGTCGAATAAAATCTCGAGACAAGTCACTTCAAACTTCGACAAGTGTCGTACTATTTTTCGATTCGTGTCGAAACAAACCTGGAGAAACGACGTCTTAAGTTTCAATGTATGTCGTTATTTACTTTCGGCACGCGTTGTGATAATGTATGTGAGCGCATTGTAATAAATTTTTGACATCTCCGTAAAATTATGTTGCACATACGACTGTATCTGTGAATTAAATGTTATAGACTCGGCAAAACTATCAGTTTGCCAGAATACACATTGAACTGGTATCTAATACCTGTTTATCTGTTATTTGTTCTTACGAAGTGCTTTATTGGTCTTGCAGATGGCTATAAGCAGAACACCGTCACACTCGCTGATCTAGCGACTCGCCAGTTGCTTTCTCTCGACGAAGAAGAAAACCAGTTACTCGGAAGGATTGTGGAGGCAGTCTCTTTACTTTATCCAGAGGGCTAGGACAAATAGACGGTATGCGATATTTCTAAAAAAAACCTGTTCGGCAGGAAATTGGACTCCGTAACCATGAGTAAACTACATTTTACGATTCTAACCCTCACATTGATTAAAGCATTTGACCAAGATGCACAATCGGTGTCAGAACGCTTATATAGATAGATCAGGGATCGACTGTTACACAACGACTTCTGTCCTGCGCTCATAATTAGTCCAAGAAGTTTGGCAATAAGAACTCATGGTTCCACCGCTCAACTCGAACTATTTAAAAAGGCTGTAGAACATTTAAAAAGCGAGTTTATATCTAGAACAGCTGCAGTGGGGTTACTCTCTGGCTCAAGTACATTGAAAAGAAAGTCTGTGCCATCTACTTCCTTGAAGAACCCAAACAAGGCAAAATTGGAAGAAGAAGTTAACATACTCAAGGAAAGGTCATCCAACATCGAAAATATGCTACATCAATTACCTAGCGCACAACATATTAAGGATCAGTCTTCTCCTGATTTACGTTCCGAATCCGAAGTTAAAGCCGAGGCAGATTCTGAAGAAGACGTTTTTAATCCACCTTCTTTTGACGATACCTTAGAGGAAAAACTCGTCTCACAGGAGAATGAAGAGGTTGAATTTGATTTCTCTCCTGTGGTGAAAGAAGCTGAGCCATCAGTTTCTTTAGCAGATCCGATCATCTTTAAACACGGTATGGCTTGCTATAAGTTTGGGGTAGTCTGGATGGTCGAAGATACAGTACAGTGAGGTGCAGAAGAAGTTGCAAGCTACTCCAGCATTCACAGCTTTAGATATCAACTCTCAGCTGGTCTCAAAGACACCGAAATGGGTCCCATATGTATCTTAAGTCAAGGCTGATCAAACTTTGGGAACGATTTCACATAGTTTGTTAAAGCAGCGTCAACTCTTGCAAGAAACTCTAAAAGCAATCGTTCGGGAAGCAAACGTTCCTGGCTTAGCCCCAATATTAAAGAAGTATTTTACGACGGGCGAAGCACAATTCAAACTTCTCTTGGACGAGTTGATTAAATACGTGTGTGGAAGAAGAGCAAAAGTTATTGAGGCTAGACGCAAAGTATATGCTCCAAAGTCGAAACATCTTTATTCGATGTTGCATAAGGTTCCACCATCTTCGACAACCTTATTCGAGGAACGGGCTTTGTCTCAAAATCTCCAAGAAAGTGGAGGTTACTCGAATTTTTTTCCCAAATTATCCTCTGCGACATTCAAAAAGCCAACATATTCATCAGAAACCGCCAGGTCAAGTCAACAGAAAAAATACAACAAGTCGGGCAAATCAAGAGTTCAGCAGAAGCAATCAAACAAACATGAAGCTTCAAGAAAAGACTCTAGATCCAAGGACTCAAAATATTTTTCGTCCACAAAAAAGGGAGGGCAAAACAACGCGGTGGCTTTTCCTATTGACTACCACGCCCCTCTCCAGAACTTCAAATCTTCGAGTCTAAATTACACAAAATGTGTCGAGCACGGGAGTCCAGCTTATAATAATAATAATAATAATATTCTATATTGCACACAAAACAAAAAATACATAACAAACAAACATAGAGAAATTTTGATGGCCCAATGAGGCGGCCTTAATGTTAAAGTAGCATTCTCTTCCAGGCAACCCTTGGGTGAAAAAGAAAGTGCGATATGGTTAGCGGGATAGTGCAAACACCTACATATACTACTTATACTATAATACATCTTAATACATAGATATGCACATAAGCAATATGATATATACTAAAAACATAACAATTTAACGATAAACTAATACATATTTATACCTACACTATAACTATGGATGCAAGGAAAATACATTATAAAAGAAGGAAATGGGAAGAAATAGATAGCAGTCTAAAAGGAATAAAATAACAGATATTATACAATGGATTTAGATAAATAGTATTTCCTGGTTCGGTCCTTAAAGGTTTCAAGGGAAAGGGACCGACGGATCTCCTCAGGCAAAGAATTCCACAGCTTGATGGCTCGCACTGTAAAAGAATTTGCAAAGAAGTCCGTCTTATGTCTTAAAGACATTACAAGGTCTTTGCATTCCTTTCAATAAAAAGCCTATTCTTTCCCGGCTCTCAAGTCGGTCATTAAGTCGCATGAAAACTCAAACTTCTCCGGAAATGAATCAAGAGATCGCCAAGCTCAAGGAATGCGGAGCCTTTGTAAAATCGAACCATCCAATAGGATTTATTTCAAAGACGTTTTAGGTGCTAAAAGCAGACGGCTCCCAGAGACCAGTAATAAATTTAAGGCCTCTCAATCATTTTCTTACCCCAAAGCCGTTTCGCTGAATTGGTCATCGCAAAATTACCAAGTTTTTACAAAAGAACGACTTTCTCATAAAAATAGACTTGTCAAACGCATATCTTCATGTTCCCATAGCTGCCAGTCACCAAAGGTTTTTAATGATAGCCTACAATGGCGAGTTTCTTCAGTTCAAGGCTCGTCCTTTCAGTTGGGTACCAAACGAACTAAGAAAGAAACACATCAGAATTGTCGTGTACTTGGACGATTTCTTGTTAGCTCAAACAATCGACTTTCTGTTAGACTTAGGTTGGCAGATAAACTGGAAGAAGTCGGTGCTGACCCCGCAACTTGTGGTGGAATATCTCGGGATCGTTTGGGATCCAACTCGAAATATCAAGCTGTTAAATATAGACAAAAAGGATCGAATTTCACAGGATATTCAGAGGATCATAAGAAAGGGCAGGTGGACATGACGTCAAGCAAAATCCTTGCTAGGTCGTCTGGTCTTCGCGTCTTTTGTGGTTCCACTGGGCCTGCTTCACTGCAAAAGTTTACAAAGAGCGTCCAACCGGCTTCCAGAAATTTGCCTAAATCAAACTCTTCTAGTACCACAACAAGCGCTTCAAGACCTTCACTGGTGGTTGGATAATGTGGACCAAAATTCTCCAATAATACTCGATGGTCCGAAGAGTTACATAGTATCCGACGCCTCAGGTTCGGGATGGGGAGTTTCAGTAAACGAAAGGAAGGCGGAGTGGCATTCCAATGTAAAAGAGATGTTTGTTGTAGTCCAGGGAGTAAAACGTCTTCGACATCTTCTGCAATGTCACACAGTTTTGGTGCAGTCAGACAATCGTTCGGTAGTAGCGTACATAAATCGAAAAGGTGGCACCAAGTCATTGCTTCTTCACAAATTGACCTCCAAACTCCTAACGCTTTGTCATCAGTCGCAGATCAAACTAGTAGCTTATCATCTGCCAAAACGTTACGATGTCGAAGTCGATCGCCTTTCCCGTGCGATACAAACCCCAGAGTGGACTCTGTTTTCGCAGATTCTAGAAATCGACTTCCAAAAATGGGGAAAGCCATGCATAGATCTGTTTGCGTCGGCAAGATCAGCAACAATTCCGAATTATGTTTCACTGGATGCAACAGATCCTCATGCAAGTTTTACAAACGCTTTCAGTGGACAATGGTCATTCAAAATACCTCTTTCCTCCACTGGCATTAATTCTACAGGTTTTCCAACACTTAAACACAGCTCAAGGCACGTACATCTTGATAGCGCCTCGTTGGAACAAGGCCTTTTGGAGAGCCGAGCTCTTACTCCTCCTTTCACGATCAGAGATCTGAAACATCACCTGACAGATCTGTCAACAGG
Organism: Keiferia lycopersicella; assembly: GCA_029255805.1. Taxonomy (NCBI): domain Eukaryota; kingdom Metazoa; phylum Arthropoda; class Insecta; order Lepidoptera; family Gelechiidae; genus Keiferia; species Keiferia lycopersicella. The sequence continues at coordinate 294,928 of JARACZ010000047.1, read as the reverse complement.
CCTTCCACCGACGGAAATCAAAAAATTACATTAGTAGGCCTGGAAGATACGAGGTGGTCTAGAGAATTAGCTGATTGGGATTTAAAGGATGTGAAAATTGTGGAATTCCTAGAGGAAACTTTGAAGTCGTATAGAGCTGCCTGGTTTCGTTGGTGCAGTTGGGCAAATGCTAATAAAGTGCCAAAAAATAATCCGAATTCATCTCAGTTGGCTCGATATTTATGTTACCTTTATCGCAGCCATGGTTTTGCTCCTCACACAACACACACACAAATCACGCCTTTATCCCTAACGGGGTAGGCAGAGCGTTAACGATCGCAAAATTACGGTCGTTATCGCCACGTCTGACAAGTATTGAGGGCCTTTTTAGATGATTCGTGTATCACTGTAGTGACAGGTTGTCAGCCTGTCGCCTAAAATTGAAACACACATGAAACCCTCGAGTCCCATGGTTGCCTTTTACAACACCCGCGGGAAGAAAAGGGGTGATGCTATTCTAAGCCGGCATCACACGGCATTAAATTACACAAATGTGTCGTGTGTACCTTTGCAAACTCTACTTCTAGTGACATTTTAAGTAATAGTCCTATCGTGAGACGGGTTATTAAATCTACTGAAAAAGCTAAGCCGTCAGCTTTCAAAAAACCAATCTGGGATGTTTCATTAATTTTGAACTGGTTGTAAAATTGTGTTTTGTTTTACAGGAGTAGCGACCGCGACGAAGATAAATACTAGGCGGCTTTATTTAACAGAAAAAGAAAAACAGTTGCATATGAAACCTGTTGCAACTAAAATAAAATTGAGCAAATGAAAAATAAAATGAAAAAGCGATTCGCTGAAATCAAGGCTGCAAAGAAACTATCAACGAATCCAGCAGTGCTAAACACTATTGAACACTTTTCTAGCACCGCCAAATTGCTAATGCAAATACAATGGAGGGAAATCAAAAAAAAAAGAGTAAAAGAACAAATTGTTGCACTGTCAATTTTAAAACAAAGTCCAAAAGGCTACAAGTTTTTCAGGAAAATTTTTATTTTGCCTGCCCCACAGACGCTTGTCAAGCTTGTTCAACAGAGTGAATTACGCCCTGGCATAAACAAAAATATTTTTGCACAATTAAAAAAGAAAAGTTCAATGATGACCGTGGAGGAAAAACTATGTATACTGCTGTTTGACGAGATATCTTTAAAGCCTCAAATTACATATAGCGAAAGAAAAGATAAATTAACTGGCTTTGTGGATAATGGGCAGCAGAGGACCCCTGAATTTGCAGACCACGCCCAAGTTTTCATGGTGCGTGGTCTCATAAAAAACTACAAACAACCAGTATCATATACTTTTTCATCAAGTGCCACAAAAGGCCCAGATCTGGCAAGCCAAACGAAAGCAGTTATGACTGAACTCCAAAAAGCGGGATTGACTGTGGTGGCATCAGTTTGTGACCAGGGAAGTAATAATCGACAGGCAATAAAAATATTGTTAAGTGAGACCAGAGGGATATACCTGCGGCGTGGAGAAGAACCCAAAGAAAATATAATACTAATTAATGGAGAAGAGATTGTGCCCCTCTACGATCCGCCCCACCTACTGAAGGGACTTCGAAATAATTTAATGACCAAAAATTTAAAATATGAAGATGAGGGAAAAACAAAAACAGCAAAGTGGTCTCATTTACAACTACTGCTTAAAGAAAACCCTGGTTACAAAGGAGTTAGAATACTTCCGGAATTAACAGAAAACCACGTCAAACCCGAAAAAACTAATAAAATGAAAGTAAAATATGCATCTCAAATCTTCAGCCAAACGGTTGCAACAAATATGGGGTATCTTGCAGGTGAGATTTGTCATTTTCTTTTAAAATTATAAGTAGTTACAATTCTATGATGCAGCTTAACTGATATTAATGCTATGAATTTTTTATGTACTTTTTTGAATACCTCTGGTAAATTTTAATGTTTTTTAATAAATTTTGTTTATTTTGGTTTCAGATAAAGGTATCCTACCCAAGGAGTGCCAGCAGACGGCTGATCTTCTGCTAATTGTAGACCAACTATTTGATTCAGTGAACGGCAGTTTTAAAAAAAACAAACATGCCAAACCTTTACTGGGACCAGTAACCCCAAGTTCACCACACCAAAAAACATGGGCAGATGCGAAAAAAATATTGAAAACAATGAAATTTGTAACATCCAAAAACAAAGAAGAAAATGTTCCTACAATATCCAATTGGGTATGGACACTGAATGGCATTGAAGTCCTAATAAACACATTAAAAACAAAATATAAAATTACTTCAGTTTGGTTGCGGCACCTAAATCAAGACCCAATTGAAAATTTTTTTGGTGCCATCAGGAGCCATGGGTGCCGCAACGTGAACCCTACATGCCAGCAATTCGAAGCAGCATTTTGCACATTATTAATTAGTAATATAAACAGTGTTCACACCCGTGGCAAAAATTGTGAAGACGATTTCTGCGACACCTTACATACTCTAATAGTCAATGAAAGTACCAAAGAGCCATCGTCGACCGACTTTGCAGTTGATTTTGATGAGATCATAAATATTAACCTGACTCCAATAGAAGAAAAAGAAAAAGACCCGCGAAAAATAGCACCCCTGCAATATATAAGCGGTTATTTTTTAAAGAAAGCCCAAACAAAAATTTTTCAGGGGTGCATACAATGTAAAGCGGATTTAGCTAGCAATAACAAAATTGAATATATTAAATACCGAGAATATGCAGGTCGACGCTGCCTCTGTACTCCCAGCAAAGAACTCATCAATTTGATTTCAAATATGCAAGACGTGGTCAATGAAATTTTGAAAAAAAAACAAGAATATAATTATTTAAATGAAATCACAAAAACAGCCATGTTGAGTTTAATAAATTTCGATTTCTTAAAATGTAATGCACATAAAGATAAGTTAACTGATTATTTAATTAAAATTGTCAATCGATGTCTGATTTTCAATTATTGTAAATATATCAATAAAATTCTTGCTGGGAGAGTAGTAGTAATTGACGATGATGACGACAAATTTCAAGTCAAAGCTAAAAAGCGCGCTCATCAATGCGTTAAACGAAAACAATAGAATTGTAAATAAGTAATATTTATATATAAGTAATATTTACAATTCTATTGTTTTCGTTTAACGCATTGATGAGCGCGCTTTTTAGCGTTGACTTGAAATTTGTCGTCAAATTCATTGTTTCATGATTCATTGTAAATATTACATCAATCATTACCTGTAATTATCATTTGTATGTGCATCATATTCAGTATGTGCATGGGGAAAGTTGTTAGGTTTCATGACTTCCTTCAGAATATTAAAAGGGTGAACCAGCCCATGAATGGAAATAACTAAACCTTCTATACAAAATGAGCCTATCGAATTAAAAAGTATAGTGAGGGCGAGGGCTGCAGGGTTGAGATAAATAAGACAACTGTCTTTGTTGAGAGGTAAAGTAAGAATGTTTTACTGGTCTTAATAATTAATAAAGAAACCTTAAATGCTAACTAAACACTTCAATTATTGTATTATATTTCATCACATTTGGTGTCGATGCACCCACCTTTCAGCTAAGTCATGATTGACCTAGATGCAAATTGAGTTGCATACTACACCACCCCTCTTACAGAAAATAAAAATATTTTTAAATTAAACTAAACAAAATATTTTTATGTATATACCAATAAATAAACACAAAATCAAAATGTAGTACAAAACAAAACCTATTATTGCCTTACAACACTATTGGGTAAATGGCTTTGTATTATTTTTATGGGTTATATCTTCCTTCCCATTTTTCAAAATTTTGACATTCGGAGACATGTCAGAAATAACTTTATAAGGACCAGTATATATGCTGTCCAATTTATCTCCAGTTTGATTACGTAATAATACAAGGTCATTTTCCCTGTAGATAATAGAGTTACAATTTTTATTATAAATTTCTCGTCTATGCTCTTTGCTTACAATTAAATTCTGTCTAGCATCTGCTTGTGCTCTCTGTAATCTGTATTTCAACTCTTTAGGATAACTATCGTAGTTGTATAATGGATCTATTTCACTATTCTAGGTAGATTACAAATTTACCCAAAAACTAATTCAAAAGGAGTATACTTTGTCTCGGTATGTACACTTGTATTAAATGAAAAACACCAATAAGGTAACCATGTACTCCAATTTGTTGAGTTATTACGACACTGAATTCTGAGATAAGCACCTAACGATTTGTGCGTGTTTTCTAAAGCACCTAGCGTCTGATGATGATAAGCAGTTGAGTTTAGTTTTTTAATGTTAAGTAAAGAGCAAATTTCAGACATGACTGATGACATGAACTCTGTTCCCTGATCAGTAAGAATTTCCTGAGGGCTACCGTATCGAAGTACGAAGTTGTTAACGAAACTCTGTGCTACAGTTACCGTATCCTTTCTCTGTAGAGGATAGGCTTCTACGAATTTACTTAAATCGCATTGTAGCGTTAAAATATACTTATTACCTAATTCATCTACTTCTAGGGGGCCCATTATATCTAAACTTATTCTCTGAAAAGACGAATTCGCTGTGCATGTCAAGGACAATGGTTCCTTAACGTGCTTATTCGAGTGTTTCTCGAATTGACATTGTTTACACCGATTAACGTACTTCGCTACGTCTTTATTCATGCCTGGCCAATAATAATACTTTTTGATATTATTTAACATCCTATTGATGCCTGCGTGTCCACTCGTTGGCAGAATATGAAAATCGTTTAATATCAACGTTTTATCATCGCTATTCACAACTCTTTGAATAATCTTCGTAATTAAAAATCGCGGGAACAAAATATTAAGTCTCTTTGCTTCTCTTATTAATATTTTCATGCATGAATCTATCTCTTTATTTTTTACTATTAATATTTCTTCGATATTAAGTCTTTTGCATAAGGCTTCCAAGTCCCTCGCTAACACCTCTGGGGTCGATAACGATCGGGTACTCAGATAAATCGAAGCTTGTGACGTCACATATACACAACAACCCGCATTGGATACTATATTACTTCTTTCACATGTGTAACTATCAATATTATCCACAAAAATGAGCTCTGTTATATCCTTAGGAACTTTAAGAACTTCAACAGCTACAGGTTGATCAGACCCGTGTGCCGTACTATTCTCTGACGTTTGACGCTGGTCAGTTTCTAGTTTTTTCCTTTGTGACCGGGTCAGAACGGAAACTACTTGAGTTTGCATTTCTTTCAAGGTGTCACTTGTAATGGGAATGCGACTTAATGCATCTGAAGCTACATTGTCTCGCCCCGCTACATATTCTATCTCAAAATGGTATTCTTCTAGGTAAAGTCTAAACTTAGTTAACCTACTTGATGGATCTTTGAGGCTAAACAAATAAATTAAAGGTTTATGGTCAGTTATGATTTTGAACTTTCTCCCATATAAATACGGTCGAAAATGTCTCACACTCCAAACAATGGCTAACAGTTCTAATTCAATAATGGGATACCGCGTTTTGGCTGGCTTTAAATTACGACTAGCGTATGCTACAACTTGACCATTTCCATTAGACAAAACGGAACCTATCCCAGTTTTCGAAGCATCTGTCTGAAGGCGAAAAATATTTTGATCTGAAAATTCAGGATAAACCAATACAGGTGAATGTACTAAAGCATATCTCAAGGTCTCAAAAGCTATCTGGCATTCGGATGTCCACTGAAACTTGGCATCCTTTTTGCATAACTTATGTAATGGATAAACAATACTGGCAAAATTTGGAACAAATCGTCTGTAATAATTTGCAAACGCAACGAAACGTTTGACTTCGTCATTGTTCGTTGGTATAGGGTAATTTTGCACTGCTTGTATTGTATCATTGTCAGGCAAAATACCTTGCGATGTAATTCTGTGACCTAAATAAATAATTTCTGTTCGCAAGAAATCACACTTCAATGGATTTAATTTTAAATTGATCTTTCTAAACCTTTCTAGAACATTAATTAAGTTTTTGTTATGATTTTCTATGTTTTTCCCAATAACAATACAATCGTCTAGATAAACAAATGCCTGCTTGTAATTAATACCTGACATAGCAATGGTCATTAAACGTGAAAAAACACTAGGAGACGTCTTCAGACCCATAGGGCATCGTTTCATCTGATACATCTTATTATTTGCTGTAAAAGCCGTGGGTTTTCGTGAACTTTCATCTAAAGAAATCTGATACATTTTGTCTACGCTGAAAGCTGTATATTTTCGCGACTGTTCGTCAAGCGACAACTGGTAATAGCTCTGTGAAAGGTCTAATTTGGAAAAGTATATACTTCCTGAAAGTGAATCTAGTATATCTGTTATGTTAGGTAACGGAAACTTGTCATCTTTTATACAATTATTCAAATTTCGATAATCTATCACTAATCGCCACTTTTTCTCATTCGACCTATCGACTTTTTTGGGTACTAATAAAACTGGACTGGACCACTCGGATGTGGCCTCTTCAATGATATCATTTTTTAACATTTCGTCAATCTGTCTCTGAACTTCCTGTCTCTGAGAAAACGGTATTCTATAAGGCTTGGTATATACAGGAGTGACGTTGTCTTTTAAAGTTATTTTATGTGACATTAAATTAGTCGTACTTAGCTTGTCGCCGGGCAGATGAAAAACATCTGCATACTTGGCACAAATGGACTCGATACTAAGTTTTTGTTCGCTAATCAATTCTGATAAATTTAACAACTCAAACAATTTTTTAACGCGATCTACCGAAATGCCTTCTTCATGAAAATTACAGACTTCATATTCGTCTAATTTATGAATTTCAAAGTCAGCAAAATCTATGGATACTTCTTTGTCTGTCGTATTAAGCATCCTTATCGGGACTGAACCATTCTTTGGTTTTGTTATCAACCCTGCTACAAAAACTCCCTCTGCTATTTCCCTTGACAGAACAACACAATCACTGTCCAACTTAGTCGGAATGTGCTTAATTGTCTCACAGCGTGGAGATATAAAGTGACTGTAACTGACTTTACTTTTTATCGGAACATTTACGGTTTTATCATTTGACGTTAACCGTAGAACATCATCTTTGTAATCAATTATTGCTCCGAACCGAATAAAGAATTTTTTTCCTATTATTCCATCTACTTCGCACATTAATTCCTTAAACACGTAAAACTTTTGTCTAAAGTATAAGCCATTAATCTCTAAATCTAAAAATAAATAACCTACTGATTCTAACCTACCGCTTATACCTCTTATAATTATCTTATCGTTGCGCAACTGTCCTAATAAATTATTTCTACTAACCCAATCATACTTTAAGATGCATATGCTTGCACCACTATCTGCTAGTACACCAATAACCGAATTACTGATATTAAACCTAACCGTACTCGTATTGTTAAAACTATAAACATAATTCTCAAAGGGAACGAAAAAAAACGTTCTTGTTACTCATTTCACCTGCTTGTGACTCATTATTGTCACTATTGTCTTGATCTTGCAAGACGTGGTGAATTCGCGGAAAACGTACGGGACGTTCGGCGGCGGTACGGCGTGAGGTCGACGGTCGGCCTCCACGATTGCTACGTCTGCGCGATCCGCGATGTCCGCTGACCGAAGGGCCAGAAAAACGACACTGGGTCATGTTGTTTGGCGCATTGAACTTTGCGCTCGAGAAATGTGAATGGCGGTTATAATTATTGTTATAATTACCTCGGGCGTTTCCTCGAAATACATTGCGCGCCGGGGTATTATAGTGCCTTACCCGCATGACCTGATCATTATTTTGGATTGATTTTACACGAGACAAAATATTTCTTAATTAAGAGTAAAGGGATTCCGCTTCCCGAAATTTAGACTGTGCTAAATCTGTATCTCTCCTACTACCTAACTTACGCAAATATTCTTTTAAATAAAATATTTTATCTTTTAACGATTGAAGCTCAACTAACACACATGACATACCTAAATTAAGAAATTAACACCCTATATAAAACAATTAAATCATAATTAGTATAAATAAATGGAACAATAAATTCTCTCGGCGTCAGCAGATTATCGACCCGTCGCGGTAAACATTATTGAAGTCAGTTGATCCCTAAGTTATTATGTAAAACGCACTTACTGGTTTTTGTACTTAGGCAGTATAGTACATTGTTGTCGTCACAGGGTGGCCTTTCTTCTGAAGACGGAAGAGCTTGATTCGGACGCTGCGATGTCCTCGACGCTGCGTAGGGATGAAATCTTGACTTTTCTGCGCGCCGTGGTACGTTGTGGGCCGGGCTATACCCTGGACACCGTGGGCCGGGAAAACCCTGGACACCGCTCGTTCTGTGATGGGCCGGGCTATACCCTGGACTCCGTGGGCCGGGATTTACCCTGGACACCGCTCCTTCTCTGCGACAATGTTGACGACGATGATGATTGTGCGTCTAAACGGCGAAAGTGTTAGCCGTAGACTTGACGAGAAGTGCTGAGTTTAATTCTCGTCGTAGAGCTTGCACAGTGTTGCTACGACACTTCTTGTAGATGTAGTGAGATATTGCGACGATTAATATCACGATGATGACGATGAGTAAGATGTCTGTTGTAGTTACGCCTGTTGCATTTTTCTGAGTGGCTTGGGCATCTCCGCTGGCAGTTTGGGCGATGATAGTTTCTTTTTTTGAAATATTTTTTCCCATGTCGAAATTGGTAACTTCTGATAGTGCAACGGAACGACGAATTTGGATTACTGGAACCGGGCGAATTTTCTTGTTGTTTTGACGACGAAATTATTTTACTGGAACCGGGCGAATCTTCCAAATTGTTTCCAATGAAAATAGTGTACAGGAACCGGACGAATCTTCAATTTTGAGTCAACGACGAAATTGGTTAGCTGGAACTGGATGAATCTTCTAATTTTTCATTTTTTGTTTCTTCCCAATCTTCAATCTCCCACGTAGAGGTTCGTTGTTGCAGGTCGCCATAAAGTATAGTGAGGGCGAGGGCTGCAGGGTTGAGATAAATAAGACAACTGTCTTTGTTGAGAGGTAAAGTAAGAATGTTTTACTGGTCTTAATAATTAATAAAGAAACCTTAAATGCTAACTAAACACTTCAATTATTGTATTATATTTCATCACATTTGGTGTCGATGCACCCACCTTTCAGCTAAGTCATGATTGACCTAGATGCAAGTTGAGTTGCATGCTACAGAATCAGTTCAAGGTATAATTATATTTTTACATAATTATTTCGACCTATGGTCCTTGGAAAAAGTTGTTCAGTTTCATAGGCTGGTTCAATTTTAATATAAGTAAATTTAACCATCATTATCTTCCTGCCTTTATCTTAATTGTGTACTTTGAGTCGGCGCAACATGTTTTATTTGAACACAAAATCATGTTGCAAAAGGATTTGGCTTAATTTTACGACCAGCCGCCTGCCTGACGTCGACCCTTTCTGCGAATGCTATCGTAAGTGGTATTACCACCACCGTACGGTTGAACATACCATGGTCGGCATATTTGTAGCCAAGGTCAAAAACTCTACATCGCCTTTTACAAAACACCATGAGTAGAATGGTGTGACATTATTCTTAGATAAGTTAATTTTATGTGAAGTGCATTATATTTTCAGTTGTTCAGTTTCACAAGTAAAATACGCTCTAAAATATTTATTATTATTATATAATTATGAGCCTGAAGTGTCCCACTGCAGGGCAAAGGCCTCCCTCCCCTTCTTCCATTTATCCCTGTCTTGAGCCACCTCCATCCAGTTTTTGGCGTGGGCATTTAGTTCGTCTCTCCATCGTTTTCGTGGTCGACCGCGAGCCCGTTTCGCGTTAGGAGGGACCCAAGTGCTGGTAATATTTGCCCATAGTGAGTTTGGCATTCTAGCTGTATGTCCAGCCCAATCCCATTTAAGGTATGCTGACTTCTGACCCACATCAATAATTTGCGTTCGAGCCCTAAGCGTTGTATTTCTGACTCGGTCAATCAACTTGACTCCGAGTATACTGCGCTCCATATTACGCTGGCAAACCTTGAGTTTGGACTTTTGAATGTCTGTCAATGACCAAGTTTGAGCTCCGTAGGTAAGAATGGGGAGAAAGCACATGTCCATGAGTTTCCGCTTAAGTGTCAGTGGAAGGTTACCCTTCATAAGCTCTTTCATGGACCAATAGCTCCTCCAGGCATTTTCAATCCGTCTTTCGACCTCTTTGTCTTGTCGTGCCTGGAAAGAGACTATTTGGCCCAAGTAGATGTACTCGTTGACATATGTGATTCTCTGCCCATTCACTTCTACCTTATACTCAGGACGATTGGTCATAAGCTTGGTCTTCGACATATTCATTTGCAGTCCAACCTCAAGGCTTGCGCTGCTCAGATCTTCAAGCATTATTTGTAAGTCAGAAGCAGTTGAGGAAAAAAAGATAATATCGTCCGCGAAGCGAAGGTTTGTCAGCTTCGCCTCGCCAACGGCAATACCCTTGCTTTCCCATTTCGGGTTCAGAACCCTAAATACCTCCTCAAGTGCGGATGTGAAAAGCTTAGGAGACAGCGGGTCACCTTGCTTCACGCCTCTCTGTATGGCAAATGTGGGTCCGGGACTTTGTAACTTTACTGCTGCAGTACTACTTTTATATATATTTTTGATGAGACTTATGTATGTAGGGTGGATGTTCTGGTTTTTTAAGGCATGAAAGTATGGTTTAAACTATCAAATGCTTTTGAATAATCTACGAATGCTAAAATATTTACTGTTATAATAATGAATCTATATTTGGACAATTACAATAAAGAATGTTTAAGTTTCAAAATCTATTTATTGTTTTATTAACCAGAAGATAATTAAATATCACAAAAAGGGTATAACAAGCCGAAAGGAGGTTAAAGTACCTACTCATAAAACTGAACAACTTTCCATATGGAACATGGGTCGAAATATGAAAACAAAATTTGGACCTCGTCTCATACAAAATCACCGATCAGCTGGTGATTATGATTAGGTCTTGTGACAATTTTTTACATATTTCGACCCATTTTCCATGGGGAAAGTTGTTTAGTTTCATGAGTACTTTTAGGTATAGGCTCGGTATAAGTACCTATATAGCTGCATACATGTTATATATAGCTATAGATGTATTTATATATATTATATAGTTAGTTCCCACTAAGTGCTTGAGAGGGCGCTACTTACGCATTGCCAGTTTAGGCAGCTGAGATAGGTCTCTATACCCCTATATATATTAAAGTACTCTGTGGCCGCTTTTCTGAGCAGGTACTGACGAGAGCCGCTTCGCACAGCCGGGCGCAGCGAATCGCGCCCCTCCCGCCACGCCCCGCAGGCTTGCGGCGGGCGCGGGCTGATGAAATGGAGGTGGTAACACACATAGGGACGAAAAGTTAACCAGACGTTATCTCCGAAGGGTCAAGCCTAGGCTAGACCCAAAATATGCGTTTTCTTCCCTTTGAGGGGAAAACGCTGTTATTTCTTACAAAAATTTTATGAACCTAGTGTAAGCGCGGCTCTGGTTTTGAGTTTTTAGGCTAACCAACTTGGGGTTAACAGAAAGACAACAGAAGCACACAGAGATTTTAGAGTGACCAACCTGAGGGGATGAGGGGGGTTGAGGGGGGTTTGACCCCGCCCCCACAGAAATACAATAGAAGGACACAGGTATTTTAGGGTGACTAACTTGGGAGGTTGAGGGGGAGCTTGCCCCCTCACAGAAAAACAATAGAAGGACACAGAGTTTTTAGGGCAACTAACTTGGGGGGTTGAGGGGGGGCTTGCCCTACTCACAGAAAGACAATAGAAAGACACAGAGTTTTTTAGGGTGACCAACTTGAGGGATGAGGGACTGCAATTAATAGCTTGACCACAAAAACCAATAAAATTTAACCTACATTTACGGTAAAGATGAGTATAAAATAATTATAAAAAGGTTTTGATATGATTAAAAATAACGTCTAATTCCCACAAGACCGACAAATCTAGGTGTCTCATTCAGGTTTCTTACGAATCGAAACTTGTTATGCACTTTTTAGAGCACTTTTTACTATTAACGCAGGCGTGTTATTTAATTCTTTGGCTCGATCAACTTTTTAACCGACATTACCATGTCCCAGCTGCTTTAGGTCTCAAAATACAGAAAATAAAAATATTACTTAAAAATATAATTTACGTTTAGGTTGATACATTCCTATATCATTCTAATGTACAGTAAATTTTGATAATTAGCATTAAATTAACAGGAAAAATATGGTAACTCAGTATACTTTATCTCGCCTCCCATATAAAACGGAGATGTCCCCAGAGAGAAGTAATATTATTAAATGTTGCATGCTGAATAAAAATTCTATAAGATACATATCGCCGACGGGGTAGACCTCGCAAAAGATGGCGAGACGATCTGGATGCTTACGACAAAAACTGGTGGGAGGTTGGTAGGGATCGAGATAAGTGGAAGAAGTGTGGGGAGGCCTTTGCCCAGCAGTGGGACAGTGTAGGCTGATAATAAATAAATAAAGATATATCATACGTATTCGTGAATATGCTGCGTAATTAAATAAAGTTTATTATTATGTTAGCAAAAATTTTACAGTCCTATTTTATTATATTTAAAAAAAAATTAAAAGTTCTGTCCCTAATTTATTACATTTCAATGTGTATGCTGAGTTACCTACCAAAAGTACTAGAAGAGATAAATAGATGTCGCTAGCTGTCGCGAATAGAATCTCGTGTCGGCTTAGTCTTTGTCGGCGTGAGCGGCGTCCCTTTGATGTGAACCAAACGCCGCCAGTTGACGACTGTCTCTCTGCGGAGTGCGCGTGTGTTTATTCGGTGTCAACGGAGTGACCGGATTATTTCGATAAAGAGGTGAATATTGTTTTATTAATCAGGTTTACTTCGAATGTCCTTGAGTTTTGCTATTAAATGGTAAGGATATATTTACCATATGATTCGACGACTTTATTTGATAGGGTGTTACGTTAAAAATGTCTACTGAGTTACTTGTATACTGCGTTAGTGAAACGGTAACTCTAAAGACAGTTTTGGTAATTCCTGAGACATTTAATTAAATTGTGCGGTGGTATAGGTATTTCATAGTTATAGTAAGATATAAAATCACGTAATTACTTTCAGATCTAATTATGGCGTTAACGGCGGCAGAAAAACAGAAACGATATAGAGAGAAACTTAAAAAAAATCCAGAAAAATACAAAGAGGCTTTTAGCCTCTAAGAAAGAACAGAAAATTGTATCATAAAACTAAAAGACTGGTTAAGGACTTGTCTACGAAAGAAAAGCGTAATGCTTACATTATTTGGAAATTGCGACAGCGGCAATACCGTAAAAACAAAAAATCTTTAGAAAATCTCATGGCCGCCACACCTCCCAGTTCACCAGTTTCCTATTCACATGACATTTTAGTAGAGCAGCACCAACAAATACCACCAGCATTGGCAGTAGATTCAGCTAAAGATAGGGGGCGCAAAAAAGTAAGGAAAGACCGAAGTAAAGTTTACAGAGAAAATGAACATTTGAAGAGAGAAATTTCAGATTTAAATATATTTAAATATATAAAAAAGAAAAGTTGAAAAATATAAGAAAAGGGCAAGTAATAATAATAATAATAATAAAATTTAAACGAACCAAACAAATTCTGTGAAAAATATGACATTTTGGCAAACAGTATTAAGAAAAAATATAAAGAGATGAAGTACCGAAGTTCAAAAGAAATTTTTAAAAGCCTATTAAATACTGAATAAGTAGAGAAGTCTGGAAAAAAAGGGGACCTTTTAAAGGAAGTATTAGGAATTAACAGAGAGTACAAGACCCAAAAGTCAAATTCGGGCAACTCTCAATTGCTGAAGGAAAAAATTCAGAGCTTTTTTAAACGCGATGATATTTCCAGAGCAACAGCCGGCAAAAAGGAAACGGTTACAAGAAAAGGAGAGAAAGTCCAAAAGAGGTACTTGCTTGAAACGCAGAAAAAAAATATTCAAAACTTTCAAGGCAGAAATCCGGGCCTTCTATGCTCCTACTACTATTTTACAAAGAATCGTCCTTTTTACGTCGTTAAACCGTCTGTAAATGCACGGGAAATGTGTCTTTGTAAAAGACATTCAAATTTTGAATACAAATCAAAAGCTCTAAAAATAAAGGCGTAATCAAAGATGACCATTCAGACACAATAATTCGTGAAACTGTGTGCGATGACCTATCTAAAGACTGTATGTACGGCGAATGTGTAGAATGTCAGAACAAAAAACTAAATTATAAGGAGCAAAACATAACTGGAGCTATTGAATACAGTGAATGGATTAGGAAAAAGGTAGAGTATGATGATAAAGATGGCAAAAAACGCACCGCAATTAAGAATGTCAAAGAGATGAAACAGGATGAGACAGCACATTTTATACAGACTTTTGAGACAGATTTGAAAGATTTTAAGAGGCACATATACAATATCAAAACACAATGTCACAACTTTCATCGATGTTTGAATGAACTACAGGAAAATGAATGCTTGATTGTCGTGGATTTCAGCGAAATTACGATTGCAAATATTATGAGGAGATTCAGGCGCATCACTTCAACTCCAGAAATCAAATATCTTTGCATACTGTCATGGTTTATACTTACGACGCAGACAACAAATATGAAAAACATTCTTTCTGCACAGTTTCTCCTTCAATCTGTCACCAACCTGCTGCAATTTGGGCCCATTTAGAGCCGATTTTAGAGTGGATTAAAGAAGAATATATGTCTGTCGACACTGTTCACTTTTTCTCGGACGGACCAGTCACACAATACCGTCAAGAGCAAAATTTTTATTTGCTTTGTACTCGATTTTTCGACTTTGGTTTTTTGGCGACGACTTGGTCTTTCTTCGAAGCAGGGCACGGGAAAGGTCTAGCAGATGGTATTGGTGGCTTTTTAAAGCATACAGCAGATAGTATCGTAGCAGAAGGAAAAGATATTGTAGATGCAAGTCAATTTGTTGAGACACTGCAAACCACAAGCAAAATAAACTTCAGAAAATCACACAAATTGAGAGCACGCTTCCAAAATTAATACCACGTCTTGTCGGCACGATGAAAGTTCATCAAGTTTATGCTGATAAAAGATCTGAACTGAAACACAGAATACTGAGTTGCTTCTGTAAATCAGCAAAACGAGGTTTTTGCAACTGCTTCAATCCTGAGACCTACACTGTGAATTAGGATGATCACACATCATCAGACGACGAATTACCACTTAGTACCTTTGCTACGCCCAAAGATATTCAAAGTCAAAGCCACACTTCTTTGGCCGAAAATATGCCAGATATCACCACCGCTGCTCTCCAAGAAATCCAGAATGTGCAACGTCAAAGTATATAGTACAAAGCAGTTTACGGATCCTCTTCTGATGAAGAAGAAACTGTAAATAAAGGTAAACGAGCTAAGGAAAGCAATAAAGAAAATGTCATACAAACTACTGATAATTTTAACACTGACTGCGAAGAGCTAGGACTAGGATCATCAACAAGTTATAGGAATAACCAGAATCTTTTGTCTGCTGGAGATTTTCTACATGTCTATGTTCACACAAGCGCTACAAAAAAGAAAATATACTCTTATGTATGCAAAGCTATGACTGATGTAGAAGAAGACAACGAATTAAAAGTCATGTTCCTTCGAGTTGTTACCAAAGACGCAAAAAGATTCAGGCTGGATGAGACGGATATCTGCTACATCAGTTACTATGATGTCATCAAAAGATTGCCAGCTCCTGCTGTTATCAAGAGAGGGCACAGGACCTACTATGAATTTAAGACTGCTGTAGATGTTTTTGAAAAATAAGGAGCTTCTACTTGATCTCAAATATAATTTAAATGCCAAGATATATAAGTATATTGTTATAGTATGTAAGTCGTATTTTAAAGCTTTATTCTTTATCGTTAAACTGGTGAACACAGTAAGTATTATCTTGAGTTACAAAATTTGTCTCTTGAGTTACCAAATTTGTCTCTAGAGTTACGTTTTGTCCCAAAATTTACAAACAGTTGTATTGAAAAATTATGTTGTTGTTGATTATTTAAGAATTGTTTTTTTATTTTAATCGTTATGGTAGGATATTTACTTTGATCTCAGAAAGTTTAAGTATATTACGGTGCCACGAAAAGATATGATAGGAAAATAAGAATATTTTATGTAACGTTAATAATGCAGCATACACATTTTTTATAATTTAAGGTTAAACCAGTAAAACTATTAACATGGCATACACCTCAAATGATGTGATTTTGCATGAATAAATAAATACATAAAAAATATATACAAAAATGATTTTCTTTTTATGAATTAACTATGATCATATTTTAGTAACGCAAGTGACAAAAAAAAAGAGTTGAGTCGATATTTTCGTCTATTTTTGGAAATATATCCGATGAAGTTCGCTGCTTTTTTTTCATTTAATTTGTTACCGATAATGACCGAAATAATTGAAATATTCTATTTAAAAAAAAACACAAAAAATTATATAAATATCTGTTTCAGTGTCGGTTAAAAAGTCGATCGACCCCTTTCATTATTTATTTTATATTATAGCAATTTGGCGTCCTTTATTACAAAGTTTAATGAATAAATATTAGTGTCCCAAATAATCACTGCATTTTTCTTATAAGCCTGTCAGTTAGGTAGTAATAAAAATAAGGTTGGCCTTATTTGGGTTAGGTACCTTACTAACAGGCATACAAAAGAACCTTTGACGTTGACTTCTACAGCCTTAACGGCATCAGAAAAAAATTGTTTAGATATAATGGGCCCACTAGACGTAGATGATTTAGGAAATAAGTTTATCTTAACGCTCCAATGCGATTTAAGTAAATATGTAGAGGCTTATCCCCTACAAACTAAAGATACCGTAACTGTAGCGCAGGCGTTCGTTACCAACTATATTCTGCGTTACGGTATAGTATACCTCGAGTAATACTAATTGATCAAGGCACTGAGTTTTGTCATGTCATGTCATGTCATTAGTCATGTCAGAAGTATAAGCATTGCTAAAAATAGAAAATCAAAATTGAACCGCTCACCATCACGAAACGTTATGTGCACTAGAGAATACACATACATTTTTGGGTGCATTTTTACGCATACTATGTAGTAACAATAGATTAAACTGGAGAAGTGGGATACGATACTGGACTTCTGCGTTAAATACGACAGTACATGCTGAGACAAAATACACACTATTCGAATTAGTTTTTGGGAGAAATTGTAACCTACCGAGTAATATAACATCAAATTTGGAACCACTGTATAATAATGATAGGAGGAAAAGGAGAAATTTGAGCAGTGCGCTTGAGCTGTAAATGTTCTATCGACTTAATCGCATTACTGCTACTGACTTCTAGCATTTCCTTATTCAATTCAGTTTCTACAACTTTTAAAACACTTTATGCTAAACTGAACGCTTTAAACAAGGAACCAGAAACTCCTCAACTACAAACATCAACGATCGGCAGTTTACCTACAATCGTCGTCAATTGTGATCATGGAGTAGATATCAAGATTCCTCACTTTGACGGTGATGGCTGTGTTCGCGTTTTCCTGCAAAATCTAAAAAAGTCTTGTTTTGCTAAAACTATTTCTCTTGATAAGCTGTTATCAATCGCTCCTTAGTTGTTCTTAGGGAAGACTAAACATTGATTTCGTAGTATTACGGACACTTTAAATACGTGAGTACAACTAGAAAAACAACTAATTGATGATTTTTCGTTGTTCTATCACTACAGACTATTGAAGGAAATAAACGATACTCAGGGCGAATCGGAAAATATCGTTGTCTTTTTGGCGATAATATCATAGTTGTTTGCTAGATTGATAAACCCGATCTCTAAGAAGGAGCAACTTCAAATTCTGCTTCACAACATAAGGCCTTGCTATGCTAACCTCTTATCTTCTAATCCCTCTAGCACAGAATATATTTCTGAACTGCGTTCTGTTTGCCAGCACTATGAAAAGATCAAATGTATGACTTCTTAGTTTCACGAGCCTCCTAAAGTCTTATAAAACACTATTGCACTGAATTTGACTTTCAATTGTTCAAATGAAAACAAAAATACATTTGTTAAAAAGAATTACAATTTAACTATAACAAATTTAATTCTAATTACAACAAATACAATTCTAGCTACAACAACTACAATTCTGAGAAACAACAATTCTTTCTGAGCGAACTTTCTTTTGATTTTTTATGAGTGTTGAGGATTTTATGTATCTTAAAGATCCTTCTATGATTTTTCATAATTTTTTACACAATTTAAATACAAAGTGACGCTGCAAATAAACGCTTTTTGTAAAATAGTGCCTTACAACTATTATCGCAACAACTATTATCGCGTACGAAAGTGCTGCCATCTAAACTTTTACAAAAGTACTAATTTGTTTCGTGTTGCCACCTACCTTTTTTTCAAATTACTACTACTTTGGTGCAAAAAACATCGGCTGACGCACATAAACAAAATACAAGAAAAACTGATTGACTGCCGTTAGATGACGCTAAAACCCCGAACCCTATATAAACATACCTTGCAGCAAAATAAACTTCACAACATCATCACATAACGTCACGCACACCACACGTTATACCGAATGTTTATACCAGTAAAACTACAGAGCCAGTCATCGAGTGCTATCTACATTTTACTACTACACCACAACGCGCTTTCCGAGTTTTGCCCACAATCTGCTTGGTGGTTCTGCCGCAATCTGTCTGGCTTGATGGAGGATAGAGGCTTCGACCAATATAAGTAGATATGTCGTAGTCTTCTTCTCGACGGCTGCAAAACAGCCGGTGGGGAGACGCCTTCGAGGCTATGGCCTCAAAGGCGTGAGTTCAAATCGCCGCCAGCTAATACAGGCGGGGCGATGGGGAGCACTTGGGCAAGTGCGATGGATGTCCGGGTGCCAGGAGGACTTCACGCCGCAGCGAGGTCGTACCAGCTGGGTGATTCCCCATTGGGGGAGGCCCAGCTAGTGCCCGTCAGCCAGCGGCGGCTCGTCCCCTGGTGGTCGTATCCTGGTGTGGCTGCCTCGTCCTTCTCGCGTGGGGGTCCCGAGGCAGCAGTCAAGCCCGGTAAGCGGCGGATGCCGGGCTTTCCTGGGCTCATCGTGCGTGCCCACGATCCTGACTACTCGACATGGAGTAGTGGATGTGGACAGGTGACGGCCACGTCAGGCTGTGCTTGACACCACCACCCTGAGCAGACTATCTGAGAGCCTTAGCCTCCAGGCCGTTCATGGCGGTCGTGACATCGCCGAAGGACGACATCAGGCGCTGGAGGCTAGAGCTGATGATGGGGCCGCGTCTTCGTCTTCACGGAGTGCGGCCAAAACATCAGTGGGGGTCCTGATAGCTAGTATCAGGACCTGTCTGTCCTCTTGTAGGACGGCTGCTCGTGTCCTCTTTTGTCTTGGGGCCGGCTGGGGCTTCGGCTTCTCCCTCTGAGGTTCACCCAAAGAGGTGCCGACCGCTCAAAATGGACCCATGGGTGGTACATGACGTGGTTGGCACGGCTCTTCCACGTCCTGAGGGGGCGGGGGCGATGCTCGCCTCCTCCGCCTCGGCTTCCGCTTCTTCGTCGAACCTGCTGGGGCGTTGGCGGCCGCCATGAGAGATCCAGCCGCGTTGGTCTCTCCCTGCGTGCCGCTTCCGTCCTCTTCACGGACGGAAGCGGCACGTAAGACAGGCTTCGTAAGAGGCGCTGTACCCGCTCTCTTGTTCCGTACTTCACGGCGCAGTACGGGGCAGTCAAGGTGGTTGGCGGGGTGTGCCCCGCCACAGTTGGCGCAGGTGGCCGGCTGCTCACGGGGGCGCCGGCAGTCCCGGGCGGCGTGCTCACCGCCGCAGACGACACACACCAACTTGCGGTGGCTGTGCACATACTTTTCCAGTTGCATCTATCCAATCTAATAATGGACCAAAATTCTGTCCTCGCTTCGGTTCTTCCAGTCACTTGTTCTACGAGTGCAGACAGGATCACTACCCCATCTGTATCAAATGCAGAAAGAAAAATGTGATTTATCCAAATTGTCCTGTCTGTGAAGCTAATAATTAAAAAAACTAGTTACAGATGATTGTCGCAGTAATCTATCTAGATTTGATAAAGACAATTGGAACGAGTGGTTGAATACAGTAAAAAAATATTTTTCTAGTTATTTTATTGCTTCAAACATAAATGATAAACTTACAAAGCGAGCTTACGCTACGGTTTAGGTTCGCGATGATGAATGTTATTGTTTGCTCGATTCGGGTTCAGCTGTTTCGGTTTTGGGTGACAACTTCCATCAATATTTTCTTGATAATGGATTTATACTACAAGAATGTGAGCAGGCGCAAACTGTTACTGCTGCTGGCGGTGAAATTTAAATTGCTATTGGTTATATTCAACTACCAATCTCTTTTGAGAATTAATTGCATTCAGTTTTATATAATACCTGAAATTCAGTCAACAATGAGGCATTATTTTCTGGGCTAAATTTGGTCTTTTCCCTAAACTTGTTAAATCAATTTCGTTTTCCAGAACTGATAAAAAAAATGTCAGCCATTTTTTTTTAGTAATTTACACTTTGTGTTGATGGAACTCTATGTTAATTTATTAGTAAAACACTTTTTCACTAGTTCCACTTATGTATTTGTTTAATCTTGATAATTAAACTATCTGCGATCGGTTTCGGTCTCTCATCGCATTGATACTGGCTATTCGCCACCTATTAGACAAAGATACTACTGAATGTCTTCTGAAAAAAATCGTGTGTTATGTTCGGAGCTTGACGAGATGTTACAACTAGGTGTGGTTGAAAAATGTGAAAGTCTCTGGTCTTCTCCGGTTTTACTAATTCGGAAAAAGGATGTATCCTTGCTTTTTTGTCTGGACAGTAGCAAGCTGAATTTTTTGACCAAGAAGGATGAATTGCAGAGGAAGATCGTGACAAAACTGCTTTCTATATTCCTACTCGTGGTACTTACAGGTTTGTTACTGTGCCTTTTGGTCTCACCAATGCTCTAGCCACTCAACAACGGCTTGTTGACAGTCTCTATGGACCTGAATTTGAGAATTTTGTATTCCGTGGATGGCATTGTGATTGCTACTTCGGACTTTGAGTCTCACATTAGTATGCTCGTTAAAGTTCAACAGAAACTTAAGATGGTAAAATTGACCATTAACCTTGAAAAGTCAACGTTTTTCCGCAATGAGCTCAAATATCTTGGCTACTTCGTTAACTCTAAGGGTTTACAGGTGGATCCTGGTGAGGTCGACGCGTATCGTCGTTTTGTACCAAATTTTAACTCTATAGCTGGTCCTCTAAATAAACTTACTTCGACTACTAAGAAGTCTGGCGGATTCCTTTGGACGAAAGAGGCGGAAGAGTCTTTTACTAAACTGAAAGAATGCTTGCCTGCCTTAAAAAAGAGAGCCTACCTCATTTAGTAAAGATATCCTGTAGCAAGATTGGAATTGAACTGAAGGATGAAGACATAGATGATGTGTTCCGAGCAGCAGCTAAACAACAGAAAGGATCTACAGAGCCACAACAGAAAACGTTCTCTCGCCCTGTAGTAATAGGCTTAGTAAGACGGCAAAAGCGTGAGGAAATAATTGCTGCAGCGAAATCTAGACGCAACTTGACAATTCAGGGTATAATCGATGGACAACCAAAAAACCTCTACTTTAATGAAAGACTCTCAAAGTACAACAGAATGTTATTTCGGGCTGCCCGAGAGCGGGCTTCCAGTCACAGGTTTGCCTATTGCTGGACTAGGAATGGCCATATGTTTGTTCGTCGCTCTGATGCCAAGCCTGCATATCAGATCGGCTCAATACAGGACCTTGATGAGAAAATTGGACCTATCACCGAACAGCGGGCTGATTGTCTAACTCTGATCGTAATCGTTTTCGGCTTCATTTTGACAGTTCAAGCCAATCGGGCCGCCATTTTGTGTAATTTTTGACACTTGAAAGCGATCGATCGGCTTGGCAAATTGAAGACGATAACGATCAAATTTGAAACCAATCGAACGAATGAAACTGGGTCATTTGACGTTAATTCGTATTGTCTATCGCCGATGACAGCTAAAAACGAAGTCGATACCAAGTGGCTAATGTCATTTGAAACCGACAGCCTTGTAGTTACCGTAATCAAAGTATAAATCAAATTATTCTCTAATTTTTCAAGTTAGAAGTTAGGGCAGAAGCTATTATGCTTGCGGTTACTAAAGAGCAGTGCCTTCTACGGCAGCTGAGAGTGAACTAGCGATTTTAAGGGCTGGACACAGGACCTTCGACACGACTATTTACAAGTCATTTTCGGCTGCGAGGGTCGAAGTTTCAAGTCCTCTGCGAGGACTTAATACCTCCCCTGCCAACAGCACAGCGCTTCGTGTGCGTCCGGAGACAAAAGCAAGTAAGTACCTCATTGGATCAGTCTAATTTATGACTAACTTACTGTTTTCCGCGGCTTTGCTAGCGTGCACGCAGGAAATTGAGCTGTGTATTTAAATAAGATTAAAATAATATGGCAGATGCGTTGATATTCTCATTTGAGCTAATAGTTGGTTTACTAACTAAAATTTGTATTTTGTTATAGACTCATGCAGAAGATCGGATTTCCTGGACTATTGACTGCATCCATGTCGCCATCATTCGCCCAGCAGAGTATGAAGAGGCTGACTACAACCGTAAACATTACCACTCAATAAATAAGAACCATGGCACAATGACGCACATGATGTGCTTTAAAATTACCCGGTGAAATCTTATAGAGGGAGGGGGCTTGCCGATGATAATGGACAGATGATAAGTGTAAGCAAGACCATATATCAATATCACATACACACATTCTTATTACTAAAATTTTTTGTAGCATCAGTCATACTTAGGAAGTTTTAATGTAAGTATTTCTATTTTGCAGGTGACTCCGGATTCAAGATTCAAGATTCAATCGTTTATTTCCAAGTAGATTCACAATGAATACTTTTAGAATGTCAGAGAGTTACAATACAATAATGTCACTGAATAAATGAATGAGTCATTGTAAACAATAACAATTTTCAGTTCCTAATAGAATCGCGGACGAGTGGGATAAAAATAAAAAAATAAAAATAATAAGCCTCGGGGCTGGCCAGGCTGACCACACATCATGTAACTTACATCACCACCATCAATTAATGAAATCAGTTAAATTAAAGACAAAATATTTAAAAAATGCTTGTTACATGCTAATCAGCCGGACCCCCTGAACAGGAAAACCACCCAAAAACCTGCTCAGAAGTGCTCCTAATCTCAATTTACAATTTGTACCTATAGAATAGGCCCTAAGCTACCCTAGCTAAGTTTTATAATTATATATATATTATTAGCCCAAAAGACGGCTACGCTAAAATAAAATAAAAGTATTACAGTAGATAATTCTAACTGTTTCGTCTTCCTTACTAATTATGCCAATTGTAAATTCCATGCACGTCCCGATCTGGTATTAAAAATGACTGCATGTTTCTTGTGCTGCGCTGGAATTTCAGAGGACCATGCCTCCTTGTCATTAACATAATCATCTAACTTATAATAAGCTTTATAACATAATGTTCTCTTAATAATAGATTTAAATTTACTTTCAGATAAACATAATATATTTTCCGGTATTTTGTTATAGTATCGTATACTTAAACCTTCAAATGAAGTCCTTACTTTAGCTAGTCTATACGTGGGTTGATCTAATTTATTTTTACTCCTTATATTACGATTATGTCTTTCATGATTTCTTGTGAACGTATGAATATTCTTTCTGACATACATGATATTTTCATAAATATATTGACACGGCACAGTCATAATATTAATTTCCTTAAACAGTTCTCTGAGAGAATCACGACTGCCAAGTTTATAAATTGCTCTAATGGCCCTTTTTTGAAGAATAAATATTGTTTCAATATCAGCGGCGCGGCCCCACAGCAAAATTCCATAGGACATAATGCTGTGAAAATAACTAAAGTAAACAAGTCGTGCAGTTGCAACATCTGTAATTTCTCTAATTTTACGTACCGCATAGGCAGCTGAGCTTAATCTACCCGATAAAGATATACCCACAGGGATTGGATGATGACTCCAATGTGAAATAAAATGAAAGTAGGGAGTGTAAATGTGAAATGCATTATTCGAAATATGGATGCAAAGCTAGAACAAACATTTGAATCCATCAATGCAGATGATTGGCAAAAGTGAGCTGAACACATTAGAAAATCAGAAAGGCAGACAGCAAGACCATTTATTAGATAACATGGAACCTTTTATGTATAAATCTATGCCATAATATATGCCCCAACAATATTAATGAAATTTAACAATTTAAATTTAATAAAAAATAATATTAAAGAAAATTATTACCATCCATGTAGTTTTTATTTCCTATCATTACAATCCTTTACATAACTTCATTAATAATTTCACCAAAGTGTCCATCTACCACCATCACGGCTGCCCCTGCGGTGGCACACATTGCAATTCGCCACCACCGAGGCAGATTGCAATGTCTGCCATCACTTAGGAGGCTTATTCTACTAGTACAATAATGATGGGAGCTTGGCAGATGGGAATAAATGTCTGGGACTATTAAATACTAGCGGGTGCCCGCGGCTCCGCTTGCGGTTTTAAAAATCATCCCGTAGCATGGCATACCACAAGAACATTTTTCTGTCTGCCGTGTAATATTCATCTCCACTCTTCTGGGGCAATTTAAGAGGCCTGCAATTTAAAAAAAAAAACAACATTATTGAAAATGAAATACACTAAGGGTTTTTTATAAAATCATGCCATAGTAAACAGCAAAGTTGCTTTTCACTGTCTTTAAGCATGTTTAAATCTAACTACACAACGGATGTCAATGCAGTTTTCTAATAAATAGAGTTACTCAAAAGGCAAGTTTATATGTATAAAAACAATAAACTCCCACAGGAAAATTAGTTACAGCAGCGGGCAGAACCACACCATATAAGATTTATGGCAAAGCACAGAAAAATAAGTACCTTTAACACACACTTCTTCAAACTTATGAGTTGGACTCTTGTCAGTGCAGTAATTTCCATTCTTTTCTTCTCTCCGCCAGAGATTTTACATAACACAATTGATACAACACAACACAACATTGACTTTTTCTCTTTTTTGGGTGAAGTAAGTGCTTTTAGGTCGGAGTGTTCCTCTACTTCCTTCTACTTTCCCTTCAATAATGTTCTTTATAAAGTTGTCGTGTCGTAAAATGCTAAATCGCATCATTTGCGCTCTGATACTAATTTCCTCGCTGGCATTGTTTTCAATCACACGATTTCACGATGATGAAATAGTTGTTGTATCGCCATCATATCAACATTATTTCCACTTGTGTATTTACTTCTTCATGGAATTACAATTACAAAGGCGTTTTTTAGTATAAAAACAATTACAATACCCCGTGCCATAATAAACGAAACAGACATCCAGTGTTGCCAACGAAGAATCAAGCTGCCCACCACAAGCGATGGTTAGAGTATACTTTTCGGGGCGGTAAGGGGCAATTGGTTAAGTATATACGTGGGGACCCTATAAATCGTCTTGGGAAAACATTCTTTTTTTTTTTGTAATAATTTACTTAGTAACATTTTGGCCAAAAATATGTTTCTTTTAGTTTAAAATCTTTTTTTTTAGTTTATCGTATAGAGAGTGCTAATACAAACACTTTTTGTAACTAGCAACTTTAGGCTAGTACGCACCTAAGCCGAGATATAGACCCTTGAAGTTTATGGCCTAGAACTTTTAAGGAGAAATATCTCGGCTTAGGTGCGTCTTAGGCCAAACTGCCAAGGATAAAAAGTGTTTATATTAGGCCTAGGCCCCTCTACACGACAAAAATATAAAAAGGTTTAATATAGACACTTTTTGTCCTCAGCAATTTTGCACTAAGGCGCATCTAGGCCGAGGTACAGGCCCTCAAAGTTCTAGGCCCAAAACTTCAAGGGTCTATATCTCGGCCTAGATGTATCCTAGGCAAAAATTGCCCAAAACAAAAAAAAATGTAATAAGCCTCTCTCTACACAAAAATATAAAAAATATTTTCGTAGATAAAAATCACCAATTTTTTATTCAAATGTTTTGCCCTCACATTTTTTGGAGAAATAACATTAATATTACACATATTGTAATAAAAATAATGAAACTCACCGTAAGCCAAACCATAATACATTTCACTAAACAAGTCCACTAATCACTAAAATCAATATTTGTACGCTAAAAGGGAAGCCTAAGCTCCCAGATTTGGTGGAAAATTAACTAAGTTGGCAACAATACGCCAATGCGTTTTGATGTTCCATTTTTATAAAAACAATTATTTGTGTGAAATACAACAAATATGCAATTCAAAAATTTCATATATGATTTTTAAAATAAGGAACATTAAATATGTAATTATAAAAGCCATTCATAGAAAAAAATAAAAAATAAAATATTAGTTTTACTGGGCCAAACTTGTAGAAACGAAACGCAAGAAGAATGACTATCACAAGTCTAGTTTCATTCATTCCCAAACCGATAACGACGAAAACTGTTAGACAATTCCTCGAAATCAAGCCGATCGCGATGGTCATCGCAATCGGCTTCAAGATGATTGCGATACTGATCAGAGTTAGACAATCAGCCTGCGGGTTCAGTGACCCGCTGCATGTTACACTATCCTTGACATCAACGGCAACTGCGCCACATTGGAATTTCGGTCACACATTACTTATTAAAAAAAACCTGTTTTATATTTTTATATCTTTTAATAATGAAAAACGGTTTTCTAGCGCAAACTTTTTAAACTTACAGCACTCACAAACCAGAAGCCAAACTTATATTTACACAAATCTCACATTACACATTACACTGATCTACTTTTCAAACAACGCTACTAAGTCAGACTTGGGCCCCCAGGGCAAACCATCTCCAGGCTGGTTTTTCAACACTGCCCTTAACTATATTTTTTATGAAAATGACTGATCTAACAGTTAGGCTTGATCAAACGTTGGCTATTAAGTGTTTGTAAGGGGAGCCTGGATTCCTGTAGTGAAATATTATCTTCATCATATGATTTTAAATGTTTTACTCTTAACATTACCTCCCCTGATCACAAACTTATTTAATTCAATGTTGCAAACCGGACAAATCCCAGGCGGGATGTGCCACTCGGAAATAATCCTTCTCCACAAAAAGCATGATAGGGCAGATATTTCTAATTACAGGCCAATTAGCCTTGTTTCTCACCTTTATAAGGCATTTATAAAAATAATCGAACACAGAATATATGGCCCACTTCACTTAGCCCAACCACCGGAGCAGGCCGGTTTCGAACTGGGCTTTCCACAGCGGATCACCTTCATGCCCTTAACCAGATCATAGAAAAGCACCACGAATTCCAGTTACCGCTGTACCTGGCATTCGTGGATTACTCTAAAGCTTTTGATAGTTTAACTCATTATTCCATGTTTCAAGCTTTGAAAAATCAAAATATTTACCCCACTTACATTAGTCTTTTAAGAAACATTTACAATAACAGCACCGCTTCAGTCAAACTATAAAATCCCGTACCATTATTTTCCATACAAAGAGGCGTGAAACATGGAAATCCGTTGTCCCCAAAACTTTTTACATCAACGTTGGAGGAGGTGTTTTAGAAATTAAATCCAAAATGGGAACATAAGGGCATTGCCGTCGGCGAGGCGAGGCTCACGAACCTTCGCTTCGCCGACAATATTGTCTTGTTTTCTTCAACAGCCTCTGATCTACAACAAATGCTTCAAGATCTGAGCAGGGAAGCCTTGAGGGTAGACTGAAGATGAATATGTCGAAGACCAAGCTGATGACGAACGGTATTGAGCACAGCGTAGAAATGGATGGCGAAAGATTTGCATATGTCAATGAGTATATCTACTTGAGCCAAATAGTCTTCTTCCAGTCCAGACAGGATAAAAAAGTCAAAAAACGTATCGAAAACGCCTGGAGGAGCTATTGGTCTATGAAAGAGCTCATGAAGGGCACCCTTCCATTGACACTCAAGCACAAACTCATGGACATGTGCATTCTTCCCATCCTTACTTACGGAGCTCAAACGTGGTCTCTGACTGACATCCAGAAGTCCAAACTCAGGGTTTGCCAACGAAATATGGAACGCACCATACTCGGGGTCAGGCTTCTAGACCGAGTCAGAAACACAACGCTGCGTTCCCGTACACAAATTGTCGATGTAGGTCAGAAGGCAGAATTTTAAAAATGGGATTAGGCTGGTCACATCGCCAGGATGCCGAATGAACTTTGGGCAAAAATATGCACAATTTGGGTCCCTCCTAACGCTAAGCGGGCGCGCGGTATACCTCAAAAGAGATGGAAGGATGAGATACATTCGCAAGACCGGATTTGGATGGAGACGGCCCAAAATAGGGAAGACTGGAGAAAAGGGAAGGAGGCCTTTGCACTGCAGTGGGACGACAGCGGCTTATAATAATAATAAACTCTAAACATTCGAAGCCTCCAAAACAATTTTGATGCTTTTTTAGTCGCATTAAAGCGTATGAATACAGTCTTTGACGTTATTGTCTTAACAAAATGTCATCTTTCTGAATAATCCATTGTCCTAGTACTACCTGGTTACAGATCCCACCGTACGCTAAATTTATTAAAAAAAATGGCGGCGTAACAACTTACATAAGGAAAAGTTTAAACGCGAAGATAAGTGAACCTGACTGTGCGGATTGTAATATATTACAGATAAACTTAGAGGAAAATCTAACTTTCTTCGGAATATATCGTTCCCCATCTGTTAAGAAAAATTGAAAATTTTCTTACGGCTTTGGACAGCATGTTAAAGAAGCACACTAGTAAACGCGTACTTCTAGCTGGAGACTTAAATATCGATCTTTGTCATGAACCCATATCAGAGCAATGTGATGACTACTTATGTCTGCTCTCGAGTCACAAGTTGTTGCTGGCTATCACACAGCCTACCAGAGGTCCATCATGCCTTGACCACTTTTTCTTTGGCAGTTCGTTTGACATTTTAGGCATTGTTTTCCAGTCGGACATAACCGATCACAATATTTGTGCTTTTAGTGCTCGTCTGAAATTGAAACATCATCAAAAAAGAGCTCGCCTCAAAACTGACCTCAAAGGTATTGCGCTGAACTACGCGCGGCTGATTGGTCTTACATTTTGAGTACCATCGATATAGAGGTGGCAACAAATGAATTTTTTAGTAAACTAGCAACAGTTTTTAAAAACAATACAAAAGAGGTTCGCATAAGTCGCTCCCAATTTAACATTCACCCTTGGATTACCCCACACCTTATGAGATGCCAAAAAACCTGCGATAATTTTCATCTACACGCAAGAAAGAACCCGTCTAACATAGTTTTCTTTAATACCTACAAAAGATACCGTAACTTCCTCCATAATCTTTTACACAAATTAAAGTCTGAATACGAAAGCAACAAACTGGAAATTAACAAACACGACCCTAAAAAGCTTTGGGTATCTATCAAAAAAATATGTCATTTGATGCCCTAATAAATGAGTTACAGTCCGGCAGTGCACCTGGTTTGGATAGATATACACCAGCTATAATTAAGGAAATTAAAAACATTGTCTTGGAGCCTCTGATTCACGTCTTTTACTTATGCCTGGCTAGTGGTTCAGTACCAATTGCTTGGAAAAGAGCAGTAGTCACTTTTATTCACAAAGATGGAGCCAAAGATAAGCCCAGCAACTACCGTCCCATTTCTCTGAACAGTGTCTTTACAAAACTTCTCGAAAAACTCGTAAACAGGAGACTAATCAACTACCTCGACAAAAACAAAATTATGTCTGAAAAGCAGTTTGGTTTCAGACATGGCAAATCGACGGAAGATGCTGTTTTACTCTTGACTAATGTCATCTCCGCCGCTTTGGATCGGAACAATAAGTGTCTTGGCGTATTCCTTGACCTCGCTAAGGCATTCGATACAGTCTCTATTCCAATTATTTTACAAAAAATGAACAGCGTGGGAATCAGAGGCACGACTTTGGACTGGTTCAACAGGTATCTCACTGATAGACAACAGACAAGAATCGGCACGACACAAGTGAGTTTCTACCAATTAGTTTTGGTGTGCCGCAGGGCAGTGTTCTTGGCCCCACACTGTTTCTGATTTACATTAATAACTTGCAAAAAATGCCTCTGAAAAATGCAGAACTGATATGCTACGATGACGACACAGTTATTTTGTTTAAAGTGTCAACTTGGGACAGGGTTTTCGAAGCAATTGAGGTGGGTCTTGGGCGCGTAGCTAGTTGGCTCGACCAAAACCTGCTAACACTGAATGTTGCCAAAACAAAATGCCTTGCGTTTCACAAAACTCGCGCCTCAGCACCCCCTTCAGCCAAACCAATCAGGTTGCATGCCGAGAGATGTAGGTCACGCCCAGTGATGAGCCAAAATTCCAATGAATCTCCTTGCCCTTGCCAAGCCATCGCACAAAATGCAAACATAAAATATCTTGGAGTTGTGTTGGATGACAAAATGAGCTTTAGGCTTCATATTTCAAATTTGTCGTCACGCGTGAGAAAAATGATATTTATAATGAAGTCCTTGAGAAACTCTGCTAAAAAGGAGATTCTCTTGCAGGTATATAAGGGTCTTTGTCGCTAGTTATTTATTGCATCAGGGCGTGGGGTGGTGCGGCCAAAACTAATATGATTCAAGTCAAGCGAGCACAAAGAGCTGTGCTGAAGGTGATGCTTATAAAGCCCTTCCGATTTCCCACTATTACATAAAATTCTCAAAATCACACAATCTCATATCCACACATACTCACACACACTCAGACACACACACAGAGTGACACACACACACACATAGAGATGTATACATATATGTATGTTTTGCGCTCTTTCTACCTTATTGCATATTTTTGTTAAGTACTATAAAGTTTTTGTCTTTTTGTATATTGTTCATTAATTCATATTTTTGGTAACGTAGCACAGAAGGAGAGTAGTACTCGTATTACCTTACTTATTTTTTTGATGCATGCTTAATTTATATAATAATAAGGGTCCGCTGCAATACTTTTGTTATCATTGTTTTCTAGTTAAGTATCAAGTATGTAACCTCTAAAATGTCTGTTAAATAATATATATTCTTACTCTTATTCTTAATATGCATTTCATCATAGCAACTAGACGTTTCATTTTCCATCTTTCTAACAATATTAGAAACTTCGCGTGCAGTGACAGCTCTGAAATTCATATCTTCCTGAATTCTGACTGTGTTTTCCTATAGCAACTTGAAGGCCAATTCACAACTACCAGAAACAGTTTTTTTGCCAAGATCAAATTGTTTTGAGTAAACATCATTGTATGCGATTAAGGTACAAGAAAGGATGTGAAATGAGAAGATTTTTGGTTTAACTTTAAAAATCGCAATTTATTAAAGACAATTGCACGCGAGTTAGGTGTGAGAAGGTTTGGTGAAGTCTGACGTGGTGGCGGCGCGGCCGCCGGTTGGAGCGCCCCGCGCGTGCCCCTGCTTGGTCGTAGACATTCTGGGGGGCCGTTGGAAGAAGCTGAAGAGACAGTAGCGTCGTCGTCACCCTGGCTCGAAGTTGCTTCCAACAATTCTTCATATGGTAGAAGGCACACTCTGTTCAGTGCTCGTCGCTCGATGCCTCTGAACGTGGTAAAGTCGGCTACCCGGCAAATTCCATCTTTGCCAGGGTATAATTTATGCACTCGCCCTATTCTCCATTTCATGGGCGGCATATTCTCTTCCTTGAAGACGACCATCGATCCTTCCTTGATCTGATCAGATGGCAATCGCCATTTTGTTTTCTTTTGGAGTTCTGAAAGGTACTCATTATGCCATCTCTTCCAGAAACTCTCTCTTAAGGCTTCAATTAAGTGGTATCTTGTTTTTATTTTCTTCTGTGAGGCAGCAGGAGGCGATGGCAATGCCGTCAACGGGCGACCAATCAGGAAGTGTCCTGGTGATAGAGGAGAGAAGTCGTTGGGGTTACAAGATAAAGGAGTAAGGGGTCGGGAGTTGAGGACAGCTTCTATTTGTGCGCAAAGCGCACTCAACTCCTCGAACGTCAAACTAGCATTACCTATAGTTCGTTTTAGGTGAAACTTAACGCTTTTAATACCGGCTTCCCATAAACCACCGAAAGTAGGGGAATAGGGTGGATTGAAAATAAACGTTACGCCCTCCTCTGCCGTATAGTCATATATCGAATTAAGGCTTGCTTGCAATGCTCTGTTTAGTTCATTATTGGCACCTACAAAATTTGTTGCATTATCGCAAAATATCTTATGCGGTTTTCCTCGACGTGAAATAAATCTGCGGAAACATGAAATAAAGGCGTTGGTACTACGATCACTAACAACCTCTAAATGAACTGCTTTTGTGCACAAACAGACGAATAGGCATATATAACATTTGGAAATGCGATTACCGCGGCCGATCTTAGATGAAATAAGGAAAGGACCAGCGAAATCAGTCCCAGTGAGTTCAAAAGGATAACTTTGTGTTACTCTAGTGGACGGAAGCTGGCCCATCATAGGATCCATAGTTTTGCCTCGAAATCTTGTGCATACTACACACTGGCGTACCACTTTACGGGCAAGGGTCCTCCCCCCCAGAGGCCAAAACTGATCCCGGAAACTAGCCAGGAGGAGCTGAGGGCCAGCGTGCAATGAACGTAAGTGCTCGGCTCGCATTAGCAGCTTTGTAAAGTAATGCTTTCCATCAAGTAGTATTGGATGCTTCTTTTCAAAATTTAAGTCACTGTGGTCGAGCCGACCACCTACACGCAAAATGGAGTTTTTGTCAAGAAATGGAGACAACTGTACTAAATGAGTTGAGATAAGTGTCTTTTTATTTTTTATTAGGTTTATTTCAGGGTTAAACGAATCGACTTGTGCTGTTTTAATCAAATAGGTAAGTGATGTATTTAGCTCGTTTTTCTTAAGTGGTCCAGTATATTTATTATTTTTGTTTAAAATGTTTCTCACAAAATTCTTCATCAGATGTGGTTTGAAGTTTTGAAGAAGGAAGCTCTTCGATTTCCCAAAATTTTGTTAGGTTTTCATTTATTTGCTTTGTAAAATTACAATGAATTTTGTGGTGAACTTTATTAGGTTTCTCGTAACTACGACCGGCGAGTATCCAGCCTAAAGTAGTGTTTTGAAGGATGGGCATGTTAGGACCCAGCGAAATCTGTTCAGGTATTAAGATATCGTAAAATATTTCAGCACCCAACAAAATATCTACGTCTGCCGGGCTGAAAAATTTAGGACCAGCAAATTGCATGTCATTAGGTATATTAAGTTTTCCTACATCAAGGGGAAAATTAGGTAACTGGCCAGTGACTTCCGGCACTACCAAACAATTTAGGTGTGTATTGAATTTATTTAATAATGAACTGATTTTAACGTCACAGCTCTCTGTTATGGGAAGTTGCATGTTATTTACGCCCGATATAATTAAGGTATCGGAATCACGACTAACTAAACCCATTTTATTTTTCAGCGATTGCGTCATAAGACACGACTGACTCCCTCCGTCTAATACGGCGCGAGCAATGTAGGTATTTTTATTTTCAGGATCGGTAATCTTTACTAAAGCAGTACCAAGGAGCACCTGTCCGGGGGTAAGTACGGATAAAGATACAGGTGCGGTATTTATATCATTATTAGGTTTTTTATCTTCATGGAGCATGGTATTATGTTTTAGGTTACATAATCGGCAGGTCCCTAATTTACAATAGGAAGCCTCGTGACCTCTGCGCAGACAGTTTGTACAGAGGGCTAATTTTAGGACTTCACCCATCCTTTTTTCAGGAGACACGTTTTTAAAAACATTACAATCAATTATTCTGTGAGACTGACTGCATAGAGGGCAAGATATAATTCCTGTTGATTTTTGATGTTTGGTTACAAAAGTTTTTGAAATTTTATTGTTAGAATTAGGAAATGAATGTTTATACTCAAGTGTGTTATTTTTATTTTGAGGGCTGCCCCTATTTTTAGGTTTTTCAGAGCGATTAGCCTGCATAGTTTCAAGAACATCGGCTCTGTTGCGCAAAAATTCAAGGAATTCACTTAATTCTGGTAAATCGGATAAATTGTTTCTGTGTTCTTCCCATTTACCACTAGAAATGGGATCTAATTTTGAGGACACCATGTATATGATGATAGTATCCCATGTGTCTACTGATTCACCAAGGCTAGACAAAGCTCTTAAATTTTTTGTAACAATATCCACCAAGTAACGTAAAGCTCGGTGAGATTCTTTCGCAATAGGTTCAATTTTAAATAATGCTTTTAAGTGATTATTTGTCAAAACTTTTTTATTATTGTAACGTTGACAAAGTAATTCCCATGCTACGTTATAATTCTTGGCCGTGAAATCTATTGACTTTATAACCAAGGCGGCGCTCCCTTGTAATGACGAACGTAGGTAATGAAATTCATTTATGTTGGGCATTCCCTCTCGGTTATGTATCAAAGATTCAAAAGTGTCGCGATATTCCAGCCACATAAAGTAATTGCCGTCAAAAGTAGGTAATTTTATGATAGGTAATTTAATGTTAAAGTCATCATTATGTGAACAACCTTCTTCGCGTCTCGAGTTACTATTAGGATATAATTTAATTAAGGCCTGCGCACTGGCAATAGACGAATAGAATTTACTTTCTGTCAATTCTCGTTCCTGTATTTGTGCATCAAGAACCGAACACATAATTTCTATCCTTGTTTGGCATTTTTCAAACTCAGTAAACAACTCCTGTACTTTCATGACTCGCAGATTTAATTCATCAATTTGCAAATTTGTTATTTCACCGATATCAATTTATTTTAATGTTGAAACATATTTTATAAAAACCGTTAATCGACCTCGAATCGAACCGCGTTGACTAACAAGTTCTTTAAATTCTTTAGTTTCTTCCGCCATTTTTAACTTGAATTAGGTATAAAATATTAAACACACAACAAAGTAATGACAAAAATAGGCCAATAAATAAATGAAGTAAACAAAGTAAATGTGCATCAAACCAGTTACAAATCCGTTGCGTTGAATAACAGCAGAGCGGCGCGTAGGTAGCTCGGCAGAGGAGCGCAGTAATGCAGGGTAGGTATAAGCGGCATACGGCACACTTCGTTTGCTACCCCGGCACGCGTAGCGTAGTCTAACAGCACCGGCACCCTGGAATGTTCGGCCGATATTTTTTTTTAACTTTACGCTTATGTATGTATTTTAAAGAACTATGTACTTAATCGGGAACAGATGATTATATATGATTTATAATGATAAGCTAATGATATGAAAGGACAAAAGATAGGTAATTATGTTGTAATAAGACGTGGCAATTAAAAGCCTTTTATAGAAATAAAATTATGGAAGTGATTTTATAAGAAAGCTGCATAAAAGCAAAGTATGGGAGAGGCAATGACATACGCTTTTAAATTAAGAAAGCGAAATATTACCTATCGCAAAATAATGCAATGCCATTTATGCAAATAAGCCGTTATTTTCGAAATTATAGTACAAAAACCGTTAGCTTTATGTACACGATGTATGTATGTACAGGTAAAGTAAATGATCGTAAAGCAACGTGCGAAATATACACACACACACACACACACAAATCACGCCTCCATCCCTTGCGGGATAGGCAGAGCGTTAACGGTCGCAAAGTTACGGTCGTTATCGCCACGTCTGACAAGTATTGAGGGCATCTTCAGATGATTCGTGTAACCCTCGAGTCCCTTAGTTGGTTCTTACAACACCCGCGGGAAGACTTGGGGTGATACTATTCTATGCCGGCATCACACGGCAAATACAGCTGATTTTAAGAATATAAAGCTTTAAAAATTGAAAGTGAGGTATGAAATATATATTCTAAAGGTGTGAAGTAGCAGTAGGTTTATGGAAAGTAAGTGATTTTTTAGGTATTAACCGTGTAATGCAAGGATGGCGAATTTCGAGCAAAGTAAGACTTTTGAACACAAATAAAAGGGGAATTCAGACTAGGAAATGAAATGAACACTGGTACTGCCCTTATTTCCAAGCCACGTCGAGCCTCCTGCACGGGTACAAGGTCCAAGCGGTCGAGATTTCTTTGTTCGGCGAACACGTTGTACCGGCGTAACTTCCTTTGTGTTCTCGAAGCTTCTGTCCGAATATTGCTTGATACGACGTCCTGTCACGGTCGCCACTTTCTTGTATGCGATTAAGGTACAAGAAAGGATGTGAAATGAGAAGATTTTTGGTTTAACTTTAAAAATCGCAATTTATTAAAGACAATTGCGCGCGAGTTAGGTGTGAGAAGGTTTGATGAAGTCTGACGTGGTGGCGGCGCGGCCGCCGGTTGGAGCGCCCTCCGCCCGCGCCCCGCGCGTGCCCCTGCTTGGTCGTAGACAATTGGCTATTTCTTTAGGATCCTCAACCCTTACCCGATTTATTTATATTATTTTTTATGTAATGTGACAATTTCCCAAATCCCTTTCGCTGTGTATTTTTCTTTCAATATTTTAAATAAATTTACACATTGTGTTGTTATTTCTTGATGGAACTCCATGTTAATTTATTAGTAAAAAACTTTTTCACTAGTTCCACTATGTATATTTGTTTAATGATGATAATTAAAGTAACTGTAGTTATCATCATTAAACAAATATTCATAGTGAAACTAGTGAAAAAGTGTTTTAGTAATAAAAAAACTATTTAATATTTTACTTTGTGTTGTCAAAGTTCTAGCTTCTCTCAGAACTCTCCTATAAATAGTGATGTATGCTGCTTTCTACTTTAAGACGCTTATATCGTTCTGAGCACTGTTTATATTACATAAAACACGTTTCATCATAGATGATACCCTGATTCCTTTTGTAATCCATTTTGGCCGTCCTACATTATTCCTTTTAATCTTTTTGTTACCTTTCTTAAAGCTTTTTTAAAACAAATTTGTAAAATTCTTTAAAAAACCATTGATTCCTAAGCATTCTTAATTTGTGTTAACAATAAGATGTCTGAAGTTTTCATTGTTTACCCTGTTACACCTGCTACGTTCAATGAATATTAAATCTTCTACCCATTTTTACTGTTTTGAAGTTGTTTCTACTGCTAAGCTAACCGTTATAGCCGCATGACCGTCGCCTAACCCGTTATGATCTATAGAAGTTCCCGCAATAG
Source organism: Keiferia lycopersicella (assembly GCA_029255805.1). NCBI lineage: Eukaryota > Metazoa > Arthropoda > Insecta > Lepidoptera > Gelechiidae > Keiferia > Keiferia lycopersicella. The sequence goes on along the minus strand of JARACZ010000047.1, from coordinate 257,665 downwards.
AATGTATGGCAACATTTGTTAAGCCTGCGCCGAGCGAAATGTGCCGAAACAGCAATCACTGTTAAGTAGATAAAATAAAACATACTTATGAAAACCCAATAAAAAAAATACTCATACCAAGGCAGTGAACGTCTTAACAATTTAACGATGCCAAAATCTTGAAATTATTTTGACATTAGCCTACATAAATACGTAAAGTTAGCCAAAAACTAAAAAAACGTATGCTGGCGTTAAGTAGATTTTTAATTCTTAACATAAAAAAACTATAATTATTCTTGATTAAATCGCATGAGGGATATATAAACTACAGTTTTGACTGTTTTTAAAAAAATAATAGTGATTCTATAATAAGATATGAATCTATCAAAATACGCTTTAAATCCGCCATGCATTTTTACAATGGCGGCCGAACGGCAAATAAAATACAGTCCCGCGCAGTTCAGGATTCAGTCGTCCAGAAGTGTCCAGAACGAGCGCACGTTACTTTGCAGAGCCTTCCGATCGCGCTACTTCGCATGCCGGCGACGGCTGACCAAAAGTAGCTAAGTCTGATTTTCGGTGATTTAAAAAGCTACAAAAATGTACTTATTTTAGTTTATTATTTCTTTATTGGATAAGTATATAAAAATTCGATCGTATTGTATACGTATGTTCTTTTTCAATTGTTTTTTTAGCAATCAGACCACCGAAGTTGTGCAAAGTAGCTTCTCATCTACCGTATCTATCTAGGTAGGTAGGTAGGTAGGTGTATGGAGCGCAAATAGTGCCTACCTAGAAGTAGGTAGGTATGTAATCTACTAGGCGGTACGCGACCAGACCTACCTACGGTTAGTAGGTATGTTATGTAGTCTGCTCTGCGACGCGCGACCGGACCTAGGTACCTAGTAGTAGGGTAGTAGGTTCCCCGTCTTACCTTCATCTTTCATCCATTCACTACCTCTTTTAACCTCATTTTTACCCCATAGAGGTTGAACATTACAAACATTTACGTTATTAAATTGTTGTTGATCTCTATTTCAACAACTAATAAGATTAAAGGAGTAATATTACGTATGCCATTATGGTCAGGCATACGTAATGGAAAGGAATGGTGATGTTGTAGATATGATGGTTGGAGTCCAGGTTCTTCTATGGGCGCTCCAGTGCGGCCGTCGCTGAAGGCTGCCATGCTCGACGCAGGTTGATGTTCAATAGCGAAGCGATATTATAAAGACCGTAGCTCTTAACTTAATGCACATTTATTAATCTTAAACAATGGCTTATATACCAATATTACAATGACGTAAATCACGTAGAGAGGTGATATCTGTAGCTAGCTCTCTACGTGACAAACGTGTAGGAATTGCTGATGTTGCTTCCGCAACAGTACTCCCCCCTTTTGAAAGAAAAACTCAAAAATATTATGATTCCATAAGAAGATAAACATAAACCTAACAAAACTGTAAAAACAGACATAACATGTAGGTAGGTACGTGCTGAATTGACTCGCCGCCGTCGTCGATTGGAATATGTTGCTGACCGGGCAGATTACCGTGATTCCGCCAACTTGCATTTCTCGTCGTTGTAGTAACATTGACCTTGTTCAATAATATGACATTTCTTGTCATCATTATTATGCGTCGCGCTGCTTCAAATAATATTATTTCAAATAAAACCGAGGGAAAACTGCATCCTCGTAGTTCTTTGTTGCTCCAATCCTGGGCCATGGACGAGCGAAGATTACTCAAGCTCCTGTTTGGGCGAGTTTTGGCTTCAACTGACTGTCCGCGTATGCTGTAGCTATGCAGGTTTAAATTATGACCGACTACGTAATTCCGAGTGGAAGCGGCACTGTGTCAGGAAAGTGCTGAGCGCATGCGACGATAAACAATTTCAATTTCTCATTAGGTACTTCTTGCGACGATTAAGTAGATCCCGTAGATTCCTTGTTCCATTTAAGGCTTGCTGTGTGCGCAGCAAAGCGACCAATGCGTCCTATTCTTGAACTGGCGGCAGTGCGGCAAGTTACAGTGTGGCGTGATATTTTCTGTGCGTTGCGCGCGGAGCGGGGTATTGCGGCACGGTTGCGACGTGGATAAGGCACGGTTGCCGCACGGTTGCAGCGCGGTTGAAGGCGGTTGGATGGATCCCTGTCTGAAGTGGTGCATTGGAGCTACGTCGAGTGATGTGTTAAAATCAGACAGGTGGTGGAACGTGGATTGAGCTGTGACGTCCTGCGTTGCGGTGTCATCTTATAGGCGGTCTAGCATTCACTTCAATGTAACGTGCGGGACTGATGACGTCATGCAGCGTGATTATGCAGTTTGTTGTCGCGATGCAGTACTGGTTCCAATGTACACGGTGAATCCGTACACCTACGGTGATTTGAGATGATGCGATGATGGAAAACCAGTGTAACTGCCGATGCTGCGACTGCGGCGGTTGCTGATGCGTGAACTCCAGTTTTTCAAGAAGCTTGCGTGTCCAATGTCGGTCGGTGGTCACCAATATTACATATGCAATTATGGTCAGGCATACGTAATGGAAAAGAATTGGTGACATTGTATGTATGATGGTTAGAGTCCAGGTTCTTCTATGGTCAGCGCTCCAGCGCGGCCGTCGCTGAAGGCTGATATGCTCGACGCAGGTTGATGATCAGTAGCGGAGCGATATTATAAAGACCGTAGCTGTTAACTCAATGCACTTTTATTAATCTTAAACAATGGCTTATATACCAATATTACAATGACGTAAATCACGTAGAGAGGTGATATCTGTAGCTAGCTCTCTACGTGACAAACGTGTAGGAATTGCTGATGTTGCTTCCGCAACAAGTAAAAAGATACGTTCAAATTATTATATGTTATTTTACCTCAGGGGTTGAATATTAAAACCTTTTTTGTCTTAGACAAATCACACTCGTATAATGTCCAGCTAATAGATTTACAGTTATTGTAATTATTATAATTATTATAACGTCCACAGAACACGTAGTATTCGCCCTTTTTCTCGATCTCCCGAAAACATCAACTGTCAGAAAAAAAGGCGCCAACTAGAGTCCCGTGTTACGTCAAATCAGATGCGTTCAGAAATTCATTTAAATCGACTAAGAGACATCGATAACATGACTCGATTTTGATGATCGATGACAGCTTGAATCGATGCGCCGTCACGGCCATCACTGACTTTCGCACGCCCTCGTGCGTTTATTGTTTTCTACCGTTTGGATCTGTAAAAGACGAAATAAATGTCGGCCTTTAACCGCTCGTCCAATCCTGACTACAATACAGAGGTATCACACACACACACAAAGAGAGATGTACACATCTACTTCAGAATATACTAGGAGTACTACGACATGGACCGGGCATACTAGGCCCCTTCGACCAGCCGAATCTCCAAGGGCGTGGACCGGGCATACTAGGCCCCTTCGACCAGCCGAACAAATAACAAAAGCATGGACCGGGCATACTGGGCCCCTTCGACCAGATTTATCGTAGGTGACAAAGAATTGATGCTTATGAAATAAAGAAGACTACTCACTTTCATGTACTTGAGCTTCGTGTAGTATCATTTCAAAGTCTCTATTTTCAGATATTGCACTCAGAGTTTCTGAAAATTCAGAGTCAGCCGTCAAGGTACTAGCACAAGCGCTTACAGAAAGAGTGTCACTGTCGTCATCAGACAGCTCAATCATTCCTTCTTCATTGACCGCCGTCTCGGCCTCTTCATTATCAACTAAATTTGTAGCGATCTGAACTAGTCCCTTTAACCCCCTTGGAACCGGACGCAGATTTTCATGAGAGGTAGTATTTTTCAGGCGTGCTGGGCGTTTTCGATCTACGGCACGTCGCATTTTCCTCCCTGTCTTTTTGGGAGCCTCCACCAAGGGCTGCTGATAGATCTTTCCTTGAGATGATCGAAAGTTTCAGTTTAGCAACAACGTCCATGAAACAATTGTATGACAGTGTGGTGTCGTGAATCTTCACCATGATAGTCTGTGGAGCATAAATTAATGTTCTTCCGAATGGCCAGTCCAGTAGCCGTCGCCTGATATCTCGAAAAATTCGCTCCGTGGCTTGTGTAGCACTGGGGTTCCATGCTCGTAGGAGATCTACAGACGGTAGCGCGAAGCGAAGCTTCTTCTCGACTTCTGGGTCAATAGATTCACCAAATAACTCATCATAAGGTAAGTCATTAACGACCCAGTTCTCCCAGTCTTCAGAGTAATGCTCATCCACTAGCTCCACAACCCTTTTGAAGAATGGATTGTTCGACGGTGGTGGCCGTTGGGCCAACTCTCCCATAGAGGTCAACGTCATGACTGCAAAAGAAAGCGCTCTGTTAGCCTCTAGCAATATTTGAAACGACATCTTGAAACGATTTATTCGTTTCGAACCAAAACGGTCGTCGTACGGATTTCAAATCAAAAGACAAAAGGTATTGTCGTATGAACGCTTAAAGCGACACGACGTGAGTGTCGTACCGATTTGAAACTACATTCTGATGTCGTATGCGTTTCCCAGAAACATGATTATTTCAAGCTACAAGCCGAATGAAACGGCAAAAAAATATCGAGATACCCTCAAATTGGTTCTCGTGTCGTATGATGATACGAGACAGATGGCGCTGCCGTCACGTAAACATTGGCTATCCGTATTAAAATTTCATTAAATTGTTTACTTCTCTCGAAATCACATTTTTCCTAGTGACAATTGTTTTGAAACTTAAAATTAACGTGTGTTATCGTTTGTGAGAAAAATAAATAAAAACTATGGAAGTGTTAAAACAATGAAGTTGGTGAAGCAAATACCTAATTGAAATGGCAAAAAACAGTGTTAAACATTAAACCGACAATAAAGTTATCAGTGTAAAGGAAGAACGCAGTGAACTGTAACTAAATATTGAATAAAAAGTGCATAATTCAGAACATAAACAAAGAAGTTACCTATAAAGTCAGTTACACAAATTTAAAATCGATTTGACCTTTGGATCTCGTTAGCGATGGACAATACGGACATTGTGTACAGACAATAGGAACCTGACATGTCAACGGACGGGCCATTACGATAATACCGGATTTTACACTACGGCTTGGAAGCGGTCTACTATTTCGTTGCCTCACTTACTGTTACAGTGGCGCAGTGGGCAAGTGACTGACTACAGATCGGATGGTCAAGAGATCGCGCCTGGGCTCCAAAAACTTTTTTGCATCTATTTTGTTTTTTAATCCATATTTAAAAACATAATCGAGATAAAAACGTCTACGCGCGCTAAAACTTGCAGAAAGTGCGGGGAAGAAGTACCTAGACGCCGCTACTTAAATAGCTCAGTTTGTGAGGAATTTTATCATGTTCACTGTACATACATTTCAGACAAATTATATGGAGCCATGGAAAAGAGCTGCGTGGAGATGTGCAGAATGTATTGAAGATGCGCTGCACAGTGACGAACTTCAAAATACAGCGATACAATACTTTACACCACAGCCTATCTCGCCCGCATCTGGAGCTTCAACACCCATCGATACGTTTACTCAGCGCAAGTTTGTAATCAACGTCTCGACAGAAAACTCGTACAGTTCACTACCTACAGAGATGAAAGAATCGGAATACGATGTAGCACAATCGCAAGACTTAAATAGAAGTTGTCCAAACAATACTATAAAAGGGCATCTACGTAATATGTAGAAGAACTTGAAAAAAAGCTGATAGAATTGCGGACGGAATGCGATTCTGCTGAGCAACAAATAGAAATTCTTTTATTAGAAAACTCTACTCTTAAGAAGAAAGTTGACAAATTAAATAAAAAAATTGATCACATGAAAACTATCTGCATGTCGCCTAGATCACCTGTTCCTAGAGGTTCTATTCATAGTTCTACTAAAAAGCCTTATTCTAAAAAGAGAGGAAATCTGGTTTCTTCTAAACTAAACTTTTCATTAACGGAAACTCTTAAACATCCAAAAGAGCAAAGTTCTAATTCTGCACCCGAAAGCGGCAAAATATCGTCGACTAACAGTAGACCAACTCCACTACAAGAAGAGTCTAGAAATGAAAGAAGTTCACAACATACTAACAATACAGTCGACACCAGGGTCCATCGGGCAGTTCCTTCAAGAAATGTTATTCCACAGGACAAGAAAAAGAACAAAAGAGTCGAACACTTTGCGTCCAAAATCAAGTCAAACATGTGCTTGATAAGTAACAAAAAAAATCAATTGATGAACAGAATTAAACAAACCTGCTCCAAGGCTAAAGTGTGTCACTACTTAACTCCTGGGGGAGGTATACGTCAACTCTTTGAAACTCTCCCTAATAAGCTAAATAAGAAGGACTTTTCATTATATGATTTTTGTATCATTTTCATTGGAGAAAAGGACTTCCTAAGTACTGAAGACTACCACAACCTAGTAACTTTTATTAGAGAAAAAGTTATGGAAGTGCAACATACAAACGTCATTATTTGTTTACCTACGTTAAGATGTAATGATCATTGCAACATTTACAACCGACGTATTGAAATATTTAATAACTTACTGTACTTTGATAATAACACCTTTCAATACGCCTATATTCTAGATTCTAATCTAAATTTATCTTTCACTAATGACATGTTCTCTAAATTTGGAAGTGTAAACAAGCAAGGCTTTGAAATTATATTTAAAAGTCTGTGTGAATTATTAGAGCAATTTCCTGTTGACATGGCTTATACTTGTGATGTAAATGAAAATGTAGATAATTCTGTTTCGGACCAAAGCCCAAAATTAAATGACACCATTCAGTTTTTTCTCTAAATCTTATGTTTTCACTGTCATGCATCAGAATATTCAGGGTGTTCTAAACAAGGTTGATTTTCTTGAGGTCACATTATCTACTCTAAAATCGCAGGGTAAACCCGTTGGTGTCATTTGCCTGACTGAAACGTTTATTCCCAAAGGTAGTGAACAAAATTTAAAGTTGCCTGGCTATAAAATGGCTGGTTACTATTCTCGTCGTAAAAATAGAGGGAGTTCTTGTGTTCTGGTCAAAAATCACTTAGCATGTAAATCAATTGAGGTAGCTACACAACTTAGTATTCCAAACATATTTGAATGTTCCGCAGTTGAAATCGTAGAACACAAACTTATTGTGCTAGTTATTTACAGAGTGCCGGAGTATAAATACAAGAAGCCTTTTCTAAGTCAGCTCAAACATCTATTACGCTATCTAGGAGACAAAAAGAAAAAGTACAAATTGGTTTTGAGTGGTGATTGGAACTTTGATGTATTGAAGTCAGACAAGCATTTAACGGATTTAATCGACCAGCTTAGTAGCTATAACCTGAACTGCCACATAAACAAGCCTACACGAGGAAAGTCTAGCATTGATCAAATTGCGAGCAATTTTAAGACCGTCAAACCTGAGGTCATTTCACTTGGATTATCAGACCATGAGACAGCGCAGTTTATCTCATTTAATGTTAAGTCCATGAAATTTAAACCATATTTTGTTAATAAAAGGAACTTCTCAGCTTATAATATGAATATATTTAAATCTTATATCGCATCATTGACATTTTCTGAAGTATTTATTCAATCTGACACTGACATGGCTTTTAATGAATTACATGATATATTCTGCCTATTACACGACTTGTGTTTCCCATTTATACGAGTAAAGATTAGAAGTAAAAGTAGGAGCCATAAATGGCTTTCAAAGGGTTCGAAGAAATCATGCCATCGGAGAAGAAAACTACATCTAAAATATATCCTGGAAAGCACGAATAAAACTAATAATAAAAAAAAATTATTGTGTTTACACCAAACTACTAAGAAAGTGCATCAACAAAGCACATCAAATTACAAATAAAAATACTATACATAACGCTAAGAACAAAGGTAAAGCTACGTGGGACATCATTAACAAAAATAAAAATTCTTGTCCTCAATCCATTGATACAATAAGCATTGATAGCATTCCATGCTCCGATCCAACTAAAATATCTGAAGCGTTTAATGATTTTTTCATTAATTTGACGAACAAAGACCTATCCAACAATGCTAAATTAAATAATTCTAATAATATTGACATCTCTGGGTATAAAATTCCACTTAATACAAACACAATCTTTCTCGCGCCATGTAATACAAATGAAGTTGTGAATATAATCAGGTCCCTAAATAACAGCTCAGCAGTAGGCGTCGATGGTTTAAGTACAAAAGTTTTAAAACTTTGTGCTGAAAAAATAGCTAAGCCATTAGCACATATCATTAATCTGTCATTTGAGCTGGGTAAGTTTCCAGAACGGTTAAAGAGCTCTATTATTAAGCCTTTGCATAAACAGGATGATAAATTACTAATGAATAACTATCGTCCTATTACTTTGGTTCCAGTTATCTCAAAGATTATGGAGAAAGCATTGCTCAAAAGATTAGTAAACTTCTTGGAATGCAATAGTATTTTGGATAAAGCTCAATATGGCTTCCAAAAGGGAAGATCGACTACATTAGCTTGTTTCGAACTTGTAAAAAGAATTACTGAGGCTATAAATAGAAATAAACCCGTCGCTGCCATATTTTTGGACTTGAGCAAGGCGTTTGACTTTGTGCACCACCAGACACTTTTGCTGAAGTTGGGTAGAGTAGGTGTAAGAGGGCATGCATACACTTGGATAGAAAGTTACCTTTCAAACCGACAACAGTGTACAGAAGTTCAAAAAGTAGTAAACGGTTCGTTGCTGTCATTTAGGTCCAAATATAGTTTTAATAAGTGCGGAGTTCCCCAGGACAGTATCTTGGGACCACTACTGTTTCTGATTTATGTCAACGACTTGCCTAACTTTGTTCAGCAAAAATGCGTTATGTTTGCTGATGACACAACATTAATAATTCAATCGGACAGCGCTACTTTACTGAAACAGGACGTGACAAGCACACTAAGTAAAGCGATCGAATGGTTTCATAAAAATAATTTGAAAATTAATGCTAAAAAAACAAAATTAATGCAATTTAGAACATTTAAAAGTACTGACATTGAACTAGATATTTCTTTTGATAATGTAAAATTGGACGAAGTTGACTATACCAAATTCCTTGGCATTTACTTAGACAAATTTTGTAGCTGGAAATGCCACGTAAATAATGTGTGCGAAAGATTAAATAGATTTGCGTTTGCTTTGCGACGGTTAAGCTGCACGGCATCGAAGGATATAGCATTAACAGCATACCATGGTTATGTCTCTTCGATACTTAGTTATGGCTTATTAATCTGGGGTAATTCTGTAGAAGCACAAAAAGCTTTTAAAATCCAAAAAAAATGCATAAGAGCTGTTTGTATAGCTCATTTTTTGGAACCTTGTCGTCCACTATTTAAATCTACTAGAGTCCTACCCTTGCCCTGTTTATACATCAGGCAATTAGCAATGTTTGTTTTGGAGCACCCAGAGTATTTCGAAAAGCGTGTTGTTGTCCATCGGAGAGCGGCGCGTCAAAATGACTTATTGAGTCGGCCACGGGGTAGAGTGCTTGTTTTTGACAATAATTCATTTTGCATGGCCATTAGAATTTATAATAAATTGCCCAATCATTTAAAAGAATGTATACGTACTACTATTACTAAATTTAAACACAAGATTACTGAATAACTATTGAATAAAATGTTTTACTCTGTAAAGGAGTTTTTGGACTATAGAGAAATATTTGAATGCAATTTGTGGACAATTTCAATTTGATTATTTGACATGTATAATTATTTATTATTTAATGCTGACATTTTATAAGTTTTGACTGCATGTTTGACTTTTTTATCCATATTTCTGTAAATTGATATTTAATGTAAATGTAAATGCATGTAAAATATTTGATTTTGAAAATTTTAGTTTTTCTATTATTGTTTGCCCATGTTGGGTGGATTATGTGAACCAAATGTTATCTTAAGAACTTGTTCTACCATAATCTGACAATAAACTTTTTTTATATGAATTGTAACACTTTTTTTGCAAAATCACTGTGTTCATTGACAGAGTTTGACAGACACCTGCGTTTAGTTTCTATTTGCGGCATTTCCATTTGATTACGCTAGTAGTGTCAAGTTTTTGCGTTTCGTTACATTTTTTTTTTATGTTTTCTTCTTTAGGTTTAGAACGGCAAGGCAGAATATTCACTACAATACATGTTAGTCTATTACTTAGGATATGTAATAATTATAGTGATCTGTGGGAATAATGTATGTCTGTTCTGTTACATAGCGTTATAGCTTGTAGTATGGTTGTTGGTTTATTGTTTATCTTTGTGGTGTATTACATACTTAGTGAAAAGTTTTAAATTTAATAGTTATAAAGATTTTTCTGATTGTCAACTTGTACAGATAAAAGTGGTTTAGATATTTATTTATATTTTGTTAAAAAATTTATTAAGGTATTATTTTAGTAATATTATGTAGTTTATTTACTGTTATTTATATTTTATATATTATAAATGATACATAATGATTATTTTTCATGCTCATCTTCTGATGAATTTTTAAGTGCTAACAGCGATTCTGATAGTTCGTTTCTTTCAGATTCTGATCCATTAGTGGACAAGCTTGCTTCTGTTTTTCATCATAGCTCTCCGTTCCTATCCCTGGTGCACATCAATGCGCAGAGCATACCAGCTCACCACATTGATCTTCTCACATCCTTCAGCAACAGAGTAGTTGGTGGTATTTTAGTCTCTGAGACATGGCTCAAGCCTTCTCTTCCCTCAACATCTTTTTCTCTTCCTGGTTTTAAACTATTCCGTAACGACCGTGTCGGCGTGAAAGGCGGCGGAGTTGGTATATATCTCCGTGGTGAAATTCCCGCCACTTTAATTTGTAACTCAGCCCCTCCGTACTCTGGTTCTCTTGAGTACCTGTTTATTGAAATTATCCTTCACCATAGAAAAATACTTCTAGGTGTTGTTTACAGCCCTAATGACAGTGTGTCTTACTTCACCTCATTTGAATCGATGCTTAAGCACTACAGTACCTTATACGACCACATCATTATTATGGGTGATTTAAATACATGCCTTATAAAGGATGATTACAGGGCTAAAAAACTTGTTTCTATAACCTCATCTTTAAATTTAAGTATTCTACCTCTCTCTTCAACTCATCATGTCCTCAATCGTAGGCCATCTTTGCTTGATGTCATGATAGTGTCCAAGCCAGAGTCTGTCATTACGCATGGACAAATGACGGCGCCTTTTTCTCTTCATGACCTTATTTTCCTTGGTTATAAAGTTCGTCCTCCCAAGGTAAAAAGCAAGGTAATTTTTCAGCGAAATTTTCGCAACATGGATCTGGATCGTTTGAGAGAAGATGCCGAGGATATCGATTGGACTCCGGTTCTTGAGGCCAATGGCGTAGATGCGAAGGTCGCGGCTTTTACAACGATTTTGATGAACTTGTTTGATGTGCATGCGCCTATTCGACCGGTACGCGTAAAGCATGCTCCAGCCCCCTGGCTAACCCCAACTATCAGAAGGGTGATGGCGAAGAGGGATAGAGCCAAATGCCGACTTAAAAACGAGCCGTCGGATGAAAACTCTGCTGCCTACAAAAAGCTACGTAACATCTGCAACAGAATGTGTAGGGATGCTAAACGCCGCTACATCCATTCTAAACTAGAAGACCTATCTCAAACACTGACGTGGAGGTTCTTAAAGACCATTGGATTGGGCAAAGCCATGGATACCCCTAGTGGTACCATAGATCTTAATGCTCTAAATAAACATTTCTCCACACCACCTGTCACTCTTGATAGTATTACTAAAACTTCTTCTCTTCATTATCTTTCAAGTCTTGCTTTACCAGACTGTACTCCTTTTACCTTTCAACCGGTCACGGGGGACGAAGTTAAGAAGAGCATCCTTTCCATATCCACAAAGGCAGTGGGCAGTGACGATCTGAGCCTCGATATGCTCCTTCCTATCCTGGATAACATTACTGCCGTTATCTCCCACATTATAAATTTTTCATTAACGCATAATGTTTTTCCCTCAGCTTGGAAAAAGGCCTTTGTTATACCACTGCCTAAATGCTCCAACCCAACTTCCTTATCCCAATATCGTCCTATCTCCATCTTCCCCATACTTTCGAAAGTACTCGAAAGTGTTGCCCAACGGCAACTATACTCCTATCTGACTTCCAATAACCTCCTCTGTCCTTTCCAATCCGGTTTCCGCCCTTCTCATAGTACGGTTAGTGCGTTGCTGAATGTTACTGAAGATATACGCCATGCTATGGACAACACTGAGTTGACCATTGTTACTTTGCTAGACTTCAGCAACGCATTTAATTCGGTTGACTTTGACATCCTTCTTGGTTCCCTCCTCTCTCTTAACATTGCTCCTTCAGTGATTGGGTGGTTCCGATCATATCTTCATGGTCGCCAGCAGTGTGTGAAAACCGACGATTTAAAATCGGAGTGGTTCAACTTAACTGCTGGTGTTCCGCAAGGCGGCGTCCTCTCTCCCCTTCTTTTTTCTATATTTATAAATAATATTACTCGTGTTATCTCTTCACCCTTCCATCTGTATGAAGATGATCTTCAGATTTATAGGCATTGTCCTATATCTGATTTTACTGATGCTGTTGGTAAAATTAACGATGACCTCACTTCTATTGAAAGTTGGGCAAAAAATTTCGGTCTGCTAGTTAATCCTAGTAAATCCCAGGCCCTAATTGTAGGTAGCAGCAGACTTCGCTGTAAACTGGTACTCACGGATGAACACAAAGTTTTTTATAATGGTATCTGCATCCCATATGCAGTAAAGGCCAAAAATCTTGGACTTATTCTAGATTGTGATTTATCTTGGTCAGCACAGGTTAACGATGTTAGTAGGCGAATGCATTGTTCTTTCCATTCTCTCAAACGACTCCAGAACTTCCTTCCTCTTCAAACCAAAATCATGCTGGCACAAGCCCTTCTTCTCCCTATCCTTGACTACGCTGACGTATGCTACCTGGATGTGACTGAGGAGCTACTTAATAAACTCGAGCGCCTTCAAAATTTTGCGATTCGTTTTATCTTTGGACTTCGAAAATTTGATCACGTCTCTCAATTTTGCGCTCAGTTAAAATGGCTCCCTATCCGCCTTCGCCGTGATATGCACATCCTTTCTGTTCTCTACAAAATCCTTAAAGACCCCTCCTCTCCTAATTATCTCCGCTCCCGTTTCCATCTCTTACCTCCCGACACCCGGTCCAGGCGCTCATTTATCACTAAGGTACTTGAGTGCCCCAGGTCCAATACCACATTTTTCTTCAAATCCTTTACGATTAGAGCTACTCAACTTTGGAACAAGCTTCCAAAGTCAATACAAGCCTGTCCCTCCATTACTTCTTTCAAAAATAGAGTGAAAGAGCACTTATTATCACAAATAGATTAATATAATTATGTATGTGAATATATTTACATATATATTAATATATATAAGTATGTATATAGGTAGGTTAGGTAGTTATTTGTGTAGTACATATCTAATATTTATTTGTGTATTCATATGTTATGGTATATGTGTGCAGTCTTGTTCCCGTCTACATTCATATATCTAATTCTAATGTATAGGTTGACTGGAAGAGATCTCTTTAAAGAGATAAGTTTACCTATTGTAATCTAGTTTCTAAGTTCACATTTAATTTTAATTGTACAATAAAGAATATATATAAACGACTTTGAGTTTGAGTTTGAGTTTGACATTCTGACGGTGCATGGACGCGTCTGAAGACATTTAAACATATCAAATTGATACGTCATATACAAAAGCGGTCCCGTTTAGGGCACGCCGTGGTGTATAAAAGTATGAAAACTTACCGTGTTTTTATTGAACTTCAAGTTTCAGTATATGAAACGACGTCTCATCGATATCGTATCGTATTAACTTGAAGGTAGTATGCGTGTGATTTGGTCAGAATACAAAAGCGTAACTCAGACCGTAGTGAAGTTGCTGCATTCAATCCGGAATACGATCGCAATTCTAAGGATTCTAACGAACTTCACACCATAAATTGACAGAATACAAAGGTGTTATCTCAAGGTGGGTCAAGTCTTTAGGCTCGAACACCTAAATAAACAATTTGTCAGGCCCTAGGCTACCCTAGCTAAATTTCTAAATTTGAAACAAAAAATATGTTAATAGCCAAAAGCGGCTACGTTAAAAAGATAAAATATATATCATATACAGTAGATAATTCTACCTGTGTCGTCATATAAAGTCTAATTTGTACATTTGTAACTACTCCCATGGAGATTTATCTTGCATATAATCTGATATTTCATTATAGCCTTTCTTATACAATTTTTCTTTTATCACTCGCTTAAATTTATTTAATGGTAAATCTTGGATATCTTTAGGAATCTTGTTATAAAAGCGTATACAATTGCCTTTAAAAGATTTGCTTACTTTACTAAGCCTGCTTATATGCGCAGCAAGCTTATCCTTATTTCTAGTGTTAAAATTGTGTTTATCACAATCTTTCTCAAAAGAATCTACATTTGTTTTAACGTACATAATGTTTTCATATATATATTGAGACACTAATGTTAATATGTTAATCTCTTTAAATTTTTGCCTTAAGGAGACCATTGGCCCTAATTTATAAATTGATCGAACAGCCCGTTTCTGCAAAACAAAAATGCTATTCACATCCGCAGCATGGCCCCATAATAGTAAGCCATAACTCATTAGACTATGAAACAACGGTCACTGCTTCGGGAGTGCGTAGGCGAACCAGGAGATCCCGGTCCCGGAGCCCTCTAGCGCGGTTAGGTAGCGCTGGTAAACACGGAATTCCTGTTCGCTCTTTGCCAGGAATCGTAACCCTGTTGACCCGTAGGGTCGTACATTTGGCGCATTGCCGAGCTCCTCCTTGAGCTTGTCGAAGTGGTGGCCCCATTCTGGTAGCACATCAACCACTACCGGCGGCAGCTTCTTCGGGCACGCCGTCAGATTCATGCAGGGTGTGGGTGCAGGTTTCTTGCCCGCGTCTTGGGTAGGAGTGGGCGAAGATTTGGTAGCGCGTGGTGGTGGTATAACAAACAATATCTGAGCCCTTATAATTTAAATAAAGCGACATCTGTTGACCTGAATACTATGAACTGTATTAAGACAATTGGGTTCTGATTTCTTGAAAGAAGCTTGAAAGTCTTAGAGTATTACGAAATATGGCAGCGGTGCACTGCAGTGGTGTGGTTTATTCTAATTTTTGATGGGAAGGGGATTGGTTCGGAGATTAGATAAGAGATGGCGCAAGGAGTCATATTTGGATCGATTGTTTATGAAGGTGGGCGTGTGTGCGTATGTGTGAACTGTGTACTCTGTGTATGTGGGAACGGGGTTGGTTCGGAAACAGGATTAGAGATGGCGCTAGGAGTCATATTTGGGTCGATTATTTATGAAGGTGTGATTTGTGTGTGCATGTGTGTGTGCATGTGTGTGTGTATGTATGTGTGTATTTATGAATAAATTCTATCAAACAACGACACCTGGTATCGAGTAGGGGAATTATTTAGAGAATTCTAGAAGTTGATTTGTCTGTGTGTGCGTAGCTGGAGAAATCCGCTGGGATTTCAACAGAAAGAATTTTCAAGAAAATATTTCGAGATTGTTCAATTTTAGGACTATAAAAGCCGGTCGCACGGCCGACGGAGGCAAGTTTGATCTCACCGTGACAGCTCGCTGGACAAAGTGAGAAAGTTTGGAATCAGAGTGAATCAGTGAGTGATTGTGCTGTGAGTTTGAAAGTTCGCCGTCCGTAATCAGCTATTCGCGCCGTGTCAGCTGATTGATCCGCGAGTGATACCAGTGAAGTTTGGTGTATCTAGTGCTGGTATCTTGTTATCAAAGAGGAACTGCTGTATCAACGTAGAGTGCTGATGCTGTCAGTCTATTGAGCGCGGGAGGAAGCTGTCTGTCTTGGATGGTTTTGTCGAGAGATACTGGTTCCTGGGATTCGCCAGATAAGTACAAGTTTTTGCTATTCTAAATCTTGTCAATTGTAGCTCATGAATCATAAATTTTTAGGTAAGAAAACAGTTTTAAACTAAATATCTAGATCTAGGTTATACAGAATAGACTAGTTCAACTTATTTTATACATTTATGGAAATTGACAAGATTTGGAAATGTTAGGCTTCTTTTTCTTAGCCAAAACCTAGGTTTATTCTTGTTGAATTTTGTCTTTTGTTTTGTTGTCAGTTTTTCATGCAAACCTTATCATTTCTTAGTTCTGCAACCAAAAACCATAATTTCTAAATCTTTCAAAATCCTTTCTTATCAATCTGCCTAAGCGACTGCTGATGTTTCAATATAGGTAAAGGTAGGAAAATCCTAAATCTGATCCTATCCTAGCCTCTTCTATTCTACGAGAATATATCAGGTCTGTGCGTGCACTGGACTGACTTATACCTACAGTTTTGTTTGGTTCCTGTTGGGACTACTATCATAGTAAAACTTTGTTGCTAAAGCGACTGAGGAGAGAAAACTCTTTGTGTCTTTCATATACATGGACTTTGCTCAGTGGTATTTACTAATTATATTTACAACTAATACTCACCTATTGTCTTGCTTTATAAGCGAAATATGTTCATAAGACTGAAAGTGGCTTTGTTCTTCAGTGAATTAAAAATCTACTATATTCATCACCTTATGTACTTACTCTTTTTTAGTTAAGTACTTTCATCATACTAAAAATATGGCTGGTAGATAAGAAAATCTCCCACCCTTTATTTCCTGTCTAAAAACAGGTTTCAGAGGTTATTATTTATTTATTCAGAAACAGACAGTCTGTGTGCGAAATAACATTTCAAATTGACAAAATTACAAATAATAAATAAAATCAAAATAATACAATAGGCAAAAATGCAATAAAATAAAATAAAATAACAACTAACTTAATTAAATTAAATTAAATAATCTTACTTTCTATAAAAGTCATCAAAACTGTAACAATTACGTTCTAATAAAAATGACTTTAGTTTTCGCTTAAACATGTTAATATTTGTAATAATTTTTAATTCGGCCGGAAGTCCATTGAAAAATGAAACAGATTGATGCAGGGGGCTATGCTTTACGATGTCTAGTTTTGGCTTAATTATGTTATTTAAGTCTTTCCTCCTAGTGCCATAACGAAAAAACGGTTACTATGCATCTTAAATTATATTATTGTTGTATCAAATCTCTCATGGCTTGCCTGAGACTACCGGTATGTTAACACCACATCATTTATTTGTTGTCGTTGAATGATATATGACTACTGCTATCCAACGCAGCACCTGATATTATTATAATAGTTACCTATAGTGTTCAATATTGCTGTAACGTTCATCATGTTCCTATGATCATTTATATGGCCAAAGGAGGTAATTATGAGATTCTTATTCGCACTAGTCAACTATATATTTAAAATATTACATATGGGATTAGCATCAGCATCTCGACCAACTAATGATTTGTGGAATGATCTCATTTTCAGAGGGACTAATATGATAAATGCATACCCATAACTTCCGTATGAATTTATTGAATACTTGCCTGAAAGGTCAAAATAACAACAACCTACTACTGAATGATCCTAGTTGGTATAATATTATTCAACTGATAATAATACATATATTCTTAAACTATCTGACACATTGGTGTCTTCTGGCTGGTCATGAAGACTGGTTATACTAATACAAAATCTGATATTTGTTCTTAAGAAACATCTGAATCTGTTCAAACTCATAATCATCTCCGTAGTACTGTTACAGTACTACAGTGCTGGTATAATTGGCATATCTTTTAGCAGGAGAATAATCTCCAAATCCAAATCTTCATGGGGATCTGATTGGCAGCATTCCGTTTTGATGGTTAATTCTTTCCTTGTGGATGTTTTTTTGTTTTCCCATTTCCTACCTGTGGGTGTCGTAAGAGGCGACTGAGGGACTTGAGGGTTTAAAGTGTTTTACAACTTTTAGGCGACAGGCTGACAATCTGTCACTATAGTGATACACAAAATTATCTCAAACGGCCCTCTATATTTGTCAGACGTGGCGACAGCGATCGTATTTTTCCGGCCGTCAGCGCTCTGCCTACCCCGTTAGGGATAAAGGCGTTATATATGTATGTATGTATGTATGTATGTATGTATGTTTTTGCATAATTCATGATTGTGTAAGGATATCTGTGGAGAGGCATTTTATCAAATATTGGATGCTGCCGGGCGAAAGATCCATTCGGTTGAGCGTGGGAAGGAGCTCGAATCATCTTATATGCGTCCGTCTCTGTTGTTTTTATTATTCAACCAGTAATGCCTACCTAATAATTATCTTAGTTCAAGAATTCCATATACCAGCTTAAAAGAACTATTTCAAAAATAAAAAAAATTCAAAATTCAAAGCCTTTATTACATGCATACAAACATTTAAACAAAAATCCGCCAAACTGCACAGCAGTTTGTTGGCAGACACAATGCTCTCAGGACTAACTACCTATAAATTATAAATAGACGGGTACCGGCTTACAATTTGCACTAGTTAATACACACATTACACTTATGGCAATTTCTAGCTGTTAATTGACTTTATCTACATATTGTTGTAATAAATATTTTTGAATATTTCTTTTATATGTTTTTTTGCTAACTGATTCGTCTTTCGATTCTTCTGGTATATTATTCATAATTCTCGGGATCATACACTTTCTAGTTCGTTCACCGTAATAATTCACAGCTGTAGGTACGGATACAATGTTCATATTATTGCGGCGACTGTTATAAGTATACGTTTTTAGGACTTTAAACTCGTTATTTCTATACTGCTCGAGTAGCAATAGAAGCTGTACCTTCTCAAGGACTGGCAAAATCTTACACACACTAAATACAAGTTCATAATTACTTTCCTTACATTTTATTTTGTTTTGTTTGTCTACAAGGTGCTTAAGAAATCTTTTTTGTAGTTGTTTTATGTTATCTAAATATGATTTAAATGTTCTTCCGTAGCTGGCCAATCTATAAGAAAGCACAGATTCCACTAGAGCAAAGTAGACAGTGTATAAAGTAGCCCGGTCAACCACATATTTTAGCTGATGGAATGCACCCAGAGCTAGCCTCAACTTATCGCACACCACATTTACTTGCAGTTTCCATGTAAAATTGCTATCTATTGTTAATCCCAGATACTTGTAACTCTGCACGAGCTCTAGGCTGTCGCACTGACATGTATCAATATTATTATGGAGACATTCATAACTATGTCCGATGAGTTTAGGCTTACAACTTTTAAACACTGAATTATAAGGTGAGTACAAGTGCATAATTTTAGTTTTTCTGGTATTTATTATTATGCCGTTGTCATGCGCCCATCTTGCCAGATTATCTAAATCCTGTTGTATTTTTGTTTCAATTACTTGCATGTCTTTGTCTGCATAGAAGAGGCACGTGTCATCGGCATACATATATGCTTTACAGTTTTTTACTATATTTACCATGCTATTAACATGCATGATATATCCTACGGGACCGAACACCGATCCAGTTGGGACGCCATACTGGACATTCGCTGGATCGCCCGTCACACCGCTCACGCACGTCATCAACTGCCTGCCTACCAAATAAGCTCTAAGCCACTCTTTCACAGGTCCTCTTATTCCACACTCGTCCATCGCATTCAACAGCTGGTGGTGGCCTAGTGTATCAAAGGCTTTTTTGAAGTCTATGAATACCACCACCAGCTGCAGCCTGCGATCAAGGCTCTCGTTGATGTCGTCCGTGAACCGCGCGAGGGCGGTTGCCGTGCTTCGACCCCGGCGGAAACCATGCTGTACATCGGAAATAATCTCATATTTCTCCAGAAAGTCGCTTATTTGTCCTACTATTACTTTTTCTGTGATTTTATTGATAACAGAAAGTATGGCTATTGGCCTGTAGTTGGTGTAGTCAAAGTGACTGCCTTGTTTGAAAATTGGTCTGATTATGGCCTGTTTCAGCTCTTCAGGATATCTACCTGTGCTTATACATAAGTTAACAAATAAAGCGATAATAGGACTTATTTGTTTTTTAACATATTTTATATCTTGTACCCGTATCCCGTCATATCCTGGTGATTTGGATGCACTCAAGCCATCTATAATTTTCTCTATTTCAAACGCACATACTTTTTTATACCTAATAGATACCTGGCTTATGTTTACATAATCAGACCGGTTTAGGAGTTGCTTATCACAGTTATGTTTTATACTACAAATCTCTTCGGTAAAAGTTTTTGAGAAATTATTACATATATCGTTAATACTGCTTTTTTCCCTAGATATTTAACTATAATCTGATCTAAGCTATTTCTACTTTTACCTAGGAAACTATTTATAGTTGACCAAACTTTCCTTAAATCTTTTCCACACTTTTTAAGTAATTCTTGCCTATATTTATTTTTGGCTTTGTAAATATATTTATTGACTTTATTTCTATATTTAGTGTAATCTAGCCTTCGATTCATATTACTAGGAGTATTCTTCCATAGTTTAAATAACCTATCCCTTCTCCTTATCATTATGATTAGGTCTTTTGTTATCCACGGATTAGTCACTCGTTTAGTTCGTCTCACACGCTTAACTTTAGATTTCATATAAATATCGCAAAAGGTAATCCGTAGTTTATTGTACCAACCGGCCCCAAGACCACAGATAAAAAGAGCAGCCGTCCTTGAAGAGGACAGACAGGTCCTGATACTAGCTATCAGGACCCTCACTGATGTTTTGGCCGCGCTCCGTGAAGGCGAAGACGCGGCCCCCATCATAAGCACTAGCCTCCAGCGCCTGATGTCGTCCTTCGGCGATGTCACGACCGCCATGGGCGGCCTGGAGGCTAAGGCTCTCAGATAGTCTGCTCAGGGTGGTGCTGTCAAGCACAGCCTGACGTGGCCGTCGCCTGTCCACATCCACTACTCCATGTCGAGTAGTCAGGATCGTGGGCACGCATGATGAGCCCAGGAAAGCCCGGCACCCGCCGCTTACCGGATCGGACTGCTGCCTCGGGACCCCCACGCGAGAAGGACGAGGCAGCCACACCAGGATACGACCACCAGGGGACGAGCCGCCGCTGGCTGACGGGCACTAGCTGGGCCTCCCCCAATGGGGAATCACCCGGCTGGTACGACCTCGCCGCGGCGTGAAGTCCTCCTGGCACCCGGACATCCGCCGCACTCTTCGGAGTGCCCCCCATCGCCCCGCCTGTTTTAGCAGGCGGCGACTTGAGCCCACGCCCATGAGGCCATTGCCTCGAAGGCGTCTCCCCGCCGGCTGCTTCGCAGCCGTCGAGAAGAGGACTGACTTGCGCTCTTTCTATTCGCTTGCCGCTCGCCGTGGAAGATGGACGTCTGCGCAGTTCCGTCGCGTCTCGCTATAACAAACGATAGCCGGGCCCTTATAATTTAAATATAGCGACATCCTTACCTTAATACTATGAACGTAAATTAAGGAACGTATGGAATTAAGACAATTGGTACCAAAGATGGTACCAGTGCTCTACAGTGGCTCAACCCTAGTCTTTGATGGGAGCGGGATTGGTTCGGTAACTGGATAAGAGATGGTGCTGGGAGTCATATTTGGGTCGATTTTTTGTGAAGGTGGGATTTGTGTGTGTGTGTGTGTGTGCATGTGTGTGTATTTATGAATGAAAATTATATAAAGTAGCGACGTCTGGTGTCGAGTAGGAGAATTATTATTTAGAAAATTTTAGAAGTATGTGTGTGTGCGCGAAGGTTCCGGAGAATTCTAGGAAAATAATTTTCGAGAAAATGTTTCGAGATTGATCGATTTGAGGACTATATAAGCCGGTCGCACGGCCGTCGGAGGCAAGTTTAATTTTACCGAGACAACTCGCTGGATAAAGTGAGGTTTCGAAGTAAAGTGAATCGGTGAAGAGTGTGTTGTGAGTTTGAAAGTTCGTCGTCCGCAATCAGCTGTTCGTGCCGTGTCAGCGGATTGATCCGTGGGTGAAGTTTGGTGTACCTAGTGCTGGTGTCTTGTTATGAGGAAAGAGGAGCAGCTGTGTCGCTGGAGGGTGCTGATGCTGCCGGTCTATTCAGCGAGGGTGGAAGCTGTTTGTTTTGGATAGTTTTGTCGAGAGATACTGTTTCCTGGGACTCGCCAGATAAGTACAAATTTTGCTATTCTAAATCTTGTCAATTGTACCTAATGAATCATAGATTTTTAGGCAAGAAAACAGTTTAGACTAAATATCTAGGTCTAGGTTATACAGAATAGACTAGTTCAACCTATTTTATATTTTTATAGAAATTGACAAGATTTGGAAATGTTAGGCTTCTTTTTCTTAGGCTATACCTAGGTTTATTCTTGTTGAACTTTGTCTTTTGTTTTGTTGTCGGTTCCGTTTGAGTTCTTCATGCAAACCTTATCATTTCTTAATTCTGCAACCAACAACCATAATTTCTAAATATTTCAAAATCTTTTTTATTAATCTGCCTAAGCGATTGCTTATGTTTCAATATAGGTATATAGGTAGGCATACCCTAAATCTGATCCTATCCTAACCTCTTCTATTCTACCAGAATATATCAGGTCTGTGCCTGCACTGGACTAATTATTTATACCTACAGTTTTGATTTGTTCCTGTTGGGACTATCATATTAAAACTTTGTTGCTAAAGCGACTGAGGAGAAAATACTCTGTGTCTTTTACTTACATGGGCTTTGCTCAGTGGTATCTATTAATAATATTTACAACTAATACTTACCTATTGTTTTGCTTTATAAGCAAAATATGTTCACAAGGCTGAAAGTGGCTTTGTTTATCAGTGGATTAAAAATCTACTATATATATTTATCACCTACTTGTGCTTACTATTTTATAGTTAAGTACTTTCATCATACTAAAAATATGGCTGGTAGATATGAAAATCTCCCATCCTTTATTTCCTGTCTAAGAACAGGTTTCAGATGTAAATATGCATCTTAAATTATTTTATTGTTTTATAAAATCTCTCATGGCTTGCCTGAGACATCATACCAATTGATTGTTGTCGTTGAATGATGTATGACAACTGCAATCCAACGCACCTGATATATACTTACTTATAGTGTTCGATATGGCTGTAACATTCGATATGTTCCTATAATCATTTATATGACCAAAGGAGGTAATTATGAGTTTCATATCTGCACTAGTCACACCTATTTCTTACAATGGGATAAGCATTAGCGTCTCAACCTACTATTGGCTCGCGGAATGGTCTCATTATAAAGGGACTAATTTGCTAAATGCATACCCTTAACTTCCGTATGGAAATCATATAAATGTATGGGCAAGTTTGGTACAGTCTTTATATTGAATACTGGCCTGTAAGGTCAAAATAACAACAAACTACTACTGAATGATTCCAGTTGGAATTATATTATTCAACTGATAATAATACATCTGACACATTGGTGTCTTCTGGCTGGTCATGAAGACTGGTTATTTTAATACAAAATCTAGTACTTGTTCTTAAAGAACATCTGAATCTGTTCAAAACTCTTGATCATTTTCCGTAGCGCTGCTTCAGCGCTACAGTGTCAGTGTATGACACATCTTTTAGCAGGAGAATAATCTCCAAATCCAAATCCAAATCTTCAAGGGGACCTGTTGGGCAGCGTTCAGTTTTGATAATTGACTCTTTCCTTGTGGATGTTTTTGCATAATTCATGATTGTGTAAGGATATCCATGGGGAGGCATTTCGTCAAATATTGGATGTTGCTGGGCCGGAGGTCCATTCGATTGAGCGCGGATTGGGGGCTCGAATCGTCTCGCTTGTCCGTTCCCTTTTGTCCTGTCTAACAAATGCCTACCTTATAGTTATCATAGTCCAAGAATTCCATATACCAACTTAAAAGAACTATTGGTTTACTATATTTTATAAAACACAACGTATAAGGGTCCTAACAATTATCTAGACGATCAAAACTAATGTTTATATCACGAGCCACTTCATCTAGACTTCTATGTGAGCTATAGACCTTCTATAGCTCTTCTATTAGGTCTCCCGGGCCGCAATAGCCCAGAGGGCTGAACTGTTACATCGCGTCGCACCAAGTTTAGTCGAGATGAAGATACTGTGATGATGAACTTCTTGTTGCTGCCGTGCGTTGGTGCACTAGAACAGCTCTTTTCAGAGCTACATTCTAAGTTTCGAACAGCTCTTCTCAGGGCTCCATCTCAGCTGTTCCTCGTGGAATGGCGCGAAGTTTCAATGGTCTATCGTGCGTCGTGATGAATGCGTAGTGCGTGCTTGTAGATAGTAGCTGTAGGTTAGTGAAGGTTATAGGTTGGTCGTGATCATTGGTTCAGTCGCCGCGCAGCAGCCGTCCCGAACGGTCGCCTCCCGCTCCGACTGCTCGCTGCCACTCCCGTGGCCGCGCCCCCCGCTGTCGCTCCCGCGATCGCCCGCAGTTACCTGCGTCTGTTCGGCCTCACCGGACCTACGCAGTCCTAGCCACAGTTTGTGCCTTTCTCAAGGCGCACTCCGTGGTCTGGGGTTTCAATTCGTCCATTTGCTCCAAAACCGCCGGTTTACGCGGTCCTTGCTCAGTGGATACCTAACGGTGTACAACGAAGCTAAGCAAGGGGTGTAGACCCGATGCGCCGGCTTTGCCCCTTCAGGGCAACGCCCAAATCGGACGGGTACCAGCACCACCGGCCCTGGGGGTGAACCCAAGTCGACCCTGGTACCTCCTTTTCCCTGTCCGAGCAGAGTCTGTCTGGGAGAAGGGCCCCGGCCCCAACTTCCTCTTTGCTCGGGTCTGTTAGGAACCTTCGCCCAATAAGATTAGCGGAGGAGACACTCTAGGGCACATTAGTTAAGTTCACCCTCTCTGCCTATACCCGGCAGGTAGGAACACCGACGTTTCTCCCGAAGGCTGCTCTCGCCTGAGGGCCGCGACACCCCATTTTAGATAGGCCGACCGCGTTATTCCTTAGCTAGGAATGGCTGCTGACAGGGCATCTGTCCTCTTAAAGGAGCTTCTTCGTGTCCTCGCAGAGGATACTAAGATCCGCGCACGCCTAGCGAAGCGCTCTCCTCTGATTGGTGAATTCATCACCAAATTTGCCGACGGTGAGTCATCACCGTCCGCGCCCGCGCCAGCGGTCCCCCCCCCCCCCCCCCCCGGCCCCCTGTGGGTCAAACTCGATTGCCGCCAAGGCAATAACTCACGAGAGTGAGTCGCCCCGGTCCCCGGACCCGCCTTCCCCAGCTGACGCCGACGATAATGTCCCCAACGACCACGTTGAGGACATGGACGTCACCGAGCCCCCGGCAGAGGGCGAAACTGACTCGGAGGATGAATTCGACCGAGTCAGCTACAGCAAGAAACGGGCCCGGAAACCCTCCCCGTCGCCCGACAGCTCCGTCAAAGCCGTCCGCGTCGACGGGCCAACCGACAACCGGCGCAAGCCGATCGTATCTTCCCCCCCACTGGCAAGAGAGGCCAAGGAGAAAATTCCACCTCCCATTATCCTAAGGGATAATGCAAAATGGTCATCGCTATCCAGCCCGATGACCACCCAGAAGATCCCCTTCTCTAAGGCTACCCAGTCTAAGAATGGGATCAAAATACAGGTCCCCACATCAACTGCCCATCGGGCTCTAACGAAGTTGATGGACTTCCTCAGGTTCCCGTACCATACGTTCGCCCTGGAGGAAGAGAAAATGTACCGCGTGGTAATCCGCGACATCTCCAAGGAAGGAAGTCTTCAATGACCTCACAAGTCAGAACATCCCTGTAACAAATGTTCACCGAATTGCGTTCCATCGCAATAAAAAGACTTATGACATGGTTCATGTCACTCTGGAAAGAAGTCAGGCAGGTAAGGCCATCCATGGCCTTAAGACAATCTGCCATCTCTCGGGCATCCGCATGGAGCCCCTCAGGAAAACTGGGATCCCCGGCCAGTGCCACAACTGCCAGTTGTATGGCCACTCTTCCCGCACCTGCCGCGCCGCTCCACGGTGTGTCAAGTGCGCTGACAATCACACCACCGCTGAGTGTGAACGTCCCAAGAAGACGGACCCGCCCGCAGCAGCGGAAAACTCCACTAAGCTGTGCCCTATGCGGCGAGTCTGGCCACCCAGCCAACTACCGTGGCTGCCCCCGAGCCCCCAAAGCAAACCCGAAAGTTCTGCAGCGCATCCTCGCCAGAACCACCTACGCCAACAAGCTGGCCGGTTTATCGAAACCACAGCCGGTTGCCCCCGCTAGCGTAGGAACTAGCTTCCCGCCTCTCAGGCCAAGTCCCGCATGGACTCACAAAACGAGCCAAGCGACCCCAGCCCCAATCACGCCAAAACCCTTGGCGACCCCCCCGAATGTCCCCAAGAAGCCGGCAACCCCGTCTTCCCCGCCCAAACCAACCTCCCAAAGAGAAGACTCTCCGAGCGACCTGGCCGAGGCGCTCTCAGTAGTCTCCTCTTTCACGAGCCTCTTCGACATCGACGAGCTCATTGCCTACTCCCGCGAGATTAAAGCTAACACTGGTAACCCCAGCGCGCTTATCCAGTCAACCATCAGATACTCACATCTGATAACCGCATTCAAAAATTTCAAACCCTAATATGGATAATACACCCAACTTAGGAAACCCCAGCACTGGTAGGACCAAGCCTCGGTCGCTAAAGCTAGGCTATTTCAATGCCGACGGCATTAGCTCCCAAAAGACGGAAGTTAGCCACTTCCTGAAAGAGCACGGTTTGGACGTCCTTCTTGTACAAGAAACGTTCCTTAAACCTCACATGCGACCCCCGCGCATCGCAAACTACAACACGGTACGCAATGACCGCGTATCAGGGGAAAAGGGCGGCACCCTCATCTACTACAGGCGAGCACTCCACTGTTCTCCCATGGAGACTCTGCCCCTTTCCCACATTGAGGCTTCCGCATGCCGCATAGGCATGACGGGACACCAACCCATCACATTGGTGTCGGTATATCTGCCCCAAGCAGAACAAATGTGCAAAAGCCACTTCTTAAAAGTGAGCTCGAATCCTTGCTAAATCTCAGCAGCTCAGTCCTCATGGCAGGCGACTTGAATGCCAAGCACCTGTCATGGAACTGCGCAGCCACCAACCCCAGGAGCAATCGTCTCTATTCTTGGCAGGAAGAACTGTCCTTCGACTTGGTCGCTCCGACCGAACCAACCCACTTCCCCTGCATCGAAAATCACCAACCCGATGTTCTTGACATAGCCCTGCTAAAGAACATAAGCCTTCGCTTAAGTTCTATTGTAGTGTGTCATGAACTCGACTCCGACCACAGGCCTGTAATCCTGCAACTAGACCCCCGAACTGACTTCCCCGGCCCTTCAGGCCTGTGTGGTCCGACCAAAACCATTGTAGACTGGACGAGATTAGGCGAAGCCCTGAAGGCTCCCAGCTCTATCCACCTTGACCAAATACCGGAAAGGCTCGACACCGTAACCAAAATCGAGCAAGCCGTCTCCTCGGTTACAAATCACACCAGAAGCGCCGTGGACAGCTGTTCAAGGACAGTTGAAATTACGGACAACCGTAAATTCAGTCCTCCAAGCGACCTTCGTGATCTGATAGCCATTACTGAGATGGAAATGCGCAATGCCTTAAAGGCACTCAAGCCCAGAAAGGCTCCAGGACCGGACGGCATCACCAACCGAGTCCTGAAGATCATGCCCGCTCCTACCCCCCAATGGCACTGGCAGTCCCGCACACCGACGGAACACAGCAAGGCTGTTTGGCGCCGGACTCCGGCGGGATGGTGGTCGCGAGCCAGGCGGCCCCTTTCAGGGCCTACCACCGCTTTTGGGATCTTCAGCCGCCAACACATATTGTGAGGACGTTGCCCAAGGTGGACCGCTAGGAGGTAGACCCCACCCACTCCACGGCGTGCGAGCAAGCAAGCGACGATCGATCTGCTACACAGTACTGCGCACTATGATCAAGCATTACTACAGCTACTATCTACAAGCAAGCACTACGCATTCATCACGACGCACGATAGACCATTGAAACTTCGCGCCATTCCACGAGGAACAGCTGAGATGGAGCCCTGAGAAGAGCTGTTCGAAACTTAGAATGTAGCTCTGAAAAGAGCTGTTCTAGTGCACCAACGCACGGCAGCAACAAGAAGTTCATCATCACAGTATCTTCATCTCGACTAAGCTTGGTGCGAGACGCGACGGAACTGCGCAGACGTCCATCTTCCACGGCGAGCGGCGAGCGAATAGAAAGAGCGCTTTTTTTTTTTTTTTTTGTTGGACTCTACATTTTCGGCCCCGGGGCCATCAAAACTACGCCTGTCGGCTTGGTGGGGAGCACGTGCTCACCCGGAAATATTTTAATTGGTTGTTCAAACAACCAGCCCAATCACGCCCTTGGGGCGAGACTGGGCTTAGGAGTTGTTCTGGGGAGAATTGATCGGACCGAATCTACCCGGTACGTGCCGGTAATTGTCAAAATGAGTATGCCAAAATTGTAATTGTGATAACTCACACTGTAAGGTGAGAATGTAGTTGTAATTGCTATCATCTGTTGGCAAACAACCGACTATATCTAAATAAACTTTTTCGAAAGCATAACTGGCAGTGGTTGTTATTTCCATTGGCTGTTTTATATATACTGAATATTTTTTTTTTGACAAGGCTGACATTTGGAAACATATTTCCTTACATCATTTTCCATACTTGGCCAAAAATAAAACTTTTTCATATTATTCAACATTCGCCTAATACCTGCGTGGCCACTAGTAGGTCAAACTCAAACTCAAACTCAAATTATTTATTCAAAGTAGTAAATTTTACATTTCTCTTTTTGATGGTCAGAAATTAACAATTTTAACAATAACAATTTTATGAACCTAGTGTAAACGCGGTTCAGGTGGACTAAAAACTTAAAACTAGCCCCTAAAGCACTGCCTCGGGGCTGGCCAAGCTAACCAAACAACATGTAACGTGGTAGGTGGTAAATAAAATAACATCGAGTTCATGCCAAGAGAAAATGTTCTGTTACATGCGTATGGTTAGCCGGACCCCCTGGACAGTAAACCGCCCAGAAACCTGCCCAGAAGTGCTCCTATTCTAAATATACAATTTGTCAGGCTCTAGGCTACCCTAGCTAAATTTCTAAATATGAAACAAAAATATATTAATAGCCAAATAATAGCAAAGTTTAAACATTATGGAAATCAGTTTTCGTAGAGTATGCCATTTTGTACATACATACACTAGGGATCAGAAGAGCACACCTACCGTAGGGTTCTAAATCCTTTGAAGCAGCAAATGTTGCTCAGCATAGTAGTTCATAAAATAAAAAGAGATGGCGTTTAACCCTTTAACCGCCGGAGTCGTATATATCCGACTATGAAGGTATGTGCCCCTGTCGCCAGAGTCGGAAATATCCGACATTTTTTTTTTTAAATTGTACTTAGTTAGGCAGGCATAATTAGCGATAATGGCAATTAATGTAAAATAAAGGGAAAAATATATTGATTTTCTTTATATGTGTACCGCCTCAGTCGTATATATCCGACAGTAGTGTTGCGACAATACTTTATTGACACTCCAAAGATAAATAGTTCTATATTAATTATTTATAGTCTAACGTTAGAAATATTTATATTTAAATACAAAGTAAAACATACTATTGTATAATACCTATTTTTATATTTAAAATTACACTAAACTGAATTATTAAATACGATTTGAAATATTTGAAAAGTTTAGTATTTCCATACATTGCACAGCACTAATCATTTGAAACTTCCTTGGAGCGTCAGCGCCGGAGTCGTAAATATCCGACCGCCTGTGACGTCATAAGCGCGATGTCCAGTAGTGGACGTAGAAAGGTGAGAAGGTGTGGCAAAGGAAAACTCGAGAAATGAGGTTATACGTGTATTGCGGTCGCTCTTGGTAAGTGAAGTAAAAAATGATTAAATATAAGTACATTAAGAATGTTACTACTCAGAACGCCATCTATGAACTTTTGTATGAACTTCTTACATTGATCCATAACAAGATACTATAAAGGGTTCTATTATCCGAGATGCTACAATGATTTGATCATAGATGGCGCTGTACAAGATTATACAGCTAGTAGTGCATAGATGGCACTATTAAGTGACTGTTAAGTTAGGTACTTAACATATTCTGCCCGCCTTGAAATACTTTCAATGGATTATAGTATTAAAAGCAAATCTACTCGAAAGGATAAAAGTATTTCAAGACAAACATACCTAGCTACTAGGAATGGAAAGTGTGTCAAAACTTCTAACAAACTACATTGTTAAACAAAGAAAAGGTTACCTACTTTAAACTACTGTAATATAAACAAGTGATGTAGGTGCTCAAACAAAATTAGAAGGTGAAGTTAAGTGAACAAATTAACTTTCAAAATATACTGCCTACCTACACTAACTATAGGTCAGGTTAAGTCCCTATACCTTCAATAAAAACAACAGGACAAAATATTTTTATTTTCCTCAGTACCTAAGAAACAAAGTATAGGTAAAAACGATAAATAGGTATAAATCGAACACTAAAAAAGTAATTATGAGTTTATGACGTAAGTATCACAAAAGTTCATTGATCGGAAGTGGACATATATTGTTGAACGCGCGTTTTATCGTTCCTCTTGCCGTTTTGATGACTGCAACCCGAACGATCCCGTCGCGGCCGGGACACGTAGTGACGATCTTGCCCAGCCTCCACTGGCAGGGCGGCAGGCGTTCCTCCCGCACCAGGACGATGGTGCCGGGGGCCAGCGCTGGACCTCGCGCCGTCCTCCACTTCGTGCGTTCTTGCAGGGTCCCGATGTAGTCACGAGACCAGATCTTCCAGAAGTTCTGTGTGACCTGCTGGAGTTGTTGGTAATGGGTAAGTCTGTTCGTGGGTACATCAGCGTAGTCTTGATCTGGTACCGCTATCGGTGTTCTGCCAATCAAGAAGTGAGCTGGCGTAAGGGTGGCAAATTCGGAATCGGAATTAGGTAAAGGACATAAAGGACGTGAATTTAACATTGATTCTATTTGTATTAGTATGGTTTCAAACTCATAATAAGTTAATAAAGCCTGACCCAAAATCCTTTTCATGTGATACTTGCAGCTTTTGACAGCTGCCTCCCAAATTCCCCCCATGTGTGGTGTATAGACAGGAATGAAGCTCCACTTCATTTGTTCTCCTGTACAATAGGATACCAGTTCGTCCGAGCTATCTTGCAAAAAATTGTACAATTCCTTAATCTCGTTATTAGCCCCATGGAAAGTAGTTGAGTTGTCACTTACCATCTCTCGAGGTTTACCTCTCCGTCCGGTGAATCTGCGCAGCGCAGCGATGAACGCGGCGGACTCTAAACCTGGAATTAATTCGAGATGGATTGCCTTCGTTACTAAGCAAATAAAAACTGCTACATAGCACTTCGTAACCTGGTAACCTCGCCCTCGCCTGTCTCTTATACTGAAAGCCCCTGTGTAATCTACCCCTGTTACATGAAATGCTGGAACCGGTTTTAGCCTATTTTCAGGGATGTTACCCATCACGGGATTGGTAGTCAGAGGTGTCGCTCTGCGGAAACAAGTAACACACTTGTTTACAATTTTTCGCGCTAATAATTGACCATTAGTTGGCCAAATTCGTTCGCGAATAGCGGAAAGTAATAACTGTGGCCCTGCATGCAACAGTCGTTTGTGCTCGCATTGCATAATCAGCTGTGTCAATGTGTGTTCATGACTCATGATCATAGGATGCTTCTTATTGTATGGATAATGAGATAAACCTATTCTACCCCCTGTGCGTATGATACCGTCCTTCATAAACGGCTTCAAGGATATAAGTTTGGAATTTTTAGGTATTTCTCCTTGCTTACATAAAAGATTATATTCTTGTGGAAAAGATTCCATCTGTGCGTGTCTAATTAGAATGAGAAATGCCTTCGAAGTCTCATCTACAGACAGCGGGCCTGATAGTTTCATATCAGGGTTAGCAGTGTGGGTTTTGTGTTGAATGTTATGTATGAACCGCTTTACATAAGCAAGTACACGTGTTAGTTTTGAATCACTCGACCATTTGTGTATAAGAGTGTTCAATGTGTCATTTGTTTGTGTTTGTGTGGTGAGATTGCACGGTATCCTAATGACGACTTCCGGTACTTCGCCTGGAATTTCTATTTTCCTATCTGACCAAGTACTGTCAGGTTGGCGTAAAAATGATGGCCCTTGCCACCAAATGGCTGTGTTCGCGAGCTTGCTAGGTTCTACGCCGCGCGATAAGAGATCGGCCGGATTATCCTCGGAACATACCCATTTCCACTCGTGGGCATGAGTCATCGTCAGTATCTTACTAACCCTATTGTGAACAAAAATATTGAGCTTGAGATTACGATTTTTTAGCCACGCTAAAACGATACTCGAGTCTGACCATAAGTTAACGCTATGTATATCACACTTGATGGCAGATTTTACCTTGTTTACGTGTGTTGTTAGCAATAGGGCTGCCGAAAGTTCCAATTTCGGAATTGTGATGTTTTGTGCCTTTATGGGAGCGACTCGGCTTTTCGAGTAAAGTAACTGGCATTGAATGTTACCTAACTGATCAAAGGTACGTATATATATAACTCCCCCGTACGCCCTCAACGACGCGTCCGCAAAACCGTGAATTTCTAACCGTACATGATTACTAATTACCGTGCATCTAGGTACTCTTAATGTGTTAAGAGATATGAGATCGGAATAGTACTGAGTCCACTGCTGGACCAGCTCTTGGGGTAGCCTTTCATCCCAATCTGACTTGATTTTGAATAGCTGTTGAATAAATATTTTCGCAATAATTATAACAGCTCCTAGCAACCCTAATGGATCAAATATGGTTGATATTATAGATAGCACCTTGCGCTTCGTAATGGGTTGTGACATCGGTTCATTTTTTATTGTATACATCAGCTGATCTGACTCATCAGACCATGCCAACCCTAACACCTTACGTGTCTTATCTCCAAACTCATTTGGTGATAAGGTGTGTTGGTTAGTAGTGTTAGGTTCGGAACTGGTAACTTGACTTATAATTGATTTGGAATTTGACCTCCACTTACGTAGTTTAAAGTTCGCACCCCGTAATATGATATCGACCTGCGTCGCTACCCTAGCTACCTGACCCTCATCCATTCCACCGGTGAGCAAGTCATCCATGTAGAAATCAGTCGCAATAGTTTGTGATGCCTCCGGGAAGGCGTCCCTATTTTCCTGCGATAGTTGCAACAAACACCTTGTCGCGATGTGCGGTGCGCATTTTAAACCAAAACTCAAAGTCGTTAGATAATAGATATCGATCTTTTGTTGTGTACTTTCGCGCCACATAATGCACTGTAAGTTGTGCTGGTCCGGATTCAGAAAAATGTTTCTGTACATTTTTTCTATGTCGGCACTAATGACATACCTATACATTCTGAAACGTAATAATATGTTAATCAGCTCGTCTTGCTTGATTGTGCCCTTGTATTGGATATCGTTAAGTGATACACCTGTATCGGTCTTACACGATGGATCGGTCACTACGCGCAGAGGCGTGGTGGATGAGTCACGAGTCACGGCGTGATGGGAAAGGAAATTTAAGTTGCGGTCACGCTCAGATTCTGGTACTTTGATCATGTGCCCGCTTTTTTCGAAATCGCGCATGAAATCGACATATTTTTCTTTAAAATCAGGTTTTCTCTGAAATTTAGATTCTAATGCTTTGAGCCTTCGGTAAGCTATTTGCCTCGAGTTCCCTAACTCGGTGACTGGTGATTTTAATGGAAGCTCCACTACAAAGTTACCGTCAGAGTTGCGAGTGTGAGTTTTCACAAAAATCTCTTCGCATTGTTGCTCATCATACGGAATGTTAGGTACACTACCCTCTTCGATTTCAAAAAACTTTTGCAATTGACTCTCAATCGCAAAGTTGCAACGTACAACTTGTTGCCCTACGAAATTAGAAACACCTGAGTGCGGCCCTGGCATCGACATCGAACCCGCAACAACCCACCCAAGTCGCGTGCGCTGTAAAATAGGTAAATCTTTACCGAGCTTGTGCTGACCGATACAAAGTAGGCTATAAAATAGTTCCGTACCTATTATGATATCTACTTCCCGCGGCGAACAAAATTCCTCATCGGCTAATTTGAAACGCGTCGGTATATTTAATTTTTCTTTACATATGTGTATGTTCGAAGTACAAATTTCAGGCACAATTAAGCAAGTCATAGTCGTCGAATAACTCTCATCCAACGACTTTAAGTTAATGTCACAATAGTTAGTTACATGGTATGTACTGTTATTGAAACCTACTACCTGTACACTACAGGATTTCTTAGTGAGTTGCAATATATTGCATGTTTTTTCACTAATGAGGTGTGAATCTGACCCTGAGTCTAATAGGGCCCTGAACTGATAAGGTTGATTGTTCTTATCTAAGATCGTTACCTTAGCTGTAGACATTAACATCTGTTTAGACAGAGAGCTAGTGTCGTAATTAGTGACATTATTAGAAAGGACTCTGTTAACTACCTGATTGTTGTTCGGATTTTCGCGATGTTGAGCGGGTGCTTCGTTATGTAGTGTTGTATGTGGTGATGTTTGGTTATCTTGGCTGTTATTGGTGAGTTTATGAAGACTGCTATGGTGTTTACGTTTACAGATACGGCATGTACTCCCCTTACAGTTTACATAATTGTGGGAACCTGAAAGGCAGTTGAAACATAAACGCAACCTGTTAACAGCTCGAATGCGAGCACTAACACTTAGTGCTTGGTATTTTTGACATTGGGATAAAAAATGACTGCCTTTACACAAAGGACAAGTATGACCAAATCTACTAGGAGTATGGTTGGAGGTTACCTTGACAGGCTCGGCTGAGGTTACCATGGTCTTAGAAGTCACGCCGTCGCTGACTCGTTCAGCTGACGCCGTTGTTTCGAGCAGATCCGCGCGGTCTCTCAGGAATGCTTTGAACTCCTGTAATGAAGGCAATTTTCTCGAATTAATTTTCTCTTCCCATTTACATTTCAGCTTGGAATCTAATTTATTCGCTAGGAAGTAAATAATGACAAGATCCCAATTTTCTACTGGCACACACAGCGAATGGAGAGTTCTCACGTGCTTAGAAATGTTATCATTAAGGGTTCTAAGGGCAGTCGGAGCTGAGGGAATTGTGTCGACGTCAAAAAGTGCCCGCATGTGATTGAACACAAGGAGCCTTGGGTTGTTATACCGCTCGCATAGCATTTGCCATGCGAGAGCATAACCATCATTAGAATAGTCGATCGAACTGATAACCTCTAGCGCCCCTCCCTGTAACGAACTACGTAGGTATTTAAATTTAATGACAGGTGCTAATTTAGTCTGATTAACTAGTGCATCGAAACTGTCCCTATATTCCAGCCAATGCTTTAGATCCCCATTGAAAGTAGGTAAATGAATCTCGGGTAATTTTACTGACTCACTGTTCTTCGGCGGCGGAGATGGGGTCCTGGGTCTCTCGGGTTTCTCCTTTTGAACCATGACCCTAGCTTTCGCGGATAGTTCATAGAAACTATCCTCGAACTTCTCCCGCTCGGCAGTATGTTTGTCGATTTCACCATCGGCACATTTCAGTTCTATCTTATCCTGTACCTTAGAAAAACCTGAATATA
This sequence comes from Keiferia lycopersicella, assembly GCA_029255805.1. Taxonomy (NCBI): domain Eukaryota; kingdom Metazoa; phylum Arthropoda; class Insecta; order Lepidoptera; family Gelechiidae; genus Keiferia; species Keiferia lycopersicella. Next base: position 222,026 of record JARACZ010000047.1, on the reverse strand, counting down.
GTTCTGGCAAAGATTCTAATCGTAATTGAATATCTACCTTAGTCTCAGCAGTTAAGGAATTTGGATCTATTGCTTCTATATATTTCTTAAAAAGGGTAAGTTTTCTTTTGTAGACCCCTCGTCTACCTATAAGTCGGCTTATGACATTTGCAGGCGTTTTTACTGTCGCCTCACTGTCGTCTGAACTGCTCATCTTTAATACCAAAATATGCACTAATTTCAATTATTATTAATATTAATATTACAAATTAACACGAAATATTGATTCTCTAAGCTTGTGGACAAGGGATTGAAATGGATTAGGAAGGAAGCCGCCAGCTCACTAACCTGACTCTCAGATTTTTATCCGCCCACGGCGATGACACGTCTAATGCCACAATCTTCTGCACCAGAAATTGCTCTTCTCGCGATTCCGTAGATCAAGCTCCTCTCTTTGAACGAGGTTATTCTGTAGGCAGCAGTACGGTGGATCTTCAGGCCACGTGTTGTCAGTACACACGGCGGTGGCCCGATCTCGCTGAAACCGTCGTATCTGGCGATGCGGCGATGATCTTCTTGATCCTCCGATGCCTACACACGCTGAGGTCACCAAAACTATGTCCAGTAGTGGACGTAGAAAGGTGAGAAGGTGTGGCAAAGGAAAACTCGAGAAATGAGGTTATACGTGTATTGCGGTCGCTCTTGGTAAGTGAAGTAAAAAATTATTAAATATAAGTACATTAAGAATGTTACTACTCAGAACGCCATCTATGAACTTTTGTATGAACTTCTTACATTGATCCATAACAAGATACTATAAAGGGTTCTATTATCCGAGATGCTACAATGATTTGATCATAGATGGCGCTGTACAAGATTATACAGCTAGTAGTGCATAGATGGCACTATTAAGTGACTGTTAAGTTAGGTACTTAACACGCGAAAAGCGCAGGAATAGGGAGGGTATGTTGATAAAAAGTTGTCGATAGTTTTATATTTTGAGATATGTTTTCGTTTCTACCTACAAAGAAAGAAAGTAAGAAGCATTAAAATTGTTTCGGAATCAATCGGTCTCGTTCTTGGGGTTCGTTGCAAAAATGTCTAGTCAGAACACAGAAGATGCAGAAGAATTAATTCGAATTCTCGAAGGACGTGAAGAACATACTAAAATATTCGAATCAGATGAAGAATTGGATATCGACGACGCTCAGGTGTGTACTGTTTATATTTCTATACTAATATGATCGCTATTGCTATAATATAGGGTATCAGATGGCTACCTAGATTTATTCAGATAAGTTGATCAGTTGACAAAATACGACATTAAAAAAATTCGTTATGATTAGTGGCCGATATTGCAGGGGGGGAACCAGTTCATGAAAGTGGTCAACTTTACCCAAGGAACATAAATATAAATAAAAAAAATGTATTTAAAAAACCGGCCAAGTGCGAGTCGGACTCGCACACGAAGGGTTCCGTACCATTATCAAAAAAATGTTCAAGCGTTTACATGTTGCCATTATCAATGTCAAATGAAATGACCTAGAAATAAGCTGTACATGTTGTGTCGAATTCGTATCGTTTTTCCACACAATTTATCATTTATTTATCAGATTATTTGTATTTCAGACGGATGAAAGACAGGAATCCGTGGAGTGGCTGATGGAAGGAACGGCTCCAACTATAGAACAGTTTGACGATTTTTCAGCTGGTTTAATTTCAACTCCTGGCTGGACACAAAATTCCAAAGAACTGGATTTTTATGAATATTTTGCGGATGAAAGTCTAGCTAACGAAATAGCAAGATGCACTAATAAGTATTACCAGCATTACATAAGGCGTGTCGATATACGGGAACATTCTCGAACTCGTGAGTGGCAAGACGTCGATAAAAGGCATATCTACTTATTTTTTGCGGTAACTATGTTATTTACTAGAAACAAGAGAATATCTATCGAAGAGCATTGGTCAACAGACCCACTGTTGAGTTCACCAATTTTCCAAAAAATATTGAGCAGAAATAGATACTGTTTAATTATGTCTATGATGCATTTTACGGATGTTTTTGATACTAATGAAAGACTTTCGAGATTATATAAATTACAGTTTCTAATTGATCATACAAGAAACAAATTCAAAGAAGTTTTGATACCGCACAAAAAGTTATGCATAGATGAAAGTATTGTTCCGTTTAAGGGACGCCTTATTATGAAACAGTATTTGCCAAAGAAGAGAAATAGATTTGGAATAAAGTTATTCGTCTTATGTGACGTAGAAACCGGTTATATAATAGATTTTATTGTATATTGTGGAGCAGAAACCGAAATTGAAAAAGTACCTAATTTAGGTGTAAGCGGATCAGTAGTAGCTACACTTTTAAATGACTATTACTACTGTAACAGGCAACTGTACGTTGATAATTGGTACTCTAGTCCAAGTCTGTTTCGATTTTTGAAAGACAGGGGTACGTATGCATGTGGTACTGTCAATAAGAATAGGAAGGGCATGCCAAAGTTTCGTAAGCTTCAAAAAGGTGAAGTACAAGCTTTCTACAGTTCCCCTTTAATGGTACTAAAATGGCAAGATAAAAAAGCTGTAACTATGATTAGTACTATGCATGATGCTAAAGTAATACCTTCCAATAAGGAAGACAGAACAACGGGTCTACCTAAATTAAAACCCGAGTGTGTAATTGATTATACACAAAATATGGGTATCGTTGATACTGCCGACATGATGATGAGTACGCTAACATGTATTAAAAAAACCAGGCGTTGGTATATGAAACTCGCTTTACGTATGATGGATATGCATTTGTTGAATTCGTTTTATATATACAAAATTGTCCATAACTGTCCAAATAAGCAATTTAGTGAATTCCAGTTAGAGGTAATACGGCAGTTGATTGCCAAAAATAAATTGATAGGTTACCTTGCAATGCCTTCTACATCACGTAGTATACAAAACAATCCTTGCAGTTCACTGTCCAATGACATTCTTAAACATTTTCCTGTTGCTATTCCTAATAAAAAAAGCCAGCGTTGCAGAATGTGTGCGCTAAAAAAGCAGAGAAAAGACACAAGATATATGTGTATGGAGTGCAATGTATACCTTTGTATTGAGCCATGTAGTGCAGACTTCCATAGAAAACGTTTTTGATTTATATTATTTTTTTATATATTAAAAGTATGTTGCAGTTGCATCCTAACATGTTGTTTCATTTATTCTTTTGTACTTGACTAACTGTACAAGGTGCTTAAGTAAAAATACCTACGAAAATCTTTTAGTATCCAGTAATTCAGACCACAAATTTGCCCAAAGAACACGAGTCAAACAAAATCAAAGAGCTTTATACCAGAAGGGTCAAAATATGAAAAATAAAGTCCCCCCCCCCGCCAAATAAAATTGACTACCTTGCTTTAAGTATTAAAATCACTATTAAAATATTTTAAAACACCTTTACAATCTAAAAAAGATTTAACGTGTCCACATACTTGCGTATACCTACCTAATCTCAAAAAAACCGGCCAAGTGCGTGTCGGACCACGCATAAAGTAGGGTTCCGTAGTTATTCGTTAAGAAAAAAGTATACCGGTCACCTATCCATAGCCTGGCTACGGCGATGGTTGCTTAACATCTATATATATTTTTATTTTATTTATAATTTCAAAAGTATTCATTACAAAATACCCGAAACAATTTTAATTAAAATTTTTTACGAATTTATTTACGTGATCGATTTCAAGTTTAGAGGTCTAAGACTTTAGAAATTACACGGGGGGGGACACCGTGTTAACGACTTTGGAAATAATTTACCCCCACTTTACATGTATAGAGAGGTACCCTTAAAAATGGGGTAATTTTAATTTTTGTATTTTTAAAATTGAGATCTATATCCAAAGTATCACCGTACATGAAAATCGGTTCATAAACGTAGAAGATATTGTGCTGTGACAGACTAGGACGGACAGACAGACAGACGGACTGGACGATCTTATAAGGGTTCCTTGTCGGACTACGGAACCCTAAAAACATAATTATACTCCTTCTGAGGCAGACGAGTAAAAAGGTGATTGTTTACGCGTTCTTTAAAAAAACGAGGGTACTTACAATTTATAGCATGGTATAATAAATTTATAGTAAATCAGCAACACGTAACCTTCACAATTTGCTGCGTCACTTACTGAGCTCTCGTAAATTGATATTCAAATTAAGATCAACATAAAAATGCCCTGGCCATTTGAGAACGATGAGCAGTGGAAAGAGTTTAAAGAAATGTACTATAAAAGAATGCGAGAACAACGACCAGAAGAACGTAAGTTATTAATCTTTAATAATATTATATACAAAAATACATTACCTATCAGTAAATATGTATTTATTTACTAAATTTTATATATCATTGCCTAACATGTAGCATGCCTTGTAGAGATTGCTGACATTTTTGGAGAAACGTCTTCAGCAAGAGTAACATCTGAAGTGTCGGTCTCCAGCAGTAAAGAACCATCGGGACCGAAACCTCCAGAGGGCGAATATTCAGCTAAAGAATCGACAACAAAACCAGGTAAAAATAATTTCGTCGTATGGTGAAATCAAATAGGGTTAGGGGTCAACTACACGGATATTTAAAAAAAAAACATATTTTGATGTAGGTATAAAAATTACGCCCATAGAGTATTCTACATTCCCGATAAGATTAGCCTTCCATATAGTAAAACTTTCTATAATGACTCCTCTGTATACATAATCATCTTGTTTTTTCCTTTCAGGGGAGAATACCAGAAAAGAATTACTTCAGAAATTTCAAGAACGATTAAACTATATACCGGATGAAGAATTGGGATGTATGTGGGAGGAAGTGTACAAAGTAATGTGTAAATATGATCGCTTCAACTTTATTTTGGATAATTACTTAAAAAAAAAGAATTAGATTATATATAGGGTCCCACTAAATCAAGTTCATATATTTTAAGGGTGTGTTCTAATCGTCAAACTAAACAATTTATCTTCAAACTTTTTTCGAAATATGAAAACAGAATTTGGGCCTCTGTACTTACAAATCTTACAATAATAAAAATAAGGCTTGTCAGGCTCTGGGAACTGTATTTACAAATCTTACAATAATAAAAATCAGGCTTGTTTACGTTTGTTTACTTATTCACTATTTTATAACATTGTTTTTATATATTTTTTGTCTCTTTCCCTTAATCCCGTCCCTTTATAGTCTACACGGTCTAAACCATACCTACAGTCCGGCAGAGTACAAATTAAAAAGTTGCAACATCGTAGTATTGTCCCTTTCAAACCGCGTCAATATGAAAGGGATGATATTACGATGATGCTAATTTTTAATTTCTACTCTACCTTGCCGGACTGTACATAACATAGGTACATAACATACAAATACAAACACGTAATTACATTTTCTCAGCATTTATCGACGTTTTCTTTTCTGATGTGTTTAGAAGTAGAACTTTGTGCGTCAATCACTAGTTGTGAAAAAAATCTCCGGAGTTCCAACGCCGGAGTCGTATATATCCGTCAATAGGGATTCCAAATAGTCGATAATTTATTTGAATTGATGTCATTGCCGAAAATATTTTGTTGTATACTTAGCCTTTATATAACATTAAACTTGCTGTAAATGTATCAACTAAATATATAGTAATCTAAATAAAACATTTTTTATCAAAGAAACTCAATTATTCCTTCTTGAAAATGTTCATTTTAGTATTATCGTGGATATCGCTGACATCACTAGCAAATTTGAACAGAAAGTGACCACCGCGGTAGGGGCACATTTTTTTTTCAAATGCGCGGCGGTTAAAGGGTTAATACAATTCTGTCCAAACAGTAACAGAATCCGGATTTCACTTATCTGACACTAAGTAGCTATTGGTTTCTCTTATTACTCTAGCCTAGCCACTCACAATTTCACATCTAAATTTAACAGCGGCGGTGGTGTAATGGTTAGACACATCACCTTTTAAACAGTCGTCGTGTTCGAGTTCAAACCCCTTTGATTCCTGGTTTGTTTTGTGTGTTTTTTTTATGATAGTCGTTATTCTTTCTACTTTTCATATTTTTATCTTTACTATTTCATTTTGGAAAAGGAAATATTTAAGGCTTTTTAAATACAATAAATCATTTTGACATATGTTCGGGTATCAGAACTTTATTTGCATTTCGTGATTTAAAGAAAACGAACAAAAATAACAAGTTTATTATTATTAAAAATATGAAAACATGTCATAAATTTAATTATTCATTTTAATGGAGGTTAGAGCTTAAGTATTCGTTTTCAATAATATTTGAAAAGAGGATTGAAGCATAACCTCCCTTTAGCAACAGAGCATTATAGTTCCTGCACACTGTGCCGACGCAAAGCCAAGGTTTTTTGTATAACGATACGATACAATACAAGTAAGTATAATAGACTACTCACTATAGGTGAGCAAGACGTTTTGTTCATGGCCCTCAGTTCGATATAGTGTGCAGGAAACTTTATAAGTATTACATAAATGAAGATATTGACTAGTAGATTTTAAATAAATAAATAAAACTTACACACATGTTTAAAAATAACTTAAACTTTTAAATTAATACCCCGTGGGTCCACCGTTATGAGCAATCACAAATTGCATTCGTGATCTCATTGAGGCAACCAGGTTAGCACATAAGTTGGAACCTCGAATATTTTCCCATATTTCCGTGCAATGTGCTTCCAACGCTTCTTTTTTTCTTTCGTTCCTATTGTTCCATCTTTGAACCATAATACCCCATAGATTTTCAATGGGATTTAAATCGGGTGATTTAGAAGGCCAAGGAATAACTTTTACATCGGTGTGCTGTTGGAACCAGTCATTAACAACTTGCGATCGGTGAATAGGACAGTTGTCTTGAATGAAAATTATTTCTGGTGCCTCATTAGCTGGATAGACAGTCCGTGTTGAGGGCAGCATGACATCGTCTAACACCTGGGCATAATTAGCGCCATTTGCGCGATTAGGTATTGTGCAAAGTTCTCCAGGACCATGAGCACTCATCCATCCCCACATATTCAGGGTTATTCGACCAGAATCTTGATTTGCAACGATGTGATTACTGTCATAACGTGTATTATTTCTTCGCCATAGTGATAGTCTTCCACGTTGACTAGATGCAAATGTTTTCTCGTCACTAAAAATAGCCGTTGACCAGTCGAAATTAAAATATGTTTGAGCAAATTCTAACCGAGCCCTTTTGTGAGCATCGGTCAAAAAGGGTTTCACTGCATAACGGCGATAGTGTAAACCTTCCTTGTGTAAGGCACGTCGAATTGTTTGCACCGAAGTATCAAAAAGACCGGCAAAATGTTTTGTAGGTTTGAAACCATTTTCTTCGTACTCTGTAACCATCATTTCTCGCTGTTCCGAGTTCAACAGACTTGGTCGACCACTTATGGAACGGGTATTCAAAGTTCCTTCGTCACCATGTCTTCGCACCCACAACTTCACAGTTTTGATCTAAAACAAAGTGTCACATTATTTATCGCTTATCACAACATTTAATAACGCGAGCGAAATAAAATCAAAACTGTATTCACTTCACTTACCGTTACTCCTAGCTCCCTAGTAGTGAGTGTAATGACGCGAGCGCAAGCGCGGAAAATGCAAGTTAGCAATCAGAATGATAGCACTCGTACTGCAAATTCAGCGGTTGATAATAATATTCACAAAAATTCAAGGCTTGATCAACCTCGAATTGTGGACATTTTTAAAAAGCCGAAGGATTTAGTAGAGTTGATACTAATTGACGAAAAAAAGGTATTAAGTAGATTGGAGAAGGAAGGATGTGTGATAGAAAGATATAAAAGTTGTAGTTATGTACCAAATAAATTCTGCATTTATTTAGATAGAGTATCTCGATCGTCAACTACGCGAGACGTGTTGGTGAGAGATTTGTCTATACTACGTCAAAAGTTAAAGATAAAAGAATTATGCATAAATAAAAATAAATGAAAATAATAAAGAATTAATTGCAGATATTATAAAAGTGATAAATAAATATAAGATTAGTCCGGACCCCGAATATATGTACTTAGGGATGTACAGAGAATAAATAACGAAGATGACAGAAAAGTTATTATCAACGACTTTCACCTTTTACCTATTTTTTTTATTTTTAGGCATAACTTTGGACGCCACGCTCCAATGGGGGCCACATATTGAAAAATTGTCGAAGAGGCTAAGTTCAGCAGCTTACGCAGTTAAAAAGATAAGATACCTCACTGATGTGGACACTGCTAGACTAGTATACTTTAGTAACTTTCATAGTCTAATGAGTTATAGCTTACTATTATGGGGCCATGCTGCGGATGTAAATAACATTTTTGTTTTGCAGAAACGGGCTGTTCGATCAATTTATAAATTAGGGCCAATGGTCTCCTTAAGGCGAAAATTTAAAGAGATTAACATATTAACATTAGTGTCTCAATATATTTATGAAAACATTATGTACGTTAAAAAAAATGTAGATTCCTTTGAGAAAAATTGTGATAAACACAATTTTAACACTAGAAATAAGGATAAGCTTGCTGCGCATATAAGCAGGCTTAGTAAAGTAAGCAAATCTTTTAAAGGCAATAGTATACGCTTTTATAACAAGATTCCTAAAGATATCCAAGATTTACCATTAAATAAATTTAAGCGAGTGATAAAAGAAAAATTGTATAAGAAAGGCTATAATGAAATATCAGATTATATGCAAGATAAATCTCCATGGGAGTAGTTACAAATGTACAAAGTAGACTATATGACGACATAGGTAGAATTATCTGCTGTATTTGATATATATTTTATCTTTTCAACGTAGCCGCTTTTGGCTATTAATATATTTTTGTTTCATATTTAGAAATTTAGCTAGGGTAGCCTAGAGCCTGACAAATTGTATATTTAGAATAGGAGCACTTCTGGGCAGGTTTCTGGGCGGTTTACTGTCCAGGGGGTCCGGCTAACCATACGCATGTAACAGAACATTTTCTCTTGGCATGAACTCGATGTTATTTTATTTACCACCTACCACGTTACATGTTGTTTGGTTAGCTTGGCCAGCCCCGAGGCAGTGCTTTAGGGGCTAGTTTTAAGTTTTTAGTCCACCTGAACCGCGTTTACACTAGGTTTATAAAATTGTTATTGTTAAAATTGTTAATTTCTGACCATCAAAAAGAGAAATGTAAAATTTACTACTTTGAATAAATAATTTGAGTTTGAGTTTGAGTTTGACCTACTAGTGGCCACGCAGGTATTAGGCGAATGTTGAATAATATGAAAAAGTTTTATTTTTGGCCAAGTATGGAAAATGATGTAAGGAAATATGTTTCCAAATGTCAGCCTTGTCAAAAAAAAAATATTCAGTGCATATAAAACAGCCAATGGAAATAACAACCACTGCCAGTTATGCTTTCGAAAAAGTTTATTTAGATATAGTCGGTTGTTTGGCAACAGATGATAGCAATTACAACTACATTCTCACAATTCGTAAAGGCGTACATTGCATTCAAAAGATACGGTAAGTGTAGCTCGATCGTTTGTGGATAACTTCGTTTTGAGGTACGGCATTCCTCGTGAAATTGCTACTGATCGAGGAACGGAGTTCATCTCTAGTACTATGAAACAGGTATGTGATTCACTTAAGATAGACCATTTATCTTCTACTGCATATCATCATGAATCTATCGGAGCTTTGAAAAATAGCCACAATACCATGGGTATTTGAGGATAAATTGTCAAAATCAGTCAAACATTTGGAGTAGTTGGCTTCCATATTGGTCGTTTGCGTATAACAATACCGTGCACAGCGAAACACGATACACGCCGCATGAGCTTGTATTCGGTAAGACTTGTTTATTACCTAATAATCTGTGTAGTGATTTTGTAGATCCATTGTATAACTATGACAGCTATCCATTGGAGTTAAAGTACAGGCTTCAATTAGCTCATAAAGATGCACAGAACAACTTGAAGATTAGTAAGGAAAAACGTAAAACTAATTACGATGTTAAGATTAATCCAGTAGTATATAAGAAAAATGAATATTTACTCGTTAAGAACGAGGTAGGAAGTAAATAAGATAAGGTTTATTTAGGTCCATATTTAGTATTAGAAGATTTAGGATGCAATGTTAAGATTTTTAAAAACGGAAAACCAGATATTGTGCATAAGAACCGCTCCAAACCGTTTAATGTTTAATTAAAAATAACTGATAAGCAAATCATGTTTCAAAAATATATTTTAATATTTACCCGTATTATAGAGTTTACATACATACATATAACACGCCTTTATCCCTTGCGGGGTAGGCAGAGCGTTAACGGCCGTAAGAATACGGCCACTATCGCCACGTCTGACTATTACGTCCCTACGGGACTTGTTAAGTAAAACCACACTGTTTGCTCTTGTAAATATAATGATTTATTAGGAAAATTGGCGAGGCTTATATAGTAGATTTTCCACGTAAGGAATGCTGATATTACATGGGTGTGACATAGGTTGTTTTTAATATCAATAAAAGTTATTTCTAGTAATATGATACCTTCAAAGCTTAGGTCATTTAACTACTTGAAGGTCTTACACATGGATAGTTCATCAGCCTGTTACAGTTATAAATAGATACAATATCATAGCTACACCTCATCATCCCCCTTATTAAAAAAAATATATATTTTACAATTGCAAAGAAAATTTTTCATTTTACAAAACTACATTATAGTCTACTGATTATATACTGTTCTACATAAGCTACATTCCATGTTCTTATTTATTTCTATGACTACTTGATTACATGTTTACTTATTGTAATAAGATGCGTTTGTTTTTACCGGGTACTTGATATTCATTTGTGTTTTTAAAACAGACTCCCTTGTTTGGATTATGGAATGCCACCTCGTGCATTATTGGTATCTGATGTTATGATTTATTTTCTGATTTCTTGCCACTTGTTTTTGGAGTGCCTCTGGGAACAGTTCGCTTCCTTAACTCTCTTCCGCAAGATAACCATATTCAACTTCAGTCAAGAGCCATGATGACGCCACAGGAAATTTTGAGCTTCGTCCAGGAGAAGAGTGTTTACTTCTCGCTTCGGCACAACGTCCAGCTGTTTTACTGCCGAATCATTTACCAGGACGGCAGGATAATTTATTGTTCCTGCTTTGATGCACCGGTGGTGAACCACTACCTATGTCCCGAAGAGGTGTATCAAACCCTGGATATTACCCTGATGATATTCTCGGAGATGTGCGTCGATTTGCCGGACGGGCGGAGCTTGACCTTTGAATACAATCTGTCTCCGAGTCGGCTGTTTTGGTACTTTGACTGGTAGGTGTCCTTGGCTAGTTTAGGAAGTGCAATACCGTGATTACAGTGTTTTTTTTTTTTACATATATCTTAGTCTGTAAGTATCTACTTTTATATTCAAATTCCATAAAATATTTTATATACTATGGGTTATGTTTTTATTTCTTTTCCCTTAAATAATAAAATAAAAGTTCATATTTTTAAATTGAATACACAGTTAAATGAATTAAAATAAAATAAATCACACTTAATTAATACAAAGTTTCTCAAAAAAAAATTACACAATAAAAAAAAAAAACATCATCAATAATATGGTTTAGTTCTATTTTTATGAACAATATTTTCCTTATTTTTTACTAATATTTTTACATTGACACCCATTTCATCGATTGCCTCAAATGGACCTAAATATACAGGGTCTAATTTTTCTCGATCTTCCTTTTTTACAAGTATTAAATCGCCTTTCTTGTAGCTTACATGATTGCAATTCTTATCGTAACTAATTTTTCTGCTCTCCTTTGTCTTAATTAAATTATTTCAAGCATTTTCTTGCGATTTTTGAATTCTATATTTCATTTCTAATGTGTAATCGTTGAAATTGTATAGTGGGTCTATGTTTTTACTAAGATTACTTGGTAAATTTCACAATTTTCCAAATACAAGCTCATATATGTATATTTCGTAGCAGAATGCATAGTAGTATTAAACGAAAAACACCAATACTGTAACCAATCGCTCCATTTATGGGCTTCGTTATCAGTTAGAATTCTTAAGTAAGCTCCTAAATTTTTATGTGAATTCTCTAAAGCTCCTATACTTTCATGATGGTACGCTGTTGATTGTATTTGTTTTACATTTAAAATCTTACAAATATCTCGCATTGTTGATGATATAAATTCGCTTCCTCTATCAGTAGCTATTTCATGAGGAATTCCGTACCGCAAAATAAAATTATCTACTAAAGCGCGCGCGACCGTCTCGGATTCCTTATTAGGTAACGGGTATGCTTCTACGTACTTCGTGAGTTCGCACTGAAGCGTAAGTATATAGCAATATCCATTGCTGTCTTTCGTTAAAGGACCAACTAAATCCAAGAAAAGTTTGTCGAATGCTGACGTTGCTGTACTGGTAATACACATAGGTTCTTTTACTGCTTTATTAGTATATTTTTGTTTTTGACATTGACAACAATTTTTCACAAATAGTCGCACGTCTTTATCTATACCTGGCCAGTAATAATATCGCTTTATATTATTTATCATTCTATGTATCCCTGCATGGCCGCTTGTTGGCAAAATATGAAAATCGTTAAGAATGACACGTCTGTCATCTTTATCATTTATTTTTACAACTCCCCTTATAACACAAATGCGTGGCCCGGACCACATTTTATCATTACGTATATATTGAGTTAACTCTTTCATAAAATATTTATTATTTTCATTACGAATTATGCATAATTCCTTAACGTTCAATGTACTGCAAAATGTACCCAATTCTCTCACGAAGAAAGCTCGTTTCATCCATGATCTAGAAGACGGGTGTACACTTATTAGCGACAAACTGGGGGTGTATAACAATATATTATTACTACTGGATACATAGTCATTCATTTTTAAACATCGATTATAGTCATCTTTTTCTATACTCAATTCTATGGAATGTGTAGGTTTCTTAAGAATTTCTACAACTTTTGGTTGCGCGATCCAATCGTCTGTAGATTTCTTTTTAGGCAAATCCTTGTCATTTTCTTCTCGCTCCATTTTTTTCCTTTGTGACCTAGTCAATACTTTTTTTTTTAAATAATACTAACATAACCTTCTCTTGCATACTTTTTAATTCTTCACTTGTAATTTCAGTACGAGACAAAGCGTCTGCAGCTGCGTTGTCCCGGCCTCTCAAATACTCTACTATAAGGTCATACTCCTCTAGGCAGAATCTAAATTTAGTTAATCGACTTGAAGGATTATTCATATTAAATAAATATACTAACGGTCTATGGTCTGTAATAATTCTAAAACGTCGGCCATAAATGTAGGGCCTGAAATACTTAGTTAGTTCTTTTTCTATTGTAGGATAGTTCTTTTCTGCTGAGTTCAATGTACGACTCGCGTATGCTATTGGTAATTTATCACTGTTTGACAAAATACATCCGATCGCAGTTCCTGACGCATCTGTATGTATTTGAATTTCATTGTTTTCTGAAAAATCGGGGTACTGTAACAAGGGTGGGCAACTCAACTTTTTCTTTAATGTTTCAAAGGCATCTGTACATTCTTTATTCCATTCAAATTTAACATTTTTTCTAGCAAGATTATTTAAAGGCTGCGTTATTTTTGCAAAATTTGGGATGAATTTTCGATAATAATTAGCAAATGCTACAAATCTTTTAACTTGGTCCGCATTTATTGGTACTGGATAATTTTGTATTGCTGTAAATTTACTAGGTTCGGGTTTTATTCCCTCTGAAGTTACGACATGCCCCAAATACAAAATTTCTTTTTTTAGAAAATTACATTTTAAGGGATTAAGTTTAAAGTTAACTTCCCTTAATCGCATGAAAATATCAATTAAGTTTTTGTTATGCGATGCTAATGATCTACCCATCACAATGACGTGGTCAAGGTAAACAATACATTTTTCAAAGTTAAGACCTGACATAGCGATCGTCATAGCTCTACTAAAAGCACTTGGGCTTGTTTTAAGACCCATTGGCAATCGTTTCATTTGGTAGTGTTTATCAGCTACAAAGGCTGTACATTTTCTACTTTCCTGGTCTAACTTTATTTGGTAATATCCTTGATTTAAATCTAAAGTACTGATATAAATGGCTCCTGAGAGTGAATCTAATATCTCAGTTATGTTTGGCAAAGGAAACTTATCATGTTGTATCCGTTCATTGAGTTTCCTATAATCAATAACAACTCTCCATTTTTTTTTTCCATTCGAATCTGCCTTCTTCGGAACTAGTAGCAAAGGACTAGACCATTCAGACTGCGATTCTTCTATAATATCGTTATCTAACATTTCTTTAATTTGTCTGGCTATTTCTTTTTTTTGAGTTTGTGGCAATCGGTAAGGTTTGCTATACACTGGCGTAACATCTGGTTTTAGATGAATTTTTTGCTCATACAAATTTGTGGTATTTAATTTATCGCCTGGTAAGTGAAAAATATCAGCAAACTTAGCACAAATGTTTATAATTGATGTTTCTTCTTCCTCGTTTAGCCTTTCTAACTTTAATAGTGAAAACAATAACTTGACTCTTTTTGCATTGTTAGTACTTTTCCCGAAAGAAAAACAATCGTATTCTTCCAAAGATCTTATTTCTGGTGTAAAACAATTTAAAATTACATCCGTCTCGCGTGTATTCATCACCTTACAAACAAAATCTCCGTTTACACTTCTAGATATAGAGTTAGCTGTATATACTCCTTCGCAAATTTCGTTCGAAACAATCACACAGTCACCCGTAATATTAGTCGGATGTCTAATTATAGATTCAGTCCTAGCTGGTGAGTTCACAGACGAATGAGAGGTACTGGATCCTACTGTGTATAACTGTATAGGCACTGATATTTTTTTATTATTTATCTTTAAAGACACAATATTATTTTCGTAATCTAATAGGCATTTATACCTAGTTATAAAATCTTGCCCGAGTATACCGTCTACATCTAAAGGTAACTCTGGAAAAATATGAAAGTCATGCTTAAATAAAAATGTATCGTTACTAGTACTATATAATTCTACTTGTGTATATCCGTCAGATGTAACCTTGCCCCCAATAAATAAATAAAAAAATAAAATAAATAAAATGATTTATTAAAGACTTACTTCACAAATTACATGTGTAATAAATTAGAACATTATTAAGACTAAGTGTATCATGTGCCTGAACTAGAATAAACATGTATCTCAGGCTAAAAAGACTTGAATAACAGAGTTGGTAATAATTACTTTTAAAATAGGTACATAAAACTTATTTTAACTTATTCGTCTTATTATTAATTTTTATAAATAGGAAGATTAAAAAACATCCTTAAAACTATAACATAAAGTATTAAAAAACTTATTTTATAATGAGCAATAGATTTTCCGTTTCCTCATAAGACATCTTTTGAAGATAGTCCTGAAGAACCTTCTTACATTCATTATAGCTAAGAGGGTAAAAAGCCAAACTTTCATTAAGCCTGTTATAAAGGAGTGGGCCTAGAAAAATGAAAAACTTGGAGGAAAAGGCACGTTTTGTTTTAGTTCTAGGGCAAACAGTATACCATTTATGATGGTCGTCTTTGGATAAACAAACTCGCCAGTTGCTAAGGCTGTATCGCGTTTCATTGCGCTTAATGATGCACCTGTATCTATTAACCATGTTAGCAACTTTCCTTGTACACTAAATTCTACTGAGTTCATGTTATCGTAGGTGAGGATATACTGTTGTGAATTGTTATCTTTAGTCTCGAAAAAATTGATGACGTGTCGATTTTGTTGCATCGTTCACATCATTGGCCTCTTGGTGTATATTCACCGTGTGATTACGCTGGCCATATTTGTTGTTTTTCCGGTAGCTTTGATTATGGTTATGTGCCATATTCTATCCAAAATTACTCCTTGCTCTATGATTAGTTCTGTAGGTACCTGACGGGTTCCTACCACGTGACTGCATTAAGGTACTACTACGGTATTAACTGAATCTATGCGGAAGGTCGGCCTATACTTCCTAGCACCACGCGAAGCGCGTGCGTGACGAGCTGCAAAAACTTGCGCGGGCGGGTTAGAGGGAGACATAGCTATTTCCTCATCTTTCGCGCCTTGTATCGCGTCTTTGAGTGAAGTATAGTTTCGCGCCGATACTACTGTACTTAACCTTTCGTTTCGTAGCCCATCAGCGAACTTATGGATCGCTTGCTTTTCATTTATAGGCTTTAATATTTTGTATGCATCTGCATTGCCATTGGCTTGCGAAATAGTTAAGCTGACAAATATTTCCTCTAATTCCTTACCAAACTTATCTAAAGTACGGCTAGACTGACGCGCGGTTTGTAAGCGTTTCGGAGTGCGGTGTCGGATTTCTTTGTTATTAGATGCGTTTTCATATCATCAATCATGTTTTTTATAGATACATATGTGTCTGACAATCTTAACTTAGCACCGTGAGATAAACGTGTCTTCAGAACGAAACTGATTAAAGTGGGATGATCGTCATCTTTAATCATCGTAGAATAAAGATCTATCGCATCGATTAATTGTAGAGTGACACTTTCTGAGTTATCCATGACTGGTAACAGCGAGACTGCTGTCTTTAAGTCAAAAGCTATTTTGGAAGCCATGTTTATCTCTTCATTTTCAAAATATGATAATAACTTACTATATACCTGTTCTATTTTAGGTATGAATTGTTGAATAATGTTGCAATCTGACACGGAAATTTCTGCTTTTTCGACCTTTTCACTATACTCAACTACGAAGTTTTGGTACTCTTCATATATTGCTTTTGCTAATTTTAACTTTTCTTGACCTAACCTTTCTTTTCTTTTATCTGGGCCAAGTTTTTTCGAATATTCTTTTAAATAAAAAAGTTCATTTTAAAATTCCTCTACATTTGTCATTAGTAATTTATAGAAAAAGCAAAAATTTTAGACACACAAAATAAAATCATATCAAATAAAATAAATTAATAATCTTGGAGGAAAAGTCACTAGTCACTTACATAGCTCACAGGCACCTTCACTTGTGTACCGCATCAGTAGGTAGATACTTAGTCAGTTAAACAGATATTCGCCGTTGCCGCACAGCTACCGCCGTAGCTTGTCTGTCTATTTTCTTAGTTAGACACTTGTTGACTTTTTTCCACACCATGTAGGAAAAGACGATCGATACCATGATCACAACTGCTACTTGAAGATATGACAACACTTTATCGGTTTTTTTGTACTGTTTCTGAGGCATTACCTTGACCATTTTGGGCTATAATTATTTCTTCTTTTTCCGTTTTTGCTGATTGGTTTCCCATCTTGTATAGAATGCAGGTACACTGATTCTAAACTTTTAAACTTATTCTTTAAAAAAAACTGGCATGGTCGCCATATTATGTCCCTACGGGACTTGTTAAGTAAAACCACACTGTTTGCTCTTGTAAATAATAATGATTTATTAGGAAAATTGGCGAGGCTTACATAGTAGATTTTCCACGTAAGGAATGCCGATATTACATGGGTGTGACATAGGTTGTTTTTTAATATCACATACATACATACATATATCACGCCTTTATCCCTTGCGGGGTAGGCAGAGCGTTAGCGGCCGTAAGAATACGGTCGCTATCGCCACGTCTGACATTTTTGAGGATTGTTTTCCAAGGTGGTTTCAGAAAACAATGTGTATCACTATAGTGACAGGTTGTCAGCCTGTCGCCTAAAAATTGTAATACACCAACACTCTCGAGTCCCTTAGTCGCCTTTTTAATATCAATAGAAGTTATTTCTAGTAATATGATATCTTCAAGGCTTAGGTCATTTAACTACTTGAAGGTCTTACACATGGATAGTTCATTAGCCTGTTACAGTTATAAATAGATACAATATCATAGCTACACCTCATGACATTTTAGAGGATTGTTTTCTGAGGTTGTTTCAGAAAACGTAAATTATAGAGTTTCAAGAGTAGAAATAAGATAGAAATAAAATAAAATTGTACAATTTATTTTATTTTCACCCAAGGGAGGTGTGCGTAGGTATAATAGCGCATGTAAGCATTTGTTACTTTACGTCACTTCTACGTAAGTTACAATATCAATGCCTATATTACCAATAAACTTTTAGTTTTAATTCAGTACTTGGTTGTTTCATTACTCTCCAAATAAGCCAACCTACACAGGGGCGCCGGCGAACGAAGCCACGATGGCTGCCGCTCGCGGCGAGGTAGCGTGGCGCGCGGATACCACGGATGGTCCCGGCGTGGGTGGCGCCAGTGGGGGCGCGGATGTCGGGTTCGTACGGGCGAACACTCGTGGTGCGCCGGGCAGGTGGGCGGTGAGTAGGCGGCGGCATCGTCTTTCTGAATTAGGCAGCTAGTTGTGAGCCTGGTCCGCGCGGAGCGTAGCCGCAAGACCCTGGAGTACCCCCCCCGGTGAGACCCGCTGGTGGGAGGCTGGGGTTACGGGGTGCTCAACAGAGCCCTACGCGACGACCGAGGGTAGCTGAAATCACTCGGGTAAGAATAACAAAGGCACTCCTGTGCGCGATCGCGACTAGGCGGCTTTTTTACTATCCCTTTCTTTCATAAGAGGGTGGGACTATTTGCCTCTCGCTCACTTCGTATGCATTAAAGTGAGATAGGTTCAAACAATGCCCCATCACTAAACTGGTTTTGTGCACGAGAAACTTTTTCGGCGAACAACAGTTGGACGTCCCTTTCTCTTTGAAAATAGAGCTCAGACTGCTGCTCGCCGAAAAACTTGCTCATGCAATAATGCGCGCTAGCTGTTATATCAAGATGTTTTTCCGCTACCATCTGCATTTTTTTGGATACACGAATTTTAATCCTTACCGAATACCGATCGAACAGCTTTGTAAATATTGTTTATGTTATGGTCTTTACTTTTTCCATTCTAATGTTAACTAATCAAAGTATCCTCTTTTCACGGCTTTTCGGATATTTCCCTCATTGCATAACGAAGGCTTTTTTGTGTTTTTTTTTCTACTTGTCTGTCTATATAATCTCTCTATCGCCCACAATGTTCTATGATCGTTTTCACAGTCACAAAATTTCCCATTTATCAGGTGTTAAGTTATTATATCATAGAAAGTCGAGCCATTTTAACGTCCCGATTACAGTTGTCAGATCCATGCTAATGCTACGGAATAAGGATCATTTTCCTTTGTTAACATCTCCTCGAGTATGGATATAATACCTGAAAATGAAATGGAGTCTGCAAAAATTACTAGTTTTTAATTTAATTACTTTGGTTTTCATAGAAATGTATTTTTTTAAGACCCTTCTTTTACAAATTAAAGTTTTATGTGCTTGCCTTAATATTTTGAGTTAATAAAAAGTAAATATTAATAATAATAAAAAAATTGGCCATCATTATATGACATCGTATCCACTTACGACATTATTCATTATTCCATTTTTCATTATTTCCTGTTTGTATTCTTATGTACCATCGATTGGCACATGTTTCATCTCTGGCTCCAAAGTGAGTTTTTTTGTTATCGCGAATTGTAGGTATACCAGGCTTCATACTATAATGTCCCATGCTCTTTTACCTACTTAACTAATGTATTAACTATATTAAATTAATTTATTTATTATATTTGCATACCAGAACTTGGTGCAACATGTTTGGCCTCAATTGTGATTTCATTAACTGTATTTTACTATGTTTGCAAGCAAATATTTTTTTTATTCTTTCATTTATTCATTCATTCAAATAATTTACAGGATTCAAACAGCTCAATATCGTCTGCAAATTTAAATTTTACACCAAACAGAACAACTAATTTGAGTATTCTTACTAGAATGTTATATATTTGATCCAAGTAAGTTTTGAATGTACGGCCATAACTACTTAGGCCATAAAGTATAATACTCTGTGCCAAAGCAGTGTACATTGAAACTCGCACGTCGTAAGGAATCCTGCTCTTTAGTACATATAGTTTGGCCAAGAAAGCTCGTAACTATCACAGACCAGATCTACATGGGGTGTTCAGCTAAATTTACTATCCAGTAACAGACCAAGTTAATACGTCAACCTGTTGTAATGGCGGGCAATCACAAGACGCAGGGTTTGGTACCAAGTGTAAGCAGTCATGCCCGTGTCCCGTGACTACAACATCGCCAACAGTTCTCGTTTGTGCAGAGTGTACATGTTACAATTTTGTCTTTTCCGCATTACGCACCAAACCAGCATCATGCGACCAGCGGCAGATCCTGTCAAAATTATACTGTAGTTTTTTTCGGCAGGTTCTAGGACTCTATCTGCAATAAGATTTTGGCAAACTATTCAAGGATAAACTTACGTCTATGGAAGCCAGTATGATGGCAGACTTCAAAAAAGAGTTGAATGCTGCTATTGAGGCACTCAAGAAGGAATTCACTCAAACAACCGATTTTCTAGCGCCTGAATAAAAGGATTTGCTTGGCAAAATTGGTCATTCAGAAGAGCACATAAAAAGTTTTCAGGCTGAAAACCAGAAGCTGACAAAAGAATTGGCTGATGTTGAGAATCGTTTGCGCTCAATGGAGAGTGTTTCCCGTAGTTACAATGTGGAGCTTCAAGCTCTACCTGAGTCTAAACGCGAAGGTTTACCGAAGATTATGAGTTATATCTGTGGTATACTGGATGTGCACTTAACAGGCGCGGATATTCGCAATGTTCGGCGAGTGGCTCGGATGGATTTTGCCAACAGGCGGCCGAGAAATGTCCTGGTTACTCTGTCTTCTCAATCCATACATACATATATACATACATACATAACGCCTTTATCCCTTGCGGGGTAGGCAGAGCGATAGTGGCCGTAAGAATACAGTCACTATCGCCACGTCTGTCATTTTTGAGGATTGTTTTCCAGGGTTGTTTCAGAAAACATGTGTATTACTTTAGTGACAGGTTGTTAGCCTGTCGCCTAAAAATTGTAATACACCAATTCTCTCGAGTCCCTTTGTCGCCTCTTACGACACCCGCGGGAAGGATGTGGGGTGATGCTATTCTAAGCCGGCATCACACGGCACAATATCGAAATAAATTAATAACAGCGTTCAAAAAGTATAACAGAACTGCGAGAGAACCTCTGAATACTGCGCAGCTTAATATCACGGGAGAAAGGCAGAACCTGTATATCGTCGAACATTTGTCACAGGATGTAAAGAATTATATGCTGAAACCCCCAAAATCACTAAAAAACAACTTTCATATACATATGTGTGGGTGAAGTATGGACGTATCTTAGAAAATCGGAAGACTCACCGGCAGTTTGAGCCGCGTTTAAACTAGGTTCATAAAATGTTTATTGTTAAAATTGTTAATACTTGACCATCAAAAAGCTTAATGTAAAATCTTTTACATTTAAATAAATAATTTGAATTTGACAAGATGAGATTCACCAAACAAATCTACATTTAATAAAATTGTAACAACCTCATGTCTGTACATTATAGATATTAAAGAAAAACTAAAATGGGAGATCTTCATACAACTAATAGAAGTCAAAAATGTGATTTAAAAAAAAATTGTCTGTCTGTCTGTTTGTTGTCCGCTTTTCACGCAAAAACTACTTGACGGATTTTGATGAAACTTTTTTTGTTATATAGGTGTTAGGCGGGTCTCCCACTGCACCGCACTCCGTCGCGTAGCGCGGGAGCGCAGATTTTAAAGTTGTATGTAAGTACATTAGTACGTATCGAAAAACCGCCTAGTACAACACACCGACAAAGCGTCAACGCGCGGTGGCGCGTCACGCGCGCAGATTCTGCTTATCGGCGCACTAGCTCCGCAGTGCCACTCGAACCACGGCGATCGATAGTGGATTGAAGTCTTTGTTTGGCGCGGGGCCGTCGTACAACGCCCCTCCGCGCGGAGACGCGGAGCAAGCCGCGCGATGAAGCAGATCTGCTCCTCCGTCGCCGCGCGCGGGATCTGCCGCTCCGCGCTACGCGTCGGGGCGCGTTCCCAGTGTGTGAGGCGCCGTCGCGCTAACATATGGGCTAATTTTTTTTTATAAATTCGCTCTCTAACGGGGTAAAAGGGGTATGGCGGGTGACAGGAAGGATCCAGGTGGAGTCGGGAAAAGGGTAGCTACCCGCCTGGCCGGGTGTTGTGGCCAGGGGACCGACGGGTCCACCTGGATTGGATTAGAAGTTGTATATATGCGTTGCGCGGTGAACACTTCGATACCGCGTTTCAGGCCCATTGTTCTGTCACGTGCCGCCATCTCTCCGATATGTTGAGAACTCCTGTTGCGTCTTGTATGTTTGTGAACCACTTGAGTGAGCTTCATGTTGTAGCCACCAGAGGTCGCTACAGTACTCCCCCTCAAGACCGGAGGTCGATACCGTAAGCGATCGTAGTGGGGCTGATGACGTCATTGTAGCGTGATGATGCAGTCTGGCGTGGCGAAGCAGTGTTGGTTCCAAATGTCCACGGTGAGTCGGGATGATGACGGAAGACCAATGAAGCTGCCGGTCCTGGTTCCAATGTCCACGGTGAGTCGGGATGATGAGGAAGACCAGTGAAGCCGCCTGTGCTGTGACTGTGATAGTTGCTGATGACGAAGTAGTTGGCTGCATGCTGTAGTGGTTGATGCGTGGTTGAAGGCTGCGAAGTCCATTGTAGGGGTCACCAATATGGCGGGTGACAGGAAGAATCCAGGTGGTGTCGGGATAAAGGGTAGCTACCCGCCTGGCCGGGTGTTGTGGCCAGGGGACCGACGGGTCCACCTGGATTGGATTAGAAGTTGTATATATGCGTTGCGCGGTGAACACTTCGATACCGCGTTTCAGGCCCATTGTTCTGTCACGTGCCGCCATCTCTCCGATATGTTGAGAACTCCTGTTGCGTCTTGTATGTTTGTGAACCACTTGAGTGAGCTTCATGTTGTAGCCACCAGAGGTCGCTACAGGGGTGAGGGGTAAGTTTGAATGAAACTCAGCCAGTTTTGAAGCTAATTCGAATAAAATTTATATTTGGCTATTTGGTTAGAAATTAAAAATGACGCAATAAGGATCCGCTTTAAAGGGGGTGAAAAAGGGGGGGTAAGTTTCTTTGAAACTCCGTCCGTTTTTCTAAACATATAGTAAAATTATAACAACCTTATGTCTGTACATTATAGATATTAAAGAAAAACTAAGATAAGGGATCTTCAAACAACTAATAGAAGCCAAAAATGTGATTAAAAAAAATTTTGTCTGTCTGTTTGTTGTCCGCTTTTCGTGATATATGTATGTATATATGTAAATGTCTCAAGCAACAGTTGTGGCTGTTAACAAAATTGTTTCCTAAAACGAAAATTGGCTCAGTGGCGCCACCACTCCAAAAATATAGGAAAATGCGTGTTCCCGTGGGAATAACACATTGTACCGCGGTCAAGAGTAGCCTATGTCCTATTCTGGGCATTTTGTCATCGTCGTACAAAGTATCATTTGAATCTATTCTAAACAAACACACACGCAAACATCCGGCTTTATTATATTATTAGGATTAGTATTAGGATTATTATGGTTCTTTAAACAGGTAACCGCCACAAAACGAAGGGCAAAAAAGCATAGAATGAATGTAAGCAGCTTCAATTTTCATTGATTTAGCTTCAAAACGGACGGAGTTTCATAGAAACTTACCCCCCACCCCTTTTACCACGTTAGAGAGCGAATTTCTAAAAAAAATAGCCTATGTGTTAGCGAATACCTAAATAACCAAAAATGTTTCATCAAAATCTGTTTAGTGGTTTTTGCCTGAAAAGCGGAAAACAAACAAACAGACAGACAGACAGACATATTTTTTTTTAAATCACATTTTTGGCTTCTATTTGTTGTATGAAGATCCCCCATCTTAGTTTTTCTTTAATATCTATAATGAACAGACATGAGTTTGTTTTAATTTTATTATATGTATAGCTATTTGTCAAAGTAAAATAACAAAAACGCTAGATTACAATATTTATTTCTATGTAGAAATATCAAATAAATGTACCTACACACATGTCATGATTAGCATGTTCAGCCGTAGGCCGCGGTTGCCGTGTATGACAACTTAGACGGTGGTCGTTACGCAACTATGCCAGATGCCTGCAACTTGTAGTAGGTGAGTGGAAAACTCTTAACATACAGGTGATTGATTCATCGGGGCATTGGTCAACCCGTTGTCCCACTAGAAAAGAAGAAGGAAGACTTATTTTGTGTTGAGCCTGAGTTTGGATTCTTGATGCTGTATGAGAATTCCACTGCCGGTGATGCTACTGTGCATGATATACCAAGATTCAAGATTCAATCGTTTATTTCCAAGTAGATTCACAATGAATATTTTTAGAATGTCAAAGAGTTACAATACAATACTGTCATTGAATAAATGAATTAGTCATTGTAAACAATAACAATTTTATTTTCCTAATAGAATCGCGGACGAGAGGGATATAAAATAAAAAATGAAAATAAAGGCACTGCCTCGGGGCTGGCCAGGCTGACCACACATCATGTAACTTACGCCACCACCAACAATTAATGAAATCAATTAAATTAAAGACAAAATATTTAAAAAATGCATGTTACATGCTAATCGCCGGACCCCCTGAACAGGAAAACAACCCAAAAACCTTTTTAGAAGTGCTCCTAATCTAAATTTACAATTTGTATCTATATACGTAGAATAGGCCCTAAGCTACCCTAGCTAAGTTTCATAAATAAATATATATATTTTATTTCAGTGGATGGAGTATATTATATAACAGTCAATCCAAGTATAATAAAACAATTAAAAAAAAAACAAGTCAAATTAAAATAAATAAATTCAACATAGTTTTCGTCAATCAAAAATTCCGCTCCGAATCATTCCCGGTCCAAAAGTACCTAACAGACTAGCGGCATTGCCACGCTGAATAGCTACTAAGATACGTTGGACAAGGAATGACCCGGAACGGGGATATATATATATATATATATATATATATATATATATATATATATATATAAAAAAAAGACGTCTACGATAAATTAAAATAAAATAAAAGTATTATAGTAGATAATTCTAACTGTCTCGTCTTCCTTATTAATTATGCTAATTGTAAATTCCATGCACGTCCCAATTTGGTATTAAAAATTACTGCTTGTTTCTTGTGCTGCGCTGGAATTTCAGAGGACCATGCCTTTTTGTCATTAACATAATCATCTAACATATAATAAGCTTTATAACATAATGTTTTCTTAATAATAGATTTAAATTTACTTTCAGATAAACTTAATATATTTCCCGGTATTTTGTTATAGTATCGTATACTTAAACCTTGAAATGAAGTTCTTACTTTAGCTACTCTATACGTATACGCGGGTTGATCTAATCTGGGGGCACGGCAGTGCCCCCGCCAAGTCGAGCTAGAAAGCGGCACAGCCGTACCATCCTTTTCTCGAAGCGGTTCAGGCCATTTTCAACACCTTATAACTTTCTTGTGGATAAAACAAAAGACTTGAAACTTCAGGAATCAATCAAAAGCCCTGTAGATACGGTATATTTCAAATTTCGTTCACTTTGAACCAGTGGTTTAGGAATTATAGCTAGTCAAAGTTCTTAATTTTGTCACTGACTCACTCACTCACTGACCGATCATCAAAATTCTAAGGCACTTCTAGCAGACATAGAGACTTCTAATTTAGAATATAATTTGGATTTAGTGTATAAATCAAGGAAAAACTTAAAAATCTAGCATTTTCAATGCAGTTTTCTAGATAAACCGATAGCATAAATAACTTTGTAATTCCATAGAAATGTACTGTTTACCAAGTTATATTTTGCTGTCGCTCCTAAAATACTTTGTTTTGGTCCAGCAAAATAATCACAAATGTCGCTGTTAGTTTTTAAAACACGCTATCGTTTTGTTTTCGGGAAAAATATAAGGTGTCGACCGAAATTAATGTCACGGTACCTTTCGCCACCTCTCACTGGTAATGGTAAGGAACTCAGTGAAAAATCGTGTAACCTGTTAGATTAGACTATAGTTCACCAGAGTTGTAGAAATAGTAGTGGTAAATTGGGTGAACGCGAATTTTCTCAAAATTCACCGCACCGTCGTCAACTTTCCCCCCGCGCCCCTGACCACCCCCCTCGGGGAGGTGCTGGGCTATGAGAAAAACCGTGGCTGAGGCTCAAGAAATAGACCTGCAAAAGAAAAAAAGGAAGACTACCTACAAAAAGAAATGAGATCCCTTCAAAAACATTAATATATAAAAAAAATCCAAGTCTCGCTACTGAGCTGTTCAACCGTAAAAAGGTATGAGATCCATTTGAAACCAAGTCGGCTATCGATTTGTTCATTCCCCACTTAAGAGATCTATCTTAATTAATTACGTAATTAGTTAATAAGCATTATTTTATAGTGACCATATCAATATTTTCAATATATTTTAATGTTTACAATAAATTGAATGACTTGGCAATCGCACTGAATGTATTTTAATATGTATTACACGTTAAACCTTCTGTTCTAGTGCGATGGCTAAGTCATTCAATTTATTGTTAACATTAAAATATACTGAAAATATTGATATGGTTACTATAAAATATTGCTTATTAACTAATTACGTAATTAATTAAGATAGATCTCTTAAGTGGGGAATGAACAAATCGATAGCCGACTTGGTTTCAAATGGATCTCATACCTTTTTACGGTTGAACAGCTCAGTAGCGAGACTTGGAATTTTTTTATATATAAATGTTTTTGAGGGGATTTATTTTTACTTCTTATATTACGTGTTAGTGTATAAGGACGCTGCGCCGCCCTGGTTAGGCAGTTGAATAAACGGGCTCTCGGTAACCGGACGTGTTTCTTTGCATTCCCCCCGCACCCCGCACACTAGGGAATGCAATCCGGATAATCCGCAATCCGAAAAATTCGGAAATCCGCCTATTTATACTACATTTTCAAATCCGAATTTGTTTAACCAAATCCGGATTTTTCGAACATTTGACGAAGTTTAGTGCGCCTTGAAATGGCGTTATTCGAAGACAGGGGCTCACGACGCCGTTACCTGGACACCGCCTACAGACGCCTACAGACGCCTATCGTGCATTCCACCAACAAGGTGTAGAATCGGAGAGAGCTTTTTCTGCGGCGGGAATACTCTGCAATCGCATTCGCAGCCGGTTGAATGATACTAAATTAGACGCATGACGCATAACTATTTTTAAGGTCTCATTTTAGATCTCACAATTAGTGACTGTAATTTTGATTATTATTTAATGTTAATTATTTTAATTTTGATTGATCTCAGTGTTTACCAAAGCGTAAAATGTTTCAATGATACGTTTTTATTTTGATTAGATACTTAGTTAAAATTTCAAAGCTTTTTTACTTTGTATGTGACAAGGAGTTTTATTTTATATTTTTTTACCATTACCAGAGTATAAAAAGCGTATTATATTATTTTGATTAATTTATAATATTTTAAAATGTGTACGTGACACAACAGGAGTTGCTGTTTAATTTGTTTATGTTGAAATGTTTATCTTAAAAGGTATAAAGAAGCAAATTATAAGTTCCTAAAAATATTTATATTTGATTTGGCAAAGATCAGTAGTTTTATTTGATAAAAACTAACTGCTTTTTAGATCATGTGATAACTCGTTCGTTACATTACATGATTTTTAAATATTTACAAGAAATCATGAAAAATCCGAATTATCCGGATTATCCGGATAGACCCCATAATCCGTTTTTGAGAATCCGGATTTTGGATATAAAACGGATTTGCATTCTCTACCGCACACGCTAACTAACAGTGGCGACGAGGCGAACTATCGCGTGCTGTGCAAAAACATTATTTTGTGCGTGTAATCATGGCCAAAATATCAATTGGAACATTATCCACATTCAACCACATCAGTCAAGACTGGTCTATTTATAAAGAAAGATTGGAACAATGGTTTTTGGCTAATGACGTATTGGACAACGATGACAAGTCGAAAAGCAAACGTCGTGCGGTTTTGTTAAGCAGCTTGGCAGAAAATACATTCAAGTTAGCAAGAGACCTCGCGTTACCCAAAAAACTTAGCGAGTTGGAATATGACGCGATTATAAAGCTACTTGATGATCACTTTGTACCCAAAAAGTGTGGATTTTCTGAGCACAACCGTTTCTACACATCAACTCAAGGTGAATCAACTCAAGGTGGCTGTCGCCTTGCACCTCGGGTGCAAGGTTTGTGAACAACATCCTTGCATCTGCGGGCAACTTGTGGGCGAAAGTGGCTATCACGCTTTGAGTTGCTATCTTTGCTCAGGGCGGTTCCGGTGGCACCATCTGCGGGACTTGATCCGCCGAGCTCTAATCGTTGCAAACATCCCGTGTATGCTTGAGCCTCCCGGATTAAGTCGCTCGGATGGCAAGAGACCACAAAAAAAATACATTATGTTACCATACCAAATATTCCAATCTGCCACGTTCGGTTAGTTTCCTCTGGCGAAAAACGATAAACCTAAATCAAACACCAAGCAATAATACGCATGTGACAAATTCGTTAGTTTGCTATGATTAAAATATTGACATTGTATTGACCAATGCCCATAAAAAACAGCGAATATGACGTATTCGTTTGTTTACTATGGTGATAATAATGGTATTGCCCTTTTCAAAGACCATAGCAAAAGTGCGGATGTGACAGATTTGTTACTTTGCCATGGTGAAAATTATAATTTTGCCTGTATTCAATACCATAGAAAACATTCGAATATGCCAGATTCGCAAGTTTGCTATGGTGAAAATAATGATAATATCCAAGTTTAATACCATACAAAAATGCGAATATGCCATTCGTAAATTCTCCATGGTGGGTTTACGAGAAACTGGCGAGTTCTTATGTTTACTATAGCGATAACTCCTGAACCAAAGCAGATATAAATACGAAACTTTGCCAGGACCTGCAGCTGATAATTGTAAGTAATTTGTCATACTCAACTCAATTTAGCCAAAAATGCATATTCGTTACTTTAACATGGACGTGACGATGTTTAACATACTGACTGCGATCTCGTAGATAATCAGCAACAAATTTTAGGGAAGCAGGTGTAAATCCCAATGTGCAAAGTTTTTGTAGCAATATATCATTATCTACGCGGTCAAAAGCCTTGGTGAAATCGAAATAAACCACATCCACCTGTTTAATTTTGTCCATGTTTTGAGATATATGATCTACCAGAGTTAAAAGATTTGAATGAACTGAGCGCCCGGATCTGAAACCATGTTGCGCGTTACTGAGGTATAGACTGACTTGTTTAACTATTTTGTCGTGTATAATCGATTCAAAAACTTTGGAAATTTCAGATAATATTGCAATCGGACGGTTATTTTCAACTAATGTCTTATCCTTATTTTTAGGAATAGGGGAGACGCGAGATATTTTCCATTGAGCTGGGTATTTACTAGTAGATATGGCTAAGTTAAAAATATGAAGCAGTACTGTAAGGAAGTATTCCTTACACCCTTTCAATACGTAAGCTGGTAAAGTATCCGGACCGACTGCGCATTTGGGCTTGAGCTTTTTAATCGCTAATTCTACTTCCATTGATGTAATATTGTCAATATGGATATAATTGGCTGAACTGCTATTGCCATTCAAGATTATGTTGTCAGTGCTGAGATCAGGTACATTTGGCAAAAATGTGTTAGAGAAAAAAGCTCCAAACATATTAGCAGCCTCTTGTCCTTCTGAAAAAACTCCTTGATATGACAAACGGGATGAAAAACCGCCAGTTGTTTTCAAATTATCAATATGCCTCCAAAATTCTTCTGGGTTGTTTTGAATATTTTGCTGGATGCGTTTAATGTAAAGATTATATGCCTCGGGTAGTCTCAATTTTAAGTCTGCTCTAAGTTTACTAAATGTGTTATAAATATTTTTGTTTCCTGTGGCTTTCCATTCTTTATGTAATACAGCTTTATATTCTAAGTCTTTAATAATATCACGTGAAAACCAAACCGGATATTGTTTTGCTATTCCTTTAGGGCGAACTTTTTTTGGAACTGAAATATCAAATATTTTGTAAATAATTAAATAAAAACATTCAACTGCTAAATCTAGATCCCTCGTATTCAAAACCGGGCTCCAATCGGCATCGCGGAGAAGTTGGGACATCAATTCAAAGTCAGCTTTAGAGAAATTCCAATCAGTAGACGTATTTATGTTACTCGGTGAGATTTTTACTGATATTCTACTATTTTTAAGAGGTTTTATTATATCTAATGGTGGGTGGAATCCATCAGCGTGTGGTACTAAACCACCTGTATTATTATTAGATACATAAGTTTCATTAGCCAGCTCTGAGACTAAAACTACATCTAATTTACCTCTTTTTACATTGGTTATTTCATTTGCATCAGTTAATCCACAAACATTTACAAAATATTCATAGTAAGCACCTATGGTCTTGGAGGCACTATTTAAATTTAGATCACCACAAATTAGAACAATGCCACTAATAGTACTAATAATTGACTCTACCATAGTAAACCAGCGCATGTAAACTTCATCCTTCGAATTGGGTGGTATATAGAAAACACAAACATGAACAATTTTATTTCGTAACGAGAAGGATGCCCATAGGTCCTCGCCACCATCGGTTTCTTGTTCACTGCGTCGTGCCAAGGTAATGCCAGGGCGTGCCGCGAGTAGGACACCACCGCCACCTCGTAGTTCTCGGTCTCGTCGCATAATGCTCCAACCGCCAGGTGATAATTCAGGGTCTAAGATGGATTGATCGAGATTGCTCTCAGTTACACAGATAAGATCAGCTTCAATAAGAAGGAGAGTTGACCTCCAATATTTTAATTTGGTTTTTAAGCCTCGTACGTTCTGGTATACTACGACAAGTTTTGGGCCGAATGCGCTGGTTTGAATATTATTATTGTTGCAGTGGTTTACTTGAGCTCCTAGGGCTCCGAAAAAACGTCCACTCTTTTATGCAAGCATTTGTTATTTCTTCTTCGACTTCCGTGAGCAGGTAGAAAGGAGGGTTGCTCTGTTGGTGGATGGCGTGGTATTTTATGTATTTTTGTTTTTGCGGACTGAGAGTTATGAAATTAGCTACTGAAAAAGTGTTTTTTTACAGTCTTGTGATTGCGAAACGTTCTTCGTGATGTCGTGACTTGTTGATGCGATTGTAAATGTTGTCTGTGAACTTTGTGTAGTATTTAGCACGAACATCTGCAAACTTCCACTGGTCGTTTGTCGACACCTTGGCCAGTTTCTTAAGATCGTAGACTTCCACTTTAATTAAATGTGTCGCAATTACTGCATCGTTGACGCTTGATGATATGTAGGAAACGCCGCTGTTTCGAGCCATCCCAACTGTCAAAAATGGAGTTTTCTTATGTTTTTGATTTTGGGGGTGTCGAAAAGTTTATCAATAGGATTATCGCTGCCCGCCCGTTTTGGGGATTTTTGATCGGAATCAACGATAGTGAAGGCGTTGTCAGCTTCATCATCACTTGATGCGCCAAAGTAGTAATTTTTTAATGTCGATTTTTTAATGCATAAGAAACCTAACCTGTACCTATACTTTACTCGCAACCTCCGACTTTGTCACGAGATAAGTGCAACGATCTACTGTCATTGTGCGCAGGAAACACTCCTGTTACAAGGAAAATAGAATACGTCCGATTTGATCAGTCCTTTCCACACAATAATTAAAGATTTTTTCTATTTTTCGTTTTTGAGATAAAAACTCAAAACCTATGTTGATTTCTAAGATTTAACAATAAATATGTTGATTTGTCGTCGAGTGTTTTATTTTTAATTTTGAATATCGCGAAGTGTCTTAACGGACATGATAATTGTCGTAACTTACACTGTTTAAAAAAACTATGGAACACGTATAGACGTTACTAGCAATCTCAAGTTTTAAAAAAAGAACAAGGCTAATTGCCTGAAATCTACTGGCAGTAATTACATACTTCATATATCAAAAGAAACTACATGAACTACTCAACTAGTTAAAATAGATATTTCAGATGTAAACACAGTATTTTATAGCACTTGAACCCGCCAAAGTATTTTTTCACCATAAATCGGCTCTCCTGTAAAATTTACTAAATGCTAGTTACGTCTCTTCGTGTTGTCTTTTTTTTAAACCCAACTGTTTTCAGTCGATCTTTATGCTCAATTTTGTTGGAATACCTTGTGCTTCTAAAAGGGTACAGATACGGAGTGGTCTTGGTCACTATTTTGCTTTACATATACATACATTTCGTATATATATAAACAGGGAAAAGGCAGGATTCCCAATCTCTCAAACAAAGGCTTCAAAATCAGCCGGTCCTGCTCCACATATTGCGCGGACACATTTTTTTTGAGCAATGAATACCTTTTTAATATGTGCCTCAAATAATTATACCGTACCTAAAAATTTATGCACCTGGACACCTGGCCAAGGACTGCCGCAGTGGCTTCGAAAAACGAAAGTGTTTCTCTTGTGGAAAAGCAGGACATCTTAAAAGTCAGTGCCGGAAACCTGTTCAGCTTCATAATAAAGAAAAAAAAACAGCACTGCCTTCTTTGTAAGTGCTATGGTAAGCTCACTGTGTGAAAGTGACAGTTGGCTCATGGACAGTGGTGCTACGGAGCATATGACGAGAGACAGAAAACTGTTGATAAACTACAAGGATCTAACTGAACCTAGACAAGTGATTATCGGCGATGGCTCAGTGATACATGCGGTAGGTGTTGGAAAAGTTGAACTGTCTGCTTTTGATGGGCATGACTGGATAGATACCACACTTAATGAGGTGCTATATGTCCCCAAGCTGAAGGCAAATTTATTCTCGTTGTCAATTGCATTAGCAAAGAAACTTTTTCTGTGCGCCGATTCAAATAAGGCTGAGTTCGTAGATCAACGTAGGGTGTGGCAGCTGAGGCTCATAGAGTTGGAAAAATGTATGTATTGCATGGAGTTCCGTATGAAGCCAGATGTTGCTCAGGCAAATGTTACCCAAGATTGTCTTGCGTTGCTAGAGTGGCATGCTCGACTTGCACATTTTGAGCATTGCAGGAAGTTTTTGAAGAAACTAAATATTCAATATATTAAGGAGAAAAACGCTGAGTGTGTGCAGTGTTATAAAGGAAAACAACATAGATTGCCCTTTCAAAGCAGCACACAAAAAAAAACAAGGCCAAGTTAGTGCATGCTGATGTATGTGATCCTATGGAGGAGAATTCCCTGGGTAAATCAAGATACTATCTGTTACTGAAAGCTAATTACACACACTACCGTCAAGTGTACATGATGATGGAGTAAACTGAGTTTGTAGACAAAAATAAAACACTTTATTACTTTTTCAAAGATAGAGACGGACAGGACATGGATTTTTTAAGAACTGATAAAGGGACAGAGTTTATAAATTAGAAGGTTACTTGGAAGTTAAAGGTATAAAACATCAAACAACTGTGGCATACACGCCTGAACAAAATGGCAAAATTGAGAGAGAAATGAGGACAGTATTGGAGGCTGCTCGCACCATGTTGCAGTCAAAGAATTTGCCTAAATATCTCTGGGGAGAAGCAATAAATACGTCCGTATTTACAAATAATCGTACAGGCACAAGCTCAGTTCCTGGAGTCACACCATATGAACCATGGCTTGGTCAAAAATATGACATAAACCAATTAAAGGAATTTGGCACTGAAGTATATGTGCATGTCAGCTGCGGAGGAAATGGGATCCTAAAAGTGAAAGAGGTCTGTTTTTGTGCTATGGTGAGAGTACCAAGAGATATAGAATATACCTACCTAAAAAGCAAGTTGTACAGGTCAAAAGAGATGTCATATTCACAAGAAATGAAAAGAAAAAGTGATAAAGTACAGAAAAGTGAACAAATATCAAGGATCAGTTCTGTCTGCAACACTATTTCTGCTGCATATCAACGACATGCTGACGCCCGACACTTTTGGGTACGCAGATGATAGCACGGTTGTTGGCAGATACCTGTCCAGTGCAAGGGCCAGCAGTGAAACCACCCAGTCTTGTCGAGAGTCCATAGTCCAACATCTGAACTCTTTACTCAAGGCAATATCCGAGTGGGGTGATGCCAATTTAGTGAAGTTTAATGCAACAAAGACACAGGCTTGTCTATTCTCGACTAAACGGAGTCCTTTCACACTTACTCCGACTTTCCGAGATGTATCCATACCGATTTCTGACCACCTTGATCTTCTTGGCATGACTCTTACGTCAGACCTGAACTTTGGACGCTACATAGAATCTTTGGCCACGACTGCAGCAAAAAAGATTGGTATCCTCTCAAAGGTTAGGCGCTACTTTGCACCAGAACAGCTTCTACAACTATATCAAGCTCAAGTTCGATCTTGCATGGAGTATTGCTGCCACCTTTGGGATGGATCTGCCAAATACCAACTGGCCGCCTTAGACTCCATTGAAAAACGCGCCAAGAAGCTCATAGCAGACAAAGCACTGGTTGAGACTAAGTTGCAGAGCCTTGAACACCGTCGTAAAGTAGCATGCATGTCGGTATTCTATAGGATACATTTCGGAGAGTGTGCTCAATCACTTCACGACCAGATACCCCCTTCCCCATTCTATCTCCGGGGATCGAAGCACCGACTGGGGTTCCATCCACCCTTATGTTGTAGATATACCTCTGATCCGCACTAACTTCGCTTCAACTTTTATCATGCGTACGGCTAAAGAGTGGAATTCCCTGCCGGCGGATCTTTTTCCGGAACAATATAACTTGGGCCTTTTTAAGGCAAGAGTGAATAGGTATTATCTAGGCAAGCATGTACCATCTTCGTCTGCATCTCCACTTACCACCAGGTGAGATGGCAGACAAATGCGGGCCTATTACATAAAAAAAAAAAAAAATACCAACTGGAAGTACTAAGAATGAGTATGGTTTACCTGAAATAGTAGAAAGAAAGAAAAGAGGAAGAGGCAAGAGGAAGAAAGACCAGAGAGTAAAGAAATGGTGCATGAAAGTGGAGAAGAGATACCGGTGGAGGAAGATAGCAGTCCAAAACTTATAGAAAAGTGTACAGAAGAAAGTACAGAGGCAAGTGAGGTCATGGATGACAGCTTTAGAGACGCAGCAGAGGCAAAAAATACAACAGAAGTAAATACTGAAGAACCTGAAGAGTCTACGTCTAGTAAAAGAAGCAAACGAATGCTAAAATGCCTGAAAAGCTAAAAGACTACTTCTTGTTCATGGCAGAATAGCCCATGACTTACAATGAAATCTTGTCCAGTAATGAGAAAAAAGAATGGCTGAAAGCCATAGATGTAGAACTTGAAGCATTAAAAGATAATGGAACTTGGACTGAAACTACTTTACCAGAGGGAAAAAAGGCAATAAGCAGTAAATGGGTATTTAGAAAGAAAACTGATGAGCATAGTAATACAAAATTTAAAGCTTGATTAGTGGCTGGAAGGTTTGAACAAGAAAATATTTTTGATTTGAATGAGCTATATGCTCCTGTTGCTAAGTTGTCAACCGTCAGAACTTTCATTGCAGCGGCTACAAAATTAAATTTAAAAATAAGTCAAATGAATGCATGTAGTGCTTTTTTGAATGGACATATGGATGAGGGAGTTTACATGTACTTGCCTAAAAATTCTGAGCACGATGCTAAAGTTGTAAAGTTAAAAAAGTCGCTGTATGGTTTTAAGAAATCACCAAAGTACTGGAATGTTTGATAGTGTGATAAAGAAAGATGGTTTTATTCAATCTTGCAATGATAGTTGTCTGTATACCAAGTGTAATGGGAAAACCAAGACTTACCTCCTATTGTATGTCGATGATATATTACTATTTGGGACTGATGACGGAGAAGTAGACAGAGTTAAGCTTGTGTTGTCAAAGAGCTTTAAAATGAGAAATTCAAAATTATCTGATCTTCTTTTCGTGTGGGACACCGAGTCGTCCAACGACCTGATGAACCCTAGTGTCAGAATTGTTCAACCGCCTACTACAAGTAGCAGGCTTCTGCTGGAAGGGACTCAAGAGTATTGGTGTATTACAATTTTTAGGCGACAGGCTGACAACCTGTCACTATAGTAATACACATGTTTCCTGAAAAAACCTTGGAAAACAATCCTCAAAATGTCAGACGTGGCGATAGTGGCTGTATTCTTACGGCCACTATCGCTCTACCTACCCCACAAGGGATAAAGGCGTGATATATGTATGTGTATGTATGTAAGTGTATGGGTTGTGGAGACATGCTGGCTGAAAAAGTTATAGTCCGACTTTAGTTTGAAGCTTAATATCAAAAGCGTTGTGTTGTATGAGGACAACCAGTCAGCCATCAATGTTGCATTGCATGCTGAATTCAAAAAGAGGCTTAAACATATTAGTATTAGGCACCATTTTATAAGGGAGAAAATTGTGAATGGTACTATTGTTTTGAAATATGTACCTACAGGGGAACAAATAGGTGAT
This sequence comes from Keiferia lycopersicella, assembly GCA_029255805.1. NCBI lineage: Eukaryota > Metazoa > Arthropoda > Insecta > Lepidoptera > Gelechiidae > Keiferia > Keiferia lycopersicella. The sequence goes on along the minus strand of JARACZ010000047.1, from coordinate 185,563 downwards.
ATGTTCACGAAACTTTTAGGCAAGCAATTGTTTTTAAAATTAAGAGATATGTTGTTTAATTGAATTAGAGTCCAGTTCGATTTTGTTAAGAGTAGAGTCATTATCAGTTGGGTCATTCTCAGACTAGAGTTATTTATGTTTTTAGTGTTCATGTTTCAAGTTGTAAAGTTTAATTTGAGTTTAACTAATGTATAGTTGTGAGTTTAATTCTATTGGGGAGGGGTATTAGTAATTTCATAGAATTATCTGATAACACTGTTTTTGTTTGTGGATGTTTAAAAAGTAAAACAAGCTTGTCTGTGATCATCTGCCGGCCGACATGACCGTGTATTTTATGTAAACCGTAGATCTCCTAAAATAAAATAAATACGAGTGCTGTTATGTTAAACCTGTTTGTTTCCTTTAGAAAGCCCTAACACTTATTTACCGTTTGAGACAAACTATTATTTATTTCATATGTTTGTTCGGTTTGTTCATGTTTATTTGTCATACAATGGCGTTTGCTAGTTGATGGAACTGGATCTGTATCATTATCAACGAAGGTTCTCTTCAACGTTTAAAGGAGAGGGACTGGACTTTAAAGTAATGGATTTTGTGATTTTTTTCCAGTTTCTAGTTTGTTATTTAGTGAATCACTAATATCTCTTTCTGCAACTTTGTCTGATTTCCAACCTCCTAGTCGCTTTAAGGTCGTCAAATTGGCTCCTGAAACTGCCAATAACGTAGCAGAGGTCCTTCTGTAGCTGTGCCTGAGTATTTCTTTTGGCATATTACCAAATTTGTTTATTCCGATTGCTTGAGCTGTACACATCCCTTTTTGGTAATTTTGAAAAAAACAGTAGATTTTTCCTTTTTGGGACCGCTGATTCATATATTTTTGCACCACTGTAAGAAAGTCTCCTTCAACAACAAAGCTTCTCAGGATCTTATTTTTTGTATTCGGGATCTTGATTAGTAGCACATTTAAATGGGCTTCAATATCTTTTAAAGTAATATTGGCTAACTCCTCCAACCACTCCACCTCTAACCTCCAACAATGCCAAAAATCAGACCAAACTAGAAGAAAAGGGATTTGATCAATATCTGCTATCAAATGTACTTTTTAAATACTGTATTGACAATATTTCGTAAAATATAAGCATGGACCGATAATACTAGAGGACTTGCAACCCTATACGCAAGAGCGTTATCTCATTCGTTAGTTCACGAGTAATAAATTGATGGCTCCGGTAGTAACATTTGTAAACAAATTTCGACTTGTGAAACTGAGCCGCCATGTATGAGCTACACAAGTACAACATTTTTATAATAGATGTCACCGTCTAAGTACAACCGCCATGGAAAATAGTAGATTACGTACCTAGGTATGTAACCTATCAATAGCAGTTGAGGTTTTTTAACGCCCGAGCGGAGCAAGGGCGGTAACTTTCCGAAGTTGCTATTGATGTTACATCCGCGTTACGTATATAAGTGAGTAAAATAAAGCGATAAATACAAAAAACAATCCATAAATGATGATTGTATCGTCTGGTAACTTTTTTTTCTATGATTGAAAAATATCTATACATATAATAAAATTATAACAACCTCATGTCTGCACATTATAGATACTATTAACTAACGAAGACGGTTCACCATTAGTGCCTACAAACATTTTTCTCCGAGCGGAAAAATATTTTTTGTATCTTTCTGTGTGCTTTGCTTTGCCTTGCTTTACCGACGATGTCAAACAAACAACTTGCTGCAAATGTAGCAAAAAGGTTCTAAAGAGAGATCGCCTTACGTGTATCAAATGTAAAGGAATATTTTGTGCCAATTTAAGCTGCGCACTGGTTACCGATAAAATCTTCGATTCCATGACCAATGAACGTAGAACTAATTGGACCTGCCGACAGTGCATTATAAAGCAACGCACGAGTACAGGCGGCACTAAGGGACAAAAAAATGCTCCACAAAATATGACTCACAAGAAATCCTTAAATAAACAAAATTCATCAAAAGAAGAACGAAAGTCACCGAACATTGATATTTCATCACGTACTTCACCTGGAGAGAATGTTTGCCAATTTTTACCTCAGACAAATTCTAGTATAGATCCAGTTCCATCGGTTACTAATGTTGAACAGTTACCTACATATTTTGGATTGAATGTGTCCATTTCTACAGAGGTTACAGCGGGAAAAAATGTGCTCAACAGAACCGATTCTCATTCTGAAAATGAAACATCCTTACGATTCGAACGCGTCACAAAAAGGATGCGCGACGTCAAATATAACGTAACTACATGCAACTCCTTTGAATCACTGCATACTGAGGAGGAGGAAGAATCTGACTCATCGTTTCAATCGACGCTTTAAAAAAATAGCAGTTGCCCTGACCTGGGTATAACAGAACCTGAGGATCTGATAGTTCAGATTCAAACATTAAAATCGTCTCTAGAAAGTACTGAATTTGAGCTTGAAAATACAATAATCGAAAATAATCACTTGAAAAGGAAGATTAATACGCTTGATATAGAAATAAACTCATTGAAAAGTATATGCAAATCAACACAGACTAGGAGACACCCTGGATTTAACTTAAAATCTAGAAATTGCTTTACACCTGACTCATCATCAAAACGCAATAGAACGGCTGAAAAGTTTTCACATTCGCAGTCTGCTGGAAATAGCCCAAAACAATGTGCTTTTCAGGAAGCTTCAGAATTATAATAATAGTATTTATTTATTTCACAAATAGGCAAGTTGACACAAAGGTAAACACAATTACCAGTTTGACTTTATCGCAGACTTAGGACTAGAGCCCTGCTTCCCAAACTAGGAAAAAGATACCTGTATCTTGGGAGACAGTGATTCCACCATGATCTACTTAAAATTAAGTATGTACCTTAATGATCTAAAAAGAACAAAGAAAAAGAAACTGTCTTACACCTATGTACTAGAATTAATTAAACTTGCTAAGCTTGTGTGAGCCGTGTGTGTGTAAAAGTGATTGTGATTGTGTTGTCTAGGTGTGAGGTGTATGTGGTGTGTTAAGAGTGTAATTAGAGTTTATGTCAAGAACATAAGGAGTTCCTCTGTGTGATCATAGTCGAATGTGAGTAGCCAGTTAACTAATTTATTTTTTAGTTCGTGTCTATTCAGGTCAATTGTTTAGATTTTCTTGTTTTTCTTACTATATATATACGGACTTAGAACAAAATATTGGTGCTCTGCAAATGCAGTCCTATATCTTACACTAATTTTGTCACAACGACGTTTATTTTTGTCGGGAGGTCTAGTGGAGCGATGCATTCTTAGAGTCGATTGTAGCACAAAGAGCTGTCGAACAGCCAGAACTTTAAACTTGGAGTATACAAGATGAGTCGGATATCTATAAGGCTTCCTTAGTATGACCTTCAGTACACCTCGCTGTGCTCGCTCGATCTCCAGAAATGCAGTTTTAAACGTGCCACCCCATACTGCCGTGTGGTGTCGGCAGAGTAGAATCTCACCACCCCAAATCTGCCCGTGGGTATCGTAAGAGGCGATAAAGGGCTTCCAGGAGGTGGGCAGCAGCGCCTCCCGTGTTGACAACATAGTCCACAAACGCACACTGCGGTCACCAACCCGCCTGCCCAGCGTGGTGACCATGGGCAAAACCCCCCATGGACAGGACAAGAAAAAACCGGCCCCTAGTTCCCGGCCGCCTTACTACCCCGGGCTACGGTAACGGCCCGGGTAATGGTAGTGCAGGGGGTGCGAAGAATCCCCGGGCTATGGACTACGGCTGCTATATACTGACCCTGGCGACGTACAACGGACGCAGTCTGCGGCTGGGCGAAAGTCTCCAAATCCTTGAGGTAGAATTAGATAAGATACGGTGGCATGTTCTGGGATTGTCAGAAGTCCGAAGAGAGGGGGAGGACACGATAACCCTAGAATCAGGTCACCTATTCTACTTCAGGGAAGGGAGCGCACAATCCCAGGGTGGCGTAGGGTTCCTTGTCAATAAGGCTCTCTGTGACAACGTGATGGAGATCAGCAGCGTCTCGAACAGGGTAGCGTACTTCGTACTGAAGCTGACCGAGAGGTACTCTCTCAAGGTCGTACAGGTATATGCGCCGACTTCGAGCAGCTCAGATGAAGAGGTGGAGGCCCTATACGACTACGTGTCGAAAGCCATACACCAAACCACTAAGACCCACTTCACTGTTGTCATGGGGGACTTCAACGCTAAAGTGGGACAGGAGCGCGGTGAATCAAGCTTGGGACCACATGGCTACGGGAGCAGAAACCAGAGGGGCCAAATGCTAGTCAACTTCCTTAGCAGGCAAGGGCTGTTCTGTATGAACAGAAAAAGCCCCAACGGAAGTGGACCTGGAAGAGCCCTGACGGCAGGACGAAGAACGAGATCGACTTCATCATGACGGATAAACGGCATATATTTAGGGATGTCTCAGTGATCAATAGGTTCAATACCGGAAGTGATCACCGACTAGTAAGAGGCACCCTAAATATCAACTTCAAGCTAGAAAGAAACCGCATGGTGAAGCAAGTTCTCCGTCCCAATCTGCCCCAAGCCGGACATGAGGAGTTCCAACTTGAACTAAAAAATCGATTCGCTGCCCTGGAGACCCCGGCAAACGTTGACGAGGACCTAGAGAGCATAGTCGGGGCTATTTGCGAAGTGGGGACGAAGCATTTTCGTAAAAGGCGAACAGACAAGAAGTCCAAACTTTCAAGCGAGGCCCTGGAACTGATGCGAATTAGACGGGAAACACCGGAGGATGCATTGCCAGATCCCCAGTTACTTAACAAAAAGATCCGAAGTATGGTAAGACGCGACCTCCGAAGCTACAACACTCGACTCGTAAAGGAGGCGATTGAGAAAAACCGAGGGTCGAAAGTTTTTACCAAGACACTGGGAAGGAGTCATCTGGCAAAGCTAACTACCTCGAATGGTGTAACTGTCACATCGGTTCCAGAGATTCTCGCTGAAATAGAGGACTTCTATGGAAATCTGTATGCCTCGCATGCGAAAAAGCCTCCACCTGATGCGACCCCAGACCCAAGAGCTCCTCTCTCCCGCCACTTTACAGAAGATCTCCCGGACGTAGATATAGACGAAATCGCGGCCGCTCTCAGACAGCTTAAGAATGGGAAGGCTCCCGGGGAAGACGGAGTGGCCTCTGAGCTACTTAAGGCGGGTGGAAAACCTGTCCTCGAGGAGCTGAAAAGGCTTTTCAACTCTGTAATAGCCAATGGGACAACCCCGAAGGCGTGGAGCAGAGGTGTAGTGGCATTGTTTTTCAAAAAAGGAGACAAAACGCTTCTCAAAAACTATAGGCCGATCACACTTCTGAGCCACGTCTATAAGCTGTTCTCGAGAGTCGTCACGAATCGTTTGGCATCAAGATTTGACGCCTTTCAGCCACCGGAACAGGCCGGGTTACGCAAGGGCTTCAGTACCGTGGACCACATCCATACTGTAAGGCAGGTTATACAGAAGACAGAGGAGTACAACCAACCACTGTGTATGGCTTTTGTGGACTACGAAAAAGCCTTCGACTCTATCGAAACCTGGGCTGTTTTGGAGTCCTTGCAGCGCTGTCAAGTCGACTGGCGGTATGTGGAGGTGCTGAGAAGCCTCTATCAAATGGTTACGATGTCCGTTCAAGTACAAAATCATAATACAAGACCCATCCAACTGCTCCGTGGTGTAAGTCAGGGTGACGTTATATCCCCGAAACTATTCACTAACGCATTGGAGGATGTCTTCAAAACTCTACAGTGGGATGGACTGGGCATCAACGTCAACGGCGAAAGGCTCACGCATCTCCGCTTTGCCGACGACATAGTCATAATGGCCGAATCGCTGCAGGACCTGCAAAAAATGCTATCTAGTCTTAACTCTGCCTCGAGACGTGTTGGACTTGGGATGAACTTGGATAAGACGAAGGTCATGTTCAATCAACACATAATCCCCGAGCCGGTCTCCGTCGAAGGTGTAGTCCTTGAAGTTGTCCACAAATACGTGTACCTTGGGCAAACTTTGCAGATGGGAAAAGACAACTTTGAGGCTGAAATCACCAGAAGAGTGCAGCTTGGCTGGGTAGCATTTGGAAAGCTGCGTCACATCCTCGAATCATCTTTGCCACAATGCCTCAAGACCAAGGTGTTCGATCAATGCGTCCTACCAGTCATGATCTACGGAGCTGAGACGTGGAACTTGACAGTAAAACTGGCCCACCGGCTACATGTCACTCAGAGAGCTATGGAAAGGTGTATGCTTGGTATCTCTATAATGGATAAAGTCCGGAATGAGGCCATCCGAAAAAAGACCAAAGTGACGGACATAGTCTGGAAGTGTAGCAAGCTGAAGTGGCAGTGGGCTGGCCACATTTGTCGTAGAACCGACGGACAGTGGAGTAAGCGGGTTCTCGAGTGGAGACCACGCCTCGGCAAGCGTAGCGTTGGACGCCCTCCGGCCAGATGGACCGATGATTTGAAAAAGGCGGCTGGTAGCGATTGGATGGCAAAAACGGGAGATCGTGCCTAATGGCGTTCCCTGGGGGAGGCCTACGTCCAGCAGTGGACTGCAATAGGCTGAAATAGATAGATAGAATAGACCCCATACTGGGATGCAGTAGTACGAAGTATATGGGGTTTTGCAGAATGTCTTAGTGTTTTAAAGACATACACGAGACGTGCTACTCTTAAAGAGAGAAGATTTATTTGCTGTTCCCAATTTAAGCTGCTATTAATTTGTATTCCTAGGTATTGCACTGAATCTAATTTTGTCAGAGTATAGCAATCGCAAGTTGCGTTTTGGCTTGCGCAGGACTGCGCTTGAATTTTGAAGCTGTCCTGAGGCTGTGTGTTTTGACGAAGTGAAAATGGGATATAGTAAGTTTTCTGCAGGTTCAGTGTGAGCAGATTGGATGAGAGCCATGATATTATCGTACGTAAAGCAGATTCTGCATTAATTTTAATCTCCTGACAGTTTGAACCTTGAACTAGGACTGCGGTATCGTCGGCATATGTGAAAATTTTACAATGTTTTATGTTCATTTTGCAAAGCTCATTGATATACACTGAAAACAATGTGGGGCCCAATATACTGCCTTGGGGGACGCCGCCAGTTTTCTCTTCGCTTACCCACGAGTCTATTCTTACTTGTTGTTTCCTAGCAGTAAGACAGTCTTTAAAAAATTCAAGTTGCGTTCCACGGATTCCAATCATTTCGAGCTTATGAACAAGGATGGGCACAGAGTGTATCATGCGGATATAGAAAAATCATGAAAATGTATTGTGGACTGTATAGCGGTAAAATAACAAAAGAAAATTCAGTCTGCTAGTGGGTAGGATTTGGTCTTGCTATAGGAGTAAGATGAGGAAAATATGCAAGACAAAAGGAATGGAACTTACCTGAAGCTATGGAGCGATCGTCTCCTGTAAATGGAGGTTCAAAGCCTGAACCTTGTTTGAATCTCTTTTTTTTGCGATCCTTTCTTATCACTGCAATCCTCTCACTGGAACACTGGTTTTTAGCACTAATTTTCTTTCTATTTGTTAATTAAGCGGTTTTGTAAATTATTTATTTGATTTGGTGCAGCTACACAAGTTATAACTATTTTATTTTATTTATTTATTTTTCGACACGCTGCCGCTGCAGATTTTTGAATGGCGAGAGAGTAAGCAAGGTTTCTTCATTGCTGCCAACAGCACGGTGTTGCTATTATTTTAAATTTGTCTTCACAGGTGTAATGATGTGGTCAGCCGTCGAAGGCAGCCTCTGTCAATGACATTTAGATGAGTTGAGAACTCTGACCTCAGGGTCTGGGGTTTGTGGGTTCTAGCTCTGTGTAGGTTGGTGGGCACGGAATAAAGTACGACAGTTTCATATGACACAACAATAACAACTTTATTCGGTAAAGATACTTAAACTAAAATAGCGAGCAGGGGGAAAGCACAGCGGTAATATAAGCGCGACAATAAATATAAAATGAAGTGCATGTAGCAACAAAGTGGTAGGCACGGGTTTCCTTGCGTGATTTGAATTTACTAGCCACCCTATTAGACAAAAAGCTTAGCTGATGCGAATACTACAACTCTTCCTCTTCCTTTTCGTGTAAGATTACATGGTATTTTCCTTCCCGTTAGCATGCAAACATTGATTAAGATGGATTGGTTAGACGGGGAAGCCCTCTTGTACTAAACACACATGCGCATCAGTTGAGATAAAAGCCGTCTTCTTCTTGTTCGTGTGGAATACTCTATAGAGTATGTCTCTTCCCGCAAGGCATGCAAACAAACCAGTAATCAGGCACAGCCCGATAACGACGGCTTTGGTTTGACGGGGAAACCACCTTACTAAGTGCACACTAGGCGGTAAAATAACTGGTAGACATGTCCTGGAGTTTACATACAAATTACATGTAACGCGATAAGCAAGGAAGCCGTACTCTACCACTAACCTGGATCTCTGCTAGAGACTGGAACCACTTATGAAAATTAGGATGTAGACGATCGTTACAATAAAATATACGGATAGACGGTAATACTCGGGAGCTTCGGCGGGACCCAGTTTACGCGCTGGTGTCGCGGGAGCAGCCCTCGCTGGCTATTGTTTCGGTGGCTTGAACCGCGGCGGACTGTTTACTACTGTATATAGCGTCGCTAGGCGGGCGCGGGGTGCGCGGCGCTGTAGCTGGCGCTTGAGTTTCACGCATGGCATTCCCCCTCTTCGCCGAAAGATTTTTTCCTGAAAAGGAAAAAATCACCGGACAACAACTGGTTAAACACCTGCACCGTCTTGGTGCTACATTTCAGAAACGCTACTAACTAATGTTATTTACAACTTGAACGGTAATAACTTCTTATTTTCAATATAGCCCGGGATTTGAACCCGAGGCATGCATCTCGATCTTTCTTTTATACAATCCTTAAATTAAAACAAATCTACATCTCACTATTAATGATTTGGTATAAAATACTGGCACAATATACTGGTTTGTCTCCCTTACTCGCTGACTATTAGGTATGTACTATGACATCAGTCTTTTCGTTTAACATTAAATGCTTAAAACTTTACTTTGCATCCATTCTTTACCCTTTACTTTGGCAAATATAACACGTAAGTAAATAGCAAACTAATAAAGCTTTAAAATAACCTTGTTTACCACCTTACTTTATCTCAAACATTACTTAATATATTATTTGCTATAACCCTTTGATAACAAACACTTATTCATCAATGAAATATAACTAAACTCGAAAAATGATCCCATTCATAAATCTGTCCGGTAGGTAACTACCTTCCTAACGGTACTCACATTTAATTCAATCAGCCGGCGGGTGTCTTATCTTAATACAATGTTGCAAACAATTACCGGGCTGATGCACTGACCTACCGTAAACAACTCGTTAAATGCCTAGGGATTTGTTCACATTGGCAATCGATCTATATTAATACCTATAAAAGAATTAAAATTAATCACACATAACGAAATAATACTATTGGTTAACAAGTTTTTATAATTTACCCTTCACTGGTTGGCGCTATTCTGCGGTAATGGCAAAGATTAATTTATTTTCGGGACTTATTCCTCATACTAATTACATATTAAACCTTCTTTTATTCTATATATCTTTGGTTTACTTAGGCGGGGTACTTATCATTTACTATCACGTAATTTTATCGATCACTAAAATCAACTAAAAGCCCTTGGTAATATACATGAAGTTGCTTACTGTGTGTGGTATCCGATGTGTAGGTAAGTATAGCTTGATAGGTTTGAAGCAATAGAAACCAGCACAGATCTTCTTAACACAAAACAGTTTATTGAAGTATGAAATGAAGCAAGAATTATAGTTCACAGTATTAGCAAAACAGTACAGAAGGAGAAAGTTTAAGAGAAGCACAGAATATAGGTAAGCGAAAGAAAGTCTTAACGTATAGCCAAAGCAAAAGATCGCGCAGCGAGTAGGCACAGAAAATTGCATAAGCGAGCGTGCGCTCCGCGTCGTGATAGTGTCTCGACTAGTGAGCGTCGCCGGCGCAGGCCGAGCGGTCAGGTGAGCAGGCGACCGCGGGGCTTGCGCGGGCGCGGCTCGCAGGGCGGCTAGAACCGGCCTGCCTACAGCGCGCAAAGTATTAATACAATGAAATTGAAACAGTATGTCGCGCTGTTCGTAAAACAACATTTTAAGTAATATTATTATTAGATATTACAATTTATCATGTAAATAATTTAGTACATAAGTTATTGTAAATATTAAAGTGTAAATAGATTAATGTAAATAGTAATTTAGAAATAACGTTGTACATAGTACCTATTTAGTACTTGTGAGAATCAGTGACTGTACTACAAGGTCACCACATCACTCCCCCCCAGAGACCGTCAAGGGCGATAATAGTCCGGAAATTTTACCCTACGTCCTGAACGTGTAGTCGTAAAGAACCTTCCTTCAGCTTCAGGTAAGTTACAGGTACTCTGGTTATGTGATGGTATATGTGGTGATGCTTGTGTGCGTGAAAGTGTTACCTGTGGAGTGTGTGTATGTGTGGATGGTGATGTGTGTGATGCTGTATCTGGGTCAACCAGTATGTAGGCCGGTTTTAGGCGGTCTACTGATACTGTCACCTTTTTATCCTTCACCATTAACTTAAACACCTTATCTCCGCGCTCCAGGACTTCGTGAGGACCAGAATAAGCAGGTCTAAAAGTTCCACCTACTGTGTCGTCCCTCAGAAATACATGAGACGACGATGCTAGGTCCTTAAAAATGAAACAGGGCCTCTTACCGCTGTGCCGCGAAGCTGGCGATGGTCGTAATTCCCTAGCAAACGTCCTGATGCGGGAAAGATACTCCGACATATCCAAAATGTCATTTGATGGAGGATCGAAAAATTCTCCTGGAAGGCGCAAAGGTTCCCCATAAAGGAGCTCAGCTGATGAGGTCTGAAGATCCTCCTTGACAGCTGAACGGACCCCTAGAAGAACAAGAGGAAGTGCCTCTACCCAGTTTGCCGTACTGTGACAGGTTATGGCGGCTTTGAGCTGCCGGTGAAACCGCTCCACAAGACCATTACAGGCAGGATGGTAGGCAGTGGTTCTCCTGTGCTGGAAACCCACCAGCTGCGACAGGTTCCTGAATAGGGCTGACTCAAACTGCCTGCCTCTGTCTGACACTATGTCCATGGGGCAACCAAACCGGGATATCCACCCACTTACTAAAGCCTGAGCTACTGTCTCGGCTGTCATGTCGACAATTGGTATTGCCTCAGGCCAACGAGTAAACCGGTCGACGGCCGTGAGGCAATAGCGAAAGCCTTGACACAAAGGTAATGGACCTATGAGGTCAATGTGTATAAAGGTGAATCTACCCTTGGGAAGCTTGTATGATCCCAGAGGAGAGCTGACGTGACGAGTGACCTTAGACCGTTGGCAAGCCAAGCAGCTACGTGACCACTCCCTGCAGTCTTTTCTCATACCTGGCCAAACGAACCTTTCAGCAACCAGCTTCGCTGTGGCGTTTGCACCAGGATGGCTGAGGGAATGAAGGCTGTCGAAGACTTGCCGGCGCAAAGACTTGGTTACGTAAGGTCTCAGGTCGTTGGTACTTACGTCACAGTACAGCTTTTCACCAGACCCTGGAATTCGTACAAGCTTCAGACGCAACGAAGTGTCTCCGTCCAGCAATTCCTCCAGCTCGCCATCTGCCCGTTGAGAAGTAGCCAACCTATGAAGGTCTACTGGTTGTACTACCTCGTCAACTCTGGAGAGAGTGTCCGCCACAACATTGTCCTTCCCCGAGATGTGCCTGATGTCCGTGGTGAACTGGGCAATCAGGTCCAGGTTCCTGTACTGTCTGGGGGAACAATTGTCCTTACGCGACTGGAAGGCATACACCAAAGGCTTGTGGTCTGTATATATGACAAAATGCCTTGCCTCCAACATGTGGCGAAAGTACTTGACACTCTCATAGATAGCCAAGAGCTCGCGGTCATAGGGAGAGTACTTAGCTTGCGACGGACTCAGCTTATGGGAGTAGAACGCAAGCGGCTGCCATGCGTTGTCCTTGAGCTGCTGCAAAACTCCACCAATCGCCTTGTCCGATGCGTCCGTAACCAACGCCAACTTGGCGTCACACTCAGGATGTGCTAGCATTGCGGCCTGACTAAGACCGTTCTTGCAGGCCTCAAACGCGTCCTGTTCTAGGGCTGTAAATTTCACAGGATGTGAACCCTTTACAGACCCTGTTAAGAGAGCGTTTAACGGTGCTTGGTGCGAAGCTGCGCCTGGAATAAAACGGCGGTAAAAATTCACCATGCCTAAGAATCGGCGGAGCTCTCGTACCGTTTTGGGTACTGGGAAGTCCTTGATCGCCTCAACCTTAGAAGGCAACGGTTTGGTGCCCTCAGCAGTGATGCTGTAACCCAGGAAGGTCACCTCTGATACCCCAAACACACACTTGGCTGTGTTGATGACCATGCCATAGTCACGGAGTCCTGCAAACAGCTGGTGCAGGTGCTGCTTATGGGTTTCCTCGTCCTTGGAAAATACCAAAAAGTCGTCCAGGTAGGCGTATGTGAAGTCCAGACCCCGTAGCATTTCATCCACGAAGCGCTGAAACGTCTGACCGGCATTACGAAGCCCGAACGTCATGTACGGAAATTCGTAAAGACCGAACGGCGTCGTGATAGCAGTCTTCGGGATGTCATCTTTGTGAACGGGGATCTGGTTGTACGCTTTTACCAAGTCGATGGTCGAGAACACCTTGCAACCAGCCAGACAGTGTGCGAAATCCTGGATGTGACGGATCGGGTACTTATCTGGGACGGTCCTGGCGTTCAGCATCCTATAATCGCCACAGGGGCGCCAACCGTTGTCTTTCTTGGGCGCAAGGTGGAGAGGAGATGCCCACGAGGATTCTGAAGGTCGACAAGTACCACTCTGCAACATGGACTCGAATTCGGCCTTGGCAACCTTCAGCTTATCGGGTGCTAACCTGCGAGGTGCGCTACATACTGGTGGCCCAGGTGTGGTTCTGATATGGTGTACCGTGTTATGTTTGGATGTGCGATGAATGCCATGAGGTCGTGTTATTTCAGGGTAGTGTTCGAGTAGTGTGTGATACTCAGAATTACCTGTAACTACCTTGACTGAAGAAATTTCATTTGAAAATTGTGCAAGCAAAGCCGCGACGGAGAGCGTTGTATTATTATCGACTAGACGTTTGTTCCTAACGTCGGCCATAAGATTATAGTAGTATAAAAAATCCACTCCTATTATCGCCCTCGTCACATCTGCAACAATAAATTGCCAAGCAAAGTCACGGCGCAAGCCTAGGTTTAAAACAAGATTGCAATAACCGTAGGTGTAAATTTTAGAACCGTTAGCTGCGCACAATTCAAAGTTAGTTTTTGCACGTCGTTCCTTAATTAAAGATTTAGGGATAACACATACGTCACTGCCAGTGTCCACTAGGAACTGTATTTTTGAGCGTAGGTCGGTGACGAATAAGCGACCAGAACCTGGGCAGCCGATGGCCGCTACTTGCGACTGCCCTGTGAGTTTCCCGCGTAGTCACACGGCGATATGCATTTTGCAGCGTTGCTCCCGAACTTCGCGTGGTACCAGCAGAGTGGAAACTTCCGGTAGTTTGACTGGGAACGCGTAGTGGAACGCGTACGGGAACGGGAACGCCTGCCGTGGTGTGAACCGCTCCTGTTACGCGATCTCGAACTTCTGCCCATCTGTGACGTCAGCGTTTGCACTTGCCGGGTCAGCGCTGCTATTTGACCAGCCAGCGCACTTGGACCTGCCGTACTAGCCTCTGCTGCTGCTACTTGGGGACTGAGCGAGACTACATCCTGTATCCTGTCTGCTAGCTCAGCTACCTCATCCAGGGTTGATTTGGACTGCGACGCTATGATTGTCTGAGTTCCACTGGGTAGACGGCTGCTCCATATGGACCTCAGGAAGTCGTCAGGCACCTCGGGTCCCGCCAAATCTTTCAGACGCCGCAGGAATTGCGACGGCTTCCTGTCGCCCAGCTCCTCGCGTGTGAGTAGTTGATTCACTTTCTTCTCACGGGATGCCGAAAGTCTCTTCACCAGTTCAGTCTTAAGCTGCTCATATTTGTCTGCAGCATTGGCAAAAGAGGGGCTGGTGACAACATCTTCGACTTCAACTGCGTAGTTAGGGTCCAGCTGTCCAAAGGCATAGTGGAACTTAGTCGTGTCCGCGGTAATGCCTGATAAGACAAACTGGCTCTCAAGTTGGGCAAACCAGAGCGCCGGTTTCTGAGGGTAGAATGGTGGTACCCTCACGCCTACGCGATGTAACTCGCCGCCATCTGTTCTTTCTGGATTCTTCTCTGCCATCGTGCACAAAGGAGTCACCAATGAAGTTGCTTACTGTGTGTGGTATCCGATGTGTAGGTAAGTATAGCTTGATAGGTTTGAAGCAATAGAAACCAGCACAGATCTTCTTAACACAAAACAGTTTATTGAAGTATGAAATGAAGCAAGAATTATAGTTCACAGTATTAGCAAAACAGTACAGAAGGAGAAAGTTTAAGAGAAGCACAGAATATAGGTAAGCGGAAGAAAGTCTTAACGTATAGCCAAAGCAAAAGATCGCGCAGCGAGTAGGCACAGAAAATTGCATAAGGGCATTTCTACAGAGACGCCGTTTTTTTTGTCCTGGTCCAGAAATCGTGTTAAACATATAAACTAAAATCTCAAAAAAATAACACATAATCCTTAATGTATGTATTATTTGGAGAGCATAATTATTATGACTAATTTAATAATACTTTCTTCTAAAAAAAATACCGAAATGAAAAAAAACACCAAATTTACCTGATTTAGGCCTGTCCCTTTGGCGGAATTGAATCTAAATTGGTCCATAATTCGAAAATTTCCGGAATTTATAATAATGTTCCTATGTTCACATGTATATAGATGTACGACAAAGGTTTATTTATTACCAAGATGGCTATAATGTTTTATTTTGTACCACTTATGTCACTTTAAATATTTGTCCCGAGCTTATGACTTAATTCGGTATCACTCACAAACTCTTACGCACATCTGTAAATACGCGCGATTTGCACATCTTTATCCGATTCACATAAACTGCCAGTTGCGTCCGAGTAGGCGAGTGCAGTGAACCTGTGACATGCTGCCGGGATTTACCATTTTCAAAGATAAGAAATTTTACTTCGTCTTTGGTGCAGGGTAATTTCTCAACTCCGGATCATAAATATTTTTGAAACTATAAGAGCTAAAAGGTTGTTACTTTGTGTAATTTGTGCCTCGATAGTATACCAATACGTAGGTAAAATTGAATTTGCACAAAGTTATACTGTGAGAGAGAAATTTCAAAGAAACCAGCTTTTTCTCAACTCCGGGAATCTGAACTCCGTGTGCATTTGTTCACGGAGTTGAGAATTTTGTTCACGGAGTTGAGGTTTTTTATAAAACTGTGATTAGAATGATGTCGTGTGGTACCGGCGTAGAATAGCATCACTCCAATTCTACCTGTAGGTGTCGTAAGAGGCGACTAAGAAACTAGCTCGAGAGATGATTAACGACGATTAACTCTTGTAATTTCTAAACTCCGTGAACAGTCAAAATTCAAATTCGATTATTTCAGAATCTGCAAGAGGAAATGGGGAGAAATTTATCTTATTTTGTTTATTCATTTAAAAAACAATAAATCACTTTGAATGAGTGCATGAAAACCTTAAAACAAACGTGCACTCTCAACTCCGTGAACACTCGAAATTAAAATTGAATTATTTCAGAATCTACTGAAGCAAATGATGGCAAATAAAATTAAATATATTTCTAATTTTTTTTCCTATTTTTTCAGTATAATAAAGTCAATAAAATGTTAAGAGTAAAATTGCACACGGAGGTGAGAAAAATTTACTCCTGCCGTAGAAATGCTCATAAGCGAGCGTGCGCTCCGCGTCGTGATAGTGTCTCGACTAGTGAGCGTCGCCGGCGCAGGCCGAGCGGTCAGGTGAGCAGGCGACCGCGGGGCTTGCGCGGGCGCGGCTCGCAGGGCGGCTAGAACCGGCCTGCCTACAGCGCGCAAAGTATTAATACAATGAAATTGAAACAGTATGTCGCGCTGTTCGTAAAACAACATTTTAAGTAATATTATTATTAGATATTACAATTTATCATGTAAATAATTTAGTACATAAGTTATTGTAAATATTAAAGTGTAAATAGATTAATGTAAATAGTAATTTAGAAATAACGTTGTACATAGTACCTATTTAGTACTTGTGAGAATCAGTGACTGTACTACAAGGTCACCACATACATCTGGCAGTAATTTTATTTCGGAGATTTGTTATTAACTATTTTATTTACTGAAGTAAACTAAATTTAATGCGATGGTTCCTTCTTATGACCGTTGCCTTACTTGACAAGTATCTACCAGATCTATTTTACCGTTTAGACTTCAATAAACTATGTAAAAAAACAAACTATAAATACTTAAAAGTCCTCGCGAGGGTGGGTCGCGGACGGTCTCCCGGCTGCTGGTCCCAGCTCCCGGTCCCCTCGCTATCTTCTTCTCCATTGCCGCGCTAGGTCCCTGCGGGCCCGCTGGTACTGTAGCCATCGCCGTGACCGGTTTGTACGGACTTGCTCACTGCGCGTACGCACGACGGACGGCACTCCAAGTCGCGTCTTCGCTTCGCACTACTGGACCGAGGCTCGGAGGCCTGCGGTCGTATTGCGAACCTATCGCATCCCTGCCACTTTTGTTCCGCAGGTAGTACTCACGCTCGCGCGACTGGTTTTAAAACACGTAACGGTTATAATGACCAACGCGTAGTGGCAACTTTGCCTATTTCTTTTTCGGCTTTAATTAAATATGTTGTACGGTATTTTCCCCGTTTAATCAACATTGACCTAATAACGACCGAAAGGCAGAAATGTCTTGTTATCTAAACCTACCTAAACGCGTATGTTTGTCTCTTATTGTTAACAGATATTCTCGACAAGCAATGTACATTAATTATGGTTTCGTCGGACTTCCGCTGGTCCGGTACAATACTCATACGGTGATTACCGTGGAACCTTCTGGACTGTCGAGCTATCTTACCATTTCTTGTATGTAGGTATCCTTCGATGCGGCCGGGAAGAAATTGGCGGGGTAGTGATAATGGACATAACTAATCATAATATTTCTTAATCTCTTTTACATGAGCTGTAAACGTCTTTTTCCCTGACTTATCCTGTAATACAAAAATTACCGGTGACTTTTTTTTTTATAATCTTATACGGTCCGGAGAACTTTGGTGCTAATTTAGCACAAAAATCTTTGGCTGCGTTGGACAATGGAAAATCTCTCTTCAACACTAACATATCTACTTCCGGAGCCCAATCTCTTCTACATGATCTTCTATTCTTATCATGATGTACTTTCTGTTGTCCCGAAGCTTTATACGTGTACATAAGGCCTGCTTTTGCCTGCTGTGATTGTTTATTCGTCTGGCAAACTATGCATTTGTTTACCTACATCTCGATACATCCCTGGCCAATAATAACGCTGGGCTATTCTGCTTAGAGTTTTCGACGTTCCTAAATGACCTGCGCTGGGTTCGTCGTGGTACTCACGTAGAATTGAGTCCTTTTCATTTGGTGGGATGCATAATCTCCAATCGGCGTCCGGTTGTAATTTCGTGCCGTAAGACGCGCTAATAATTTTTCTATATAACTTGCCATTTCTGATGCAGTACTCTGGATAATCTCTGGGGTTTTCTTGTACTTCCCTGAGTTTTCTGTCGTACCAGGTTTCTTTTTCCATTTTTAAGGTGCATATTGCGTTTCTTGAGAGCCCATCTGTAACATGATTATTAACGCGCTCATCGACAATACTTTGCGATTTCGGGATTCTCGGGCAATATTTCTGCTTAATCGGCACGCTGTGCTTCAATTTAATCTTGTGTTTCAGCCAATCTTTACCTTTAGGTGCTGAGTCACATTTCTCACTTTCGCACTGTAGAAACTTTTGATTTTCTACTGGTGATAAGTCCTTATTATATGGTAAGTATTTCTCAGGTTGTTCATGTTAATTCCTAGACGTTTGCGACGGCGGCGGTTGACTAGGCTTGCTAACCGCGTGGATTGCTCTAACATTACCGTCAGGCGCTACTTCCTCTTTTTTGTATTTTGGTGTTGCGTTTCCGTTTTTTCGATATATTCCCACATTTTCCGTAATCCCACTCTTCTCATCAGATCCATACCAATGATTATCACAGACGAGTCTGGTAACAGGTACATCTGGTGACAATATCGATCACCCAAAATGTCCAATGTCGGCGATACACTGAGCGTCACAGCGACTTGTGTATTGTTCGCAAGGACAAACTTATTACCTACGTTGCTACGCGGAGCGGAGTTCTGTATGCACCATTCATATACCTCTTGGTTAACTGAGGAAGACGTGGAACCCGAATCTAGTAGCGCCGGATATTTTTCACCATAAACTGTAATTTCCATAAAAACTCTATTTTCGTTATCGCTTAAATTGTCTACTGTATATGTTTTTTCGTGATCCCTCCTGCCGCTCGAAGACTTGCAGCAGTTCCTACTCAAAACGCCAAACCTGCCGCATACACTGCAAAACATTTGTTTCCTCCTTGTACATTCTGTGTATCTATGGTTTTCACCACCGCAAGAAAAACACGATGTCTTACTGTTGTAATTTCTTAAGTATCGCGGCTCTCGATTTCCCGTTGGCGGATTACTACTATTAATACGCGTCGCGGGTTTTTCATTATAAAACGGACTGGACTGCCTATTCGGTCCGGCGACATTTTTTATATCGTTACTCTCGGAAACCTTGCTTCCTTGCGATTATATTTTCGAGTAAGTTATTTTCATAACCGCTTGCTTGGGTAAAAATATCTTTTAAAATATTTTTTAAATTCCTCCCACGTGGTCCAATCGTCGCGGTTGTTCCTATGCCATAAATTGGCTTTTCCCTTAAGGAATCTAGTCAAAACCGGAAAAAGCTTTTCTTTCGGGATCTCACACGACGTCGCATATTCATCTAAACGTTCTAAAAATTCTACTGGGTCGTTCCTTGTGTCGAAACTGATGTCCCAATTTTTCACTACTTTATAAATTTTCTCCTGCCCCGCTGCAGAATCACTCTCCTGCTTGGGCGGCATATCTTCGGGTTAACTGGGATTGCCTGTTACGCTAGCCTCTTCGTAAAAAGAATTGTCCAAGTTCTCTCCACTTCCCTGCGACACCTCGTCGTCCGACTCTGCCTCGGACTCGACACTATTAACGGACGTCAACAATTCTTTGGCAGCTATGTTTTGGTTCACTGGATCTAACTCGGATAATAAATAATTTATCAGCTCGTCTTTGAGCTGTTTTACAGTATACGGTTTATTCGATGCGGGATTGACGGTTGGCAAACGTCTACTTTCTGCCACTTCTAATAAATCTTTCTTTCTTAACTTTAACTTCAGCGCGGGCCCGGACATACGTTCGTATTAATTACTGTTTACGTCTTTTTGAGTTCGTCCTCTTCTCGACGGCTGCGAAGCAGCCGGCGGAGAGACGCCTTCAAGGCAATGGCCTCATGGGCGTGGGCTCAAATCGCCGCCTGCTAAAACAGGCGGGGCGATGGGGGGCACTCAGAAGAGTGCGGCGGATGTCCGGGTGCCAGGAGGACTTCACGCCGCGGCGAGGTCGTACCAGCCCGGTGATTCCCCATTGGGGGAGGCCCAGCTAGTGCCCGTCAGCCAGCGGCGGCTCGTCCCCTGGTGGTCATGTCCTGGTGTGGCTGCCTCGTCCTTCTCACGTGGGGGTCCCAAGGCAGCAGTCCAATCCGGTAAGCGGTTGGTGCCGGGCTTTCCTGGGCTCATCGTGCGTGCCCACGATCCTGACTACTCGACATGGAGTAGTGGATGTGGACAGGCGACGGCCACGTCAGGCTGTGCTTGACAGCACCACACTGAGCAGACTATCTGAGAGCCTTTGCCTCCAGGCCGCCCATGGCGGTCGTGACATCGCCGAAGGACGACATCAGGCGCTGGAGGCTAGAACTTATGATGGGGGCCGCGTCTTCGCCTTCACGGAGCGCGGCCAAAACATCAGTGAGGGTCCTGATAGCTAGTATCAGGACCTGTCTGTCCTCTTCAAGGACGGCTGCTCGTTTTCTCTGTGGTCTTGGGGCCGGTTGGGGCTTCGGCTTCTCCCCCTGAGGTTCACCCAAAGGGGTGCCGACCGCTCCCAACCGACCCGTGGGTGGCACATGACGTGGTTGGCCCGGCTCTTCCACGTCCAGAGGGGGCGAGGGCGATGCTCGCCTCCTCCGCCTCCTCGGCTGCCGCTTCTTCGTCGATCCTGCTGGGGCGTTGGCGGCTGCCATGAGAGATCCAGCCGCGTTGGTCTTTCCCTGCGGTGCCGTTTCCGTCCTCTTCAGGTCGACGGGCTTCGTAAGAGGCGCTGTATCGGCTCTCTTGTTCCGTACTTCACGGCGCAGTACGGGGCAGTCAAGGTGGTTGGCGGGGTGTGCCCCGCCACAGTTGGCGCAGGTGGCCGGCTGCTCACGGGGGCGTCGGCAGTCCCAGGCGGCGTGTTCGCCGCCACAGACGACACATACCAACTTGCGGTGGCAGTGTCGGCTGCTGTGCCGGAACTGCTGGCAGCGGTGGCACTGTGGCGGTCCTTGTTTGCCACGCCATCCCTCGATCTTCACGCCGGGCATGTTCAACAACTCGGCGATGTTGTAGATGTCCGGGGTGAGGTTTGGCGTGCGGGTAATCTGGGCGAAGAAGATGCATCCTCGGCGTCCTCCGCGCGCCCTGATGGGGCGCACGTAGTCCACCTCGTAGCCCAGGGTGGTCAGCTCCTTCTTGATATCTTCCGGATCCGTGTTGACCGGAAGGCCTCTTATGGCGACCTTGAGCGGTCGCTCTTTCCGGGGTGCATAAGCGAACCAGGTAATCCCGGTTCCGGAGCCCTCCAGCGCGGTAAGGTAGCGCTAGTAAACACGGAATTCCTGTTCGCTTTTTGCCAGGAATCTAAACCCTGCGGACCTATAGGGTCGCACGTTTGGCGCGTGGCCGAGCTGCTCCTTCAGCTTGCCGAAGTGGCGGCCCCATTCAGGAAGCTGATCGACCACTATCGGCGGCGGCCTCTTCGTACACCCCGTCAACTTCATGGCAGTCGTGGGTGCAGGCGGCAGTGTCTTCTTGCCCGCGTCCTGGGCGGGCGTGGGTGGTGTCGGGCGAATGGTACGCGGCTTCGGTGACGGAGGCGTCGTCAATACGGTCGCGTACGTGGGTGACGGAGCGGCAGCGCTCGACGTCGGCGGCGTCGGGCTGTCCAGCAAGGGCATGGACAGCGGCGGCGTGACCCTCGTAGCCGGAACCGTGCGGGTCCTCGGCGGGGTCGGTGAGGTGGAGGGGGGGGGCGCGCTTTTCAGCGCGCTGCGGCTTCTGCACTTTTAAGACTGTTTTATTTTGTTACTAGCGGTTCTTATACTCTTTTCTATATTGTCATACTGCAGCTGAACATTTTCTAAATCGACTTTTTCTAAAGTGTCGAAGCCATTCTTGAGTGCGATATTAAACTGGTCTTCGTTATATATTAACGTATCCTTATTAAGTCTTTTTATTCTGCGTTTGCAAGTTTGCTGCCGAAAAATATTGGTTCTGAATAAAAGGGTTGCTCCAACTGGCCTGTGATCGGAATAGAATTTAATATTATTAATGACGTTAATGTTTTGTACTATAGTTTTGTCAGAAGTGAGGACGAAGTCGATCTCACTTTTAGTTGTTCCGCTGGGTGAAATCCAGGTCCAACGGCGTTGGGGTTTTTTGTGGAAATAGCTGTTTAATATGCTAAGATTTTGGCCAAATGCGAATTGGATAAGGCGTATTCCACGTCCATTTCGGTCTACAAGACCATGTAGTCCCAAAATGCGCTCGTTATCCGACTTCTGTTTTGACCCAAGCTTGGTATTAAAATCGCCCAATACTATTGTCCAGGATCCACGGTGTTCGTCACAAATCTTGTCCAGCATGCCATAAAATTCCTCGACCTCCTCGTCTAGATGTGATGACGTGGGCGCGTAAATCTGCACTATCGTGAGAGTTTTGTTCAATTATCTGGAATTTCAGCGCTGCTATCCTGTCAGAAAGGCTATAAACTCCAGTATGTTATTTCTCCACCGTTTAGCTACTAAGAAGCCTGGCATTGAAATCGCCTAGCAACAAGATCTGCTCTCTGGCGTTTATGCTATCATCTGACTACGAGGACTACGAGGCTTGGCCTGGAGTTTTGGTACGACACGGAGTTGGCAACATGAACAGCAATGGTCTGTTGCTGCTCGGTCTTTGTGCTCAATACGATCTAGCGATATCGAACACTATGTTCAGACTTGCCCCTAAGCACAAGACAACGTGGATGCACCCGCGTTCCAAACACTGGCATTTGATCGACTTTGCTATTATTCGGCAACGAGACATCGGTCAAGTTCAAGTCACCCGCGTTATGCGTGGTGCTCACTGTCGGACTGACCATCGA
The DNA here is from genome assembly GCA_029255805.1 of Keiferia lycopersicella. NCBI lineage: Eukaryota > Metazoa > Arthropoda > Insecta > Lepidoptera > Gelechiidae > Keiferia > Keiferia lycopersicella. The sequence continues at coordinate 162,994 of JARACZ010000047.1, read as the reverse complement.
CTAATTGTCACGAAGCTACGACTCCGCCTCCGTCGACCTCCCAGATCCACAGTGAAGAATCCTGCGTGTTTAAACGTGGATAGGCTGAAAGATCGCGAGGTTAAGATTCAAGATTCAATCGTTTTTTTCCAAGTACATTCACAATGAATGCCTTTAGAATGTCATAGAGTTAAATTACAATACTGTCACTGAATAAATCAATTGGTCATTGTAAACAATAACTATTTTATGTTCCTAATAGAATCGCGACAAGAGTAGGATAAAAAAACAAAGGCACTGCCTCGGGGCTGGCCAGGCTGACCACACAGCATGTAACTTACGTCACCACCATCAATTTATGGAATCAATTAAATTAAAGGCAATATTTTTAAAAAATGCATGTTAATCAGCCGGACCCCCTGAACAGGAAAACCACTCAAAAACCTGCTCAGAAGTGCTCCTAATCTCAATTTACAATTTGTACCTATAGAATAGGCCCTAGGCTACCCTAGCTAAGTTTTATATATATATATTTATTATTAGCCCAAAAAACGGCTACGCTAAATTAAAATAAAATAAAAGTATTACAGTAGATAATTATAACTGTTTCGTCTTCCTTACTAATTATGTCAATTGTAAATTCCATGCACGTCTTGATTTGGTATTAAAAATGACTGCATGTTTTCTGTGCTGCGCTGGAATTTCAGAAGACCATGCCTCTTTGTCATTAACATAATCATCTAACTTATAATAAGCCTTATAACATAATGTTTTCTTAATAATAGATTTAAATTAGCTTTTAGATAAATTTTATATATCTTCCGGTATTTTGTTATAGTATCGTATACTTAAACCTTCAAATGAAGTTTTTACTTTAACTAATCTATACGTGGGTTGATCTTATCTATTTTTACTTCGTATATTACGATTATGTCTTTCATGATCTCTTGTGAACGTATGAATATTCTTTCTTACATACATGATATTTTCATAAATATATTGACACGGCACCGTCATAATATTAATTTCCTTAAACAGTTCCCTTAGAGAATCACGACTGCCTAGTTTATAAATTGCTCTAATGGCCCTTTTTTGAAGAATAAATATTGTTTCATTATCAGCGGCGCGGCCCCACAGCAAAATTTCATAGGATATAATGCTGTGAAAACAACTGAAGTAAACAAGTCGTGCAGTTGCAATATCTATAATTTCTCTTATTTTACGTACCGCATAGGCAGCTAAACTTAATCTTCCCGATAAAGAAGTAATATGAGGGCCCCATTGGAGCTTTGAGTCAAGAGTAATCCCTTAGAAAACTGTGCTGTTAGTAAACTCTAATTTTTCATCATTAAGTGCAACATAGTTATTCAATGAATGTACTAAATTTGGCAAAGTGATTAATACACATTTAGTTTTTTACGCATTGAGAACTAAATTGTTTGCAGTAAAACAACTATGATTTTTGTCCAAGAGTGTGATTTACTTCGTCATAATTATGCGCTCGTCTATCAATCTTAAAAATAAGGTTTTGGACAAATTCTCTACCATGTAAGGCAAATCTTTAATGTAAATTAAAAATAAAAATAAACCTAATATTAAACCTTGCGGTACACCAATTTTTACACAAAATCCCTGTGATTTAGTGCCGTTTTCTTGTACTTTTTGCGTTCTATTATCTAAGTACGAATTAAAAAAATTCAGAGCTGCGTTTCCGTAGTGTTCCAATTTCACCAATAATGTTTCATGATCTACGCAATCAAATGCCTTGGAAATATCACAAAAAACACCAATGGCGTCCTTTGATTCTTCCCAAGCATTAAATACATGTTTCACAAGAGCAACACCAGCATCTGTGGTACTACGTCCCTTTGTAAAACCGAATTGCTGGTTGTGTAACAAGTTATTGCTATTAAAATGGGACAGCATTTGATTGAGTATGATCTTTTCAAAGACTTTGCTGAGTACTGGCAGAATAGATACAGGCCTATAATTACTGGGATCTTGTTTGTCGCCAGCTTTAAACAGCGCAACTACCTTGCTATCTTTTATTAAAAAATATCTGCCAAGTATGTAATATATCAATCATTGACTTACAAACTTTAACTGACATTCCCCATAAATCTTCGGTGCTCTTAACTTTAATATCTTTAAAAGTTTTTAAAATATACTGGAGACTTACAGGAGTAAATTTAAATTCTGAATTGCAAGCATCTACATTTTGTTTAAGCAAGGACGATGAAATTGAAGGTGAAGAATCTAATGCCTCAGTCGTTTTTAGTGGTATATTTGTGAAGAATGTTTCAAATTCCTGCGCTACATCGGAATTTGCACTAATCATTCCATTGTCAGTATTAAGTGAAAAATTATTTTCGCGTGGTTTAGTTTTACCTGTTTCGCTATTAATAACTTTCCAGACAGCTTTTATTTTATTGTCTGAAGACTTTACCTTATTTGTAGTAAAATGGGAATATTACGCATTGACCTCTGTGGTCTGATTGAAGAGAGTTTATAATACATTTTTCTACAGGTTCACAATCACTGAATACATTATCAATACATTTTGCAGAAGTAGGCGTCACACGAGTTGGTTCAAAAATACATGAGACAAATTGAATGATTTAAAAAGTCCTAAAAATTTATCACTAAATGCATTTTTTTCTAGAATGTCTACATTAAAGTTTCCAGAAACAATGATATGTTTATTTGTGTTTGTGACTAATTTTACTGAGCACTTCCAAAAAGATCCTGACACTTTGTTAAATTATGAAAACTACCGTATAGCCAGCTGTTTCAACCGAAAATCCGCAATCCATGGAGGCTGTTTAATACTCATTAGAAACAATATTAAATTTAAATAAAGTAAGGATGTGGTCGGACTGTCGGTTGAGAGTCGTACTGAAGTGTCTTGTGCTGAGCTGGAAAGTCATGTTATAGTATGCGTGTACAGACCACCTATAGCTAAAAATTTTACCACACTACTAGAAATACTAGAAGATGTACTAAAGTTAGTCCCAAAAACAATAAACATATTATTGTTTCTGGAGACTTTAATGTAGACATTCTAGAAAAAAATGCACTCAGTGATATTTTTAGGACTTTTTAAATCATTCAATTTGTGTCATGTATTTTTTGAACCAACTCGTGTGACGCCTACTTCTGCTAAATGTATTGATAATGTATTCAGTGATTGTGAACCTGTAGAAAAATGTATTATAAACTCTCTTCAATCAGACCACAGAGGTCAACGCGTAATATTCCCATTTAATAATCGTATTAAAATAATTAAGATAGAAACTAGGCGCATCACTGGTAAAAGGTTGGAAAAATACCGAAACGTTTTAATGGAGAAACTGGCAGTCTATGATTATAACTTAGAAAATCCAAATAATGTATACCAAGACTTCTTTAATTTAGTGAGCGAAGAATTTGAATTAATTTTTAAAATAGATACAAAAGAAATTAGTACGAAATTTAAATTTAGTGATTGGGCTACCAAAAATCTTAGGATTAGCAGAAATAGGCTTTTTGAACTTTATGAGCTTAGAAACATCACAAATTATGATAGTTTTAATGAGCAGGTAAAAAAATATTCTAAAATCTTTAAAACAGCTTGTTTAATTGCTAAAGCCAATTTTATTACAAATAAGCTAAAGTCTTCAGACAATAAAATAAAAGCTGTCTGGAAAGTTATTAATAGCAAATCAGGTAAAACTAAACCACGCAAAAATAACTTTTCACTTAATACTGGCAATGGGATGATTAGTGCAAATTCCGATGTAGCGCAGGAATTTAAGACATTCTACACAAATATACCACTAAAAAGGACTGAGGCATTAGATTGTTACACACACACACACACACACACACACACACACACACACACATATATATCACGCCTTTATCCCTTGCGGGGCAGGCAGAGCGTTAACGGCCGTAAGAATACGGTCGCTATCGCCACGTCTGACATTTTTGAGGATTGTTTTCTAAGGTTGTTCCAGAAAACATGTGTATCACTATAGTGACGGGTGGTCAGCCTGTCGCCTGAAAATTGTAATACACCAATACCCTCGAGTCCCTTTAGTCGCCTCTTACGACACCGGCGGGAAGGATGTGGGGTGATGCTATTCTAAGCCGGCATCACACGGCAAAGATTAGATCATTAGATTCTTCACCTTCAATTTCATCGTCCTTGCTTAAACAAAATGTAGATGCTTGCAATTCAGAATTTAAATTTACTCCTGTGAGTCCCCAGTATATTTTAAAAACTTTTAAAGTTATTAAAGTTAAGATCACCGAAGATTTATAGGGAATTGAAAATCAAACGAACTTACTTGTAAGTGAAGTTCGATCACAATTATATGAGCAGCTTCATTCGACGCGATTTCTGGAGTTTAACATGGTGTAGTTGCGTCCCACGCATCAGCCTAGCACGGATTTTTAAAGAATATGCAGGAATTAAAAATCTTAGGATGGCAACACTACTCCCTCTACAGACCCTTTCCACGCGCCCTCCTGTCCGTTATTTTTCATATTGTTAAAAGTGACATTTTATATTTGTTTAAATGGGAGGACTACAAAAAATTTTTGTAATTTCTATTTGGGTGGGTGTATATAAATCGCGTCGGATGAAGCTTCTCACATAATTGTGATCGAACTTCACTTACATATAAGTTCGTTTCATTTTCAATTATGTTTCGCAGCTTCATTCTTTGCAATTTATGGAGTTTAACATGGTGTATGATGTTCAGAGATTCACAAATATACAATGTGTATTGTGAAAGGCAAAAACATGAAGAAGGTAGGTAATAAAAAGATTCATAAACATAGAATATCAATTTATTTTCATAATGAAATGAAGTAGTAACATTTTTTATATAAGGCAAGTAACTACCTACTTAAATAATTCACCATTGTAATTAATGTATGACTTAATTTACATTTTCAGATGAGAGTATCGAACGTGCAAAATTATCAACTAAAACATCTCTATTATAAAATTTGGCAAAAGTAGCCGAGGACTCAGACCAGCCTGCAGTCCTCCGAATCCCGTCAATATTGACCCCAAGTTTGTTGGCAGCAGATGCAGATGCATGACGGGTGCTATGAGCACTGAATATTAAGGTATCGATACCACTTTCTTGTAAAGTACTTTTAATTCATTTACTTAAGGTTTGAGATGTCAAGTAAGGTTGTATATAACTAATAAATAAATTATTGTTGTTATTATTTCGTAAAGAGTTTGTTTTATTTATATAATCTAACAAGCATCTAGCTGGGCAAATACTAGGGTTTTCGTTAAAAAACGGTATCTTCAAAAATGGTTGAAATGAATTGGGACGTGAAGTTTTGGTAAGACCTGGTATTTTTATGGTTATCATGTTAGGATCTTGTATATTAACATTTTCCAGCTTAATTAAAGAATATGTCTGTACACGATGAGCAGTAACCAATGCCAACAAAGTTAGGGTTTTTTGTGATAAAGTTTTCAGGTTGAGATTGTCATGTGGCCATTGATCAGATAAATAATTCAGCACTAAATTTGTATCCCACGTAACGTTATATTTTGATTTTGTGGGTCTCATCCTGAAAACTCCTTTCATAAATCTTTTTACCTTATCATCATTTAATATGTTTGGAAATAATAGGGACAGAGCAGATTTACATGAATTTATTGTACCATACTTAGCGCCGCTATCAAACAATTCAGTAAAAAAGTTCAATATAAAAGAAATAGATGACTCTGAGTAACTATGTTTGTGTTTATCACAATACTTTAACCAACGCTTTATACAAGAATCATATTGTTTATACGTACTGTCCGAAAGAGAGTTAATCAGAATATCCACAGTTCTAGGAGCGAATGATAGGTTTAGATACGTTTTCCTGATAATTTCGCGGCAACTAAGCCTAGGCTCTGATGAAGTTTGTGTGACGATCTGAAAGGAGACGTCAACAGGTTAGCATCAGGCTCAAAGTAAATACAATGAGAACAAACTAGTCGTGTAAATAATGGGTACCAGGGCTGAGTCGGCCAGTAAGGCACGACTGCAACGCCTTCTACTCTGTCTTCTTTTATTTTTCGTAACATTTTTAATACAAGTATGAAGGGCGGAAAAACATAAAAAAATAAATTGTTCCAGGGCACAGTAAATGCATCTACTGCCCAAGCTTCGGGATCATTCTTCCATGACACATATGTAGCGCATTTATTATTACTTCGACTTGCGAATAAATCTACATCAAAACAACCATAATTTTGAGTAATTTTATCAAAAGCATATTTCGCTAACTCCCATTCTGTGTCCGGGAACTTTTTTCGAGATAATCTATCAGCAGCAGTATTGTCTCTGGTGTTTATATAAGATGCAAAAATAAATAATTTATTATTATAGTTTTCACACCCCTCCCAAATCTGTCTAGTTATTTTATTTAGGTGTGGGTACTGCACGCTGCCCATTTGATTTATGCACGAGATAGCCGTAATATTGTCTATGCGCATCAAAATATCTTTTTGGTACAAATCTTTTGTAAATGTTTTTAATAACATACTGGAATTTATAGCCTACTCTGACAGGATAGCAGCGCTGAAATTCCAGATAATTGAACAAAAAACTCTCACGATAGTGCAGATTTACGCGCCCACGTCATCACATCTAGACGAGGAGGTCGAGGAATTTTATGGCATGCTGGACAAGATTTGTGATGAACACCGTGGATTCTGGACAATAGTATTGGGCGATTTTAATACCAAGCTTGGGTCAAAACAGAAGTCGGATAACGAGCGCATTTTGGGACCACATGGTCTTGGACGTGGAACACGCCTTATTCAATTCGCATTTGGCCAAAATCTTAGCATAGCAAACAGCTATTTCCACAAACAACCCCAACGCCGTTGGACCTGGATTTCACCCAGCGGAACAACTAAAAATGAGATCGACTTCGTCCTCACTTCTGACAAAACTATAGTACAAAACATTAACGTCATTAATAATATTTGTAAGATTAAGCTCAGGTGGCCTAGCGCTTGTATCAGACATCAGGGTGGGCAGAGTGGGTGCAGGAAATGAGAAATCGGGTTGCAATCACAACTTTTATTTTCTTAGCGGTAAGTACAAGAGGAGGTAGCACTTTCACTAGCAACGGTAAGTATACGCGATGACGGTTTCTTGACCGTATGCACGAGACGACTGCTCAACGTAGAATGTGGAATGCCGTCGCGTGGAGGCCTCAGCCCCGCCAAGACTCCGCCGTAGCGCGCGATCTCGGTGGCAAAGCTCCTGATTGGTTAGCCGTTGTTTCTTGAAGAATCAGGCCACCGTAGATGGCGCGCCTGCGCACCTTTCCGCCGCTAGTGGAAGAGTCAGCATGATGTCCGTGTTCACAACTTTGCCTGTCTCCGACATATTAAGTTCTATTCCGATCACAGGCCAGTTGGAGCAACCCTTTTATTCAGAACCAAAATTTTTCGGCAGAAAATTTTCAAACGCAGAATAATAAGACTTAATATGGAAACGTTAATATATAACGAAGACCACTTAATATGGAAACGTTAATATATAACGAAGACCGCTAGTAACAAAATAAAACAGTCTAAAAATAAATAAAAAAATGTTACAAATCATTCCAGAAAATTATTAAATAATAGACAAGAACACAAAAACAACGTAACTAGCGAACAATATAGGAAAATAGACAGAGAAGTTAAAAGAAATATTAGAAAAGACTTAAGAAGACACAACACAAAATTAGTTCAAGTGGCGTTGGAAACAAACAGATCATTAAAAATAGCTCGTCAAGGCATTTCAAGAAGTAAAGCCTGGATCACCGCTCTTAAGGACAGATATGGCGTGAGGCACAGAAATAGAAGAAAATTTGTTGAAATAAGTACTGAGTTCTACAAGGAATTATATTCACAACCTTCCACACCATCTCCCAATTTGAGTGCTTCACACGAATGCCCGATGGCATCTCTCCAATAACCGATCAGGAAATTCATTGCGCTTTACGCAAAATGAAATACAATAAAAGTCCCGGACCACGAAAAATATGCATATGCAAATTTTGTGCAGAAAATCGTGAAAAGATATGGATAGATTTTAGAAATAAACAAAGTGAAAGAAATTTAATCTCACGAAATGCGCTGAAAGAAACAAAGAAACTATGAAATTATCTCAAAGGCACAACACCTACAACTAGATAATGAATAAAATTCCAGTCTGCAAACAGTTTTTTCTTAGTACATTAGGCTTTAAATGTGATCAACTATTATGAAAGCAAATCACAAACTTGGGTTATCAATCCAGAAGTTGAAGATGCTGCATCAGAGCAACTAGGAAGGTCAAAGCCCTGGAATAAGCTGTCAGAAAGATACAAAAATTATTACCGATACCTCCGGTCCAGCGCCAACCGTGGACGGTACGTAGGCCATAACTATGACAGCCTTGGGTAGCTCCTTCTCGTCTAGTAGACGTAGAGAGGCCCCCTCCCAAGGCTTCATGCAGCTTACTCTGTCCGCGAGCCACGTACGAGATTCAGCGATCAGGCAGGTGAGAATGATCACACCATTCCGGACGCTGAACGCCATCAATTGAGGACCATCCCTGCTGGCGGCCGCGAGGCGAACGATTTCTCCCTCGACACTCGCAGCCATCGCAACAGTGACAGCCCTGCCCGCGTCCATAATGCCCACTTTCATGGAGCCAGCAACCTAGGCCATGGAAGGACCTGGGAATCCTGCTTTCCTGCTCGGTTGCCCTGGTGAGCTCCCAGGAGATCTCGGCCTTTTGCCTCGCTGCTGATTGGAGCCGCTCGCTGCACGCTGAGCAGCCACCTCCTCCCGATACTTCGGGAATTCCAGCAGCGGACGTAGTGCCCGATTCCTCGCTTCTTGCCTACTTACTACATACATACATACATACATATATCACGCCTTATCCCTTGCGGGGTAGGCAGAGCGTTAACGGCCGTAAGAATACGGTTGCTATCGCCACGTCTGACATTTTTGAGGGTTGTTTTCCAAGGTTGTTTTAGAAAACATGTGTATCACTATAGAGACAGGTTGTCAGCCTGTCGCCTAAATGCCTACTTACTTGAAAATGTAAATCGAAATTTGCGCTCCGGCAAAACGACGCTTTGCGCGGCCGGTCAAATTTTTGGGGTGACTTTGGCCACTCCCATGCTCGCCTGCAGGCTTAGCGCCGTTTACTTTATGGGCCTCAGGACCATTCGGTCCTAGCTCCATCTGCATTTGTTGGCTTTGGAGACTCGGGTTCCCCTCTACCACCTCATGCTAGTTTTGGGGACACACGTTCCCCTCCGCCAATCCCATATCAGGCTTCTAAGTCCCTGATATGGTACTCCCAGTCGCTTGCGTATTCTGAAGCGTGTTACAAAACCACATTTTGATCCCACGAGTAGCTAGGGAAATAGACGGGCCGCCCCGGCAGAGCCCCGCATGCGGGGGTAAGGCTATATAATCCCTGAGGGCGCCCGGTATCAGGGTTGGGTAGGACTTTGCCGCAGCTGACAAGAGGAACCTGAACTCTCGGTTATCCTTGTTATCAGCCACGTTGCCCAGGGTGTTCCAGGGCCAGTGTGTAATCCTTCCATAGGGATACCACAAGAGCTACCAGTGGGTTAGGGTAATACTTCTAGTAGCTCACAAGAATCACTACACCCCGACCACTCGAGGAGGCGCATACCGTACACTCCCATTTCCGACCATATTTATATAAAAATAAAATAAAATAATAAAAATGTTCTTTATTTCTAAATCTCTAACAACGTATAGTGGTTGAGTCTTCCCAGTAAGTAGTCAGAGACACTTGCGTTGGGAATGACTCGCTACTTCCCTTAACATTACAAAATGGTTTAGAGTTGTGTAACTAATATAAACATAAAATAACTTAAAAGTAGGTAAATTATATATAACATTAAAGCAAAAGAGCATGAGAGCAAGATAGAAGTAAACATATCAGATTGCTCACTCGGTGTGTGTGTGTGTGTGTGTGTGTGTGTGTGTGTGTGTGTGTGTGTGTGTGTGTGTGTGTGTGTGTGTGTGTGTGTGTAATGTGTGTGTTATGTGTGTGTACTGTGTATGTTTATTATGAGGACCTGACTGTGTGCCTTACGGATCGAGGGATCATTGGGTTCGGATGAGCAAGGAGTGTCCACATACAGTCAGGTCACCCTGGTTAGAAGATTTTCTACTTCATCGTAGGTAAGTATTTCCAGCCATTTAATTATAGTTGTTTTACACGTATGTTACTGCATTGGATATATGTTTAGAGATTTATTCAATTTATTTTAAATGTATGGTGACTGACAGGCATATTGCCTTTGAGCAAACGTAGTACGTACTCGGTGGGTAATAGCTACACGGTTCTTTCTTCTTTTATTCTGAAGTGACTGATGGAACGGCATTTCTTTTTGGGTTTGTAGAGTTAAGTTTAATATGTTTAGACTGTGCCCGGGCAATATATATCTTGTTGAGAACGTCATACTCTACTAGGTGTCTGAACAGTTTAAAGTTCCAAATGAGTTTTCTCTGTCTGTTCATAATTAGTTCTAGGTGCATGTGCAAGCACAGTCGCTGATCAACTAGTACACCTAGATATTTTGTGCAGCAAATTTTTTGGATTTCTGGGCAAGCACAGGAATAATCAGTGTGAGAGCAGCCATGTATTTTTATGCCAAAGTCATCTCTCGGCTGCGAATTAAGATATGGTGCAAAGCAGATATAATTGGTTTTGGAAATGTTGAGGGTGAGGAGATTGGAATTTAACCAATCTGCGACTTTTGCCATACCCTTTTCAGCTAGGTTTTGAACAGCGGGCCATGACTTAGCAGTAAAAACAATTGCTGTGTCATCCGCATATGAAAATATTGTACCCCCAACATCTTGAAGGTTACAAAGTTCGTTGATGTATAAGAGAAACAATGTGGGGCCAAGAACACTACCCTGTGGTACACCATAAGTCACATTAGCTTCATCACTGATGTAGTTATCGATTTTCACTTGCTGTTTTCTCTCGTGAAGATAGCTACTGAATAGCGAAAGGGCAGTGCCGCGTATACCCACACTCTCTAACCTTCGGACAAGAATTAGGACAGATACTGTGTCAAAGGCTTTTTTAAGGTCCAAAAACACGGTTAGACACTTATTAACACGATCGACTTCATTAACAATCAAAGAGGTTAGCTTCAAGATAGCATCTCGAGTCGATAAGCCTCTTCTAAAACCAAATTGCGATTTTGAGACTATATCAAATTTATTTAGGTAGCTGACTAGTCGGTTGTTAAGTAATTTTTCTATGATTTTAGAAATAGCCGTAAGCACTGAGATTGGCCGTTAATTATTAACATCTTTTTTGTCTCCACCTTTGTACACGGGCGTTACAATCGAACGTTTGAGGGCAATCGGAAATACACCGTTGTGAAAGCATAAGTTGGCTAGGTTAGTTATCAATGGGACTAGGATTTCTTTAGAGAGCTTAAGTAGCCTGGCAGGAATACCGTCCCATCCTGTAGCACCGTTCGAATCGAGTTCCATTAATATAGATTCGACTTCTTGTGGGTCAGTATCCAACAACACGAAAGAAGAGTTGTGGATGTATTGTCTATCTACGTTTTGTAACCTATAGTTGGGATGATTTAGAATTATTTCAGCCAACTCGAGCCCGACATTTACAAAAAAGGCATTTACTTTGTTCACAGATATGTGTGGTTGGGGATCAATATGAAGTAGATCAATGTTTGTAGTTTAAGTTGGTTTATACTGAGTTATGTCATTAACAGTTGTCCAAAACTTTCTAGGATGTTTTGTAGAATTGTCTAATAAGTGCTTATTATGTTGTCTTTTGAGTTTTTTAATGAGATTGCTGCAAAAGTTACGAAAACGTTTATAAGTTATTTTTAGTATAGTGTTGTATGGGTCAAGTCCTAGTTTGATCCGCAAATGATTCCTTAGTCGAATGCATCTCAAAGCACCAGTCGTAATCCATGGCGTGATTACTCTTTTACTACTTGGGATCTTTTTTTGTTTAGAGTTGGCAAGAACAGCAGACTGGATCATACCTATCAGAGCGTTAGCAAATACATTCGGGTCCTTGAAAATGTTAAACTGAGATACATCCGTATTACTAGGGTTCTTTGAGAATTTTCAAAATCTATAAAAGTTTTAAGCTTTTCAGGTGTTTCGCTATTAAATGTATGCTGTAGATATAAGACGACTAGGTTATGATCCGTGACGGTTGTGTTAAGGACAGCAACAAGAGCTGTATTTTTAATACATTCAAGTTTCAACATAACGTGATCCAAGCAGCTGTCTCCTCGTGTGGGTAAAGAATGACCAGACATTAAGCCATGTGATGACAACATATTAAGGTAGTTGAGCCTGTTATTACGTTCATAAGATTCTTCTTTAGGTGAAGTGATTAGATCAATGTTAATATCTCCCATAATAAGAATGTTTTTTGGTGTTTGAGAGTTAACAAATGAGAATCCAAGCTGTCAATGAACTTTGAAGCATTTGTATGCGAAGGTGAGCGGTAGATACCAAAAACAGTGAGCTCTGAGATACTAACCAACATTCCAGTGGCTTCACAGAGATTTAGTTCGATAACTTTAGCTTGGTGCGTATTTTTTATATATATTACTACTCCGTCGTTCTATCATTCCATTATCGTTATGTGTATGAGCCAAGGTAGTATAATGGTTAATTTTGTAAAGCCGCAAAAATTCAGCAACAATTTGGTTTGTGAATTCCGTTCCACGATCTGTTACTAGAGATAAAGGTAGACCATGGTGTGTGCCGAAGGTTAATAAACTTTTAACAATATTTGGAGCGGTACAATCAGGTAACCGAAATGCTGTTGCGAATTTGGAAAATGAGTCAATGATGGTTAAGTGCTTTTCTTGCTCAGCAGTAAAGACATCTGCATGAACGATTTCGAAAGGTTTCGACGGAGGTGGCACTACGTGGAACTCGGGACGTACCGGATTTCGGTCGTACTTAGCACGGCCACACACGGTGCATTCGTTGATATATTTCGTAATACTTTCGCGAAGTTTCGGCCCAAAGTACTTACGAGACAAAGCTAAGTATGTTTCGGAAATGCTACGGTGATTTGTTTTGCCTTCGTGGTACCTGCGAATTATATCTTGCTGGTTAAGAAATCTATGTACATTTTCAATTTCAGATTTTACGAGGAATAACTTCATGGCGGAATTTTTAAAGGTATTTTGAATTACTGGGACAACTGAATACATTTTTTTAGTGGGCTGAACCAGTATGCCAGTTCTGATACGCAGATCAAAATACTCTTTGATAGCTTGTATAACCTCTTGCTGAAAGTTTGCCTCATTTATTTCAATGGTAACTTTCATTATAGAATTGTTATTAAAAGGGTTAGTTTTTGTGGGTCGATATCGTGGTGGACGATCAACAATGTTTAGTAGTAGCTGTCTTGAAAATTTGTTTAGAGGGTCTTCCGAAATAGGGATTTGTAAAATTGGGTCTTCATGACTGGTATGGTGAGTTTCGGCTGATTCATTATTTTCTACAAGTATGTCTTGGACAGGGTTTTCAGAAGTACGTACGTTGTCCATGACACGTTGGAAAGTCGATGGACTGTTTTTTAGGCCCATGGGCATTCTTAGAAATTCGTAATGCCCTTTGTCAACGCTGAAGGCGGTTTTATGTATGTCTGATAGAAACCTATTTCATCTCTATTTGATAGAAACCGCTAGCTAGATTGAGACAGGTAAAGTATTGACACCTACCTAGCTTATCGAGAATGTCACTGATGTTTGGGATAGGATACCTATCATCTAAGGTCTTCTCGTTCAGCTTACGAAAGTCTACAACGAGACGCCACTTTACCTTGCCAGAGGCATCTTGTTTCTTTAGTACTATCCATTTAGGTGCGTTCCACGCAGATATAGAGGGTCTTATGATGTTTTGGTCCAGCATTTTTTGAACTTGTTTTTGTACCTCTTCGCGGTGTACGTAGGGATAACGGTACGATTTTGTAAGAACCGGGATTTCGTCATGAGTTTTTATGGTATGTTTGATTTTATTTGTGAACGTGAGGGGTTCGTTTTCGACATAAAATACGTCGGCGTACTGCTTACGAAGTAATTCTAAATTTGCTTTTTCCTCAACGTTTAAATGATCGGTCCTTAATTGAGACAACACATGTGTAGTTCGCGGGGATGACTTTGCAACGGCACGTGCTTCGAACTCGGTGTTGAATATTTGCGCTTGGACGGGTTTGCTTAGCGAGAAAATAACGTCACGAGTACCTGGATTAGTCACTTCCAATAAACACCTGTTGTTACTTGCGGTACTAATGCAATTACACATTACTTGTTCATTTGTCAAAACATCGCCGGATTTTACATCAACGGGAATGCGAAGTAATTTTGAAGATTGGGCTGGAATTATGTCTTCGTACAAGTTCACATTTTGGGACATGTACATATGTACTTGGTTGACCGCATGAGGAGTTACTAACTGTTTGTTTTTGTAACTAATATCGGCTTTCCAATAATCTAATAAGTCTGAACCTATTAAACCGTCAAAATGGTCATGGAACTTGTAAACAAAAAGCTTTATCGGGCTGTCGTCTTAGAAAGTAGGCATTATTATCGAGTGGTCATTCTGGGTCGATGTATGTATGTTTGTCACAATAAATGGATCGTACTGTAAAGGTACATGCGGATAATATTTTTGTATGACGTCGGGGCTTATGAAACTTTGATTTGCACCCGTGTCGATAAGTAGCTTCAAAGGTGGGTTATGAATTTGTATATACGGAAGTTGACGACAATTTTGAAGGTTAATTTCTATCTTGGTAATATGAGTTTCTGGTCCTTGGTAAAATTTTGTTTCCTACTGTCAGTCTCAGTTACGCAATCAGTGGAGGTCGACGGACGCTCCGTCTGAGGGCACGGATTATAGGAATCGTATGAGTCATCAACGTATGGGAGTTCTTGATATTGGTCATAGTGATAAGGTGTTAGCTCGTTTCGTTCGTATTCGTATACAGAGTCTTCGGTGTATACAGGGTCATAAAATTCGTCATCAAAGTTTTGGTAGTATGGGTAAAAGTCATTAATGTTTACTTCTCGAGATTTAAAGTAATTTGAAGGTGGCGGATTACCGTGGGTTCTCCAGTCTCTTGGGGCTGAAGTAGGGGGTAGCAAACAGGGTGGCTTATTCCGCTCATAGGAGTTTGTCTTAAAGGTCTATGTTGTTGAGGACGGGGTGGTATTTTAAAACCAGTCGACATGTTTGAGCGTGGGAGTGCTTTGAACATCTGCTGGGTTCTAGAGGGTCCAGCGAAAGGCTGAGGCCTTTGAGATTACTGCATGGGGTTAAAATGGGGTTGCTGTGGACGGTAAGGCATTTGCCAAACAGGTTGCGGGTTCCTTTGTGGTAAGTTAAAGTTTTTGACAAATGAAAACTTTTCAGGTTTAAAAACAGGTACAGTATTATTTCTTTGTTGTAAATACAAAACGTTCAGGTCCTCTTGTGCATACTCTAAAGCTTTTTCAAGTGTTGCAGGTCTCATACAACGCAATCTGGAGCCTAAGGGTTCATTCATACCTCGCAGGTAAGTTTGTAAGGCGAGATTTTTATACAGAGTTCTCTTCGCGGTTACAGTGGTCTCAACAGTTTCATGCAACTCAATGTAAGCTATAATAGTACTCAATAAATTTTGAATTCTTTCATAAAATACATGAGGTGTGTCTGAGCCTTGTGTGAGAAGGGACAAATCAGCATACAATGAAGTTTCATCTCGGTGATCCGAAAAATTATTTATGAGTGATTCACGGACACCTTGCCATGAGGTTGGGTAACCATTCGTGGCCAATGTGCGGGCTGCAGGCCCGGTGATTTTATTTAAGATTCCATTAAATAGTGTCAAGTTCACAAGTTCATTGTCTTCTCCGGGTTTCACATAAGACTCCACAAGCTTATCACATAAAGTAATAAATCGCATTGAAATATTTACATTGCCGTCAAATTCTGGCACCGCTCTTAATGCTTTAAGTAGAGTATCTATAGTTACTTCGTCACCCATATTTTCTGGATTACTTTCCTCTTCTAAAATACGATTAGAAACTGTATTTCGCCAAGCGTCTCGCAGCGCGATGCGACGAAACTGGCGATTACCACTATCAAGGGGTGATGCCCTAGATCGGGAAGAGCGTGGATGGAAAATGTTGGAAAGTTAAGGAATAACAACCAATATAAAAACCATGTGCATTTGCTCACCAACACTACCACAGGTACATCGATGTCTGGATGTATTCTGCTCCACACAGCACACTGCCTTTGACGGAAAGTTCGAGATAGTCGACAGTGCACGTTGAAACGCGATTAGGCGGAGAAAAACTACGATAGTCTATTCACGCACTGACTCAACTATCCTACCGTCTGCGCCAATCACGTCTAGGCAGCAGCGGTGGATCTTTTAAAATAATAAACTATTTTAATTTACAAACTAGGAACAATCTTTATTCAGATTTGCTTATACTAACAGTGTCCAACCCGTTCGATGGGTGAGTAAGGAAGGCGGGCGCCGCAGGTGTCCGCCGGTTTTTATGATTCACAAATTTAGGATTACACAATAGCCGATGACGCTTACTTCCACTGCACTTAGCCTTGGCCGAGGGCGAGGATACACTATAACACCTCCCCCCTAAATGGAGCAACTATTTGCAATGTCTAATGAAAATGTTGCTTTCTTCCTTTCTTCAGGTGACATCCTTGACATCGCAATGGTCTCTTTAACATCCTTTTCAGCTTTCGAATAATAACGGCAATAAAACAGTAGAAGGAGTCCACTTGCAGCTATCAAAATAACCTTATACAGAGGTACGGTTGTTTGATAAATACTCGATGCTTGTACGTTATCAATTTCGACCGGATTCTCAAATGCTATTTGTCTCTCTATAGAATTTAGAGTGTTTAAATTTATTGAATTCATTTTCAATGACGGCATCTTGTGATCATTGCTCTTCTGAAACTGTAAAGGTACTGAAGTTATTTTTAAAGGCTGGCCACGCAATTTGTTGTTTATGTTGATAAGAGTAAACTCTGTAGTTTTCAGGAGACAGTGTTGTTGTTTGCCGTGTGATGTCGGTTACACAATAGCCGATGACGCTTACTTCCACTGCACTTAGCCCTGGCCGAGGGCGAGGATACACTATAACACGCGCGACACCGCCTACTTGTCTACTATTGGAGCGCGCCGTTCTACCTACAATTGACAACAATATTAACCCCGCCTATTGCGACGCCATCTTACCCGCTGTATTGCTATTGGTAATCGCAGTTTGTCTCTAATTATAATAGATATCCGCTTGCGTTTATGTATGCCTGGTACTCCAAGAGCTTAAGAGAACAGGTTTAATCTATCAAAATGTACGGCTCGGACTCTGGACTTCTTGTTAATGCCGAAACAACACCGACTAACCCTTATTCTTTTCGCCGTCAAAAGTGGGCCCGAAAACCTGTGATTTCACCCTCGCAGTTCTCAGAACTCAAGAATGACATGAAAAAACTGCTTACTGAAATAAACGCGGAGCAAAAAGTAGAATTAACTGGAATTACTACCAACTTAAAAGGGATACAAGAGACGAACACAAATATTAAAAAATCTATCTCGTTATTAACTACCCAAAACGAAGAATTCCGCAAGAAAATTGAATTGCTTGAGTCGCAGGCCAAAAAAGACCGTAAATATGTATCAGTCCTAGAGGGAAAAGTAGACGATAAACAAAGACTAACCTGTAAGACCAGCGTTGAGTTAAAAAACGTCCCCAAAAAGCCACATGAAACCAGAGAAGACTTAGTTACTATGGTAATGAATTTGTCGAAAACTGTGAATATCAACATGGAAGTACGCGACATTGGAGATATTTATAGGTTAAAAGGGAACAAGGACACCGTAAAAAATCCTTCTATCATCCTGGAATTCTGCTCTTCCATAATGAGAACAGACTTATTAAAGAAAACAAAGGAATCCAATGTGAGGAATAAAACAAAACTTCAAGATAAACACTTGGGGCTCACGACTAACGAAGACACCCCCATGTACATTTCGGAACGACTCACTAGTAAGGGAGCACGACTGTTCTTCCTGGCCCGTGACCTTGTTAGGTCAAAAAAGTTTAAATACTGCTGGATCTCCTATGGCAAGGTGTTTGTAAGAAAGGATGATTCTGCTAAAATAATCCTGATCCAAAACGAAGCCCAAGTAAACCACCTCCATAAAGAAAAATGACTATATATACTAAGTTTTATTCTGATTTGTAACTTGTTTTTCATGCCAACTTTACTCTTTAATAATTATAGATTCCTTGCATAAGCTCTTAAAGTCATGTCTATCATATACTATCGTTTATAAGATATGCTCACTACTCCGGTTCACTGGAAAAACTCAAACACTAATTATCAATTTATTACATGTACATACTACACCAAAAACAACCACACGCACAACTATACAATTACTTACACTCTCAAATACACTGATTAAATGTATTACAAGTGGATACACATTCGCTCTTATCAAACTATATCATAATGGATAGTCTTAAATCATTACAAATGTTGGACGCCATTCAAACTGCGGACTCTGTTAAATGTGACATTAACAAATTACACTTCTATTCCCAAAACATAGCTTACGGTCTTAACTCAAAACATAGTAAGCATCTACTATAAGAACTTACCGGACCTAGAGATCACCTTATCACAACTTAAAACTGAAGCTGATATTATAATCCTCACTGAATGCAGATTGCAAAAAAGTAAGCCTGTACATTGTCTGCCTAACTATATATATCATTATACTGAAAACCTACTCAATCAAAATGACGGAGTAGTAATATATATAAAAAATACGCACCAAGCTAAAGTTATCGAACTAAATCTCTGTGAAGCCACTGGAATGTTGGTTAGTATCTCAGAGCTCACTGTTTTTGGTATCTACCGCTCACCTTCGCATACAAATGCTTCAAAGTTCATTGACAGCTTGGATTCTCATTTGTTAACTCTCAAACACCAAAAAACATTCTTATTATGGGAGATATTAACATTGATCTAATCACTTCACCTAAAGAAGAATCTTATGAACGTAATAACAGGCTCAACTACCTTAATATGTTGTCATCACATGGCTTAATGTCTGGTCATTCTTTACCCACACGAGGAGACAGCTGCTTGGATCACGTTATGTTGAAACTTGAATGTATTAAAAATACAGCTCTTGTTGCTGTCCTTAACACAACCGTCACGGATCATAACCTAGTCGTCTTATATCTACAGCATACATTTAATAGCGAAACACCTGAAAAGCTTAAAACTTTTATAGATTTTGAAAATTCTCAAAGAACCCTAGTAATACGGATGTATCTCAGTTTAACATTTTCAAGGACCCGAATGTATTTGCTAACGCTCTGATAGGTATGATCCAGTCTGCTGTTCTTGCCAACTCTAAACAAAAAAAGATCCCAAGTAGTAAAAGAGTAATCACGCCATGGATTACGACTGGTGCTTTGAGATGCATTCGACTAAGGAATCATTTGCGGATCAAACTAGGACTTGACCCATACAACACTATACTAAAAATAACTTATAAACGTTTTCGTAACTTTTGCAGCAATCTCATTAAAAAACTCAAAAGACAACATAATAAGCACTTATTAGACAATTCTACAAAACATCCTAGAAAGTTTTGGACAACTGTTAATGACATAACTCAGTATAAACCAACTTAAACTACAAACATTGATCTACTTCATATTGATCCCCAACCACACATATCTGTGAACAAAGTAAATGCCTTTTTTGTAAATGTCGGGCTCGAGTTGGCTGAAATAATTCTAAATCATCCCAACTATAGGTTACAAAACGTAGATAGACAATACATCCACAACTCTTCTTTCGTGTTGTTGGATACTGACCCACAAGAAGTCGAATCTATATTAATGGAACTCGATTCGAACGGTGCTACAGGATGGGACGGTATTCCTGCCAGGCTACTTAAGCTCTCTAAAGAAATCCTAGTCCCATTGACAACTAACCTAGCCAACTTATGCTTTCACAACGGTGTATTTCCGATTGCCCTCAAACGTTCGATTGTAACGCCCGTGTACAAAGGTAGAGACAAAAAAGATGTTAATAATTAACGGCCAATCTCAGTGCTTACAGCTATTTCTAAAATCATAGAAAAATTACTTAACAACCGACTAGTCAGCTACCTAAATAAATTTGATATAGTCTCAAAATCGCAATTTGGTTTTAGAAGAGGCTTATCGACTCGAGATGCTATCTTGAAGCTAACCTCTTTGATTGTTAATGAAGTCGATCGTGTTAATAAGTGTCTAACCGTGTTTTTGGACCTTAAAAAAGCCTTTGACACAGTATCTGTCCTAATTCTTGTCCGAAGGTTAGAGAGTGTGGGTATACGCGGCACTGCCCTTTCGCTATTCAGTAGCTATCTTCACGAGAGAAAACAGCAAGTGAAAATCGATAACTACATCAGTGATGAAGCTAATGTGACTTATGGTGTACCACAGGGTAGTGTTCTTGGCCCCACATTGTTTCTCTTATACATCAACGAACTTTGTAACCTTCAAGATGTTGGGGGTACAATATTTTCATATGCGGATGACACAGCAATTGTTTTTACTGCTAAGTCATGGCCCGCTGTTCAAAACCTAGCTGAAAAGGGTATGGCAAAAGTCGCAGATTGGTTAAATTCCAATCTCCTCACCCTCAACATTTCCAAAACCAATTATATCTGCTTTGCACCATATCTTAATTCGCAGCCGAGAGATGACTTTGGCATAAAAATACATGGCTGCTCTCACACTGATTATTCCTGTGCTTGCCCAGAAATCCAAAAAATTTGCTGCACAAAATATCTAGGTGTACTAGTTGATCAGCGACTGTGCTTGCACATGCACCTAGAACTAATTATGAACAGACAGAGAAAACTCATTTGGAACTTTAAACTGTTCAGACACCTAGTAGAGTATGACGTTCTCAACAAGATATATATTGCCCGGGCACAGTCTAAACATATTAAACTTAACTCTACAAACCCAAAAAGAAATGCCGTTCCATCAGTCACTTCAGAATAAAAGAAGAAAGAACCGTGTAGCTATTACCCACCGAGTACGTACTACGTTTGCTCAAAGGCAATATGCCTGTCAGTCACCATACATTTAAAATAAATTGAATAAATCTCTAAACATATATCCAATGCAGTAACATACGTGTAAAACAACTATAATTAAATGGCTGGAAATACTTACCTACGATGAAGTAGAAAATCTTCTAACCAGGGTGACCTGACTGTATGTGGACACTCCTTGCTCATCCGAACCCAATGATCCCTCGATCCGTAAGGCACACAGTCAGGTCCTCATAATAAACATACACAGTACACACACATAACACACACATTACACACACACACACACACACACACACACACACACACACACACACCGAGTGAGCAATCTGATATGTTTACTTCTATCTTGCTCTCATGCTCTTTTGCTTTAATGTTATATATAATTTACCTACTTTTAAGTTATTTTATGTTTATATTAGTTACACAACTCTAAACCATTTTGTAATGTTAAGGGAAGTAGCGAGTCATTCCCAACACAAGTGTCTCTGACTACTTACTGGGAAGACTCAACCACTATACGTTGTTAGAGATTTAGAAATAAAGAACATTTTTATTATTTTATTTTATTTTTATATAAATATGGTCGGAAATGGGAGTGTACGGTAGGCGCCTCCTCGAGTGGTCGGGGTGTAGTGATTCTTGTGAGCTACTAGAAGTATTACCCTAACCCACTGGTAGCTCTTGTGGTATCCCTATGGAAGGATTACACACTGGCCCTGGAACACCCTGGGCAACGTGGCTGATAACAAGGATAACCGAGAGTTCAGGTTCCTCTTGTCAGCTGCGGCAAAGTCCTACCCAACCCTGATACCGGGCGCCCTCAGGGATTATATAGCCTTACCCCCGCATGCGGGGCTCTGCCAGGGCGGCCCGTCTATTTCCCTAGCTACTCGTGGGATCAAAATGTGTTTTTGTAACACGCTTCAGAATACGCAAGCGACTGGGAGTACCATATCAGGGACTTAGAAGCCTGATATGGGATTGGCGGAGGGGAACGTGTGTCCCCAAAACTAGCATGAGGTGGTAGAGGGGAACCCGAGTCTCCAAAGCCAACAAATGCAGATGGAGCTAGGACCGAATGGTCCTGAGGCCCATAAAGTAAACGGCGCTAAGCCTGCAGGCGAGCATGGGAGTGGCCAAAGTCACCCCAAAAATTTGACCGGCCGCGCAAAGCGTCGTTTTGCCGGAGCGCAAATTTCGATTTACATTTTCAAGTAAGTAGGCATTTAGGCGACAGGCTGACAACCTGTCTCTATAGTGATACACATGTTTTCTAAAACAACCTTGGAAAACAACCCTCAAAAATGTCAGACGTGGCGATAGCAACCGTATTCTTACGGCCGTTAACGCTCTGCCTACCCCGCAAGGGATAAGGCGTGATATATGTATGTATGTATGTATGTAGTAAGTAGGCAAGAAGCGAGGAATCGGGCACTACGTCCGCTGCTGGAATTCCCGAAGTATCGGGAGGAGGTGGCTGCTCAGCGTGCAGCGAGCGGCTCCAATCAGCAGCGAGGCAAAAGGCCGAGATCTCCTGGGAGCTCACCAGGGCAACCGAGCAGGAAAGCAGGATTCCCAGGTCCTTCCATGGCCTAGGTTGCTGGCTCCATGAAAGTGGGCATTATGGACGCGGGCAGGGCTGTCACTGTTGCGATGGCTGCGAGTGTCGAGGGAGAAATCGTTCGCCTCGCGGCCGCCAGCAGGGATGGTCCTCAATTGATGGCGTTCAGCGTCCGGAATGGTGTGATCATTCTCACCTGCCTGATCGCTGAATCTCGTACGTGGCTCGCGGACAGAGTAAGCTGCATGAAGCCTTGGGAGGGGGCCTCTCTACGTCTACTAGACGAGAAGGAGCTACCCAAGGCTGTCATAGTTATGGCCTACGTACCGTCCACGGTTGGCGCTGGACCGGAGGTATCGGTAATAATTTTTGTATCTTTCTGACAGCTTATTCCAGGGCTTTGACCTTCCTAGTTGCTCTGATGCAGCATCTTCAACTTCTGGATTGATAACCCAAGTTTGTGATTTGCTTTCATAATAGTTGATCACATTTAAAGCCTAATGTACTAAGAAAAAACTGTTTGCAGACTGGAATTTTATTCATTATCTAGTTGTAGGTGTTGTGCCTTTGAGATAATTTCATAGTTTCTTTGTTTCTTTCAGCGCATTTCGTGAGATTAAATTTCTTTCACTTTGTTTATTTCTAAAATCTATCCATATCTTTTCACGATCTTCTGCACAAAATTTGCATATGCATATTTTTCGCAATCTTCACATGGTGGGAGTATTGGATACTTTTCTTTATCAATTTCAATCCTCATGGCACCCTTCTAGGTTTTTTACGTTTGGCTTTTTATGATTCTCTAGTAGAATTTTGTACACTATGTTCACTACTTAATTGCTCTATTTAATCTGCAATGTTTTTTTCAAAATCAACTTCAATAGGGTTTTTTTGCTTTGGCGTAGAAGCATTCTCAGGTGATAAAAAAACTTGAAAGATCTCGTTATCTGGCAATGAATCACACGAGTAGTATATTTAGAGCCAGGGCGTACGTATATGGTGGCAGACGCAGTGTACGCTAACATATCCAAAAAAATTGCGCGTTTTAAAAACATTTACGACAAAGATGACTTTATTGATAAAGTGAAAAAGTCACGTAAAAATTTGGAAGTTCGTGAGATCTCGCATAGAGACATGATTATATTCAAAGATGACTTGAAAAGGCAGTTTCCTAAAAACTACAATATTCTTTAAAAATAGTGGAATTTGGACGGGGATCTACATTTATGTTTTTGAAAAAAGCCTATGACGAAGAAGAGTTTACAGAATTTGTTGCGCTCAAACCAGAGATTGCGACTGTCTATGCAAAAGGCGCAGATGATCTTATTAAAGATATTGAAAAAGAAACAAAACCTAGAGGTGTCACATCAGCTAAAAAGACGTATTAAATTATGTGCAAGTATACCTCAAGCGCGACGAAAATTTTTTGAAGATCTTGAAGTAAACGATGATGTAAAGGATCTGGATGAGAGTGCGGTGCAATAAAAGGTTAAAGTTAACGACCTAGTTAGTAGATTTAGAATTTTTGGTTTCTATTTGTTTCGTAAATTTTGGGACGTCTGTTTTTCTTTGTTTTATGTTTGATTGCATGTTTTGAACACTTTATTTTCTGTTTTTAATAATAATTATATCTTGTAACCTCTTTTTTTAAATATTAATGATTTGTATTGATGTGCTCATACAAAACTTATTAATATTTTGATAAGTTTAAAGAGCATTACAAATAATTTCATTTTTTGATCTCTTAAATTAAGTTTTCCTTTTTATGTTATCTATTCAAAAACAAATATTAAATTGTTGATTATGGTAATAAACACTTTTAATAATTTACCTTGTTTAATTCCTTTCCACAATATACCTCGAAAACTAAATTGATTAGTTAATTGGTTAAAATCGTCACTCTGGGCAATAAATAGTAGATCAGCCTGTATATTAAAAAACCTACCTACTATAAGTACATTTTTATGTGATAGATGTGGTTTTAGATTTTTCTCTAAGTACTTTCTTTTCCGTCATAATAAGTCACCATGCATACTAAATGTGACAAAGCCCTACTAACTGAGGGGACTGTTCTAGGTTTTACTGTTTTGACAAATTTGCAGGAGATTGCCATAACTATAAAAAAGTCGCCTTTGACGCGGCTATCTCATGTATCTTATATATATACATGACCTCGCGTAACACGATTTGTATGAGAATTCAAGAGACAAAAAAAATAAAATCATTATTTTTCACTACACACTTTAAAAAAAATTTAATAAGACATTCAAACTATACCTTTTCTGTTTGAAGTCTTAAAAAAAAATTCTTCATGGTTTTTACTTTTTCTGAGTTATGAGCAAAAACATTTTCAAAATAAAATCTAGATTTGTGGACATTCGCAGTCTCAGAGATACCGGAGATACGCGTAACAGGATAGAGCTCTCGCAGGACTAGATCAAAATCTACGGGAGATCAAACTCCAGGTGTTGCAGGGCGTACACCCAGCAGCCCAGATTGGCTGTATAGGCAGCATTACAGGTACCGAGAAGGCGCACGATTCTGCAAACCGCCGTACAACTGGAACGCAAATCAGGGAAACTAAGTGCTGTGCACCCTGGAGCGGTGGAGGGCTGTACCGATCTTTTGGATGACCACCGTTTATGCAATTTTGACAAGGAAACTGAACTTTCATTTTTAATCGACTCAGGGCCAAACGTGTCAGTGATACCCGTAAGTAAAGTGAAATTCAAAGAGCGTTCTCAGTGCAGTTATAAGTTATATGCCGCGAATAATAGAGAAACTAGGATTTTTGATACAAAATCATTGCAACTAGATTTAAATTTTAGGAGGGCGTATAAATTGACATTTATTATTGCCGATGTGAAACAAACCATTCCAGGTGTCGATTTTTTTAAAGCAAAAAAAATATTGGTCAATTTGTAAAATAAAACACTCGTTGATACAACTACAACTTTATTCTTGAATGGGTCCATCATAAAGTGTGATGCTCCAAAATTGCAAAGTATTCAAAACAATAATATTTATAGAGACTTGTTCGAGCAATTTCCCGAGATTACTAAATCATTTTTTTTTAAAGAAATCAACTAACCATGGCATTTATCATTACATTGAGACAGAAGGACCACCGGTGTACACGATCGCTACAGAAAGGCAAAATTTGAATTGGAGTAATGCAGGAATTAGGTATTTGTAGGCCTTCTAAAAGCCCGTGGGCGAGCCTATTGCACGTAGTACCGAAAAAGGACGGAAATTTCAGACCCTGTGGAGACTACAGATTACTTAACAAAAGAACAAAACCAGGTCGTTATCCCATACCTAGGCTTCAGGATTTTACCTACGGTTTGGCAGGAAAATTATTTTTTTCAAGAATTGACATAAATCGGACATACCATTTTATTGAAATAGCACCTGAGGATGTTGAAAAAACTGCCATAATCACACCAATCGGTTTATTCGAATTTAATCGTATGACATTTGGACTTGAAGCTGGCTCTCAACTCAGGATCTTGCAGCTTACGCTCCAATGAGTACAAACTGCGAACAGCGACAGAGCAAGAGTCACCTAATTTAGAAGGATCGCGGCAGAAAGGTAAAGTAGTGCAATAGCGACCATCAGCATCACGTGACACAGTTGAGGTGTAAATTTCTTCACACTGAGTTTCCTCTGGACTGAGAAAACCTTTGGAGGGAATTTCCTCAATTTCCCAAAATTTTGTAAGCGTTTTATCCATGCGTAATTCATCATAGCGATCACCTTTTCTTCCATCACTCGAGCATGTGAAGAAGGTTGAGGTGGTTGATTTTGAAAAAGTAGGAATATTGGTGGTAATAGGTACATCACCTGTCAAAATGAAACCAAACACAGTTTCAATCGCAGATGGTGCTGAAGGTTTCATTATTTTGCGCCCGAGTAATAAATGTGGGAATAGCCTGGCACCAAGAATAATTTTTTATCTCTTCTACACAAAAAGGGCGATAGGTCAGATATAGGCAATTACAGACCTATAAGTCTTGTCTCGCACCTGTACAAAGCGTTAAACAAGGTTATAGAACGCCGTGTATCTGGCTTACTTGACCTAGCCCAGCCGCCGGAGCAGGCCAGTTTTCACCCCGGTCGTTCTACAGTGGATCACCTTCACGCTCACAACCAAATAATAGAAAAACACCACGAATATCAACTACCTTTATATTTGGCTTTCGTCGATTACTCTAAAGCATTTGACAGTTTAACTCATGATTCTATATTTCAGGCCTTAGAAAACCAAAACGTTCATTCTTCATGCAGTAGTTTAATAAAAAATATTTATATAAGTAGTACAGCAGCAGTAAAATTACAAAATTCGGGACCAGCGTTCACCATACAGAGAGGTGTAAAACAAGGTGATCCATTGTCTCCGAAACTATTCACATCAACCCTAGAGGAGGTGTTTCGGAAAATCAATCTAAAATGGGAAAGCAAAGGGATTGGCGTCGGCGGGGCGAAGTTGACAAACCTTCGCTTCGCGGACGATATTGTCTTGTTTTCGTCAACTCCTTCTGATCTACAAGAAATGCTTCAAGATCTGAGCAGGGCGAGCCTTGAGGTTGGACTGAAGATGAATATGCCGAAGACCAAGTTAATGACAAACCGTTCTGAGCTTAATGTGGATGTGGATGGACAGAGGATTGCATATGTCGATGAGTACATATACTTAGGCCAATTAGTCTCTTTCCAGGCAAGGCAAGACAAAGAAGTCGAGAGACGGATCGAAAATGCCTGGAAAAGCTATTGGTCTATGAAGGAGCTTATGAAGGGCAACCTTCCATTGACACTTAAGCGCAGACTCATGGACATGTGCATTCTTCCCATCCTTACCTACGGCGCTCAAACTTGGTCCCTGACTGACATCCAGAAGTTCAAACTCAAGGTTTGCCAACGAGGCATGGAGCGCAGCATACTCGGGGTTAGGTTAATTGACCGAGTCAGAAACATAACGCTGCGCTCGCGCACACAAATAGTAGACGTAAGTCAGAAGGCAGCACATCTCAAGTGTGGGTCGATTTTGGGCTTTTTTCAAATTATGTCCGACTTTAAGTGGGGGGTCTCAAAAGTTGCGTAAAAATATAAGCTTTTAGACAGTATTATTATTATTTTTTTGGAGTTTTAAGCCCTCTACCGGAATTTAAAATTTTGATAAATTATTCCATCACGAGCTGTTTCGCCAGCAACAGTGATAGAAGCCTCTGTTACTAGTTTGACAGATCGTTCTACGGCCTGCGTGTAACAGGGAAATAAAGAGTATGTCCCATCTATTGGAGACTTTTTCTGCATCATGTCAATCAAAGTTTTGTCAGAAATGTGGCTCAAAATTGGCGGTGGAGTTACTTCAGATTCAGCCCAAACTATTATATCGATATAATTGTTAGCATTAAAGTTAAGTTTCGGCAATTTAAACACACTGACAGCGACACATTACTTGTTTCGAGCTTTAATAATTTCCCTCATATCTAGATCCCTCGCAAAGTCTCTTTCATCAGCAATCATAGCCAGTAACAAATTCTCTGGGTGAGCGAAGAAAGAATTTTTTTGAATGACAGGGTCAATTATAGATGTGACTTTATTGTCAAAATGTATCATCTTGAAAATATGTTGCGGGCCATCCTTGCAACTTGGCTTCTGTTTTATGCAAAACCAAGTTGGAGCATAAACTTTAACAACGTATTCTACAAATATTTTTAAATTGTCTGTAGGCTCCTTAGATCCAATATAAAGACGCAGAAAACGATTGGCTGTAGTAAGCCAACGTGAATGAGCCATTTTACCTGGTTGCCTGTTAGCAAGTTCAGAGCTGCAAGTCCCAGAAGCTACAGCACAAGATATTTCATAGAGATATTTTGGATCTGTGCTTCATCCATCATGTTACCAGGAACAGCTAGATATTTTTGTGGCATCAATGTCTCACAACTCTCAGGGCCTTGCCGATTGGACCAGAATATTCTTTCGGACCACTTGTATTGCCATCTAAGCTATGAAACAAGTGCCTCAAAGGTAGCTCGTTGGCGTAAAGTTGGCATATAAACCATTGCAAAGTGCCGTCACAACCAATACATTTAAAAGAATTCAAACTGATATCATACTTTTTACATTAATTTATAATTGATTCAGAAAACGCTCTTCCAGTCCCAACGCGGGTTGTTGTGTGTCCCAAATAAGCTGATCCTGGTTCGCCTATCAAGGAAATATGCTCTCTTATCACAACTCTTCGATGAGAACGACCGTCTAACTTTTCAATGACTAGAGTTTTGTCTTTTCTACCATCAAAATATATACCTTCAACAAGGCTCTTCGAGCTATTCTCTTGTAGATTTTTTCGTTCCTTGTCATGAGCTCTACGGATTTTATTTTTGTCCACTACTAAGTTCTTTTTTTCAGTTGGTACTAGTCCTAAATCTTGTAGGACTGCTGACATAAGAGCTGCTCCACATCTATCCGAAACTCCATATCGATCACAAGTGTCCGCAAATTTGGGTAGTTTGGAAGTTTTGTAAGTTTTTTCACCTTTTGATGGCGTTTTAATGACACATTCCTGGTTAGAAGTGTTAAAATTTGCTGGTATATCAATTACAGGTTTTAAAACTTTTACATTTCTCTCAATAGAACAATAACTTGTGCCTGGTTGTGGTTCATTATAGTTTTTATTGCTTTCTATCATTTTCTGCTGTCTCTGAATCCTTTGCTTTTTTTTTTGTTTCAATGTGAGCTTTTCCTGTAATTGTCATTTTCTTTTCTGTTCTTTGGTCTAACAAAAAAGTTCGTTCAATCACAGGTACTTTATTGGTTTTAATGCAAGTGCATGAGGCTATAATTTAACATTACAAGATGCTATATCAAACAGTCGTGTAAAAGCCATATCTTTAAAACAACCCCCCCTGTCGGCGCTGGGTAAGCTTCATCAAACCCCCGTGTCGCCGGTCACAGATAAATTAATCTGAAAACTTGGGACCTACAAATTTTCGGTGGACAACGTTAGAAGAATCCGCCCGTAAACCATAAAATAACTTCATTCTTGTTCAGAATACATTTTCGTCCAGTATTTTACTTATTTTTTATTTTATTTATTTATTTTAACTTGCATGTCATATTTATATGCAAAATGTTTTAATCCAACATCTTGTTCAAACATATTTTATATTGTTTTGACTTAAACTTCAGTCTTCGTGCAGCTACTCAATTGAGTAAGTCAAATGTCTCAAGCAACAGACGTCGCTGTTAAAAAAAAAGTTTCCGAAAGCGCGAATTGGTTCAATAGCGCCGCCATTTTAAAAATATTGGAAAATGCGTGTTCCCGTGGTAATGAAACATTTTACCGCGGTAAAGAGTAGCCTATATCCTATTCTGGGCATTTTTTCATCGTTTGAATCTATTCAGCCGTTTTAGCGCCAAGTCCTAACAAACACTCACGCAAACATCCGACTTTATAGTATTATGAAAAGAACTGTTGTTTAGCCCTGAAAAGAACTGTTGGTTAGCCCTAAAAAGAACTGTTGGTTAGCCCTGAAAAGAACTATTGTATAGCTCTGAGAAGAACTGTTGTTTAGCTCTGAGAAGAACTTTTGCGTAGGTGTAGTTTTAAGAACAAAATCTTAAAAAACATACATACATACATATATCACGCCATTATCCCTTGCGGGGTAGGCAGAGCGTTAACAGCCGTAAGAATACGGTCGCTATCGCCACGTCTGACATTTTTGAGTATTGTTTTCTAAGGTTGTTTCGGAAAACATGTGTATCACTATAGTGACAGGTTGTCAGCCTGTCGCCTAAAAATTGTAATACACCAATACTCTCGAGTCCCTTAGTCGCCTCTTACGACACCCACGGGAAGGATGTGGGGTGATGCTATTCTAAGCCGGCATCACACGGCAACAAAAAAAACTCATGAAAATTTAATAGACTTCGCGCACGACGGCTGCGTAAGGAGCCAACCTCGCGTTTGAGCCGCGCGGGTACCTTACTCATATATCAAAACAACCCTCTCCCGCACGCGCACCCCTGGCCTTGGTGACGCCCACTTCGCAACGGGCCGTGCAGCAGGAATCGTAATATTTTAATTTCACCACAACTTCAAAAACAAACGTCCAATTTTAATCATTCGAAGACCAAATATTATCAACATAGACTGTACTTATTGATGAAATAATTAATTTTGATAAGGATTAATAGCATGAGTAAAATAAACGCGTTTAAATGTAGTCCAAAAAAAATTAATATTTTTAAATAAAAATGTGGTTGTTGTGCCTCACTCGACATAGATAGGTATAGTGTGTCGTGGACTTTTTTGTAGATATTTATAAGATCTACAATTAATAACAACATTTTATGGTTCTATCTTTTGCATTTTAGGCAGCGTACGCAAAATAAGTAACTTCTTTGGTTGATTTTTTTCAGTTTGCGTCCGAATAATCCAAATATCTTACGGACTCCTATTTTTTTCCAAAATAAAATATAGCCTATGTTACTTGTAGATAATATAGCTTAATGGTGAAAGAATTTTAAAAATCCAGTCCAGTAGTTTTTGAGCCTATTCATTACCACCAAACAAACAAACAAACAAACAAAGTTTTCCTCTTTATAATATTTAGTGTAGATTAGTGTAGAAAAATACTTGCCTGAGCGGCAGATGACCTTCCCGTCAGATAAACTTCTATAGAAGCAACTGAGGCAAGGTCACGGCGCTAATGTGTGAGTAGGTCGTCGTTCCCCACAAACGTGAGTAGGTACTTAGTGTGTAGTTATGTGGTCGTTTAAGGCGCTGTATTGAAGGAAGGCCAACGAAAAGCGTTACTTTCGATTTATTTTTTATGCCTGTTCCTGATGCTACCAAGACCTAAAAAAAATATATGAAATACTCGAAGATATTGTCTAGTAGTTATACTATCGTATGACTCGATTGGTTTGATATATTTTATTTTAAAAAATCATAAAAAGAGCATTAAAAATATTTTCAAACCAATTTTATCGTAACCTGTACTACTATTTTGATATAGTTCCTTGATGTAGAATATTCCTCTTTTACTGCCCTATAATTAATACTATAAGGTTTTAGTGGATGAACAGATTTTAATTCAACAAATCAATTATTTCCAAAAATCTGAACGGTTCTCGTCGACAAACCAGCCGCCCAATGACATCCCGCGCCGCCCACTACCCCGCCAGTACCCAAATGGCTCTTGCCAGCGTCGGTACTGTGTCAAAATTTACCACAAAATTAACAAATATTTTTTCGTAATTATTACGTCGCTCATTTTACTTATGACGTTAGTGACATGGACAGATTGATTGATAAAATACTTTATGGCTGACACTAAAAGGCGTAATTTAAGTATGCGCTTATTATTACGTCGGTTACGTCTTTTGGCGAGACGAGCAACAATTTATCGTAGCTGTCGCTTCAGCTAGCCTTGACGAGAGACGATATTTTATCTTTAAGATAATAAAAAACAAAAGTCTAACCAAGTCTTTTTACTTATAATAAGAAAAGAATGATACATAACTAGTAATTCACTTTAAATATTTACATGGTGCATTCTGAACACGAGTAACGTTTGTACAGTAGGTACCAAGTAATTTTTAGTACCTATTTTCTTTTCAACTCTTTGCTTGACAGGTTATCTGAACAAATTTTCTCTAAGAACTTATTACAGTAACCGACACAGCGGTGCCAAATTAGATCCAGTCGGTGGTCATTCAACCACAGACCAGAATGTCATGTGCGCGCACGCAAATATTTTTTTTCTTTGTGCGTTTAACTCATCGGACGGAGCGAGTAGTGATATTTTTTAAGTCTGAAGACGATATTGCTTACGTACGCCATGATCTTGCCACGTATATATAATCTGTGATACACATACGCTGTTCTGTGGTCGGAATGGTATGGGATTCAGACATACAAACAAAACTACAACAGAGAGCAGTCTTACCAGTTTCTTCACAATTACAAAATTTTTGCGTTGTTCTTTGTCACGCTTTTGACACATCGCTGACAGCTGCTCACTCGGCTCGTATGGCTCGTGGATTGAAATCTCGTGTTCATGAGAATGAACACCATGAACACGAGATGTCACTACCCACACTACACGAACAGGAACTACAAAAAACCTTAGTTTCGGAAATAAAGTAGTTTTACCCTCTTTGGTATAGTTAAATGTTTTGACGAATTCTTGATTTAAGGTGACAGCTGTCAAACTAAAACCTGAGTAATCTCGAAAACTATGCATGCCTCACTATAAGTTTTTTAAGGTAATATGGCACTTTCTATGTAAGAGCAGTATAAAAGTGAAATTAAATGGCGCGGTTTAGGAGCTAGGTATGAACTTTTATGTTCATACTGAAGCTTTCATCAAAGAGATAACAGTAATACCCAGTCTCCCGTTGCGCACCATCTATATTTCCTTAAAATAACGTGGCACTTGACATATTCTTCAGACCAAAATAATAAGGTGGTATGTGGCCCTAGGAGGTCCCTAACTGTGGGCTTGACGAGATATTTTTATACTTTCAATAAATGAGGAAATTGACCAAATGAGAAAGTGAACCAAGTAAAAATTGGACTAACCGAGAAAGTGGACTAAAAGAGGGAATATAATAAATAAGGAAGTTGACCAAATGTAAAAGTAGACCAAATGAGAATTTAGAACAAATGAGGTAGTAAAATAAATAACTAGAAAAGTAGGCCTTTAATAAAGCGCATGTGAGTGAGGCTAAGCTTAGGACAATTGTGGACTATATAAGGGCCCAATTTTAATTTTAAGATATGAGTACCGAAACTGAGTTGTTTTTGCTCTACTTTGCACCGTTTTTAGGTATTTTCACTTTTAGTTTGCATTCTTTTTAATTTTCAAAAAAGTTATTTTTAAAAAGTTCTTTATTGCTTCTTTTTGTTTTTTATCTGACCGGCTTGGCAAAAGGGTTATGTTTTATATGGGATGGGGCACTTAACTAAAGTGTTTTGTAACCTTTTTCGTTTTATTTTCGCTGTTATAACATAGACCTATGTCCTGGTCCCTGTGGCTATGGATGTAGAAGAAGGAATAACTTAATTTTCGGATTTTACACAGATAACTCCGGGTTTTTTTCGCTCACGATCATACTTAAAAAGTGTCTGTTCACTCTCTCTTTCACACTCGTTTACTTATATGGTTTTTGCGTTCTAGCATCATACTTTAAAAATTCTTCTTACATCCGGCTTACGTTAAAAAAATTATCGTTCAGTTGTCCATTCGTTTCATCTTACAGTTGTTCGTCTCATCTTACAAATCATCCCACATACATGATGTAAATTCTAGTATTTCACGGGGTACAGCCAACACCTACTACTATACTGCCCAGTATAGTAGTAGGATGTTGGCACTTGAGCCGGTGGCATAAACAAAATAAAAACAATGAAGTATTTATTTTTTTATTTTACCATTTATTGTTCAAAAAATTTTACAGGACAAAGCATTATTAAAATAGACACAACAGGCACTGTTTACCTCTAAAAAATAAATTTCTTACAGCAAACCTAGAGCAGAGAAATGGCATTTGGCGAAAGGCGGATGAGACGTGCACAGTAACTATGAATTCAAAATGTTTTAAAAACTTAATTTTTTTTGTTTATTTACAGATAATAACAGGAAATACATACTAAATATAACTAATATATTACATACAACTACAAATATAAATCATAATAAATATATGTTATAAAATACATACTACAATACTGGTTAATTTGGAAGAGAAAGAAAGTGTTCCTTAACTCGCTTCTTAAAAAATTGATAGAGGGACTATCACGTGCAGCGTGTGGGAGGCAGTTCCATAACCTGGATGCGTGGACCGTTAACGAAAACGAGTAGAAGTCGGTCTTATGATGAGGAATAGATAGTAAAGTCCTTACGTTAAACCGACATGGCTTATCCAGTGGGCGCGAGAATGTAAAACGCTCACGAAGATAAGGCGGAGAAGATGGGTTATAAAGAATGTTATAGAGGGAAAAAAGAATGTGAGTATTACTGCGAAGTACCTACCTATAGCAAGAAGCAAGCGTAACAGAAGACTCCAATGCAAAACGCCTATTACTATTTTAGTAAAATATCATTTTTGAATATTAAAAACGAATGGAAACTAAAAGTGCATATATCTTGAGATCAGTACATCGGAGAGAAAATATAACTGAATTTCGTACTGAAATTTCTGGACTTAGGACATTTTCCGACTTTCGACCATTTTCTATCAACATTGAAATATTTGTTTACACCGTTTGATTCATAATTGTCTTTTTTACAATCTATTCGTACTTTTTTTTACTTTATAGAATCTAAATCGGGTCGGTTAGATTTTTTTAAAAATATTTCGACCTATGTTCCAGGGGGAACGTTGTTTAGTTTCAAGGACAGGTTCATAAAAGGAGCTTAGTACTTACCCTAACATACTTTGTAATTAAATTTGTGTGTTTTTACTAGCCATTACGTTCTTTTTAGGCCTTCCTCCTCTTCTGCATCCATCCATCTACCCACATTCATATTTCGTTTCGTCGCATTATCACAAAAAAATAATAATTCACGAGTAGAAGTAAAAGTTCCACGGCCGGGATAAAGCTCAAATTTACTTAAAAGGTGGTCGGCCTGCGGTCATGTCCATAAAACACACGACGTACCGGTGCGTAGTGTCAGAGCGCGGGAAGCGCGGGCGGCCCCCCCCCATCTCACCCCCTGAAATCGTGATTTGAGCAGCAAATCCTGGCCTTAATCTGAGATTTCTGTGGTAAATTATCCACAGTAAAGGAAGCCTAATTAAAACATATCAAAGAAACAATACTCCCTGGGTTTTATCCGTTGGTCATTCGAATCAAAATTCGAAACGTTCGTCCGTTATCAGCACTTGTTTGTAAAAATCCTTGTTTTCTGGTTTTATTTCGTTCTTTTATAGCACTGGATATTAATTATCACAATCACTTATTAAAAAAGCACGAATTAACTAAAATTAGGTACAAAAACTATTAATTAAACATTAAAATCTACTACAGCCAGTTAGGGTGAAATATGCTGAAGCCTTACCTGAAAAGCCGTCGCCAATAACTGAGACAGGTGATGTCAGTGTTGCTTGGGGAGCTTTGTCATGTCATCTCATAGAAGCCGCTTCTGCTACTTAGGGTACGAAAGACCGACATAGTGAAGACTGGTTCGATGACAATAGCGAGGCTCTTAAAGCAGCATCCGACAAAAATCGACAGCTCCTGCGACAGCATAATCGAAGAGGTGGAAGTGTTGCGGTGGTCAAAGAGAGTGACCAAAAATTACGCTGGCTGTCTCGACAAATAAAAGACAAGTGGTAGCAGGACAAGGCTTGTCAAGTGCAGTGGCTTGCCGATACAAACCAGCTTGGTGAGTTTTACTGTGAAGTGCGTAAGCTGATTGGTGCGTCCTACCGTGCAAAAGTACCTTTAAGGTCTTTAGACGGTATGCACCTCCTGACCAGCAAGGAGGATGTACTTAAACGTTGGGCTGAGCATTTTCACAACTTGCTCAACGTAGATCGATCAGCTGATCTGCATAATATCAGTTTATTGCCTCAACTCCCGTTAGCCACGGAGCTGGACGAGCCTCTGTCATGTCACGAGGTTGTTACTGCCATCAGACAGCAGCATAATAACCGGGCGGTTGGCATTGACCTTATTCCGGGTGAACTACTTAAATATGGTGGTACGGAGTTGCACACGTCGGTATGGAAACTTTTCGTTCCAATGTGGGAAGAGGAGAGGGTCCTTGAGGACTTCAAAGTGTCTCGCATTTGTGCCCTCTACAAGAACAAGGGTGACCGTTCTGACTGTAACTCTAATCGCGGTATTTCATTGCTGTCAGTCCCTGGAAAAGTCTTTGCCAGAGTCTGACTGAACCGCCTCAAAAATTTGTCAGAAAAAATTCTGCCCGAAACCTAGTTCGGCTTCCGACCTGACCGAGGTACATGTGAAGCTATTTTCTCGGTGCGTCAACTACAAGAAAAAAGTAGAGAACAAGGTCAGTTGTACCTCTGCTTTGTAGATTTGGAGAAAGCATTCGACAGTGTGCCTCGCGAAGTTCTCTGGATGGTGCTAGGAAAGTTAGGGTGCACAGAAAAGTATGTGCGACTCCTAAGACTCCTGCATGACGACATGCAGTGCTGCGTTTCCGTAGACGGTGAACAGTCTGATTTCTTCCCCGTCACCTGTGGGGTGAAACAAGGGGTGTCCTAGCACCCACACTGTTCGCCTTGTACTTTGCAGTTGTAGTCAAAAAAGTCCTAAATACTGTTTCCTAAGGAGTCCGCATCCGTTTCCGCACAGATGGCAGTCTTTTTAACCTGGCTAGACTTAAGGCGCGCACTAAAGTCTCGTATGCATTGATTACTGAGATCATGTATGCTGATGACTTGTGCTTTCTTGCAGAATCCCCAGACGGCCTGCAACAGCTTATGTCCGTTTTTCACCAAGCATGTTGTAAATTCGGCCTGAAGATCAGTGTCAAAAAGACGGAAGTGATGTCCTTAGACCCACATGGTCGCGAGACACTGGCGATTATGCTTGGTGAGGATATGCTGAAACAGGTTGATAAGTTTCGTTATCTGGGGAACACTATAACATCTAAGTGTAACCTTGATGCTGAGATCAACAGCAGAATCAGTGCTGCAGCTGCAGCATTTGGGAAGTTGTGTTCCAAGGTTTTCTGCTCGCACGACCTAAAGCTAGCCACAAAAATCTCTGTATATATGGCGATTGTGCTGCCAAACCTTCTATACTCCTCCGAGACTTGGTGTGTGTACCGTCACCACATACGGATCGCTTCCACCTAAAATGCCTTCGCACCATCATGAAGCTCAGATGGTCCGACCGAGTGCGCAATACCGAAGTTCTGAGACGAGCCAATGTTGGTGGCATTGAGGCCTATCTGATGCGTCGTCAGCTTCGGTGGTGCGGTCATGTATCCCGGATGTCGGAGGAGAGAGTGGCGAAGCGCATCTTTTATTCTGAGCTAGAGGAGGGCAAGCGAAAGCATGGCGGACAACTCCTCAGATATAAAGATGTTCAGAAACGACACATGAAAAGATGCAACATTGAGCCCACTCAATGGGAGGGTCTGGCAGCACAGCGCCCCGAATGGCGCGGGATCGTTAAGAGGCAAGTCCGCGAGTTTGAGGAACAGCGTAAAGCAGACCTCGACGCTAAGCGCGATGAGCTCAAGGCCCGTCCACCCGTCGCCATTAACTATAATTACGCAAATGGCAAACTCACGTGTCTACACTGTGCACGGGAGTTAACTGCCAAAATTGGCTACAATAGCCATCTCCGGGCGCATCAGCGCCGATCTGATTAGGAGTCAAAGTGGTCGCCATGGCCGAAATCGGTCGGAAAAATCATCATCATCATCATCATCACCACTAAGAAGCCTACTCCGTATAAGCCTGCCGCCTTTCCAGAATAAAAGAAAACATTATCGTCACGTTCCATTGTGTTTTTGCCTTCCCGTCTCACCTCCGCCAACCCTACAATGTCCCAGAAGAGGGTTCACATTACACACCTCCGTATCGCCGTAGTGATAAAGAGGGGGAGAGACTTTCCCGCAGCAAGAATCGTGACGATCAACCTGAAAAAAGGCGACGTTCAGTGACAGTTTGCGTGATAGGCACCGACGTCATAAGCGACAGACTTACCACAGTAGATTTCGTCTAGCTGCATCAATCATGCGTTCGAGAGAACGAAAATGTTTGTCCAGACGTCATCGTAAAAGACGTCATCGTGTCCAGGCTTCATCAAAATTTTGGCTGTTTTCAAGTGCTATAAAGTATAACTTTGGGTTACGCAAAACATATCAAAAAAATATATGTTGTAACTAGGCTATTGTTTGTTAAACTGACAGAAAGATAATTGTTTAGAACTTTATAAATAAAGAGAAATAATTATCTGCATGGACCTCTTGTTTTCGTACAAAAATCGACAAGGATTTCTGCTTTTAATATTTACTGTGCTGAAAAATTGTGTTTTTAAATGAAAACAAGAAACTTAATAATACTACAGATAAAAAATATCATTATTTGGCGTATTTTAATAGAAAATCGTGAAAATTATAAATCCGGCGCGCGCGCGGATCGCGGGTGTTGCGCGGGCGACGGGCGGCAGACGGCCAGAGGCCTCCGGACGGGGAACCCGTGTCGCTCTCGACCGCACGCAGCTCTCGTTTGTCTCGTTTGCGCGCAAATTGTTTTACTCATGTTTTTCGGTTTCTGTAGTTTGTAATACCTTGTTCAGTCTAGTTTGATATTGTTAGGTAGTGTGATTGTGGATAATAATAGTGACAGTTTATACGTAGTTTTTAGTGATTTAGATTTATAATTCGATTAGAATAAGCGAAAGGACGCATTTTAGGTTAGGTACATTTTTTTGTTTTTGTGTAAATATTCGTGAAAGGACACTACTTACTTATTTGTGTATCAGTGTAAATTTATTATTTGACCATCATGCCAAAAGTATTAAAAGCAAAAAGGGCTCGTCAAAAACATTGGGAAAAATACTTGAAAGATAAAAGGTGAGTACCAAAATGACTATTTTTAAATCATCTTACTGTAAAATTACCACATTACTACATTATATATTGTGTGCATTACTAACTAACTTTTCATTTTTTACTACTCTGTGAAAAAATCCCATTCAAAACCAAGTTTGCGGTCAATAAACAATACCTAACTAGTGTTACATACGTATATATCGACAAAAACTGGTCACTAATTTGCACGCTTTGCTGTAAGAGCGATTGGTCTAGTTCGGGGAACGCAAGGTTTTCAAGCGCGTCACAGGCTCGAATCCAGACTGGTTAGATGTAATTTCGAAATATTTTTATTATCATGATTATTCATTTTATGTATATGGAATTTGATTTTTTAGGAGACCGCGCAAAAATTTAGCATGACGATGGTGATAATGGAAACCAAATTTGCAAAAATTCTGACTAAAACTTGGAGCTCTAAGTTGATCCCGTTGCTAAGTCAGTGAACCAGAAACTTATTAGAACTCCATATACATTTTCTGAATTTATACTTGGGTAACTAAGAAAAATGTATTTTCTTTCAGCAAACTATCGCGTTTAGGACGTTCAGTAGGTATTGATGGAAATATGATTCCTAAACGTTCAGTATTGATGGAAATTCATCAAAATTCTGAAAAGGAAAAACAAAATGTGGAACTTCCAGTTGGATCCGAGGTTTGTGCTGAAACTGCAGATCCAGTATCAAGGTAAGTACTGACGTAAGAAAATAATACCTACTTACATACTTATGGTCCAGGAGCTAACACACTTACCAATCTTACCTACCTGCGTTACCTTCCTTACTTAGCTACCTAGTTACCCAACCTAACTACCTACTTACCTGCCTACCTACGGCGGCTCTCCCACTGCACCGCACTCCGTCGCGTAGCGCTACCTACCAATCGACATCTCTATGTACCTACCTGCCTATCTTACCTATCAACTCTACCTACCTTTCTTTGCATGCATATACCTACCTGTTGGTTTATATTATTACGTAAATTAAATCATAAAATATTTTTTATAGTTCAGGAGCTTGCACACATTTAGTACCATGGTCTGTCTGCTTAGGTAATTTAATTATGTTTATAAGATGTATTGTATAATTGTATATTACACTACATCGTCAAGTGTATATTGTAGTCCAGGAGCTCACACACATATTGTACCTATGTTTGCATGGGGTGTGTAATGTTTGACATAAAATATTCATAATATAATTGTTTCATATAACAACAAATAATCGAATTCCATTCGATATAATGACTCAGTTAATAAAATGCACATTTCATATATTTTCAAATATATATATTAACGTGTGCCGTGTGATGCTGGCTTAGAATAGCATCACCCTAGCTCCTTCCTGCGGGT
Organism: Keiferia lycopersicella; assembly: GCA_029255805.1. Lineage (NCBI taxonomy): Eukaryota > Metazoa > Arthropoda > Insecta > Lepidoptera > Gelechiidae > Keiferia > Keiferia lycopersicella. The sequence continues at coordinate 122,287 of JARACZ010000047.1, read as the reverse complement.
GTCGTAAGAGGCGACTAAGGGACTCGAGAGTATTGGTGTATTACAATTTTTAGGCGACAACCTGTCACTATAGCAATACACATGTTATCTGAAACAACCTTGGAAAACAAGCCTTTAAAAATGTCAGACGTGGCAATAGCGACCGTATTTTAACGGCCGTTATTGCTCTGCCTACCCCACAAAGGATAAAGGCGTGATATGTGTATGTATGTATGTGTATATATTAACAAGGTATTTCTTGGGCAAAAATATTATTTTTATTTCAAGGTAAGAAACGGGATGGTCAGCTGTGGTGGAAGTTAATAAAAACAGCGAATCTCCTCATTTAGACCAGGTGAAGCCACGCGATGCCACTCCTGTTTCAAAGTTAGTTTAAAAATATTTTATTTTGTCAAGGCTCTTTGTACGATTTTTGTAAATTCAGTAAGCTGTTTATAAATATTGCTTTTAGACCGATAATGTTTTGTTTACAGAACTACTTCCAAAGAACTAAAACCAAATTAACCAAATGAATTACTTATTCATAAAGCTCATGAAGAACCAGAAAACATTACTGAGTTGGATGTTCTCGATTCTGCCATTGAGCATGAGGTATGTATTAAACCGTCTGCCGCTCGGTTCGGGATAGTACCTTTAGCTCTATAAAAAAACACTTTAGTTCTATAAAAAAAACACTTATTTCTTATTTAGCACAAATTAATGTATAATGACGGATTTGTCATAACTTGAACAACTTGTAATTTATTTCATTTGTTTTATTTCAGTTATTAATCACTAAGGAAGAAGAGAAATGTGTCGAAGAAAATCACATAGGACGGAGCATTGTAAATGTATCTTATTTTACGAAACAACTACTTGACTTATGTCAACACGGCCCATTTGGATGCACTTTATTTAGTTCGGCTTTTTCTGCCGTTCAAAGTGATTTTTGAAAAATAAAACCGAGCTAGACCAAATTATCGCTCCCGAATCGCCTTATTACGACTTTTCGTGAAAATCTTTGGAGCCGTTTCCGAGATCCCGATTATAAATATGTATACAATTCTTGCTCGTTTAAAGTTATTAGATTTTCATATGAAAGACAGACAGACTTTTTTACTCACATTAAAACATAACATAGAGATAGTCTAGATAGTATTTTTTTCTTTATTGAATAATTATGAGGCTTCTGAATCCAAAACTAAGAATAAGAATTCATTTATTTCTTCAACATGTTATTTAATTTTACACTTTATCTGACGTAGGTTGGACTTAAAATCAGCCATGCTGTGTCCACACCTTTATTTCACTAAAGTAACGTTAGTGACTAACGTAACTAATAGCAAAGAATACTAACTATACCTAGCTACTTGCTGTAATATCTACCTACCTAAGTATTATTGTAAACCTGCCTAATTGTATGCCTAATATTTTGATTGTAATTATATGTTATAATAATAATTATGTGGAAATAAATGGATTTGTATTTAATACCCAATAATTTAATTGTGTGGTGTGTATGATTACCATAATCGTTGATAATCTCGAAGAGAGGGTATTTTAAATAAAAAAGAAAAATATGGTTCATATTTATCAATATCGAAAATGTTGAAATAGCTGACTGAGAAATTCAATTGGCAGCACTCCAATTGTCAAACTACTATCTCTATTTATGGTTTCTACCTTAGAACAATCTGACCAACAATTACAACCTATAGTGTAGACAAAAAATACGTTGTCTCTTAAACTATAACATTTTTAAACTTTGAACATGACCGACATTTCTTGTATTAAAATTAATTACTTTTCGAGTTTAACACGTTCATACCTAAATTTTGGCTATTACAATTATATATTTTTGAACCAAATAATTACTACCTACCTATAACAATAATAAAAAATATGGGAGCTTTTTTGTATTTTATTTTCTATCTAGGAATATACCCAGTTAATTACAACGAAAAAAATGTACGCAAGCTCTTTGACTATATTAAAAGCTTGAAGTACATCTTTTGCTGAAATATTTGTTTTTATAAAACATTAATTTCTTTGGTTCATACTCTTTGGATTTTATGTATCTCATTATTAATCATCAAAAATATGGCATTTTATTTCAATTTCTTTGGAAAACTTACAGCCTAAAACATAACTTAATGAGCAACTTAAATAATTAACCAAAGAACATTGACAAAGTTTTCGCCTATAGTTTTATAGGTAATCTTACAAAAGGTGCCTAGGCGACGATAACAAACACGAACCCATCATGTTCTTAGAAGTACTAGCTAGAGCCGGTAGATGGCCGGTTTATTGACCTTTTCGTAATCATAGTCAGGGGGAAGTATGAGCGGGTGGGGTGTGGGGAAGGCTAAACGCTCAAGGTCGTTGAGCAATGTAAGTCCCTTAACAGACATCTACAAGCAATTCGAGTACTACAAGTTCGAACGGAAGTTGTATCTCTAGTAGTCCTGATTGATAGTGATGATATTCCCTTAGCACAACGTCTTCTGAGAGTTCATTCTCATCTGAATCTTCATCAGGGCGAGAATCACGCTCAAAAATTCGAACAAGAAGACGTACTAAGGAGAGAAAGGTACGAAGCTCGCACACGAGTCGAGACTCCAGTGCGCTTAGGACATTAGCGCATATGCTTAAAAAGTCAAGTAATAACTTACAAGGCGCCCAAAATGTTATCCCTGAGTTTAATCAAGATGTTAATGAACAATCGGCAGAAAACTGGATACGCAAAGTAAATGAATACCCACCCTGATACCGGGCGCCCTCAGGGATTATATAGCCTTACCCCCGCATGCGGGGCTCTGCGGGGGCGGACCGTCTATTTCCCTAGCTACTCGTGGGAACACAATGAGTTTTTTTCAACACGCTGCAGAATACGCAAGTGATTACCACATCAGGGACTCAGAGGCCGGATATGGGGTTGGCGGAGGGGAACGTGAGTCCTCAAAACCAACAAGAAGTGGTGGAGGGGAGCCCGAGTCCCCAAAGCCAACAAATTATGATGGAGCTAGGACCGGATGGTTCTGTGGCCCATCAAGTAAACGGCGCTAAGCCTGCAGGCGAGCATGGAGGCGGCCAAAGTCGCCCCACAAGAAAGGGCTAAGTAGGCAAGAAGCGAGGGATCGGGCACTACGTCCGCTGCTGGATTTCCCGGAGTATCGGGAAGAGGTGGCTGCTCAGCGTACAGCGCGCGGCTCCAACCAGCAGCGAGGTAAGAGGCCGAGACCTCCTTAGAGCTCACCAGGAGGGCAACCGAGCAGGAAGGCAGGGAGATTCCCAGGTCCTTCCATGGCCCAGGTTGCTGGCTCCATGAAAGTGGGCATTATGGACGCGGGCAGGGCTATCACTGCTGCGATGGCTGCGAGTGTTGAGGGAGAAATCGTTCGCCTCGCGGCCGCCGGCGGCGATGGCCCTCAATTGATGGGGTTCAGCGTCCGGGACGGTGTGATCATCCTCGCCTGCCTGAACGCTGAATCCCTTACGTGGCTCGCGGACAGAGTAGGCTGCATGAAGCCTTGGGAGGGGGCCTCTCTACGTCTACTGGACGAGAGGGAGCCACCCAAGGTGGTCATAGTCATGGCCTACGTACTGTCCACGGTTGGCGCTGGACCGGAGAACATTCTGGGGGCACTTCACGCGCAGAACCGGGATGAAGGTTGTGACCGCTGGAGGTTGGTCAACAGCAAGGCTGACGGCGCTGGGCATACGTACTGCTTTGGGCTGGACGCTACGCTGTTGACCAGGCTCCAGGGGAAGAACTTCTACTTGCACCTGGGGATGCGCCTGATTGCCTTCCGGGTTAAGGGTCGCCGAGCAGAGGGGGGACCAGCCACTGGGTCGACTGCAGGTGGGGGCGGGGCCGCCGCTGATGGCAAACTGAGGCCGTCGGCGAGGGCTCTGGTCCCGCCTGTACCGGGGACCTCAACTGCTCCCCAGCCTCAGGCAGCTGAGAGCCCAAATATGGCATCAGCTGCCTTAACTGCCGTTGCTGGCCATAGGCCTACTTCGGCTAGGCTTCGGATAGGCCTTCTACCCGTGGTGCCCCAATCACCCCGAGTCGGGGAACAAGGGGGTCGCACAGGGGCGGCCTATCTCAGGCCCCCCGTCGTGACTCTCCTAGGGGAAGAGGAGCCCATGCTCGTGGACTCGTTACGGGAAGGCCAGTTCAACTGCCTTCCCTGAGGAGTGAACACACGAGCAAAAAGGCTGCTCGAACCCACCGCCCCAGTAACAACACACCCATCCACAAAACCCTTCCTTCTTTCCTTCCCAACAGCTAGTTCCCTATCCTTCATACCTTTCCCATCCCTATCCTACAATATGTTCAAAGTCATTCAAATAAACCTCCACCATGCGAAAGCCGCCTCGGCTGCGCTTACGCAGCAGATGAGGGAAAAAGGACTTGACATGGCTTTGATTCAGGAGCCGTGGATCAATGGGACCGCGGTTCTTGGGCTTAGTGCCTCAGGTAAGTTGCTCTACAATTCCGGTGGCACCAAACCCAGAGCTTGTATAGTGTTTAAGAATAATATAAAAAATTTACCTATACCCTATTTTTGTACAGATGACTTAGTCGCTGCTTACGTTATCCTGTCGGGACAGCAGGGCAAGAAGATCGTAGTCTGCTCTGCATATCTCCCTGGTGAGACTGCTGACCCCTCTTTGCAACTGGCTCCCTTAGTAGAGTACTGCGAGAACCATAAGGTGGATCTGCTCCTGGGGTGCGACCCCAACCAGCAAAAAGTGGTTTTTAAATTATCCTAGAACCATAGTTTATCAAGGATTATATGAAACTTATATCCACATATAAGTTGCAGAAAGGGCCCATTTTATAAGTCTAAGTTTACTTATAACATATTTATATTAGACCGCTTGAATACCATATACGTCAATGCAATTACTTCTGCAAATGTTAATAGTAAGTTATAGTAAAATATGAGATAAATACGCGCCTAACAATTCTATTATAAGCTGTTGTATTGTAAACAGTCAAAGTAAGTCTATCGCATATTGTTGTGCTCCGGAAAAATATATTTTATAATACTTCTATCTTTACTCTTTTTTAAGGTACGTATAATTTCAGAACTTATTATATAATATTAGCCATATCATAGTAGAAAAAGTCTTGTTGGTATCTTGTGTAGCGTATTCGTCAGGGAAACGTGAATTTTCTGTGAAACCTATCAGGGTCTTCATCAAAATTTTTAAGCGCTTCTTGTATCTTGCTTATTTACATTATAGTATTAAATAATATTTCATAAATATTATGCAGGCAGCTGCCATTTTGTTGGTGAGCATTCCCAAGTGTAAAATAGTGCTAAAATAAATATTTTTAGCATTTTAAAGTGCGATATAGTACCAATATAAGTATAAAGGTTCTATATTGGCCTATCTCAAAACCAAAGAAGATTCGCCATTGTTAATGGCTGACACAAAATCCTACAATAGAATTTGCAAAACTAGATAAAGCGTATTTTTTCCTATATTAGTCGTTTCAAGCAAAATTGGATTCTTAAGAGTTTTAACCAGGAGTGTTTGAGATTACTTAGACAAATAAAATGCCTTTATAAACATATCTAGGTTAAAAATAGCATTCACTGAATCAATATAGAGAACATTTTATCCTACCGAGTGCTGTTATAATCTTGGTAATTTATTATTTATAAAATGTGGATATTAAACTAATTTAAAACTTGCTTCTAAGCTTAAGTAAAACCAAATCAAATTCAATGAATTTTACTGTAATATAAATTTCATTCATTTATATTAGCCATAAAATATTGGCTTATATGAGTTTATAAGTAAAGATAATAAGCGCAAATATTCCTCAGTGCGTATATGCCTGGTACGTGCTCATATAAGACCAGTAAGATTAAAATGGTCATCAGACGTTATCTTATATTCGCATATAAGTCAGAGTTACCGGAGTAATTACTCTTGAGTGCAATTACTCTTGCTTTATGCTTCTATAGGAGTCTTTATCCTATATTTGCCAGAAAATATAATCCTATATACCGATATAAGTACAAATTATAAGATTATACGTATTTGAGTAAAAACAGCATGTATTTATGCTGTTATAAATGCGGTAGCATCCGTCAAAACCATCATCGTAGCTTTATAAATCCATGTAGCATTATAAAATCGCATTCCAGGATAATTTTGCTTGTTGGGACTGCAACTCGCATCACACCTCTTGGGGTAGCACGAACACTAATGCACGGGGTGAGCTTCTTTTTGAGTTTATGTTTTCAAGGGACTTCTTTCTCTAAACACAGGTCAGGAGCCAACCTTCATCACCAGGGCGCGGAAAGAAGTCTTAGATATTACTTTGTGCTCCGAGCACTTTGCGAATCACGTCTCGGGTTGGCACGTCACCGATTACGCATCGCTATCTGACCACAGATGCATCAGATTCGACATTGCCACTAAACTTGATAGGCATGACGAATCCTATCGGAACCCCAAGAAAACGAACTGGGAAGGCTACAAGGAGAGTCTGGTCCAGGAGGTAGTTTCGATAAAGGCCGTTAAATCACTAGAACAACTGGATTATGCGGTGGGCACAGTAGTGAAGGGCATGATAAATGCCTATCATGAAAATTGCCCTGTAAGCACCGTCACGACCAATAGAAAGGTACCATGGTGGAATAAAAATCTGTTAAGGCTCAGGCAAAGTGCCCGGTGTCTCTTCAACAGAGCGAAGAACAACGGGGATTGGGATGCCTACAGCAGAGCCCTTACAGGATTCAATAAAGAACTAAGAAGGGCAAAGAGAAGATCTTGGAGACGGTTCTGTGAGACAATCAACAGCACCCCTCACATCGCCAAGATTCACAAGATACTATCTAAAGCCCCTGCGTCTCATCTGGGGCTACTAAGAGGACCAGATGGGACGTTTACAAATTCTGCGGAGGAGACGCTTAGGCTCCTCGCCAAGGTCCACTTTCCTGGATCTGAGGTGCTGGGCACAGAATGGAGCCCAACCTTGCAGGGAAGTGGGAAGCCTCGGCCCTCCTGGGAGGACTGGCAAAGAGTCTCTGCCGTCATAAAACCCCAAAGGGTACAGTGGGCCATAAACAACTTTCAGCCATACAAAACCGGAGGGGTGGATGGCATCCTCCCCGCACTCTTACAACGAGGGTTAGAAGTCATCCTAGCGGTTGTAGTGAAGATCTTCAGAGCTAGTCTGGTCTGGGGATGCTTGCCACTACAATGGACTAGGGTTCGAGTCACATTTATTCCCAAGGGAAGAGACAAAGATAAAGCAGAACCCAAGTCCTATAGACCAATAAATCTTACCTCATTCTTGTTAAAAACCATGGAGAAAGTAATAAATCTGCACATTAGGGAAAACTACCTAAGTGTAAGGCCCCTACATGTCAGACAGCACGCATACCAGAAGGGCAAATCTACCGAAACGGCTCCCATGGAGCTAACGGTTAGACTGGAGAGGGCCCTGGAAGACAAGGAGATAGCCCTCTGTGCTTTTCTGGACATTGAGGGCGCATTTGACAACACATCCTCGGATGTGATACTCAGATGTATGAATCAGCGGGGAATCGATAAAACGACGCTTAACTGAGTCGAGTCGATGCTGACCACAAGGACAGTCACAATGGACCTTATGGGCACGGCTATTGACATCAGGGTGAACAGGGGCTGCCCCCAGGGTGGCGTTCTGTCTCCCTTGCTGTGGTCAATTGTAGTGGACTGTCTGCTCAATGAGCTTAACTCGGCTAACCTTCCTACGCAAGGGTACGCCGTCGACCTGGTCATACATATTGTGGGAAAGAGTCCCCATACAGTATCAGGTCTCATGCAAAATGCTTTTAAAATAGTAGAACGGTGGTGCGGGGATAATCAATTGCGGGGATTCTCAGACGTTAAGTGTAAGTTAGAGCTTGCCAAACCAAGGTCTTGAACTCCAGGAAGTCACTGGACAGGGCCGACAGATCCGTGTACCCAGCAGCGGGTGAAGCAGTTACCTTCAGGAGTCGCTCTTCAAAAGTGCTCATGCGGGCAAAAAGTGCAGCCATGTCAGCAGAGGTGGATGACAGCTGTGATGATAGTTCCGTTGCAGGCTGAGGCGATAAGTGATTCAAAAAGCGATTAAAAAGTGAAAGTTGATTAATGTGCATACTGGTGTTGAATCAACTGAGTAAATAAACTATTTCATAAGTGAATAATTACTGTGTAAGTATTTTAAATTAAATTATTTATGGAAGTTACACAAACAGCAGTTTTTTGGGCGACGCCTACCCGCGCAAAAAAAGATCTTTTCTTAGTGGATGCTGACGTCGTGGATCTTTTCTTTGGCTGGTAACACTTAATCAACACGGACGTGTTTACGTACCGCTCAACATTAAAATTTATGTATAGTGTAAACTCAAAAAGTTCAGTGCAGAAAATTAAATTAAACTATTCTAATCGCATTATTGTATAATATAAACAATTATTGGTCTATTAAAAATCAATGAGTGAAGTGTTAAGGGAGCATAATCAAGAGTGCTTAACAAATACACCAATACCGTCAGAATACAATTGTCAGCAAACCGGCCGGGCCCAACTGATTGCTATTTTTACTCATATCGCCAGCAGGCAAGTTGGTCTAGCGGTCACTGGTGCCGACTTAAATGCGAAGGGCAAGCGATCAAATCCAGTCAAAGTAGGCTTTTTGCATTTTTTTTACCGGCTTCTTTTTTTGATTTGGAAAATAATGGATGCGGATTCAAATCTAACATGTAATGGCTGTAAAACTATTATCGAGAACAAAAAATTTATGAAATGTCATTACTGCGACCAAGCATATGACTTAATCTGCGCTAATGTCTCCGAAAAGCTTCTACATGAGACTATCTAGCAGTGCCCCGAATGTGCATCAAATATCCCTAAAAGCGGAAACAATGATACTGCAATAATGTCTGAAAATGCTAGCTACTCAGCAAGTAAAATAACTTTAACAAGAGGCACCAGGAAAACCACCATAGATAACTCCTTTCACAATAATATGGGTAACTCTACCCTTGATAAATCATCGTTTTATGAGAAGAACTTTACAATTTAAAGCGCTGGCGGTGGCGGTGATCAATTTTTGCTTAATAAACTCGACGAATTGAAATCACACTTTGACACCCGCATGATGATGATGAAAACAGAACTGCTGAAAGAGGTTAATTCTAGATTAAAATCTACACTCTCACAAATATCAGATAACACGAAAACAATTGAAGACTCAATTTCACAATTCAATGAGAAATATAACAAACTCTTGCTTATAGCCAAAGGTATGGATGTTTCTATCAAAACTCTTCAGGAAAAAGAAGAAAAAGCTCTGGAAAATCACAAAAAACTATCAAATGAGGTGAATACTTTGGATATTTCTGTGAAGACTCTACAGAAAAAGGAAGAGCAAGCTCAAATAAACTACGATAAGCTCTCAAGTACGGTGCATGACTTGGACATACATGTGAAGACTCTTCTTGAGAAGGAAGTTGAAACCAAAAATAATATTAGCTCCATGAGATCCGAGATATCTCTTCTGCAGGCGCAAATGGATGACCTGGAGAACAGAAACAGAGCTTGTAATTTGGAAATACGTGGAATTCTAGAATCAAAGAAAGAGAATCTTCTGGAGGTCCTTGATACCATATGCAAGAAACTGGCAGTAAACATAGACAAGACTGACACTATCTTCAGGACAGGGCGTATGAATGGCAAGTCTAAGAGTCGCACTATTCGCGTGCTTTTTAAGAACATCTTCCCCAGAAACGACTTACTTCGCGCCTGCAAAGATTTTCATAAAAACTGTAAAGATCCAAATATGCGTCTTAACTCGAATCACTTGGGCTTCAGTGGTGAAAAACAACCTGTTTTTATCTGTGAGCATTTGTCGCCTAGCCAGAAATCATTACTTATTAAAAGCAAAAATAAAAAGAAATCTCTTAATTTCAAATTTTGTTGGGTATCAAACGGGAAAATTGTTCTAAGGCAAGACCAGAACAGTCCAATTACTTGGATAAAAATGAAGAATTTCTCAATAGTTTATTGCATGCGTGACTAGTAGTTTTATTATTTTTTACATATTCATATCTAATTTTATATTTTTTCACTAATACTAACTTTACAAACTTAATGCATCATCAATATTTTTATTACATAGAATTTATAATGTCATATTATCAGGGGATTATGTGATGTGTATGGGATATCGAAATAGTAATCGTATTATACTTACAATTTAATAATGATTAATAACGACTTTGCTATTTATTCCCAACTTTTAGATGATCAGGAGAGCAAGGAATCTGCCTTAAAAACTTCAGATTTGGACATGTGTAAGAAGTTCTTGAACACAGGCAATGGTTTATTGAGTGTCATTGCTATAAACATTCGCTCAATACACAAAAACTTTGATAACTTGTTAGTTTCCTTAAATTCCTTTCAAACTGACTTTGATATACTTGTGCTTACAGAATGTAGAATAAAGCATAGGCCTCCTACACAAAGCATTCCTGGGTACACTTCAATACACACAAAAATAAATCCCATCCAAAACGATGGCGTGGTAGTGTTTATTAGGGATATCCATTTCTTTACATGTAATGAAATCGAAGTTTATGGAGCTAATGCCTTGAAAATCAATCTTAAAGACATATCTATCTTGGCACTCTATAGATCTCCATCATGTCATAACATTGATGTATTCTTAGAATCACTAGAACATGCACTAATTAGGACCAGGCAATGCAATAACCTTTATGCTGGTTGGTGGTATCAATATTAATATTTTAAATAATGGTCACCCACAAGCTACAGACTATTTAGAACTCTTAACCATGTATTTAGTTAAAGCTTACATCCGTTGTTACGCATGATAATAGTTGTATAGATCACTGTATGGCCAAATTACACAAGGGTTCGATGCAGTGTCTGGCTTATGATACTGCTATTACTGATCATAGTGTGATTATTTGCAAATACAGTAGTATGTCTTCTCCGTCCATAGGTAATAAGCAGAATAGCAAGGTACTTGTTAAACACGTAGATTACGATGGACTCTGTAAAGACTTAAAGTTGGAAAAGTGGACGGAGGTGCTTGCCGCCGACAATGTTGATAATGCTGTTGATAATTTCATTAGTTCTCTTAATAATCATGTCCAAAATAACACTACTTCAAAATATATTTCACGGAAGAATCGAATTCTAAAGCCGTGGATAACTCCACATTTGCTCTCTTGTATCAGACATAGAGATAAATTACACAAAATTCACAAAAAATATCCTGATAACATTATTCTTAAACAACAATACATTAACTACAGAAAAACGTGCAATTCTCTGATCAAAAAGACAAAAATTAACTACTTTAAGACAAAATTTAAACAAAATTTAGGTGATGCAAGAAAGACTTGGTCTCTTATCGATGAGGTGTCAAGTAGGAAAGTTAATACAGACCACCATACTAAAGAGATTGAGAGTCTGGGCGAATCTATCGTGGTGGAGGAGGAACCGCTGAAAGCAGCTAGTTTATTTAATAATTACTTCACAAGTGTGGGGTACGACTTGGCGACTACACATCTGCAAAAGTTGCAAGTGTCTGAGGATGAGCTCGCTTCCAAGGTTTCTGTTTGCAGTGATTGGCTAGGCGTGATCACGTCATTCCATATGTCACTTACAAATGAGAAGGAAGTTACCAACATAATTTCGGGGATCAAGGGTAATAACAGTAGCGGCATCGATGGGATATCAGGAAACATTTTGAAAACATGTGGTAAAATTTTGGCACCTTGTCTGGTCCATATTATTAACTTAAGCTTAAAAACGGGCATATTTCCTACTCTGTTTAAAAATGCTGCAATTATTCCTTTATACAAAAAGGGTCCACCAACTTCATTGTCTAACTATAGACCAATTCCATTACTGTCAACAGTCTCGAAAATACTGGAAAAAGCTGTAAAGGCCCGGTTGGTAAGACACTTGGAAAATAATAACTATTTATCAGATTGTCAGTTCGGATTCCGAGCTGGCCGTAGTACATCGGATGCCGTAGCTGAATTTACAAAATTTATAATACATAATCTAGATAAAAAACAAAAGGTTATCTCTGTGTTCATAGACTTATGTAAGGCGTTCGATACCATTTCGCATAAAATTCTTTTAAAAAAGATGGCTATCTATGGCATAGTAGGTAAATCCTTGAAATGGTTTGCAAGTTACATGGACGCTCGGAAGCAATGTGTTCGTATCGGTGAGGTTACTAGTGAACAATCAATTGTAACTTATGGCGTGCCGCAAGGAAGCGTCCTGGGTCCGATATTGTTTATACTATATGTTAATGAACTAGGTTCATTTATACCCGCGGCGCATACTATTTGCTTTGCGGATGACACAGTTGTGAGCTTTGCTGGTGAAAGCTGGGAAGATGCCGTAAACAAAACAACTACGGGTCTAGCGATAGCAAAACATTGGTTTGACTATAATCTGCTTTCTGTAAATAAAGATAAAACTACGTACATGTGCTTTGCTTTTAATAAAAAAGGACTCCCTAAAACTAATCCAGTTATAAAAATTCACAGTAGTGCGGATCCTAACACTTGTAACTGTTCTAATCTTAAACAAGAGTGTAAGGTTCGGTATCTGGGCATAATAATCGACCACTGTATGAAATGGGAGGAGCACATCAATGTTATTACCAAAAGGGTTAAAAGAACAGCGTACATTTACTTAGAACTGAGGAATATTTTGGACCTCAATTCACTCATAAAGGTTTATTTTGCCTTAACTCAATCCATTTTGTTATATGGGACAATCGTGTGGGGCGGTTGTTGCAAGACAGTCTTGGAAAGATTGAATACAGCTCAAAAGTTAAACTTAAAAATCATTGCCAGACTGCCCAGACTGTTCCCTACTACTGAGCTTTACAATGTGTGCAAAGTATTTACTCCCAGGCAACTATATATATCGTCGGCTTAGAGTGTAAACGTGCTAAATCCGTTTTTGGGCCTAGAGTCGTTTTTGGTACCATTCGAAAGGGTAAAACGAACTACACAATCGAGTAATACAGCCATGGCCAATTTTCGTTCAAAAATAACAAAAACGCTTGATGAGTAAAACTGCCAAATCCATAATGTCAAAAGTGCGCGGCTAACTCCACGTAAACCGCCATTTTGTATCGAAGTTTCGGCGTCGGCGGATATACTCGTGCAAATTATTTGTTTTTCCTGTGAAAATAGTTTAATTCATGGCAGAAAGTTGCAGGAACTGAAAGGTATGTGTTTATCTTGGTATGCTATTATTTTTTGTGTTGATATATTAAGTAATCAATAACGTAAAAGTTGAGATAAATGTAGGGGCCGTGGTGGCGGGGGTGCCAGATCGAGTCACAGCTAAGCAAGTTGCTTTTATAATAAAAAACATGGCTTGGGGTAAGTCCCCTGGTCACGACGGCCTCAGTATTGAACATTTTAAGTACGGGGGGCCGCACCTGTCGAGGTTGTTAGGGCTGCTTTATACCTTTTGTATTAGGCATTCATATCTGCCAAACGAGCTAATGAAGACGGTGGTAGTGCCTATAGTCAAAATTAAAACAGGCGATACGTCTGACAAAAGCAACTACCGCCCGATATCCTTAGCTACCACAGCAGCCAAAGTTCTTGACGGTCTACTTGAGAGACAACTCAAAAAACATCTGGAGCTACATGACGCTCAGTTTGGTTTTAGACCAGGTCTATCGACAGAAAGCGCTATTTTGTCTCTTAAGCGGACCGTCAGGTACTACACTGATAGGCATACACCTATTTATGCGGCCTTCTTGGATCTATCCAAGGCATTTGACCTGGTTTATTACGATATCCTCTGGGGTAAACTGAGAGATACAGGAATGCCTAGCGCATTGATCAATATTTTTAAATATTGGTATGATAATCAGACTAACCAGGTTAAATGGCTTGGACGGTTTTCTGACGAGTACAGATTGAAGTGTGGAGTTAGGCAGGGTGGGTTAACGTCTCCTTCACTCTTTAATCTGTATGTGAACCAGCTGATTGTTGAGCTTGGCAACACCGGTGTCGGCTGTTCTATTGATGGTCATATTATCAATAGTATCAGTTATGCAGATGACATGGTGTTGCTCAGCCCATTAGTAGCTGCGCTCGGGAGGCTGCTTACTATTTATGGGCAGTATACAACCACACACGGCCTCCTGTACAACGTTAAAAAAAGCGAGCTCTTGATCTTCCAGGCCAAAGGTCGTAAATTGGATGAGGTGGCACCTGTGCTGCTGAATGGAGTTGCTCTTGGTCGGGTCAAACAATTTAAATACCTCGGTCACATTGTCACTGAGGATTTGAAAGACGATGGTGACATAGAAAGAGAAAGGAGAGCAATGGTGGTCCGCTGTAATATGTTGGCTCGCAGATTCGCGCGGTGTAGCACTGAGGTAAAGATTACCCTCTTTAAAGCCTATTGCCAGACTCTTTACACGTGCAACCTGTGGGTCAACTATACACAGCGGGCCATCAAGGCGCTCCGTATACAATATAACAACGCCTTCAGGGTGATGTTGGGGCTCCCGCGCTACTGTAGCGCATCTGCGATGTTCGCTCACGCACACACAGATAGTTTCCATACTGTGTTGCGGCGTCGCATTGCCTCACTTCAGTACAGGGTGCGTGGGAGTACCAATACCATCCTGAAGATCCTAGATGGCAAGTTAGATTGCCCTATGCAGAGGCACTGGACACAAGCACACGTACAGGTACCGGGTGTTCCAGTGGGCAGGTACCTCAATTAGTGCAGGCTTTCTACCCGTTTTTATTTATTATTTATTTGTTTTTGGTCATGTATATTTCTTTTAAAAAAAAACTGAATCTTAAGTAACTAAATTGAAGGATTAAATTTGTAATTGTAATTTATTTGTATATTTGAAATTTGAATTTTAATTATTTATTTGTTTTATTATTTTTAATGTAATGACAATGTAATGTATGGACTAAGTCTGAAATAAATGAATTGAATTGAATTGAATTGAATTGAATAAGTGATTTGTTGTAGATTTTTAATATTACTTTGAAAATTTTGATTTTGTTTAGGTACGGAAAACCTGCTAAGTTGATTTGTATTAAAAAAAATGATTAAGAAAACCTGCTAAGTTACAAAAGTGGTGATAAATAAATAAATACTAAACTATATAACCTTTTTTTATTTCAAATTGTATGGAATACAAATATGCGTTGAAAAACATTAAAGTCTTTTCTTAAAATCGTTTCATATTTTTTTAGGAATGTTTTTTGTCTCTCCTATAAAGTTACCTCATGTGCAGTTAGCAGGTTTACACTCTAAGCCGACGATATGGCAAGTTGAAATCAATTTTGCAAAAAAAATTCATACCATACCGGAAACGAACGCGACAAGAAATTTGCGTGAAAACACTGTGAGACGTTTTGTTGTGCCCCATAGACGGACAGTATCAGCCAGGCGACATTTTACCTCGATCGCACCACGATTTGAGTTTTTCCCAACAGACATTAAGAAATTATTAGATAATATAAGGGATGGCTTGTTAAATGCAAGTCATCGCCGAGATAATAATTCATTTAGCAATTTGAATTTAAAAACTAAAAAATTTCTACTTAACTTAAGTTACACTGAATTTTTGGATTTATATAATAAGCTTATAACTTTTTAATTTTTTTACTATATTGCATGCATTTTATATATTTATAGTATATTTATCCCTTCCCATTTGCATGTTATGTATAAAAGTATTCAAACT
This sequence comes from Keiferia lycopersicella, assembly GCA_029255805.1. Lineage (NCBI taxonomy): Eukaryota > Metazoa > Arthropoda > Insecta > Lepidoptera > Gelechiidae > Keiferia > Keiferia lycopersicella. The sequence goes on along the minus strand of JARACZ010000047.1, from coordinate 106,518 downwards.
TCTATAAATTAAATTAAGGTGCCGTAAACACTTTGACCTAGTGTACCGAATAGCTGATTATAAATTAGAATTTTTAATATGTTAGCATATTGTCAACAATTTGTCATTCGTGACTAGCCCTATCACAGGCCTTGGTCTTTTTGGGTTGTCACAGAAACACCTAGTGAGAACAACGCATATTTGGATCTAGTCATCGTATGGTGTAATAAATGAGTTTTAAATTATATTTAATAAATACAAATACGTTGCTCAAAAAATACGCTTCCAGCACCAAGGATTTCGCCTTTGCGTTGATCTACGACCAGTCAGTTTTGCCTTTTATAGATTAAAATCGTTGTTTTACCCCTTAAGGGTCAAATTTCAAACCCTTGTTTAAGAATGTACACATATCAAAAAAACTTTGTGGCCAGTGACAAAAGTATGTGAATTTATATTTTATAGAAAATGTTTATGTTTTTATAATGAAAATGCACTAAGTATATAGAACAAAGATTATTAATAATAATTTTTTTTTATGACAAAATTTGCCCAATGAGAAAAATGCAAATTTCGCTGAAATTTGATGCAATGAAAAATTTGAATTAATGAAAATATTAACAAAATTTATTACGAAAAGATTAGTAGTTAGTATAAAATGACTCTTCTCCTGGCTCGCACACATGCGGAAACCCTTCTGGGCATGCTAAGAATTACGTTATCTAGCATTTCTTGTGGTAACCTGTCTCACTCTTTAATAGCAGCTGCCCTTATTTCTGACACTGTTTGAGGAGGTGGTTAACGGTGCCAAACAGCTCGCTTAAGACCTTCCCACGCATGATGGATTGGGTTTAAGTCAGGCGAGCCGGCAAGCCAGTCTAACCTGGTGATGTCGTATTGCTGGAGAGAAACACCGATACGTCCGTTTCGATGTGCGGGCGCATTATCATCTACTATTGGTTGATGCGTATGCTCTGATATGTCTTGGTCGCAATTTCGTGATAGTTGTTCAAATGTGTGAAAAAATCTATAACTTTGTCGTAAGAATAAAGACTGTGAAAAGAATAACGGATGTTATAGGAAAAATTTTGATACATTTATTGTACTTGATTAAATTGTTTACATTATGTCTTAATGGATTTATAATAATGATAAATGACATGGTAGACAGAAAAAAATGTCATTATCATATTGATTATCTAGTTGTTAAGGTGCTTAGAAATTCAGTAGGGAAAAACAATATAAAAAACACATAATTAAATCAGCTGCGAACATAAAGAAAAAACTACAAATGATGCTAGATTTAAAAAGCAGTAACGAGAAAGTTCAATATTTAAACCTATAACTGAACCACTCAGTAAAATAAATGTGCATAGTAAGAGAGAAAGTCAGTCGACGAGCATAATAAAATGTTTGTTGAAAAGAGTGATGTCGATAAATATTCAGAAGATGAGAGTTCCGAACTTTCTAGTGAAAATGATGAAACCTTTCGAGAAAATAGTGAAATACCTGTTAAATATTCCCAATCTAACATAGTTACCTCACCACCTTCATCAAAAACATCAGAGGATAATGATTCAAGTAATATTTCTTTCACATCTGCTCCTTCTGAACCAAGTTCGCATAGACAATCAATATCATGGTCTTTATGTTCAGATAATATTAAAGATAGCGTGACCTTTGGTCTTCGGTCGGATCGAGGAAAACTTATGATTGGTAATACAAGGGTTTTTGATGAAGATGACTTTATAAATATTGATGGAACACGATATAAGAAAACTGAGGGTTTAATGCACTGATTTGAATGTTATGGACGAAAGTGATAAACAAAATTACAAAAATATTTTGTTGGAAACTAATGCTCACCGACGAGATTTCGATCCTAAAAAACAAATTAAGAGTAACAAAGGACAAGAATATAATCATATAATAAAACCACTTTTTAAACTAATGAAAAGCGATATGAATACTAGCAATAAAAGCTTAGCTCAAGGCAATTGTATTTCTATATTGAAAAAAGTAAAAAATAACACAGATTTTGTTTGTTGGGATGATCCTAATGAACTAGTAGAAAGATTGAAATAACTCATGCTGGCAACACTGGTCTTGATAATGAAATAATATCTATTATTGAAGAATTAAAGGAAGCAAATGTTATTGCCTAGTTGACAATCAATATATTAGGTTACTATAAACATGATTAAAGTTAGTTTATTTTTTGATTTCATATCGCGAACAACTTATTAGTTCAAATTTCAAATAATCATGAACGTTGATAACTTTGGTCACCATGCACATAAACGACTACGTGTATCTGGTTATTTTGATATATTGAGTGATGCATTAAAGAAGAATGTATCAGGAGATTATGATTTAAAACAATCTAGGTTACTAGGATTACCAGTTCCATTATCAGAGGATGAAGCGGTAAATAAGAAGTTTGTTGATTCAAATATAAACGAGTATTATACAAAGGAAGAACTTGATACAATAGTAAAGGATACAGTCAATTTTAGCTTAACACAATTTAAATAGCAGTTTTTTAAAACTTTATCATTAGAGTATAATACTAAGACTGAAGTAGATTAAATAATATTTGACAAGACGCCGACGGACAAAAATGAGTAAATCATGTGTTGTTAATGAACTTCATAAATCAACGAGAACAAACTTTTAACGTCGTTCCGTTATAATTAAAGGAATTGATGACTTATGGCTATAAAAAAAAATATTGCAGCGAAAATAAAGGATTTAAATATGTTCTAGTCGTGATAGATACATTTTCAAAATATTCTTGGGCAATACCAGTATAAAAAGAAGTCCAAAAACTAAAACCCGACTACTGAAATTTCGCGTTCTAAAAAGCTAGAAACAAGAAATCTGAAATAATAACTACTCACGATTTTATGTGTTTTTCGTCTCCAAAATTCAAACAAAGTTAAGAGCTGTTATAATGTATTTTTATGGCAGTTTAATATATAGTTCATAGTGGTTTTCAGGTAAAAGCTGTGATCGTTTGCCACGTATTTTAATACTTTCTAGTTTATAAAATAAATAAGGCAACGTGGCAAACGACCACAGCTATCACTTGAAAACCACTATGAACTTTATATTAAACTGCAATGAAAATTAATTAAAACAGCTCTTAACTTTGTTTGAATTTTGGAAACGAAAAACACATAAAATCGTGAGTAGTAATTATTTCAGATTTCTTGTTTCTAGCTTTTTAGAACGCGAAATTTCAGTAGTCGGGTTTTAGTTTTTGGACTTCTTTTTATTTTTATTGTTTTGGGGTCGTAAACTTATTGATTGATTGTTGGAAGATGTAGGTAGGTACTTATTTAAACTGTATTATGATTTTGTTCGGTATATATAAAATATGCTAGTAACCCCCGTGTGATTTCATGAACAAAACAAATGTTTCAGCCCCTCTTAACTCCCTGTGTCGATGCTTGCTATTGGTTTAATTACCAAAACAGATATTTTGATTTATTATTTTAGCTACGTAAAAAGTTTAATATGAATATTGCGTTATAACGCCAAGTTCTAAGAAAAATGCACAAATATCTGCTTTTAGAATATTAGTAGTAGGATTTCTTATGTACACTAGAGATCAGAAGAGCATACCTACCGTAGGGTTCTAAATCCTTTGAAGCAGCAAATGTTGCTTAGCATAGTAGTTCATAAAATAAAAAGAGATGGCGTTAATTACAATTCTGTCCAAACAGTAACAGAATCCGGATTTCACTTATCTGACACTAAGTAGCTATTGGTTTCTCTTATTACTCTAGCCTAGCCACTCACAATTTCACATCTAAATTTAACAGCGGCGGTGGTGTAATGGTTAGACACATCACCTTTTAAACAGTCGTCGTGTTCGAGTTCAAACCCCTTTGATTCCTGCTTTGTTTTGTGAGTATTTTTTTTGATAGTCGTTATTCTTTCTACTTTTCATTTTTATATCTTTACTATTTCATTTTGGAAAAGGAAATATTTAAGGCTTTTTAAATACAATAAATCATTTTGACATATGTTCGGGTATCAGAACTTTATTTGCATTTCGTGATTTAAAGAAAACGAACAAAAATAACAAGTTGATTATTATTAAAAATATGAAAACATGTCATAAATTTAATTATTAATTTTAATGGAGGTTCGAGCTTAAGTATTCGTTTTCAATAATATTTGAAAAGAGGATTGAAGCATAACCTCCCTTTAGCAACAGAGCATTATAGTTCCTGCACACTGTGCCGACGCAAAACCAAGGTTTTTTGTATAACGATACGATACAATACAAGTAAGTATAATAGACTACTCACTATAGGTGAGCAAGACGTTTTGTTCATGGCCCTCAGTTCGATATAGTGTGCAGGAAACTTTATAAGTATTACATAAATGAAGATTTTGACTAGTAGATTTTAAATAAATAAATAAAACTTACACACATGTTTAAAAATAACTTAAACTTTTAAATTAATGTCCACCGTTATGAGCAATCACAGATTCCATTCGTGATCTCATTATTTTCCCATACTTCCGTGCAATGTGCTTCCAACGCTTCTTTTGTTCTTTCGTTCCTATTGTCCCATCTTTGAACCATAATACCCCATAGATTTTCAATGGGATTTAAATCGGGTGATTTAGAAGGCCAAGGAATAACTTTAACATCGGTGTGCTGTTGGAACCAGTCATTAACAACTTGCGATCGGTGAATAGGACAGTTGTCTTGAATGAAAATTATTTCTGGTGCCTCATTAGCTGGATAGACAGTCCGTGTTGAGGGCAGCATGACATCGTCTAACACCTGGGCATAATTAGCGCCATTTGCGCGATTAGGTATTGTGCAAAGTTCTCCAGGACCATGAGCACTCATCCATCCCCACATATTCAGGGTTATTCGACCAGAATCTTGATTTGCAACGATGTGATTACTGTCATAACGTGTATTATTTCTTCGCCATAGTGATAGTCTTCCACGTTGACTAGATGCAAATGTTTTCTCGTCACTAAAAATAGCCGTTGACCAGTCGAAATTCAAATATGTTTGAGCAAATTCTAACCGAGCCCTTTTGTGAGCATCGGTCAAAAAGGGTTTCACTGCATAACGGCGATAGTGTAAACCTTCCTTGTGTAAGGCACGTCGAATTGTTTGCACCGAAGTATCAAAAAGACCGGCAAAATGTTTTGTGGGTTTGAAACCATTTTCTTCGTACTCTGTAACCATCATTTCTCGCTGTTCCGAGTTCAACAGACTTGGTCGACCACTTTTGGAACGGGTATTCAAAGTTCCTTCGTCACCATGTCTTCGCACCCACAACTTCACAGTTTTGATCTAAAACAAAGTGTCACATTATTTATCGTTGATTACAACATTTAATAACGCGAGCGAAATTAAATCAAAACTGTATTCACTTCACTTACCGTTACTCCTAGCTCCCTAGATATTTCTGAATAGTTTAGGCCTTGGTTGTGTAATGCAACAATTTCTGCTCGTTGAACAACACTGATGTTACTTTCTGAACTCATATTTCAAAAAAAGCTACGTAAAATAAGATTATATGAAAATCATAGAAAAGAAACAACCGAACGATTGGCGCAATTAGTCCATTGAATGAGTGCCTCCAAAGGGGGTCTAGAGTGCGAGAGCTGGTAACGTAAGATGTTTCTTCGGAAACATGTCAAGAGTCCCTAGGTAATAAACATACTAAAACCCCCGGACACTAGGAGGAGCCCCGGAGTGGGGGGAGGGGGGGAAAGGGTCCATTTTTTCATTTTTCGCTTAAATCTCAAAAACGGTACATGTTAGAGAAAAACGTTCAAGGAAAAGTTGAAAGGCCATAAAATTATTTACAAGTTATACCTAAATCACTTTTTCCTATATCCTACCGTTTCTGAGTTACACGCATTAAAAAATGATTTTGGCTCAAACAATTTTCCCATACTACATACCCATGTTTATCACATCAATCGATCAAAAAATATTTCTTTCTTCCATAAAACTCAAATGTGCAACTTGTGACCGGTACTGATAGATTGCTCTTGATTAGGTCTATCATTGGTAAAATAAACACATTCCTCCATGGAAGCCTTTAGGAGGAATCGATTGTCAAAAAATTATATTAGGGTAGTTTTAGTTACTGAACTTGAACTATTTATTTTTTTCTTCCAAAAAAATTCAAAAGTGCAACTTGTGACCAGTACCGATAGATTGCTCATAATTAGATCTATCATTGATAAAAATACTAGATTCCACCATGGAGGCGTTTAGGGGAAATTGAACTTTATAAGGGTAATTACGATACCTGAACATTTTATTTTTTTTCTTCCAAAAAGCTCAAAAGTGCAACTTGTGACCGGTACTGATAGATTGCTCTTAATTATGTCTATCATTGGTAAAAAAAAACACATTCCTCCATGGAAGCCTTTTGGAGGAATTGATTGTCAAAATATTATATTAGGGTAGTTACGCAACTTGACCTTTTTATTTTTTTCCTTCCAAAAAGCTCAAAAGTGCAACTTGTGACCGGTACTGATAGATTGCTCTTAATTAGGTCTATAATTGGTAAAAAAGACACATTCCTCCATGGAAGCCTTTACGAGGAATCGATTGTCAAAATATTATATTAAGGTAGTTTGAGTTACTGAACTTGAACTATTTATTTTTTTCTTCCAAAAAACTCAAAAGTGCAACTTGTGACCGGTACCGATAGATTGCTCATAATAAGGTCTATCACTGATTAAAAAACCCGATTCCACCATGTAGGCGTTCAGGGGGAATTGAATTTTATTAGAGTAGTTATGATACCAGAACTTTTTATTTTTTTCTTTTTAAATGCTCAAATGTGCAACTTGTGACCCGTACTTATAGATTGCACTTAATTAGGTCTATCATTGGTAAAAAAATCACATTCCTCCATGGAATCCTTTAGGAGGACTTGATTGTCAAAATATTATGTTTTCGAGCTACATCCCATGAAAGGTGAAAAATTCTAAATCTTTTTATTTTACCAACTTAGAGTGCCCGCAGAAGACCTTTTTTTTTTCCGCCATAAAGTAGCCTACGCTGCCCAAAAAAGACATAAGCAAGTGAAATCCACCAAGGCGCACTACACAGTTGGATATCCGAGAGTCGGAAGGTGCAGCAGCGACTATTTTCCTCGCTTTCCAATATAATGGCTGATCAAAAGTGATGATCACACTTGAGTGACTGCTTCTGTAATCATTGCGAGTTAATTGAATCAGTCCATTTGCATAATCTAAAGCCGTGTAGATGGTTGTGATGGTAGACGTGATGGTGTCGTAGTTTGATGGTGGTGCATTTATGATAGGAAGGGTTATTACTTTTGTCTTTTCCCCAAAATATATGTTGAGGAATATGTATTTTTTTACTAATTATAGACCTAATTAAGAGCAATCTATCAGTACCGGTCACAAGTTGCACTTTTGAGCTTTTTGGAAGAAAAAAAATAAAAAGGTCAAGTTGCGTAACTACCCTAGTATAATATTTTGACAATCAATTCCTCCTAAAGGCTTCCATGGAGGAATGTGATTTTTTTACCAATGATAGACCTAATTAAGAGCAATCTATCAGTACCGGTCACAAGTTGCACATTTGAGCATTTTAGAAGAAAAAAATAAAAAGTTCTGGTATCATAGCTACTCTAATAAAATTCAATTCCCCCTAAACGCCTACAGGTGGAATCTGGTTTTTTTATCAGTGATAGACCTAATTATGAGCAATCTATCGTTACCGGTCACAAGTTGTACTTTTGAGTTTTTTGGAAGAAAAAAATAAATAGTTCAAGTTAAGTAACTCAAACTACCTTAATATAATATTTTGACAATCGATTCCTCGTGAAGGCTTCCATGGAGGAATGTGTTTTTTTTTTTACAAATTATAGACCTAATTAATTAAGAGCAATCTATCAGTACCGGTCACAAGTTGCACTTTTGAGCTTTTTGGAAGAAAAAAAAAAGGTCAAGTTGCGTAAATACCCTAATATAATATTTTGACAATCAATTCCTCCAGAAGGCTTCCATGGAGGAATGTGTTTTTTTTACCAATGATAGACATAATTAAGAGCAATCTATCAGTACCGGTCACAAGTTGCACTTTTGAGCTTTGTGGAAGAAAAAAAATAAAATGTTCAGGTATCGTAATTACCCTTATAAAGTTCAATTTCCCCTAAACGCCTTCATGGTGGAATCTAGTATTTTTATCAATGATAGATCTAATTATGAGCAATCTATCGGTACTGGTCACAAGTTGCACTTTTGAATTTTTTTGGAAGAAAAAAATAAATAGTTCAAGTTCAGTAACTAAAACTACCCTAATATAATTTTTTGACAATCGATTCCTCCTAAAGGCTTCCATGGAGGAATGTGTTTATTTTACCAATGATAGACCTAATCAAGAGCAATCTATCAGTACCGGTCACAAGTTGCACATTTGAGTTTTATGGAAGAAAGAAATATTTTTTGATCGATTGATGTGATAGACATGGGTATGTAGTATGGGAAAATTGTTTGAGCCAAAATCATTTTTTAATGCGTGTAACTCAGAAACGGTAGGATATAGGAAAAAGTGATTTAGGTATAACTTGTAAATAATTTTATGGCCTTTCAACTTTTCCTTGAACGTTTTTCTCTAACATGTACCGTTTTTGAGATTTAAGCGAAAAATGAAAAAATGGACCCTTTCCCCCCCTCCCCCCACTCCGGGGCTCCTCCTAGTGTCCGGGGGTTTTAGTATGTTTATTACCTAGGGACTCTTGACATGTTTCCGAAGAAACACCTTACGTTACCAACTCTCGCACTCTAGAACTTTTTATTCAATGGACTAATTATTCTACTTATTCAACAAAAAAAGCATCTATTGTGGAACGATTGATAAGAACACTAAAGGCAAATATTTTAGTTTACATGGTAAATATCAATGGTTTAGTAAACATTTATCATCAATTGTAAAATCTTATAACAATAGTGTTCATCATACTATTAAATATAAACCCATTGATGTAAATGAAACCAATCAACATATTGTAAGGCAAAATATTTTAAAATTACAAATGCAACGTGGGACGTATAAAAATCAAATTCAGAATTGGTAATAAAGTTCGTACCAGCAAGTACAAAAGTCAGTTTTCTAAAGTTTATACACCAAATTGGTCTACAGAAATATTTGAAATAATCAAAGGCAAAGGAAGAATGGAAGGAATGATACGAGACCTGTAACGAACCTGATTGAGGATATGCGTAAAGAAAAAATACTTGGAGCGTTTTATGAGCACGAGTTACAGAAAACAAAATACCCTGACATTTATTTAAAAGAAAAGGTTATAAAACGAAAAAATAATATACTTTTTGTGAAGTGGCTTGGACTAAACGAAAAAGAAAATAGTTGGATTCCTCTTGATAAGCTTCTATAGCATAAAGGTACTTAATAAAGTAAATTTATCATTAAAACAATATTAAGTTGTTTTCAATGAAAGGTAGCGGTCTTCTTAATAACATCATTGACAATTTGCCAATTGAGTTACATTTGCCAGGGTATCATTTTTGTGGACCTGGCGCGAAATTACGCAAAAGTTTAATAAGAGGTGACAGAGGTATATCCATTAGACAACGCTTGTATGAACCGCGATATTTCATATACGAATAAAGATATAAACGCTCGCCATAAAGCTGATTTGGATTGAATGAAAAGAAAATGCAATCAAAAGACGCAAGTAGAAGAAAAAAAATTGATTCTTTGTTAGTGAAAAATATCATGAAAGCAAAATTCAAAGCTGGAGCTGGTGTTCGTACTTTTCAAGGAGTTATAAGTAAAATACGTTCTAAATTAAAAAGTTTGAAATGTAAAAATAAAAACAAAGCCATACAAATTGCGTATAAAAAGCAGCTGCAAAAAAGCTCTTCAAGAAAAATAATAGAATAAAATTACCCAAAATAATTTTTGTTCCAAAATCAGGAGGCATATTTCCCCTTATACCTATATTTGCTGGGTTATCAGCGTTAGGATCTTTGGCTGGAGGGGCTTCTGGTATTGCAAAAGCAGTTAATGATTATAAATCAGCTCAAAAAAATCTTCAAGAGTCTGAGCGTCATAATAAAATGATGGAGTCAATCGCTGTTGGAAAAGGATTGTATGTTAAACCATACAAAAAAGGCACTGGATTATATTTAAGGGGTTCAAAAAACTAAAAGGTTTTGTTAAGAAGGAATTCAAATTTAAATGCTGTAAAACTAAATTAAAAAGAAGTTTTAGAAGAAATTATTATAAGCCAAATTGTCTGGCGAGTTCCTCACGTGAAAGTTTCTGATCGTGAGAAAATCGGTTTATTAAAAAATGTAAGAGAAAGACCGAGCTATAACTCTAGCATTTAGAAACTGGGATCTTTATGAGTATCCTTTACTACCAAAAACTAGAAAACATACTAGGTCTATCAAAACTTCTTCACAGACAGAAAAGCCTCGGTATGTTATCTTAGGACTACAGACTGGTCGAAAACAAAATGCTAAAATCTTCTATGTCAGAATTTGATCGCTGTAACTTAACTGATGTAAAAGTTTATCTAAATTCTGTTTACTATCCTTATTAAAACTTAAATATAAACTATTCAGATCAAAAAGTTACCTTATTATACGAACAATATTGTAAATTTCAACAGTCATATTATGGACGGCAACCGGAATCATTGTTAAGTTTGGAAAAATTTAGAGATTTAGTGCCTTTATTTGTTATTGATCGCTGTCGTCAACAAGATTCTTTAAAAAGTTCTGTTGATGTGAGACTAGAAATTGAAGCAGATCAAGATATACCAGATAATACATCAGCGTATTGTCTTTTTCTCAACGAGTGTATGTTGGAGTATAAACCTTTAAACAGTATTGTAAGAAAAGTGTCATAATGAAACCTGAAACAATCTTTGTGGACCTTCAAAGTTTTAAAAACTTGAAAAATGAATTTTAAATTAAAGAAATTGCTATAGCTACCACTGAATGTACCCAAACGTTTCTTGTAAAACCTCCATACATGTATTCAACCCTATCAGCAGAAGAACGCAAACAAACGATTTGGTTAGAAAAACATCGAGGGATGCGTTGGAGTGAAGGTTTTGTGGACTATAGAGAGTTTAAACGCATACTTCAGTTATATTTAAAAAACAAAAATATTATTGTGAAAGGATGTAAGAAAGTAAAATGGATAAAAGATTTATGTGAAAATTGTAAATTAGTAGACGTAGGTGAAAAAGGCTGTCCAAAATTATCTACTTTACAAGAAAAGTATAAGGATTGTTATCTAAACTGTGTACATCATGAGAAACAATGTGCTCTTAAAAATTCAAAATGTTTATTAAAATGGTATTATGATAATCAAATGTATGCTTTTAAATTTTTTGCTTAGTAAAATATGTCAAGTAAATTTATTTTGTTTTATTTATTTGTTTCCATCATAAAATTATGACCTTTGATATCAGATCAAGACCATAATTTAAATCGGAGTCTTCTCTTACTTAGATGAAAGTAATTTTTATAGATATAATTAAAACTACACTTGGCATTCATATTTCAATTTATTTTTAAAATATTTACACTAAAGTCTAAACATGTATTTTATGTGTTCGGATCGCCAGCGTAGTCCCTGATCAGTCTGTTGTTATGGTGAAGTCTGTCCAGCCTCAGCTTAGCTGCCAGCGTCAGCGGTACTCGGTTAACGATTATAATCCAAACGATTACACCTGTCTGTAACAATAAAATTCTTATTAAGTATCTTTCAAATGAATTTGAATAGAAACTGCGTTAAATAATGTAAATAGTTTAAAGACTCACCTTGTTATATCAATATTACATGTTTCTTCGTTTCGGTGCCCTAATTCAGCACCAATTTGCCACAACAGTTGCGATGTTTTGCATAAGATATTATCATCTTCATTGTAAATCACATATTGTGATTTTATATTTTTATGCACTTCCACTACATTTTCAAGTTCTTCACATTTGATCAACTCTATTCTTAATATATATTTAGGAATTTTAGAATCCATACTTGCATTGGAACTGGGTTGCAAATCACACTTTGAGTTTTACATTTTTAAAAAGACAACGGTGGTGATCTGAATGCACTGAGCGCAAAAAGTAAAGTGAAATGTAGTTGATCGATACTTACTATACTGAAATAAGACACCATGTAAATGTGTTAATATTTCCGCCGCCGCCATAACCTCCCACCGCACCGCGGCAGCAATTTGTCTACGTTAACAATTTTACTACATGTCTTGACTTGTAAATACATTAACAAGTCAAGACATGAGAATTTCTCATATAGTCTTATAATTTATAAATTAAAACAAACTTGTGAGGTTAATCCACTGTTTTTATTAAAATTTAAAAAACATTTTTGCATAAAAATATTCTATACCTGTGGTCAACATTTTATTTTCAATAAGACAATCTTCATCACACTTATTTATCAATAATTCACAAAGTGCTTTATTATAGATAATAAAGTATATCGAGTGATTGTATTATTAATTTTTATGATACAATTAGTAACTAAATCACTTAAAGAACACAAAAAATTTAGATATAAAGGAATACAATTGAAATAAATTGATATTAAATCTATTATATTTGAAATAACCTGTATATTACACAATTTTATAAAATATAAAAAGTTAAATAACACATCTGGACATGATTTACAACAGTAAGCATAAAATTCATTTGGTGTTAGAGAAAGAACTTTACTATCAACTTCCAATATAAGAATTTTGGGTTTGATGTCAATATTACAGCCAGAGGCCTATTACAATTACACATATTTTTATGAAAATATGTTAGTTTAAGTATACAAATATAAGCTAAGTATGAGTTATCATGGAGATTCATATCGATAGTATGTCCACGTGCCCCCACGTTTTAGTTGTTACCTTATTTATAGATATCAATCGCTTATCGTCGTTAGAGGAAAGTGCCACTTTATTTACACTGTGCGTGAAAATCTCGTGTTTAATTGATTTTAATCAAACTTTTTTTTTTTGTACACTATGTCACCCGTCTCTAGTGTATTCCTGTAATCTTTAATACTTATATTTCAAACACAACACCTTTATATACCTTTAACTCTTTTTATATCATAATCATTTGTTCTTATACAATAGAGCTTTGACCGCAAGCCAAAAAATTCATGGATTATTTTTCCACCTAATTGATCTTTGAACATTCCAGGAACTTTTTTATTTGCAAGTGAAATATTATAAACGTTAGAAGGACTAAAATTACTTGTGTCAAAATAATCCATGAAGTTATTTTTTAGGTCATCATAAAAATCATGGGTTCCTATACAATAAATCAAACTGTCGGTATCTGTGTAACACATCTGTAAACGATCTTCTTAGAAAGGTTTAATGACTGAATAATGAAAATCATACAAATGTGCTTTTGATATTTTTAACACTAAGAATCCAATGTATATAGATTTGTCAGGAATTACACGATCATTTTTAAGTTGAATTGCAACCAAGTTTTCATTAAAAATAGATACACTGTGAAAGTTTGTTCGAGCAATTAATCCATCAGCAGTTATTTTCTTCTTGTATTATTCTCCTGATCAGACCATTGATTGACCAAATGAACTGTCACTCTTTTTTCATTGTTTTCTATAGTTTTTCCAAAAATGCAATTTATGAAAAGCTTGAATAAATCTTGCTCTAAAGTTGACTTAGCTTCCTTACAGAGCCGAGTACAAAAATGTTTCTTGAGAATTCTGATTGTTATCATCTGATAAAATTCTATATGAGGCAATGCGTCAGCGAAAAGCTGTGGATATCATTACAATACCATCGCTGTGTAGGCATGATTGAATAAAAAATTAGATTTGAAGAATAAAAGCAGTGGATTCCTAAAATTTTTATGTTTTCTTACAATGTCAGATTAAAAACAAAAACATAGTATTATTTATTTGTATGTAAAAAAATACCGACTCGCAACCCTCGAAACTCTTGTAAGGCGCCCCACTCCTTACTCCCTTCGTTACATTGGATTTTAATACTTGCGAGTGCCTTTTTGTAACGTTTTTCGCCAGGCTCTTGGCGTATATCATTCACTTCATAGACTTTACAGTCTATAAAGAACTCGCCTTATAAGTTAAGAGCACGACGAGTATGACTCTGCGCAACCCTTGCAACGAATTGCGAAGTCTCCAGCTGACCAGCCACCACGTCGCTTGTAGCGACGCTGTTCTCTTCGCTCGAAATTATGGAAAACAGGTCAGGCTTAGTCTTTTTGCTGCCTCTGAAAATAAATAACATACATGAACTTTAAAGAAACTGTTAGAAATAATACAACTTTGCATAATTCGTAAGTAAACTAACTAAAATACGTACGTATAGGTAAATTATACTGATTTTTCATCTTTATAATAATGTAGCGTGCTAAACTATACAAACTGTATTGATATTGGGTAAATTTTGAATAAGGTGATTATGTTTACTAGATAGTTCAGCTTCAGAGCAAAGAAATGTTTCAGAGTAAACCCTAAACAACCAGAGCGAAGCCATAAATACTCGTCGCAAACGGATTTGATGCATGCTCGAACATAAGTGCATATATAAAACATGAAATACTAATTATCAAATAAAGGGACAGTTTTATGTGTACTTGTGCTCAAGCGTGCATCAAATCCGATTGACACGAGTATTTATGGCTTCGCTCTGGTTGTTTAGGGTTTACTCTAAAACATTTCTTTGCTCTGAGGATTTGTCTAAACAGTTAACAGTGCCAGTAACAATAAACAGAGCTATCTTCTAAAATGAAATTCAGAAAATTCAAATTAATTTGCTTACCTGCTCGATTCTCCACCAGCGTCAGCTTTACGTTTTGTGACCCCTCCGGCTGCGCTGGTGGCACCGGAACTTCCTGCAGTCGACTTCTTGCGTGGTTGCTGGACGGGCTGGCTCACCAAAACATCTGAATATTCGTATTCGGAGTCCGACCTAAAAGTAAAAATTTTAAATAAGTATACAAACAAAATAAAATGTTTAAAATTATGAATAATTAGGTAGTTAGTTAAATTTTAAAAAACTTTGACATCTGAGTTCATCAGACCGTGTATCGACTCGGTGTCCCATACGACAAAAGTAAGTAAATAAAAATAATTTATGAAAAACACTTAAGTACATTTTCACGAAGATTGTTTTTTTTTTAAGTCTTCAGAGGTTCGTTGCCACCTTGGTGGTTTTCCTTGGACGAAATAACCACTGGACGCGAAACGATGTCATTTCACCCTTTACCCCTCTAGCCACAAACCCTGAAATTTTGACAAAAGTTATCTAACCGCAACCGTCAGTGTCGCTTCAGTGCTACGAGAGAAAACATCCCTTTAAAAATGGTGAAATGTGCTGTATTGCTTTGTAAAAACTATAGCCATCGTACAAGCAATATTTCTTATCACTCGTAAGTATATTTTTGTCCTGTATTTTGTGTTATTTACGTAGAAAATTAATAAACTATGCAAGACTGGATCGTATAATACGACACAATAAAAAAGGTCATATTTTATAGAACATTTCAACCAATATTTGATCGTACTCTAATTAGTCGGTTATTATCAGTCATTTTTTCATTCGTTCAACAATTACGTATACATTCAGTCTAGTGCTATTCAACTTTCGATGAAGGATATCGATAAAAATAATAGTAAAGTCTATTTTATTTAAAAGTGACCTAAAATGTAAACAAACCATTTGCTATAACCTCGTCGATAGATTTTGCCTTATTTCATTGAAACCTCACGTTATAACTGTGTTGCAAGTATGTAGGTACACATTTCGTTTTCTTATGGGTGTGTTCATAATAAAAAAATATAGCTTACCATCATCGACTCGTTCTCTTGCTTAGATTTCTGATACGCAGAATCAAGCGCCTTATGTACCTATCCTACTGCTGGCGACAGATCCAAACACTAGACGAAGAAAATTGTTTGAAATATTTAAAAACACGCGTAAATGTATTTGTTTACGCACTACATTTTTGAGTAAGTGCAATTTTGTGACGTGGTGGCCACTTTCCAGGCGCATTTCAAAAGTCTTTTCACATTCTACAGAAACAGAACACTAGATACAGTGTATCGTTCCATTTTAAACAATAAATATCACGCACAAATTATTTATTAATATTTATTAGTACGAAAAACCGCGAAAACTCTCAGAGCCGGCCGGCGGCGAAATTACACTTGTTTGCTAACATAAGAACGGCAACATCGCATCATCCCCGCGCCGCGCCGCGCGCGCAATGGCCCATCTGGCAACGTCGCGCATACGGCGCTCCAGATAAAAGGGCAGAGCACACCGGCCTGCGTAATGCAGCTTGTATCACTACTTATTTAAAAAAGGTGTAAGAAAATTAGCTGCAAATATTAAAGGATGAATCAGCCCATGAAACTGAACGAATTTTTAGCCCTCTAAAACCACATCACCGTTTTAGTTTAAAAATAACTTACGCACTTTAGAAAAAAAATATTAAAAAAAGCATATCGTCAAAGTGAGTATTGTCATAAAAAATGATTGATATAAATTCCATTCTCATTTCATTTCAGTTATTGTAGGAGTATGTACTCCTAAAACCATCAATAAATCAGTTCAGTAATATTTCGACTCATTCAACTGAATTCGTACTTTGAATTTATTGATACTTGAATGCCATTTATGTGTCATTTTTTGCCGAGAAATTAAGTTTGTTTATGTTTCCAAGTTACTCCCTAATGGCATTTATGTCGGGTACTCTTTAATTTACGATGATCATACTCATTCAGTCGAACTGATTCATTTTTTTTAAGCACTACCTAGTCTCTATAGTCTATGGAAAACATCATTGTTTATGGTTTGTTTACATTTTAGGTCACTCCAAAAAAAAAAATACTTTACAGTACAAATAATTAATTTTAACAATTTAAGAATAAACAAATTTAAAGAATACTCGATTTGCATATGAGATAGCATCCGAATATATTTAAGTATTTAATTCAAAAATTTCAGCTTTCCCACCGAACCTTCTCGAAAAAGGAAATGGGTGGCAGCTGTACAAGAAAAAGCGTGGATACCCACAAAGCATCATACAATTTGCAGCGCTCATTTTAAACCTGAGTGCTACGTAGAAAAAAAAAAAAAATTACATCAAGATGCTGTTCCCACACTAAATTTGCCTGAATTTGTAAGTGAAACTGAATGAACTAACTTATAATAAAATCTGTATTTTTTAAAAATTGTTACGAGATGACACGTTCCTTTATAACATTTATGCAAAAATGATACTCTATAATAAAATGCACATTACAGGAAAAGAACTGTGAAAATTGTTTTCAAAATACTGAAATTGACAACAATGATGTAAATGTAAGTAATGTTTTGTAAAACCTTCGCATTTTGTAAAATATGTATATACGAAATTTATAAGAAACTCTAATGACACTATTTAATCAACGGCTATTTTGTTCTATAAAGGCACGATAACGACAAAAATGTAATTCTTTATTTCCTTAACTTCATAGTTACAAGACGACGCAAAAAATATACCTGACTCTGGTACAGAAAGTAAAAAAAGGAAATTGACCATAGGTGGGACAGACGAACATGTAAGTATCAGTATTTTTTTATTCTAATTATTCGTGTCATTTCTCAATAAGTTTACAGAATGGATAATATTTTATTTACAGCCACAAGAGAAAAATAGTTATCCTGACGTCCTGAATGAATCCAAAAAAGAATCGTCGGTGCTTACCTTGGATGCTAATGTAAGTTTCATTACATTGTTTGATAATGAAATATAATATTTGAGAGTATGAGAAGAAATACCCAAAAAAATATTTTTAGACAAAGCTATAGTGACGTTATTAAATTTGATATTTTAATGACAGAGACAAGACAAAACTACACACATTGAATGCTATAGAACTCTGTAGGTACGCTTTATTATTTTCTTGTATAAAGTAACTAATAGAGCTCTTGACGCTTTTTGGTTTTAACAAAATACCCAAATTTAAATCTTTTTTGGTTTCTAGCTACCGGGACCTACTTGCAGTCGTAGTACAGTCATGGATTCACCGAAAACAAAACGATTAAAAGTGAGAATAAAAGTAAAGAGCAAGAAAATAAAAAGATTATAATATCAAAATCGACGTTTGACCAAGAAATTGGCAAGTTTGCAAGAAATTTTGGACAATTTGACAAATAAAAATTTTATTACAGATGAAGACAAAATTATGTTAGAAACAATTGGGGGAAAAACAAAAGACCTATTAAAAAGAATGAAACAAAGCATATCTACAGGAAAAGTTCCACGAACTCGATACTCTCCAGAACTTAGAACATTTGCCCTGACATAGCATTTTTACTCTGCGAGAGCTTACAAGTACGTCAGAAAAACTTTTAACACTTGTTTACCCGCGCCTCGCACTTTGCAAAAATGGTACAGCACTATAGACGGAAAACCTGGATTTACTAGCGAATCTTTCAAAGCCTTTAAAGAGAGAGTAGGTGAACGCAAAGTTTACGCAGCCCTGATTTTAGACGAAATGAAAAATATGGAGTCTGAAGAATTTCACCCAACTTCAGGAAGAACTTTTGGTTTTGAAGATTATGGGTTTGAGGTTGATTCAGACTGCAATCAGCACGCGACTGAAGTATTAGTATTTTTGCTGGCTGCACTCAACGATTCGTGGAAAGTGCCCATTGGCTGGTTTGCTACAAAAGGGGTTTCAGCGGAGCAAAAATCAAGTCTGATTCAAACTGCCATAAGCTTAGTACAAGAAAGTGGTGTTGAAACAAAATCGGTAACAATGGATGGTCCAAGAGTAAATTTGGCAACAGCCAAAAAATTGGGTTGCGTCCTGGATCCAGACAATTTAAAGACTTATTTCGAAAACCCAATCAATAAAAATAAGATTAACCTTTTCCTGGACCCATGTCACATGCTGAAAAATGTAAGAAATGCATTTCAAGCGTATGGTGAACTTCAAGATTCGTTAAATCGACCAATCAAGTGGCAATATTTAGAAGACTTACATAGACTGCAAGATAATGAGCTTTTTCATATGGCGAATAAGCTGAGGGCAAACCATATACACTTCAAAACAAAAATAATGAATGTGCGACTCGCCTCTCAGCTGTTCAGTGAAAGTGTAGCAAATGCACTACTTTTTTGTGACAATGAATTAAAAATTCTAAATTTTCACGGCGTACAGGCAACAACAGAATTTCTGAAAACTATCAATGATGTTTTTGACATATTGGACTCAAGAGTACACCAATACGGATTAAAGCGCGTACTAAACAGTGAAAATTATCAAACGGCTTTTAATCGGCTTGACAACGCCACACAATATTTGTCAAATTTGAAATACAACGGTACGGGTATCATGAAGTCAGGCCGTTTCACTGGGTTCTTGGGATTTTGTGTATGTGCTGAGAGTGACAAAGGCCTATTCAATGATTTAGTCTTGCCAGAAAATGAGTCGATGAAGTATTTAGCACTACACAAAATTTCCCAAGATCATCTTGAAATATTCTTCAGCAACGTAAGAAGTCATGGTGGACGAAATGACAACCCGACCGTAAGGGTCTTTGAATCCATTTATAAAAAGATGTTGGTTCACATGGAACTGATTGATGTCGATTCAGGGAATTGCATTTCCTTGGAAAAAATAAGTATCCTCAACTGTACCTCGACATCTCCTGTGGACAGAATTAATCAGACTACAGCTAGGTTAAACAGTGACCGTTACAATGACGTGTCTGATAAAATTGATACCGATGATAATGAAAATTTCAATGGATTCACGCAAATCGCTAATATGACACAATTTGGTGAAAAAATTGTGGAATACATAGCAGGATTTGTAGTTCATAAATTGATTAAAAAATTGAAGTGTAATACGTGCGTATCCGCACTTTTATCAATGGATAGCGCTAGTCAGTCCAGTCTAATCAAACAAAAAGATAAAGGAAAACTAATATACCCATCAAATGATGTTATATATTTATGTAGATGTTGTGAAGGTGAAATAAGAAAAGGCGTCACTGATAATTACAAACTTAGAAAAGAATACACAACTGACTTGCTGCTTTCTCGAGTTTGCTCTTTGCTTCCAAAATTCGAACAACAGCTTTTCAACCAAATTGATTTCCACAGAGAAGAGAATGAAGGCGTGAATCATGTCGTAGAGCTGTGAAGTCTGTAGAGCTATTATAAAAATCTATTTAGATACTCGCATCGCTTTCATTAGAAAGCAGTGTTAAAAAAAATTCTAAAAAGCATATGTTTAAGAAGCTTGTGCATAATAAAAGCCAATGAAAATAAAAAGTTAAAAAAATAACAATAATTAAAGTGAGTTTTAACCCGCTACGCAATATACTGAAAATTTTACCTGTACAATTATAGCCTGTAGTTTCATAACATGAGGCACAGGTACTTTGTATGTGTGTGCATGCGTGCGTGTTTGTGTGTGTACGTATATATGTGTATTTTAAGTGTGTGTGTGTGTGTGTGTGTGTGTGTGTGTGTGTGTGTGTGTGTGTGTGTGTGTGTGTGTGGCCTACCCGCTGTTCCATACGTACGCTTTTCCCAACGTTACAGTCTTTTTGTCTCACAAGCGCAGGTTAGCCATAATTGCATGTTATCTCTCTCTTTTCGTTGGACAACTCGGTGTCGAAATCGAAAAGAGAGAGAAAGATAACACACACAAGTATGGCAAACCCGCGCTTGTGAGATAAAAGGTCTATACAAAAACCACCAAACGCGGCTCATCATACTGAACAACTTTTGCAATTGGGCTATTTCCGTATCTCGTATAGTAAAAACGGGCTTAAACAATTTTTCATATTGCGACCTATGTTCCTTGCCGAAATTTTTTCAGCTTCATGAACTTAAAAAACTTAGAATAAAGACTTAAAATAAGTAGTTGCAGTTAGTTGTTTTTATATCTTGTAGATATTTTGATATTACAACATGTATATATGTATAAAAGTGATTCAGGTTTTGGAGTTGGGTAAATTGAAACACAATATGTGAATATAATCTAAAGTTTCCTGTTTATTTACATTTCTTTTCTTTACATTTAGTTTAAATCCTTTCTTCCATTTGCTCGTAAATGGCATCATTTAATTCTTCTGGTTGACAGAGGCACGCAAACACGTCAATATTGATATTCCATACTTACTTTTCGGTCCTGACTACTGGCCCTAAAAAAAGATTCCTAAGCTTCACACTTCGTGAAATTAGGTTTTTTCAAGATAAGCAAATCCAATCGGTGCTGCTAGCGTATTTCAAAATTTATTACAATTAAAATGTGGGTTTATAATGTTTTCTCGCAAATGGAAGAAAAGCATTACTTATACAGCCTTAGCCAAAATGGCAATTTCTGGTCTCTTTCCGTCCACATGGGAACGGAACAACGACGTAGCACAGTGGTAGTGCGACTGCCTGCAACGCAGCAGGTTCCGGGTTCGATTCCCGGTAGGTCACTCACAAAGTTGATATTTGTCACTTTCTAAATTTATTCCCAGTCTGGTTAGGACATTGCGGACTGAATCACCTGATTGTCCGCAAGAAATATGGTTATGTATTTCGTATATCACGTTAGGTTAGGCCGCAGGTCCCGGTTGCTATCTATAAATGGCGGTCGTTACACAACCATGTCTGAAGCCTGCTACTTGTAAAAGGCGGTTGAAAAATTCTGTCACTAAGGTTCATTGGGTCGTTGGACGACTCGGTGACCCACACGAAGAAAGAAAGAAACTTGGGAAGGCCTTGACTTCGTCTCATCCTTCCAATATTACTCGACCAGAAATTGATCCATTTTTGTCTATTGTCATAACGTACTATTTTATCCGGCATGAAAGTGTTTCTATTTTAAACTGACATCACAGTATTAAAGGTCCATTTTTTTAACACTTAACGTTTTACATGTACTTACCTGTTATATGTTTTTTTAGGAATAAGTTGATCAAAAACTTCATTCAATCATTCATTCGTTGTCGATTATCGACTATGGTACAGCACTGTCTTTGACTAAGTTCATAAACCGGAAAAAATCAAAACTGTCAGAAGTAAAGAGATGATGATGTAATACGTGTACGGTCGCATGCAGAGAAAACGGACCCCCCCCAGTGACGACATCTATGGCAACATGTAGGAAACATCACAACACGAGCAGTGAGTGGTGATTGGTCGATAATGTCACAATGTCTAAGTTCAGCGACATTCTATTGGTGCTTTTAGTCAAAGTCGTGACTAGCAGCGCCATCTGCGTCAGTTTCCTTCATATTTTTGTCTTCATATTGCGAAAACACTTTGAGTATTTCACACAAATCATGTGACAGACAGATAGCCTAGTGGTTAAGAAATGGGTGCTCGTGAAGTGAATGATGTTACTGGTTCGAATCCCTACTTCTGTGCCTTTTTTTAAGTCACATATTTTTGATTTTAATTTTGTTTGCATTTTAATAAAATTATTTTGAATATCAAGGTCACATTAAATAACATTGATAGAAAATGGTAGAAAAACAAAAAAGACTGATTAGTAACTTTATTCAAAAACAAGTTTCAGTTTACATATTTACGATAATTCTAAATTAAAATACATCGTTATTAATTATACAGATTGTAATATTTCCAATCACTTGTCTATGACTTTTTACGAGAGAACAAACATGTTATCCAAGATAACAATTTTACGTCTCAAGTAAAAATTAAAAAAACACAAAAATCCGTGGAGCCAAATGATTTTTTAAAGCACCGTATTTAGTTACGGAGGGGGTAACCGTCCATTTCAATGAAGTCGTGTAATCGGCTAGGCATACTATCTAATAAATTAGAACAGATATTGCTACGCCGCATTAACTCCCATGTCCTTTTAACTTCTTGTTGCAAACTTTCAACGTTTCTTATTTCACTGGTATCCCAGTTCAAAACCATTTGGCCCCATAGATTTTCTATAGGATTTAGATCCGGACTTTTAGCAGGCCAATTTATGGTAGTTATATCATTTTGTGATGACAGTCACTCCATAACAATTCCCGAGCGATGTATCGAGCAATTATCTTGCACAAAATAAATTTGCCCTTCTGGATATATTGCACGAACTGATGGCAACATGACGTCCCTTAATATTTGTAAATACAGTTGAGCTGTCATGCGGCCGCCAACTTCAGTCAACTCTCCAGGTATAATGGACATCCAACCCCAATAACCTGGAAATAAAAATAATGAAATATAATAACTTGCCAAAATAACAAGTTCAAACCTATACTTGTGTAAGATAACTAAAAAAAGTTTATTTTTAAATATTATGTAAATAAAATACCTTAATTACTTAAATAAATTCTGCTACTACTGAAATAATGAATTATTAAAACAAAAATGAATAAATTATGATAAATATGCTCACCTAAGGATATTCTGCCCCGGGTTTTTAGCGGTAAAACATTTTGTGGATTATAACGCTGTCCTCGTCTTCTCCACAGTATCTTTCGTCCATCTTTGTCCGATTTAAAACATTTTTCGTTGGTAAATATTACTATATTATTCTTCCAATCGAAATTCAAATACTCCCTGGCGAATCTTACTCTAGCTTGACGGTGAGCCTCGGTAAGTTTAATTTTTTTAGCTGGTCTGTAATTATGGATCCCCGCAGCATGTAAATGTCTCCGCATTGTATCCAACGAAATCCCAAACAACTGTGCAGTTGATCTCGTGGTCTTGAAGGACTCATTGGTATGGAGTCTTACAATTTCACGGTGACGATACGTTTCATCAGTATAAGCCACTGGTCGCGGACCCTGTCTTTCACATTTTACATCACCAGTTTCCTGGTATCTTTTTATCCATCGACGAACTGTGCTTCTCTGTAAAAATAAAAGCAATTTAGTATTCCGTGAACTAATCCCAACCCTATTATCAAACGAATTAAAATATAAGTATCGCTTATAAAAATAGTAGCAAAACTTACCGCTACTCCCAGTTCTCGAGCAATACTCTTAATGCCTCGATTTTGTTCAAAAAGCACAATAATCTTAGCTTTCAAAAAAACCGATAATCGAGCCATAGTTGTTAGTTTATAATCCAAAAACTATCCGAAACAGAATGGACACGTAAGCGGTAGCGAAGCTAGCTTGTGAACAAAGCGAAACACCAGAAATTAAGTTTAACATTTTATAAATTTTGCCTACCCTCATATAATTACTAAGAGTTCGACACATCAAGAAAGATTACTGTGACGTCATGCACAATATGAAGTAGAAGGGAATTTTCGCCACTCTTAGCAAGAGCTCGGTGGCGCAGTGGTTTAGCGGTAAGGCTCGAGAACGAAAGAGTCTAGGTTCAAATCTTGTGACCAAAATGTGTTTATCGTATTTTATTGTTTTTTCACCAAGTTTCTTGAATTCTATCTATTTATCCTAGCAATACCCAAGGCTTGGATGAATTCGAAAAACAAGTTTGTGACAAACAAACGATACGATGGCGGCGGTGCAGTAACTTAACGCCAGATGGCGCCAGGCAACAGAGATGTTGTCTGGCTCCATTTATAAAGAGAGGGGTCCGTTTTCTCTGCTTGAGACTGTACATTTCAATTTGGAAGAATAATATTTGTCCTTTCCTCCCTCCCCCCCAATATTGGTTAAATGAGTTTTCAAACAAATTCGATACGTTTCGCGTCCAGTGGTTATTTCGTCCAAGTGGTTTTCCCACCAGAACTAGTGCTTTTTAAGCCTTCTAGTGGATTTTTTTACTTGTATGGCGCTTTTATTTTTTTTAGTGGTTTTTAGCGGTTTTTCAAAACGGAATCTTGCAACACATTTTTGAGCGGGAAATGTTTTCTTTTTATCTGTCATTCTATGATTGGAATTTGGTCAGTGTGATTGAAAAATCTCGAACTTTAATAGATTTCTGTTTCGTAGCAGTGTATGTGAAGTTTCAAAGCTGTAAATAACATCCAATAATGGAAGTTCCATTCAAGAAAAAGAATTACATACAAGAGTATAGAAAAGAGTGGGAATCACTAGATGAATTCAAAAATTGGCTTAGGCCTTTACCTGTGGCCTATGCAACTAAACTATAGGCCACAATTCTACAGGTGAAACTCGATGTATATTGCGTAGCCGGTGGGACATTATAAAACCAGGATTTTTGACCCGCTACGCAATGTACATCGAATTTCACCTGTAGAATTGTAAATTGTAGTTTCGAAAAACGAGGCACTGGTGACGATACGAAGGCGTTTTACTCATTATGTAAGGCAGACTTATTGGCAAAATTAGTAGACTTGCCAAGTTATCTATACATCTATACATAATTATAATAAAGCTCAAGAGGATCGAAAGTCTGTACATACAAGATATCCAAAAAAAAATTGTTTCGTGATACATAACATTGATAACAAAACACGTTTCTGCAATTTTTAAAATTTTTGTCTGTTTGGATGTTTAGATGTTTAGATGTTTGAATGTTTGTTTGTGGATATGAGAAAGCCTCACGCGAAAACGACCGAGCGGATTTTGATGCAATTTGTACCAAAATTTTTATAATTAAATTAGAGTTTGATCGTTTTCATACGTCGAATTTGTAAACTTACTTTGTACATAAGGGTATGAATTGAGTTCCCTTCTTTTGCACGTGCGAAAGTTCGCATAATAGTTTTATTCAAAACGATCAAAGTCGAATTAAATCCTTTTGAACAAACTGTTCTTTACGAGAAAGTTTGTTCAAATGGATCAAGATTAAGAGAGACCGATTTACAAAAATACTTTTTTTAAAGCAATGATCGTGAAAAAGGGTTTATCTTGACATGACTTTCTTTTCACATATCTTAATCCCTGTAACATAGGAAGTAAACGTATAGTTTAATCCTTTTTGAACTAAACCAGGTATAAACACGTTGATCAAAATGATCAAAATCCTAAAGATGCGCGGGGGTGAAGTAGCTTGAGGGACAACGCAGTTTATACGCGTATAGTGCGCGGGTGTAGAAGTTTGCGCGCTTCCATCAGTCGTAAACATTTACGTGAACAATAAGTTTGATCGTTTTACACAAACAGTTTTTTTGTTGATTCAACTTTTTTTACGTAGGATAAAATCTAGATAGTCGCCAATATTTTTTATATCGGCTCATGTATCTATGTAGATGTGAATATAAATAAACTATTTTAGTGAGAAAGGGTTTAACTCGACTTTTAAGTAGATATACTTCAATCAATATAGATCTGAAAGTTTACGGATTTTAGCCAAAGTTAGTGGTATTTACAGGGATGTAAAACTAAGAAATAACTACTAAAATTAGTAAAAATAAATAAATAACAATCCCCTACATAGTTAAGTTTCACCAAATGTGCCCAACATGCTAGACGCGTTCTCTCTTGGGATCACCAGCGAGACACGATGGGCCAAAAAGGACCCAGACCGCAGGTCCCCTCCTTTTTAGCGTATTCTGTGACTTTCGCTAAAGTTCGCTGGCCAGAAGCGTTCTAGCAAATGAGCTTCAGGTTCCGGATTTCTCCACGGAAAATGACACGGAATCATAGGATGATTCCACGGCAAAATACTTGGAACGTTCGCTACAAGCCGCCGCCTTGACTGCCGCGCCAGCGCTACTTACGGTGCTGGCAATATGGCAAGCTGGAAAGGCGCTGATGCAAGCAGTATCCCAAATGCACCCTCTGCGCCAAGAAATTAAGGTAAGGTGTTAGGGCTCTTGATGTCTGACCTAAACAAGCTTCGAGGCTCAAGAACGCAAGGAACGTTGGTCGAAACAAGTGCCCGACTGATAATTTCGTTCAGGGCGTAATGCCGTAGTCGATGGCCGGCGCAGGGAATACAGCTCCGGCTGTGATGGCCATTGAGCTCAACCCTCGAGCCGCTGATGCAAGTACGTGTTGAAGCGCTAGGACAGAATATGACTGACCGAATTCTCAAGGTTTCTTTAGGATTAACGATCATTGTTGGATACATTTTATAGTCACTTAAGACTTTTGTAAATTAAATGCAAATATTGTGCTTACTTAGCAGTCAGCAAAATCTATCAGTCATCAATAATGGTCACAAGTAGCAAATAATTTATAGAAATTTGAACTTTATGTGAATTAACTTTATTTATGAATCATTGTGTGTAAAAAAAAAAGCATGTATTAATTTTAAGTAGATAAGTGTTACATAACAGCATGTGAAGTATGAGCGCAACGCCGACAAACTACTGTCGTAGTTTGGCGTGAGTGTTTTTTTGTAATCTTTTGTAACATTTGATGTACCTTAATAAAAAAAAAAAAAAAAAAAAAATTACTTATTTAAAGTGGTATTTGTTAAGTTATTCATAATACTTAATGATTTTCTTTGAAATCAATCGATCACGGTTGCGGCATTCAACAAAGCGGTAAAAATGATGCCATATCATATTGCAGTCATGTTACATTAAAAAAAAAAATATTACATTTTTGAAACAGACCAGTACTACGTATGTGTACGTAAAAATGCACTTTAAATCTTTCAAATAAAATATTATAGTCCTTGGTAACAATATTTTCAAAAATAATGCTTTTTACAGCATTAAAATTTTTTCAATGAGATGATTTAATTAAATAATGAATTAAAGACACCAAACCTAACACCAAACGGCACATCGGCACCCTCCAAGAAGCCCCACTTGGCCATGTTTTCCTTGCTCCGGCCAGTTTGGGTCCGAAGTCTATTCAGGGACTTCCAAACTGGCCAAGGTAATCCATGACCAGGCGGCAAGCTTTCAGCGATAGGAACGAAAGGAGCTGGTAGGGTTACCTTTTCCTGCCAAAGTTTGCACCTCGCTTGTTTGGGGTTGTTCTGTTCTGTTGATTTAATGTTACTGGTTCAATTTTACATAACGAAACCTTTACTTTTCAAGCACTTTGGTTTAAAAAAAGGTTCAATTAAACTATTTTTTTAAAGTAAATGATTTTCGAAGGTAATTAAAATAATAACGGTAAAAAGTTGTTATTTTATGTGTAATCGCTGATAATACAAAAGTCCAAGAAATATTTTTAAATGATACGGATAATATCTAATGGTTTGGCTATAAGCAAGGTAACCCTTTGCCGCCTTTTGCTCTATCCTTTCCTTTTCCTTCGCACACACACCGACTCGGAAGCAATCGTCACCGTTCGGAAGTGTTCGGATTTCAACGTGGCGCTCCCTCGGCTGCGTGAAAAAACAAAAGACAGTTGTGTGTGTATCGCTACTGCGCGCGCGTGCCTCAATTTTTCGCAAGCTTATAAATTGAACATAAATATTTAATAACCGCATAATTTAAGCAAATATCCAAACTATAATAGCCGCGAGTGTTTTCCAAACCTGTATAAAACTGTGAAGTGCAAAAATAAAAGCGTCGCTGGCACCCAAGCCGCGACGCCGTTCGAGGATCCGCCATATTCAGTCGGTGTGGTAAGTGAATTCCCTTTTCCTAAACCTAAAAGAGCAATAGGTCATAACAGTCTCCCATTCTTTTCTATGCCATTAAACCAAATAATACAGTCCACAAAAGATTATTTTCTTGAAACCAGCGCCTTCAGCTATCGAACGCATCTTTCATACACCATATTTTTTGGTCCAATCGAACCGGATTCTTAGCAATCCGAGTTATTTCGCCTATATTTTGGTTATATTTCTCTATACAACATGTCCAAACCCGTTGATGAGACAGCAAAAGCCGCCGCAGTTCATGCAGAGGCCGAAAAGATGGCGGCTGAAGTTGACCGAAAATTGTCGTATTACGAATTGCAATCTTCCGCTTATTTTGCTCGCATGCAAGCTGTGTTTGATTCTATTCCCGCGTCCTCAGCCGACCAAACTATTATTGATAGTTTCTTAGCAAAGTGCGTTACCATTGATTACCTACGTTCTGAATATATTTCATGCATCCAAAAGAAGAATGATCTAGAGTCTCGTGTTAGGCCCAACTATGTTTTCAATTTTCAAGCCATATTCGCCTTTGATGACCTGTATAATAGGGTCAAATTTGAATGCGATCGCTTTCAATCCAAAACGCCACAAGTCGAGTCAAAGCCAATTTGCCCAGAGACTAGTCAGTCATATGTCAGTTTACCTCGATTGGAACTCGCCAGTTTTGATGGTGACATTCAAAAATGGCCGCTTTTCTATGAATCGTTTCGTTCAGTCATTCATGAAAACAAACGTTTAACTAACACGGAAAAAATGCAATATTTAGTAGGGAAATTGACAGGTAACGCTCTAAATATGTGCAGAGGCATTATGCCTACTGGTGACAACTATTTAACACTTTGGAACGCATTGATAAACAAATATCAGGACACTCGCGCACTCGCAACCGCTTATCTCGATCAATTGCTAAAGTTAAAGAGTGTGAATACCGCCACACCCGCCGCTCTTGACGCATTTATCGATAAATATTCGACAACTATCGCCGCTTTAAAGCAGTTAAAAATAAATGAATTGGATGAGTTCATATTTTTGCACTTGGGTTTGAAATGTTTAGATCCAGAGACCGCTCGGGCATTCGAGATGTACAAAAGAGACGAGGGAGATTTTCCCAAGTCAAACGATTTGACGCAATTCGTGAGAGAACAATCTCGCATTCTAAGCCGCGCGAATTTAGGTAGTGCTAGCCACCCTGCGCCGCCTCCCGCTCGCACATCTCGTAATGTACCTACTTTAGCCGCGCAACCGCACGCTCGCCCCGCTTGTAATTCGCAACAACCAAAACCGTTTAAGACGTTTTTGAGTGTACAAAACGCTACTGATGCTGAAACTAATAAAAATTTGTGCCCATATTGTCAAAGTTCTACGCACAATCTTTATGCGTGCCCGCTTTTTACGCCCTTATCGCCTCGCGATAGGTATAATTATGTTAAAGAGAAACGCCTTTGCATTAACTGTATGTCCGCTTTACATTCATCCCGCCAGTGTGGGAGTACGCGCCGGTGTAGATTCTGTGCAAATTTTCATCACAGCCTTCTACATTTTAAAGAAATGACTAACTCTCACTCGCCCGCTAATAATAATAACGCTAATGAGGGCTCGGCAGCCCCCTGCGCCGCTGCCGCGAATGCTCGCGCAGCCACAACCGCACCGCATTTTACTGATAACGCTAATCAACACAGACTTAACACTTCGCATGCCACCGCCGCTACCGCACCCGCCGCACGCACGTACGCTCGCTCGCCCTCCCATGGTGGGGGAGGAAATTCGCATGGGGTTCCTATCGCCAAGGACAATCAAATATCGCTATGTGTGACTAACAAACCGCTAGAAGTGTTTTCTTTATCCCGCACGGTTTTACTAGGTACGGCCGTATGCCAGGCCTATGGACCTGACTCGCAGATTAATATTCCAGTACGTATAGTAGTGGACTCCGCTTCCATGAGGAACATCATGACCGAAGAATGCCGCTCGCGTTTGAATTTACCGCTTTACCCCTCACACGGAGCCAGGGTCTCAGGCCTAGGAGGTAATGAGACTGAAACCAAAGGTGTCACGTCTGTTATCTTAGTTTCACGCTTTGATGAAAATGAACGCTATGACGTACACCCGTTTGTGGTTGACTGTATAACTGAAGAGTTACCCTGTGCGCCCATAGATATTTCTGAACTGTCATACCTACACGACTTACCTCTTGCGGACGATTCTTATCACGCTCCCGGTTCCATTGACATGATAGTAGGTAGCGACTTCTTTGCTCGCATATTGAAATCAAGAAAATTCAGTGGTAGTAGATCCGAGCCAGTAGGTATTGAAACCTCGTTCGGATATTTGGTTGTAGGTAACGCGCCGACTGCGACGGAGGTCATTGAACCTGAGGTCACACGCTCGTTCTTGTGTACATTTGAAAATTGCGTTTCGCGGTTTTTTGAAGTCGAGGAGATTCCTTCAAAAAACGTTTTATTGGACGCGGATGAACAACAATGCGAGGACATTTTCGAACAAACAACTACACGCGATTCAACGGGACGCTACGCAGTCGCGCTTCCATTTAAAAAGGATCCTACTTGTTTAGGAAAGTCAGAGCTCATTGCGAAACGTAGGTATTTATCTTTAGAACGAAAACTGCTCGCTAACCCCGATCTGAAATTTGAATACGACAAGATATTACGCGACTATCTGGACAAGAACTACATAGCTAAGGTCAATGACCTTGGTAGACCTGACGCTTCGCAATACCTCGTCGCTCATCACGCTGTTGTTCGCGGAGATAGGTTGACATCTAAAGTTCGCCAAGTTTTGGATTTTAGTATGAAAACAGATTCGGGTGTTTCTCTTAACGATTTGTTGTATACAGGTAAAAACCTACAATCTGACTTATTTCGCATTATTTTGAATTTTCGCTTGTTTCCCACCGCAATGAGTGCTGATATTAGGCAAATGTACCTACAAATTATAGTACAAGAGGCCTTCCGCAAATACCAACGCTTTTTCTATAGGTTTGATTCGAATGAACCGCTTCAAATTTACGAATTTAATCGCGTTACTTTTGGTATGTCAAGCAGCCCGTTTCTCGCAATGCGCACGTTACGTCAGCTGATAAACGACGAACGTCAACGCTTCCCGCTTGCTGCTTCGGCATTGGACAAAGACTCCTTGTATATGGACGATTTTGCCTTCAGCTGTTTGACATACGAAGAGGCATTAAACCTGTCCACCGAATTGATTCAACTATTCGCCGCTGGGGGATTTGAACTTGTGAAATTCGCTAGCAATTCTCCCGAGTTTTTAAACGCGATTCCCGAGGAAATCCGCGTTACTGAACTGGTTGACATCGGATCTGACGCGAACCTAAAAATTCTCGGTCTGCAATGGTCACCCGCTTCCGACAATTTTGTTTTTACTGTGTCGCGTGATGAGCGTGATTGTACTAAACGCAACATTCTGTCCACAGTCGCGCGCCTTTGGGATTTGATGGGATTTGTCGCGCCCGTAACGCTGCTTGCGAAACTTATCATCAAATCACTTTGGGAATCCGAAATTGGATGGGATGATGAACCCCCCTCACATGTGATCGATTTATGGCGGCGTTTTGTGTCTGAATTACCTTTATTGGAAAAAATTAAAATCCCGCGTTTCGTAGGTTTTCAACCGCAATTCGTACTGTCGATCTTAGCCTTTGGCGACGCAAGTGAGCGCGCATTTGGGGGAGTTGTATACCTACACGTGTTCTGCCCTTACACCAATAAGACTATGGTAAGCCTTGTGTGCGCCAAGTCGAAAGTGGCTCCCGCTAAAACCAAGGTCACGCTCGCGCGCTTGGAATTGTGCGCTGCACTTGTTGTGTCCAAGTTGGTGTGCACTGTCAAAGATACGTATACGTCACGTTGTCAAATTCACAACATACTTGCCTTTTCTGATAGTACCGTGACGTTAGCTTGGATTCATTCATCACCAGCACGTTGGCAAACTTACGTAGCGAACCGCGTTACGCAAATACAAGCGAATGTCGACCCGCGTAACTTTTATCACATCAAAGGTAGTGAGAACCCTGCGGATTGTTTGTCACGCGGATTGACACCCGCTCAGTTGGTTGACCATCCATTATGGTTCAATGGACCCGCTTTCGTTCATACGCCTATGAGTGAATGGCAGCTAGAAGATTTTAATCCGCAAATTGTTACTAACCCGCCGGAGCAGAAAACTGTAAAAATATTGTTAACTAAAGAAAGCAGACCAGTTACGCCGCTTTTATACGAATTAGCTCTTCGTATTTCCTCTTGGAAAAAACTGCTTCACATTGTCATTTACTTATATAGATTTATTAAAAAATTGCCAAGGAAATTGGAACTTTCTCACTTTCGTACCGCAGAGCTAGCTGTTTTGCGCGCTGTACAGGAAATACATTTCTCCTCTGAGTTGAAAATTATAAGCAATAATGGAACCTTACCGCGCTCCTTTGCAAAACTTAGTGTCTTTCTAGACGAAAAGGATAATTTATTGCGCGTGGGAGGTCGCCTAGTTCACTCGGAATTGGATTATGATAGTAAACACCCAATTTTACTCCCTTCACACGACCATGTCGTTAATCTTATTATAGATTATGAGCA
This sequence comes from Keiferia lycopersicella, assembly GCA_029255805.1. Lineage (NCBI taxonomy): Eukaryota > Metazoa > Arthropoda > Insecta > Lepidoptera > Gelechiidae > Keiferia > Keiferia lycopersicella. Next base: position 73,459 of record JARACZ010000047.1, on the reverse strand, counting down.
TAAGAAGAATCTTCATACTGGCTCTGGTCTTTTGCTTTCGATCCTACGACAAAAATATTGGATTTTCGGAGGTCGAAATGCAGTAAGAAAACGCGTTAATAACTGCAATTTATGCTTTAAAAATAAACCTTCTCCGCATTTTCCTTTAATGGGAGATCTACCACAATTCAGAGTTTGTGAAGTGAATAAAGCTTTTGTAGAAACTGGCTGCGACTACGCTGGTCCCATCAGAATAATACCTCATCGTCGTCGCGGAGTGCGCAGTATTAAGGCTTACATATGCCTGTTCATATGTTTGGTTACTCATGCCGTACATATTGAACTCTCATCTGATTTGTCCACACAGTCCTTTTTAAACGCGCTTACACGCTTTCTATCGCGTCGCGGCCCGGTCAGCTGTATGTACTCTGACCGTGGCACAAATTTCGTAGGTGCCAGATCGCATCTGAAATCTTTATATGATTTGATTCGTTCACCTGAATATAACTCAGAGTTCTCAGCTGCATTACTTGAAAACCAAGTTGAATGGAGGATGAATCCTCCTTCAGCTCCCCATCACGGTGGAATATGGGAAAGTAATATCAAGTGTGTGAAAACTCATTTGAATAAAGTAGTTGGAGATCAACTTCTCACCTATGAGGAAATGCTCACTGTACTCACTCAGATAGAGGTTCTGTTAAATTCTCGTCCTCTATCAGTGTTGAGTTCTGATCCGACAGATCCTTTACCATTAACTCCGTCTCATTTTTTGACATTGACGCCTTTGAAGTCGCTTCCTCAAGCGGATTTATCTAATAACAAAACCCCGCGTCAACGCTTTCAATTAATTGACTCTATGGTTCAGTCATTCTGGAAGAGATGGCGAGTAGAATATTTGAACACTTTACAGAGCAGACAAAAATGGACTAAGAAGTCTGACTCCATTGAAAAGGGGACAGTTGTTCTAATAAAAACTGACAATGCTCCTCCGCTACAATGGCCAATAGGCATTATTATTGATACTTTCCCTGGAAAAGACGGAGTGGTGAGAGTGGCGGATGTAAAAACTAAAACTGGTGTCTATCGGCGCCCAGTGGTAAAACTTTGCCCTTTACCCAACCAATAACTCTACTAAATGTTGCACTTTTGTATATAACCTGTTTAAAAAAAAAAAAAAAAAAAAACTTTCTAGTTTCTACTCAATTTTGGTTTTGACTCGCTTGTGTGTAGTTATACCTTGTACGAGGTACGCATTTACGTCATAGATGACGTTTTCCCCCCAAAATTTAGCACGCTTTTCCCAACATTCTCTATTAACTTGGAGCGCTGTTTTTTTGATATTTCTGGACTGTTGGTTTTGAAAGTGGATTACTCATCCCCTTTCAAGGTGGGGGAGAATGGTTTGGCTATAAGCAAGGTAACCCTTTGCCGCCTTTTGCTCTATCCTTTCCTTTTCCTTCGCACACACACCGACTCGGAAGCAATCGTCACCGTTCGGAAGTGTTCGGATTTCAACGTGGCGCTCCCTCGGCTGCGTGAAAAAACAAAAGACAGTTGTGTGTGTATCGCTACTGCGCGCGCGTGCCTCAATTTTTCGCAAGCTTATAAATTGAACATAAATATTTAATAACCGCATAATTTAAGCAAATATCCAAACTATAATAGCCGCGAGTGTTTTCCAAACCTGTATAAAACTGTGAAGTGCAAAAATAAAAGCGTCGCTGGCACCCAAGCCGCGACGCCGTTCGAGGATCCGCCATATTCAGTCGGTGTGGTAAGTGAATTCCCTTTTCCTAAACCTAAAAGAGCAATAGGTCATAACAGTCTCCCATTCTTTTCTATGCCATTAAACCCAATAATACAGTCCACAAAAGATTATTTTCTTGAAACCAGCGCCTTCAGCTATCGAACGCATCTTTCATACACCATCTAACTTTTTGAATTGCCTACAGCATGGCGTCGAAGTAAGTTATTACACTAAACTAATTTGTTTGAACGATATACATTGTTGCTACATCAGTTTTACTTGTATTAAACAGTATGAGATAACCACCAATGTATATCAAGTTATTCTCTAGCGCATAGAGGTGCAATAACATCTAGACGTAACTAACTCAATACTTTGCACACTCATTTCTTATCACATTGTTAATGGATTAGAAAAAGATGGGTAATAGAATATTGTTATGGTTAAAGTACAACATTGAAAGTAAACACGAGAAATGCTTGTTTTGTTTCATTTACACTCATGAGATGTTAAATAGCGTAACTTGAATATGATATAGTTATCTTTGGAACATGTTGAATAGAACAATAATCACTTGGATAATCTAAGAGCTGGATACATTTTTTTTCTTGTCATCTTTTAAAGCTTAATAATTTCATCCAATACAATAATTTCTTTGATCTTATATGTATTATACTGAAATGAAGTTTTTATGTAGAAAACGTTTTTTCAAAACAAATCATATTACTCTTAAACTCTTGTAGAACAGCGATTGAAACCCCGACGGATAGCTAGTTAATAATGATTTGAATGCATTATAAGAAAATAGTTAAAAAATTAAGGAAAATTTTAAGACTGTTTTTAAATAAAAAAATATGTCTCCGCCTCTCATATTGCCGTATTAAATTTAAAACCAACTATCTCGAAATTTTTAATGTTTTTACTTTTTTGCATCATGCTGCTAAGTTTGGAACTCTCTATCTAGTGGCTAAACCGATTACTGTCTGTGACCATTATTTACGGAAATATCGAGTTCTAAAAGCAGCTATTTAAGGAAGTTGACTTGATTCGAAAAGTTAAAAACCAAACTACCAGAGATAATCATAAACATTCCTCAAACATACCAGACAAAATCAACAAGCTAATGATAGTTGATTTTGACTGTCTTATTATATCTTAATCTCGAGTGGTTACAAATACTATCGGGATATAGCCGCTTTTGGCTCTAGACTTGTGTGCATAATTCAGGCAATTCGAGAGGCAATACCAACTACTGCTATTTACCCTAGATTTGATGACCAGTATGACCATAATTATGCAGGTTTCTGCCATTTTGCTAGCTTTATTTATCGTATAACATTATAGAAATGTTATATTTTTGTTCTTTTCTATTGTATTTATTGGTACGTATTATTTGTTAATGCTGTAGTATTATATTAATACAAAGTAAGCGAACTGGCGCTTTTTTGGAATTTTGCATCATCATCATCATTTCAGCCATAGGACGTCCCTTGCTGAACATAGGCCTCCCCTAAAGATTTTCCCTTGTTCGATTAGAAACGAACTACATTCAGCATTCAGCATTTTCTTAGGACTTGACCAGATCGTCTGTGAATCTCGCGGAGGAACTTCCTCGCTGTACCTGCAGGTACGTGGTCTCCGCTCGAGAACTCTTCTGCTCCACCGATTATCGGTCCTTCGAGCAATGTGGCCTGCCCATTGCCACTTCAGCTTACTGACTCTCTTAGCTATGTCGGTTACCTTGGTTCGTCTACGGATCTCCGCGTTTCTGATTCGATCACGTAGAGAAACGCCGAGCATAGCCCTATTTTATTTAAGAAGCCGACACTTAGAAACCACGTCTCGGCACCGTAGGTCTTCACTGGCAACACACACTGTCCAAACACTTTCGTCTTCAGAAACTGAGGAATTTTGGACGTGAAGACGCTGCGTAACTTCTCGATCGCTGTCCAGCCGAGTTGGATTCGTCGCGTGACCTCTTTCTCTAAGTTAGATCTTTCTAGTTGGACTGTTTATCTTAGATAGACATATTTGTCCACCACTTCGAGTATCTAGTTCCCCACAAATATTGTGGTAGGCACTACGTGGGTATTGGCCATGACTTTCGTCTTATCCATATTCATCATGAGGCCCACCTGTTGAGAAACCCGATTGAGATCTTGTAGCATTTTGGTGAGGTCTTTCAATGATTTTGCCATAACCACGGCAAACCGAAGGTGAGTGATATATTTGCCATTGATACTGATGCCAAGTTCTTCTCCACTCCAGAAGTTTGAAGGCATCCTCCATCGCATTGGTGAAGAGCTTCGGTGACTTTACATCTTCTTGTGTCACGCCCCTCTGCAATGGGATTGCCGCCGTGGTCTGATCTTGTATTCGAACTAACATTGTGGCGTTTCTATACAGGGTGTAAAAAAAAATGTGTGCCATGTGATGCCGGCTTAGAATAGCATCACCCCGCATCCTTCCCGCGGGTGTCGTAAGAGGCGACTAAGGGACTCGAGAGTATTGGTGTACTACAATTTTTAGGCGACAGGCTGACAACCTGTCACTATAGTGATACACATGTTTTCTGAAACTGCCTTGGAATACAATCCTCAAAAATGTCAGACGTGGCGATAGCGATTAACGCTCTGCCTACCCCGCAAGGGATAAAGGCGTGATATAATTATGTATGTAAAAAATTGCTGCAAATATTTTAGGGGGTGAACCAGCCCATAAAACTGAACAACTTTCTCCTAGGAACATAGGTCTAAATATGAAAAAAAACTTTGGATCTCCCATACAAAATAACCGGCCGCCCAATTCAATTTGTATGAGAGGTCCAAAAAAAATTCTCATATTTCGACCTATGTTTCTGGAGAAAAGTTGTTCAGTTTAATGGTCCAATTCACCCCTTAAAATATTAACAGCTAATATTTTTACACCTTATATAAACACTTCAACATTTCGACATACCTTTAGTCATATGGCACTGATGCAGAGCATGCAGCACTGCCCACGTCTCGATAGAATCGAAGGCCTTTTCATAGTCTACAAACGCTAAACATATTGGCAAATTGTACTCTTCGGTCTTCTGTACAATCTGGCTTAGCGTAAAAATGTGATCTATGGTACTGTTTTCGGAAGTCGGGTTTTTCGGAAGGCTGGAAGTCGTCAAACCTGCGAGCCAGACGATTCGTAACAACCCTCGAAAACAGCTAATAAACATGACTCAAAAGCGAGATGGGCCTATAATTCTTGAGGAGTGTCTTATCACCTTTCTTAAAGAACAGCACCACCACGCTTCTGTTCCATGCTTCTGGCGTCACGCCTTTGAACAAGCCGGAGTTAAAGAGCTTTACGTACTGGTGTTCCACCCGCTTTCAGTAGCTCTAATGTAATTCCGTCCTCAGCCGGTGCCTTGTTGTTTTTGAGCTATTTAAAGGCCATCCCAATCCCATACAGGCTGATATCCGGGATATCTTCGGTATAGTGTCAGGTAAGCTTTGCTCTAGGGTCTACTGAGCTCTTAACAGGTTGTGCGATCGAGGAGTACAACTGTCCATAGAACTACTCGATCTCCCTCAGCACCACTGGCTTCGTGAACGCTAGACTGCCGTCCTTAGTCTTTAGATTTGTGAGCTGGCTCTGCCCATCAGACAGGTCCCTGGCTTGCTTGCTTGGCTTGCTGGAAAGCTTCAGAGCCTTTGTTCCGCTCAATCGTTCTTTAATGTTATTAATATTAGAGTTCCGAATATCGCACTGCACGGACCGGCATATCTGTTTGTTGAGCTGCCGATATACGCGTCATCGAACGCCTTTCAGCCATGAGGTTCTGAGTTCGACAGGTTAGTTTTAGAGGTCTATTTTTGCGACACGGCCTAAAGAACTAAGACCCGACCGTGTGGACAGTTTACACTAATATAGTCCACTGTATCACAGTCCAGGCAAGCAAAGCGATTTGTGAGTTCCAGTTGCAAACTTTCCAGGTTTTGAATATGGGCCGCAAATGATCGGCACGTAGACTTCACTAGGCGAGACCGTTCTAGTTTGACGTTTATGCACAATGAGCCTCTGACCATTTGGTGATAGCTTCCGGTTTTTGCCTTGTGGATCACGAAGACATCATTGAAAATTTGTCTCTTTGTGGCCATGGTCTATCTCGTTTTTGCTAGAACCGTCATGGTTCATTCAGGTCCATTTCCTATGAGGCAGCTTTCTGAAGAACGAATTTATCATGTAGAGTTCCTCCTTCTCCAGGAACTCAGCTAGCCTCTGGCCCCTCGGATTCCGATACCCATATCCAAATGGCCCCATCTCCAACCCATTATCGCTTCTTCCGCCGAGCTTTGAAGTTTACAATAGTGCGACTTGAAAGTATGTATGGCTTTTGAGATATCTTCATACAAAACTCCTTCTTCGACGTCGGGGTGTTTCGAGGTCGGTGCGTAGACTTGTATGACCTTCAGTGAATATCTTTTAGATATTCTGAGTATCAGGTACTCCACCCTGCTTGATATGCTTGTGATGGAGAAGATGCTCTTAACGAGGGACTTGTGAACGATGAACCCGAGCAGATGACTGGATTTGAGGGTCATTGTGTCCTCCCCCCGTCTTCGGACTTCTGATAATCCTATAATGTCCCAGTGCAGCCTGCCTATCTTTTCTTCCAGCTAGGCGAGCTTCTCTTCTGTCCTCAAGAGTGCGCGTGTTGTATGTCACAAGTGATAGACTACGTCGGTTGTCCGTGTGTGCTTTTGCCTTGGTCGTTTGATAGAGGAGTGTCGTCCGGGGATTCTTCGCACCCCTGGTTCTAGTATTCGACCAGCGCCTGTCAACGCCAGTTTTTCAACTGGAGCCTCTGGAAACTTGCTGCCGTGTTTTTTAGGGGGGTTTGATCGTAACACGCCACGCTGATCCAGTGCAGGTTGGCGGGTCGCCGTAGCCTTGTCTGTTCACCAGCAGGGTGCACCGCGGGCAGGCTAGATTGGCTTGGGCCCCGAAGGTATTGGTAGGGCCCCTTACACCTTACCCCTTAGTAAATTTAACTTAAATAAATAAATAAATCGTTTATTTTTAAGCAAAATTTTGGCGATTCACATTATTGGGCCCGCCAAACTGTAAACACAGTTTGTTGGCGGAGACACGATACTCTCATTGTACATTTTAGTTTGCCAACTATTATCCTAATAGGTTAACCTACTTAAGATTTCAAATTATTACTTCATGCATAACATAACATAGTTCTTTTTAAGTTACTTAACTAATTTCAATATTTGACAATAACAATTCTTTAATTTTACGTTTGAATGTATATTTTGCCACATCATTTTCATTTACGGTTAAATCATTAAATATTTTTGGGACTAAATATTGTTTTGTTCTTTCACCAAAGTAATTAGTGGCCCTAACGAGACTATATTAATTGTTACTGACTGCTCTGGTAGAATATGAATGCGTAGAGGTCATTTTAAATTCAGATTTTCTATATTCTTCCAGTGCAATCAGCAACCTGACTTTTTCATGAACTGGTAATACACTGCAAATAGGGAACAATTTAACATAATTTTTGTTACACTTTTCTTTTACTTTGGTATCAACTAGTGACTTGAGAAATCTAATTTGAAGTTGTTTTATGTCCTCGAGATACGAGTCAAAGGTACGTCCGTACGTACTCAAACCGTATGAAATAATATATTCACCTAGAGTGTGATATACAGTATACTTATTAGCAATAAACTTTTAATTTAAATTTGTCTAAGGTAAGTCTTAGTTTTGAACAACATTTTGGACTTGTAATTTCCATGAGAAATTATGATCTACTATCAGGCCAAGATACTTATAACTATTAACTAACTGTAATGCACTGCACTGGCAACCTACTCCTCTCGCGTGGAGGCACTCATACAAATGGCCAACCACAGTCGGTTTTGGACCAGCTTTTTTGTTATACGGCGAATAGATGTGCATACCTTTGGTTTTACCATTATTGATAATTATCCCATTATCGTGGGCCCATTTCACAATATTATCAAAATTTTGTTGCATCCTCTGTTGTATAACTTGAATATCATAATCAGCATATACCAAACATGTATCATCAACATACATAAAATTTTTTGAGTATTGTACAACATTAGGCATAGAATTTACATGCATGATGTAGCCCACCGGTCCATAAACAGATCCAGTAGGTACCCCATACGTGCTATAAGCCTTATCACCAACTTCACCACCTACTACTGTTTGAAGCGATCTCCCACTTAAGTAAGCCCTAAACCACGCATTGAGGGGCCTACGGACTCCACATTCTTCCATAGCAAGAAGCAGGTGATGGTGCTCTAATGTTTCAAACGCTTTTTTGAAGTCTATGAAGATAACCATCAGCTGCTTCCGCTCGTTTAATCTGCTGTTAATTTCATCGCAAAAGCATGACAATGCAGTAGCGGTGCTGCGGCCACTACGGAACCCGTGCTGCGCATCTGAGATAATATTACCTTTTTCCAAAAAGTTACTAATTTGATTCATATTCAATTCAATTCAATTAGTTTATTTCTGAGCAAAGTACATTGCGTTGAAAATTACATAAAATTATAAATAAAATTTTACTAAAAATAGGGTTAACAATAAATAATAATTATCCATTAGTCATATAGGTACTTAAAACAAATTTAGCAATTAATTAGCAATTTGAGTGTCAGTATTTTTATTTTTTGCGAATTGCATTGAACTCTAATTAACAATCGTCAGTGACTTTATTGTGGTCAACTTATATAAAAATCAGAAGGACGTTACATTTATGACTTATAACTAATGTATTCTTCCACTGAATAAAAACATTTGTCAAGAAGAAAGCTTTTAAGTTTACTTTTAAAGATGGATACTTTGACAATAGACTTCAATTCTACGGGAAGTTTATTGAATAACCGTTTGGCCTGAAAACGTGGGCTATGGCAGAAGATGTTTAATCTACTGAGGACCGTGTGACTCGAAACCGGAATATCTTTACGTCTTGTGGCCAGTCTATGTTCCCTTTGCGAGGGTGTTTCTATTTTTTCAGGATACTTCATTAAGTCGCTTAGTATTATGAATATGTACAGACATGGAGCAGTTAGCACCCCAAGTCTAGTGAAATATTCCTTGCATGAATCTTCTTGTTGTAGACGAAAAATTGTTCTTATTGCTCGCTTTTGAACTATGAAGGCTTTATTTATATTATAATCATAACTTTTACCCCACAATTGTATGTTATAACGCAGATGAGATTCTACTAAAGCATGATACACCACTTTGAGCTGTGAGATAGTTGCTTCTTCGCGAAGACTTCTTAATGCGTAACAGGATGAACTTATTTTGTTTACTATGCGTTCCACCTCATTTTTCAAATTCAAAAGTGGATCTATTTTAACGCCTAAAAATTTAATAGTTTCCGCTAAATTGATGCAATTACTATCTAATTTTATATCTAGGTAGTCAGTGTTATTTGCTTTAGTTCGGAACAACATAACATTAGTTTTTCCCGTGTTCAGCTGCAGATTATTAATGGAGAACCATTTTGAAAAGGCTTTTAATGCCTCATTTGTTCTGCTTTCGAGATCGCGAATATTATTTCCTGATATGACAGCGCTAGTGTCATCTGCGAAAATAATGGGGGTGACATCAGGAACCACGTGGTTAAAATAATTTATTAGATCGTTGATGAACACAATAAAAAGTATAGGCCCTAGTATAGACCCCTGGGGTACACCTCTCCCTAGAAATGTATTTTTAGATTTGAAGGTGGTCTCATTGTTGCCCTCTATACTTTTTATCTCTACGAATTGTTTTCTGTTTTTTAGGTAACTTGTTAGTAGTTTGAGCTCTTTGTTCCGCACTCCATAATGATCTAACTTTTCTAACAAAATATCATGATCAATGCAATCGAAAGCAGAGCTCAAATCTAGGAATATACTTGCTACTTTCTGTTTCTCGTTAAGTTTGGTTACTACCTCATCTATGAGAGCATTAATGGCTTCAGTTGTGCCAATTCCTTTTTGATAACCAAATTGTCTTTTACTTAAAACCGTATTAACATTTAGGTGATTCACTAATCTAGATTTTATTAATTTCTCTAATACTTTGGATATGACTGGGAGCAAAGATATTGGTCTATAGTTTTTTGGGACTGTTTTCATGCCCTTTTTATAAATAGGTATTATTTTAGCAGTCTTGAATTGGTCAGGAAAAACATTTTGTTCTAGACACTCATTAAATATTTGTGTTAGTGGTTTGGCTAATATATCAATATTTTGTTTTAGTACTATAATTGGAACTTCATCATATCCAAACGATTTTTTATCGTCCATTTTTGAAATGACCTTACAAATTTCTGTTTCAGTTATTCTTTGCCACCGAAGCTCTTTTACTACTCTGGGTGTCGTTTGTTTAAGTATCTCAATTGCTTTAGTAAAATTTGTAGAGTTAGTAATATTTCCGTAGTTAAATTGCTCAGAGAAAATCTGCACAATTTTTTGGGGGTCCCTAACTATTTGGTTCTCGAATTTAATTAATATATTATTTCTAGTCTTTACTACGTTCTTATTGCGATGTTTATTTACTACACTCCAGATAGCTTTGTTGGAATTCACAGCCTTACTTATTTGACTTTGCACTGATAGTTTTTTTGCGAGTCTGACGACCTTACGAAATAATGTAAAATAAGTGTTCCGGTAATTTAATATTGATTTATCTGTTATCCTAGTATCTGATGTGTTTAAAAATCGTTTCATAAGGCTCGAAACCCTGATACCGCTAGTTATCCATTTAATCTGTTGAATGCTTTTAAGTTTTTGTTTTTGAGTCCTTACTTTGAACGATGTTTTAAATGTTTTATTGAAGTTAGTAATGAAGCTATTTATGCCTGTACCGTTTTTAAGACTCTTTGTAAGATTTTCTCTGAAGGTTAGTGTATTTTTCTCATTGAATACTCGTCGCTGAGTGACAACCTTGTCATTTTTATGTTTTCCCTGGTCAGTACTTCGTACATTATAGGTCAGCGCAGCGTGGCTATCAGAAAACCCGTTAAAATCTATTTTCGTATCATAGATCTCGTCATCTGTTAAATTAGTAATAATGTTGTCTAAGCATGATTGAATGTTCCCTCGAACAAAAGTAATAGAATTAATTAGATAACGAAAGTTAAAACATTTTAATAAGCTATTGAATTGCTCACAGTGATCATCATCCCTCATCACATTTATGTTGAAATCTCCGCAGATTATAGCCTTCTTATCAAAGAGCATCTCAAGAAGGTTTTCTAGCTTCTCTATGAACGGATCAAATGTTTTTATTTGTGGAATTCTATAACAACAGCAAATTATCAAGTTAGTTTCAATATCTTTAATGCCGCATATCTCAAAACTATCAATTCTATATAATTTCTTACATTCCATATAATCTTCTGAGACTCTACCATTTAAACTGAGTATTAAACTTCCTCCCCTTATTTTCTTTGCTCTTGTGTTATAAGATGTTAACACATAATTTTGCACGTTAAGAAGCTCTATATTTGACTTATTCAAAAAATGTTCACAAATACACAAATACTGAGGTTTATTTACACCTAAGTTGTCCAGATATATCTCTAGGTCGTCTTTTTTACTCACTATTCCACATACGTTTTGTTGATAGATTCTTAGGATAGATGGAGCAAATGTGGTGACTACTTTTGTTGATACGGTTACAGTATTAAGTGTTAGATCAATATTTGTGCTAGTAGTCACGAAAAAACTTATTTTCTGACTGTCTGTTACAACGTTTTACAGATTTATTTGAAATTTTACTATTATGATTCATTAGGATCATGTCTAACACCAATGATCGGCAAGTATCGACCTTGTTTAGCTTGCCATTTGGAAAATAGCTTAGATTAGAACTGTGTACATTTTCATAATTTTGATTAATGATCTGGATTAATTCGTTTAATTTACTGTCATTAAAACATTTATTTTTTTGTAATTTTCCTATTAATACATTCGTGTTTGAGACCATATTTAGATAGGAATACAAATTATGTTCAAAACTAATTAAATTTTGATCATATTGACCTGCCAAAATAATAACATAGTCATTTTTCGTAAAATCCTTGCATTCTGAACAAATTTTTTCTGTAATAATTTTATCCATAGATGCATAAGGCTTAATAATTGATGAAACTAGGTACTTCTCTCCTAATCTGGTTTCCAGTAATTTTCGTAAGCCGCGTCCAGTTTCATCTGCAAGGAGAAGCACCTTGTTCCTAGTCATAAAGTCGCTATTCTCTGTGTCGCAAATTGTAGATTCAAAGGTAGGATTCCCTGGCCGATTTTCAGTGTGTTCGGTCAGGTATGTTTGTTGCCGCTTGGGGATTATTGACAATTTGTGAGCATGCTGAAAATGTTCATCAAAATTTGGTTGCCTGATGTGATTTACTTTCTCACTCCTTTTTCTTGCCGGCTTACGCTTCTTTGATGTAGATGTAGATGTGCATATGCTTGTTAGTTTATAGACTCTTTCAGCATACTCCTCAATCTTGTTTTGTAGAGACCCGTTTTCTAACAACAAGTTATTATAGAGTTTATTCAATGTTGCTAATGCTGCCTCTAGCTTCTTATTTTTGTTTCTTAATTTTTCTGTTTCCAAGTCAATCTCAAAAACTGGGCAACTTTTATTAAATTTGTTAGTGTCTGTGTCATTTAGCTGGCTGTCGCTCTCCTCGATATACAACGATTGAAAAGAGTTTGAGATGGGTATATTAATTTTATATTTATCTCTTTGCGTAACATATTCCCGCGCGCTTAAATTTGGGAGTTTCAGTTCCGGCGTGGACGTCGATGGAAGAGCTGTTTCAGCTGTTGAAGAAACATCTGTAGCTCGTTCAATTGTACGCTGCATTATGGACGAAGACGCAGACGTAGGCTCTGGGGAAACAACTGGTTGCTCTACGTTTTGTTTTGGTTGTAGCTGCGTAGGCAAAAGAACGGTTGTTTGTTCTACAATAGGCTGCTCTACTCTTTGGTGACTTTGGTCAATTGGTTTTTGTATCACTAGCACAGTACTTAGTTTCGATATATCCGGGGCTGGTTTAATTTTTGTTTGTAGTTGTTGCATGGCAGGGGAAGATTTAGGGGTCTGCTTTCCCGATTTTTTGGTAACATAATTCTTCTTTTTATTCGACCTACATAGTGTACATATGTATGTTGTAACGATTTTTATTCTGTTCAGTTTTTCCGGCATTCCTACACAATCAAAATGGAAAAAGCCATTGCATTGCATGCACATAACAGTGTCTCTCTTTTCAGCCATCACTTTACATTTTTTGCAAGTAACTTTCGTCGTTTGCTTTCTAATTGTACCTTGTCCTAGATTTTTATCAGCCATTTCAGAGGAATAATAGAATCATTAAAAAGTTGTTTTCTTTTTCTTAAAATTGCTGTCAGCGCACTCTGTGTTATGTGTCCTGCACCAGTTTATGAAAAGGTTTTGGTTTACTGTGGTCTAACTCCAACTCATATTAGATATTAGAAATTCGGCTACTCGCCGCTAGATGGAACTGACAATGATGAGTAAATATTTTTAAAACATAGAAAAAGAGGTTGGTGCTGGGGATCGAACTTGGGTTCACTTGTAGTCGGCCACTAAAAGAAAATCCCGCACGCCTGGCCACTAGGCTACGATGAATATGATCGATGCTGTGAAATTACTGGTCAGTACTGGTGACATACAATAATAGGAACAATCCGCTGTGTAAGTCAGCTGATTCAACGTCACTGCGTCCTTTATGTTATGGAGGTCAAAAACTTATACGTTGGAGATTTATTTTTGAATTTAGGCACTGTTACACTCAGTTTTTATAAATTGTTGTATGATTTTATGAATTATTTGTGTGTTAAGTTTATACGTTTACACTGTTTATGTTCGGCTTCCTGTTATTTCACTGCTAATTTATTGTGGGGATTGATAACATTACTTTTCACTGTTAACGTTAATTAATTTTGTTGCTAACATTCACACGCACAAGTTTCATAATAAGTCACAAATTCTAACACTCATTTACACAAAAAACACAATTCTACTTATTTAATTAAAAAAATGTTCGTGGACCTAATATTGACTTGGCAGCGCCCCCTAGCGGAAACTCAATAATAAATTTCTCTACAATTTTATTAATTATTGACAATATTGCGATCTGTCTGTAATTAGTAAAATCCGTATGCCGGCCCTGTTTATACAATGGTCTTATATTAGCAATTTTAAGGTCAGTAGGATACTCCCCTTTTTTTACACACTGGTCAATAAATTTTGCTAGTATTGGACTTAATTTTTCTTTTATAAACTTTATGTCTTTAATTCTTATTCCATCACAGCCTGGTGATTTATCGCCACTCATATTGTTAATAATTTTTATTATGTCATATGCACTCACCCTAACAAAGCGTTTAGACACTAAACATTGATTAACATACTGTGTTCGATCCAGGAGTGACTGATTACATATGTGGTTATGTTTAATATTCACAATTTCCTGTGTGAAAGTTTTAGAAAAATTATTGGAAATATTCATAAGGTTGTCTGTTTTTCCGAGATACTTGATAATGATCTGATCTAAATTAGGCTTAGTTCTGCCTAACCAGCTGTTTACATGCGACCAAACCTTTCTTAAATCATTTTTACACTTTTTGAACTGCTCCTGCCTGTATTCATTTTTAGTAGAGTTATATTTAACCCTAACTTAATAAAAGTCTACTTTGCTTCTTAAGTGTCAATATGCTTTACGCAACAACCCTAGAAGCAAAACCAACTAATTTTAATGTTTTTTTAAATAACACCTTAGTTTTTTACTTTAGTCTGAGTGTTATAACAGAAATAATTATGTAAACCTGTATAATAATAAGAAGACTACATACGGTACGTCTTTAATGGTTATTTACGAAGATAAACCAGATCTTACGATCTAGAAGCAAAACAAACTATTTAGGGGGTTATTTATAATAAGAGGATTGTTGCGGATAAATTAATAATATTATTTTAATAAACATTTCACGACGTCTTTAACATTGAATCACAGAAGAATTTGACTAAATATGAAAATATAAAACCAATCATTAATGACAGCGTTAATGAAAGCGAGAGGGCGCCACCTCCACGATCAACATCGGCTCCGTAGTAAAATAATATTTAAAATTCATTGTGTGCAGCTAAGAGTTCAAAAGCAGCATAATGTATAGCAAACGGTGTGACTAAAGTGCACAAGTGTTTGTGAAGTGACAGTTTAAACATTTTAATATTAAATAACAATTATCTTTGTTGTCGAACAAAATAGGGTAAAGCGTTAAAATAGTGATAATTATCAAACATTGAAATGGACAAAACATTCTATGGTACTAAGGAACATTATTGTACGTATCAATTGTGCAAAACAATTCATTTTAATGCATAAATAACTAGAAACAGATAATTAAATCCGTTGCCGCGTTTAAATACAGTGTAAACAAAACGTTTAACCAATCGGCCGCCACACGGAGCATGACGTAGTAGCTAGTGCGTAGCAAGCACATTCTACATACACCGCGCCGAACTCCTACCTAAGTGCCATCTAGAGATTTGTGGTGGAACTACTACTTAGAAGAACTACGCAATGACGTTTCATTCTTACAAGGGTTCGAAGTCAAAGCTTAACCGAGCGTCATCTATGACCCATTTGTGAAACTAACAAGTGTAGTGGACTATACAGTATCCTAATTTCATCACTTGAACAGCAAGCTCGCTGGCCTAGTGGCTATGTAATAAGATTAGATTCCGAAAGGTGAGAGTTCAAAACCCTGCGAGAACAGTAAATTTGTCACTTTTTCTTTTTCTGTTTCACCCATAACTTTTTTTATTTTTATGAAGAAGAAAAAAAATATGGCTCCAAACAAAAATCCCTGTAAGAAATGCAATAAGAGTTGCAGAAGAAAGGAGTATTTGCAGTGTTGTATTTGTATGCAAATACTATGCCTAGATGGCTGTTCCGATGTCTCCTATCAACGATACGTATTGATTGATGGAAGCAGTGAAGAGATCAAAGTGGAGTGCCTTACCTGCATACATAAATCAAGTACACCAAAAAATGGAAGAAATTTAACTACAAATACTCCAAATATGAGATCAGCCCCTCAAGTTCCACAAAGAAATTTATCTGTACCTAAGATTATTATACAAGACAAGGAAAACTTGCTTAAACCGCTACAAAATGAGCAAATACCTGCAATACCATATGTTGCAAGTACTTCCGAAACAGTCATCTCATGAATCAGCATGCAAACTAGAGGATACAATGCAAAATTCATGCAATTTGTCAGTGATTCAGTTGGATGTGCCAGTCACGCGAAATGATAACGTTACAAAGCGTAAAAAGGAGACTTTAGTAGTAAATTTTTCCACCGAAAATTCATTCGAGTCTCTAGGAAGAACCTTAGAATCAGACAGTGAGGAAGAATCCCAAGAGTGCAGCTCATCTAGTGAAGGAGCTAAATCGTTTGATATGGGGAGAAGCTGCCCTGAATTGACATCAATTTTAGTAAATTATGAAATAGATGATCTTACGGAGAAAGTCATGGTGCTAGAGATGCAGTTAAAGTCGGCAGAAAATGAAATAGAAAACTTAGTAGCAGAAAACTGTCAACTAAAACAGGAAGTTGGCAAATATGCGAAAAAGTTTCAACAATTATCACAGTTGTTTACAAAGAGTTGTTTAAAAAGAGAAAACGAAACAGGAAAAGAGGAATCGACAAAACGTTAGACACAGGAATAAAAACAAGCGATCGATTAGACAACAGCGGCGGTTCACCCATCACTCCGCCAAAGTTGAATGCTACATGTCCGCCTACTATCAACTTAGAGAGTCCAGCCTTATCCATTGAAGAGTCTTCCATAACACCAACATTATCACCTCAACCAGATGTTCCAAGCCCTTCTGCTACGAAAGACCTACCAATTAAAGAAAATAAAGTTAGCAAAATATGTCTCATAAGCTCTAACAGTCATTTATTGGGTGCAACAAATAAGACTCTGCACGAGTATGAATATTTCCACTATTTATTTCCTTATTGCGGAATTAGGCCAATGTTTTCAGGATTAAAATCAAAACTTACGAACTACACAAGTGCAAACTTCTGCGTTATTTTTATTGGTGAAGATGATTTTAAGATGACTAAAAATTATAGCGAGTTAATTGGTTTTATAAGGGAAGCTCTTACAGCTATACAACATACAAATGTAATAATATGTCTGCCTACCTACAAATATGGTCCAAATTTATTCAACTGGCGTGTTGAAATTTTCAATAATTTACTACATTAAGATGTTATAACACACAATTACGCACTTATTCTTGATTCAAATTCAAATCTATGCTATGATACTACAATGTTCAGTAGAAACACTGAATTATTGAATAAATTTGGTCTGCAGACAATTTTTAACGATTTATTTAATTTAATGAAACATGTGACTGTGTTATTAATCAAATGTATGTTACATAATCAAAATCGTATCGAAATATATGAAAATAACTTAAGAATGTTTCATCAAAATATACAGGGTTATATCTCAAAGCAGGACATTCTTGATACTACAATTTATGACTTTATATCTAAGAATAATAAACCTGACATCATTTGTTTAACCGAAACTTTTGTCAAAACTGGTAGTGAACAATGCATAAATATGACAGGCTATAATACAGCAAGTACATATTGTAGAAAGAAAGTATCAAAGAGAGGCAGTGGTGGAGCATGTATACTAACAAGTAAGGAGCTAGAGTTCCAAGAGCTAACAGACTTAAACAATTTCACTTCAGATAGCATATTCGAATGTTGTGGTATACGCCTAAAATCTTATAATTGTTGTGTATTTTGTATCTATAGCACACCAGATTCAGATAAAAATGAATTCCTATTAAGGCTAGAAGAGTTATAGCATAAATACACTAAACATAAGAATTTGCGCTTAATATTAGCTGCAGACATTAATATAAATACTTTGGTTGTGACAAAGTTCTCTAGACATTTGATTGACATTACTAAAAATCATAATTTAAAAGTACATGTGACTCAACATACGAGAGGTAAAAATTGTATTGATCATATAATTAGCAATTTTGATAATGCTACTGTAGAACTTTATAATCTACAACTATCGGATCATAATACAGCACAAATGCTGCATGTGCCTGTGACAGAGAAGGCTACGTCTCTTATGGAATACTACAAATACGTAAAAGATTATAGTCAAGAAAAGTTAAGAAAATTCCATGATTGTCTAAAACAATTATCTTTTACAGAGTTGTTTAAAATGACTGATGTGAATCTGGCGATGCAAGACTTTCATGACATTCTTATTACGCTCTTTAATCTTTGCTTTCCGCTAAAAAAAATAAAGATATCAAACAAATATTGTAAGCCTAAATGGATCACTAAAGGTCTCATCAAAAGTTGTAGGACAAAAAGACAGCTACGCTTCCAATACTATACAGAGAAATCCGATATTAAAAAGAAAAGAAAAAAGAGTAAATATAAAAAGTACTCTTATCTTTTGCGTCACTGTTTTAGTCTATCTAGAAAAATATATAATGACAAATTAATGACAAACTCAAAAAACAAGGGAAGGACGTCTTGGAAAATAATAAAAAATGATGCAAATAATAACATTAAAAGTGAAAACTTAATAAAGGAAATTATAATAGATAATAAAACAATTGATGATCCAATCCAAATCGCTTATTCTTTTAATGACTACCTAATAAATTCAACGGCAGCAAATATGAATAATTACATAAACACAAATAAAACTATAATAGCTAGTAGTGAATAGTAAATATTGAACCTTTAACCCCAAATGAAATAGGAACAATAATAAAATCATTAAAGTCTACAGACGCTACAGGCTACGACAACATATCTACTAAAGTAATAAAATTGTGTGCTGAACAACTACTGGCGCCACTTACATTCCTTGTAAACTTATCGTTTGAAAATGGTTTATTTCCGGATGTCCTAAAAAAGTCTATTGTAATACCGTTGCATAAAAAAGGCCCCATAACTTCAATTGAAAACTACTGTCCCATAACATTAGTTCCGATATTATCTAAAATATTCAAAAAAGCTATGAAATTAAGACTACTAAATTTTCTTGTGAAATTCAAAGTCATTAAACAAGAACAATTTGGTTTTCAGCCTCATAAATCCACAACATTGGCTATGTTTTATCTTGTGCGTGAAATAGTAGAGTATATAAATGGCAATAAAAGAATCACCACAGTATTCTTTGATATGACGCGTGCATTCGACTTTGTATCACATGACCTTTTGCTATTAAAATTAGAAAATCTTGGCATAAGAGGCCTTGCATTACAGTGGCTAACCTCTTATCTCCGAAATAGAGAACAAGCTGTAGAAGTCAAGAGCTTAGACGAAAGGGGTGGTATAGTTTTAAATAAATCAGACTATAGAGTTAATGCCTGCGGAGTACCACAAGGGAGCGTTCTTGGTCCGTTATTATTCCTACTGTATATTAATGACCTCCTCGACATTACAATACATAAGTGTATTTTGTTTTCGGATGATCTATCTGTGATTGTACCTTGTAATGACATTTCTACATATGAATTTGACATAAATAACACCATAAAATTAATAATTGATTGGCTTGAGAAAAATAATTTGACGGTTAACTTAAATAAAACAAACTGTATACAATTTGGAACCCAGAGACAAAACAAATTGACACTGAATATAAAATACAATGACAGCCAATTAAAAGAAACAGACAAAACAAAATTTTTGGGTGTTACAATAGATAGACACCTCAGCTGGCAGCATCACGTAGAGAATGTAAGAGACAGGTTACATCGATATGTTTATGTCCTCAGTAGATTGCGTAACACATCTGCTATAGAGACAACATTAGCTGCGTATAATGGGTATGTGGCTTCAGTGCTTAGATATGGTTTGCATCTTTGGGGAAATTCCACCAATATAGAGCAGTTGTTTATAGCGCAGAAGAAATGTGTAAGGGCTATATGTGGTAAAAAACCTCGTGATTCCTGTGTGCCACTATTCAAAGAACTCGGTATTCTACCTCTGCCTTGCCTGTATATCCTTGAGGTAGCGACATTTGTTAAATATAATATTAAGCTATTTAAAAGAACTGCTGACAAACATAATCGAAATGTAAGAAACCCAAATAAGTTAGTATACAGTAGTACCCCACGGTTGACGATGACTCAAAAGCAATGTTGTTCAATGTGTATTCAAATTTACAATGCTTTGCCTGAAAATATTAAAAACATGCTAAACAATTTGTTTAAACGAAAATTAGTATTATGGTTGAGAGAGAATTTTTTTTATAGTATCAAGGACATTATACAACGTAGAGTTTGACATAAATTATTAATTAGGATATGATAGACATTGTTTTATATAAAAATTGTATAATTATGTTTTGACATTTAGAGAATATTATTTAATTGTAAATTTTAATTACTTTATTGTTATTTTTAAATTTTAATTAATGATTCTGACAATTTAACTAAAAATATTTGCATGCCGTATGTGGTAAAATATGAGGTAAAATATTTCCCTAAGACCTGCATTTTATGTAAATACCATGTTTTAAGCAAATAAAATTCTGATTCTGATTTCGACACAATGTAGTGTATGTAAGTAGATATATTGCAGCACCGCGTAGCACCGTAGTACGTAAGCAGTTTTTCGTATTATAATCTGCACCTTAGCACTCAATAAATCAGTATCGATCCGAACGCCGTTGTTTCAATTACACTCGCTTTTAAATGGCGACCCTGCCTCGTCGGGCATGGGTGCGTCATCGCGTTCGCGTTCGCGTTGCGTGCCATAGACTTTTCTTTGTGAATATAAAGTCAATTTTGTTGAAAATGAATATGGACAAAAAAAAATATGGTGCATTTTTATTAATGACAATAATTATCCAGTGACAAAAAATGAATAAAGGGACAGTGTATTTTCATTCTAAACTTAAAAAAATATATACAAAATGGGAAAACCTCAATCGAGACCGAGTGCGGAGGAAGAACAAGTTATCGCTTCACAAATTGGGTACCAGAACAGAATGGACGTGCACAACACCATGGTAACGGGACAGCTTGGCCAGATCAACGTAGCTATTATCGTGTTTGTTGGAATTTTCGGCATAGCGATTATATTATACTTCTGTCGCTACTTGAACGCTCAATTCAACAAGCGTGTGGATCGGCGAGCGCAGGCCATAGCATTTAAGGAAAGAAACTCCTCAGACGTCTAGCTTAAGATAAAGTGGTTGACCGGACCGGATGACTTCGCATGAAACTTTAATGAAGATTATCGGCGTGTAGCAGTAGCAGCTTAGCAGTTTTGAAGATTAGTTAGTGGGAAAGATGCGTTTTTAAGATATTCGGCGTGTAGCGGCTAAGCAGTTTTCAAGATTAACATTGGGTCTTCGCCGCAAAGGAAGAAGAGGTCATCAGGTCATCACCAACGGTTCAACTGGTTATGCGTGTGGCGGAACAACAACAAAATAAAAAAATACTATGGACCTTTTAACAAAAACTTAATTAAGTGCGCGGAAAAATAAAATAAATAAAAGATAACGCGCGTTCCGTCACGACGTGGTATGTTTTGTGAGTAACGTAAACTAAGTACCCGGATGCGACACTATTTTGAAGTTTTAAGTTTTAGTAAGTAAATATTTTATTAATTTTAAGAAAAATATAGGCCCATATAGATTTTTGTCTAGCAGTGGACAAGTATTTTATTTTAATATGAAAATAAATAAGTATCTTTGTCTATAAGTCTAAGTTAAATGGCTAAAGATTTATCTAAAATTTATAAAGATCTAAATAAAATTAGATCTTACCTAATTAAAGAAGGTCAACGTAGGTATAAGGGTGACATATGTCAAATTAAGTTAAAGGAAACGGAAAATATAATTTTACGATTAAAAGAGACGGTAGATAAGTTCACTATTACCGCTGGTATTTTAAGTGAAAAAGATATTAATAAGGGTCAACAACTCATTGATGTAATCAAATCATTAAACGAAGAAATTACATATTTGTGTTCACCACCAGAAGATCCCTCTTCTGAAAGTTCTCATTCAGAAAGTGACGAACATTCTAACGACATGGATAGTTTTGAATTAAAAACCGCAGCTGGCCTGCTGCCGGTAATGAATGACGATGAATTAGTTACTTTACAACTTATTGATTCTATTCAGTTGTATGAAACAATGTTAAAAGCAGATCAGACAAAGCACTTGATCAATTTTGTTTTAAAAACTAGACTCTCTTATGGCGCGAAGATGCGTATGAAGGAAACCTATACCTCTGTGACAGATATGACTAAAGATATGAGATCCCATCTTTTAACAAAAAAATCTGACACGGCGTTGCAATCTTGCCTTCATAATGTTAGGCAAAATAATCGGTCTGTTTCTGATTTTGGTTCGAAAGTGGAACGATTATTTGTTGACTTGACAATTTTGCAGGCAGATGGCAAGCCCGCGAGTTATGAAATTTTGAGACCCCTTAACGAAAGAAATGCTATTAAGAGGTTTGCAGATGGGCTGCGTGATCGAAGGTTAAGTACCATAATTGCAGCTCGCAACTTCACGTCTTTGAAGGATGCCATCAGATCAGCCCAGGATGAGGAGGTGTCATCGTCATCATCAGCCCCACCACCAGTGTTTGAATATTAGCATCGAGGTAGGTCTAGTTTTAGAGGACGAAGTTTCAGACCCAGCCGTGGAAATTATCAATTATAATTCACGTGTCGCAGGTGTCAACTTCAATCCGCTCGGTACTTTCGTGGAAATCGCCGCGGTTCAAACATCAATCAGAGGCCGCCGCGCGCAAGGCGCAATACACAAAGGGTGCATTTTGCTGACCACAGCAGTGAGCGCAGTGGTGGCGAAACATCAGAGGTCGATGAATACAACCTGAATCAGTTTTTTCGGTCATAATCAACATCAAATATGTCATTGCCATAACATCAATTCAGCGCAATTCTATATCTCGAACGTGTTATTAGATTGGTCAATTGATACTGGCGCTTCTTTGTCCGTCATTAAATTCGAGGTATTACAACGTTTAAACAAACCTTACCATAAAGAACGTATGCAAATTAAAGGAATAGGTGGTAAAGTTATATCTGAAGATTACGTTTATTTAAAGTTGAGTAGAGATGGCAGATACATTAGACACAAATTTTACGTATTTAAATATTTAACTTGTAGAGGCGATGGCATTATTGGACAAGACTTTTTAAGTAAATATAAATGTCATCTAGATTTTGAAATTAATACCTTGACTATAAAACGCGGAGAACCAATTGTGGTGCCATTAAAAATGGGACAAATTGGTTACAATAGCTTTTTAACCTTACCTCCTAGGTGTGAAAAGATTTTTTACATTGATTCAAGGGCACGAGGTGAGCGTGTGATCGAAAGTAGAGAGTTGTGTGATGGTGTGTTTTTAGCGGGAATGTCTATCAAGAGTGGTGAATGGAAAGATGCCTGTTAAGATTTTAAATACAAGAGAAATTGAAGTGAATCTCAGCTATTTTGACGTTCACACCGAGAGTTTAGGACTTTATAACACGTGTAGTTTTGAGAAAGAGAATGTGAATGCTGACAGGGTGAATAAGTTGTTTTCCATGTTAGATTTAAACATTTAAAGAGTTATGAAAAGGAATCAATTGAAAGTATTTGCGCAAAGTATTCGGATGTCTTTTATTTGCCAGGAGATAAATTAGGTTACACTAGTGTAGGTGAGCAAAAAATCAATTTGAAGGAAAATGTTACTCCGGTGTACACCAAACCTTACAGATTGCCACACTCACAAAAAGAAGAGATTAATAGACAGATTGAGAAAATGATAGAGGAAGATATTATAGAAGAAGCTCAGAGTGAATGGTCTAGTCCGCTTCTTTTAGTACCGAAAAAGCTGGATGCTGAGGGAAAGAAAAAGTGGCGCGTTGTAATCGACTATAGAAAAGTTAATGAAAGAGTGAAAGATGATAAATTTCCTTTACCCAATATTACCGAAATTTTAGATTCGTTATCAGGTGCCATATATTTTTCTCACTTGGATATGAATCAAGGTTACTACCAAGTAAAGTTAGATCCCGAGAGTAGAAATTACACTGCCTTTACAACAAATAAACAGTATCAAATGAAAAGATTGCCGATGGGTTTAAAAATCAGTCCCAACGCATTTAGTAGAATTGTTACCCTTGCGTTATCTGGTTTGAACTATGAAAAATGTTTTGTTTACTTAGACGATTTGGTTTGTTTTGGACGAAATTTAGAACAACACAACAAAAATTTAATGGATTTTTTGAGTAGATTGCGAAAAGTAAATTTAAAGGTAAACCCAGCAAAATGTCAGTTTTTGAAAAAAGAAATGTTATATTTAGGGCATGTCATATCCGGAAATGGTATTCTGCCGGACCCGTCCAAAACCAAGGCTTTACAAAATTATCCCACTCCAAAAAACAGTGACGAAGTTCGGCGTTTCGTCGCGTTTGCAAATTATTATCGCAAGTTCATACCTAAATTCGCGGAAATTTGTACGCCTTTGAATAAATTATTGTGAAAAGGAAATTTATTTGAATGGACTGAAGAGTGTGAGAATGCGTTCGGAAGGCTAAAGAATTCACTAATTAATCCACCAATTTCGCAGTACCCAGATTTATCTCCAAATAATAAATACATTTTGCATACTGATGCTTCCAAAGTAGCAATTGGGTCAATGCTATGCAATGGTAACAACATGCCAATTGCATATGATAGTCGAGCGTTAAATAAAGCAGAATTAAACCATCCAACTATAGAAAAGGAGCTATTAGCGATTGGTTGGTCCATCAAATACTTCCGTCCGTATCTGTATGGCAGGAGATTTAAAGTTATGACAGATCACAGACCACTCGTGTATCTTTTTAATATGACTAATCCCACTAGTAGATTGATAAAGTTTCGTTTTTGTTTGGAAGAGTATGACTTTGAAATAGAATATGTGAAAGGAGCGAATAATGTGGCTGCAGACGCATTATCTCGCATAATATTAACATCTGAGGATTTGAGAGAAATGAGCGAACATGTAGTGAATGTTATGACGAGGAGTATAAGAAGGAAGGAAAGTGAGAAAAAGGACGACAGCAGTTTGGCTGATAATAATATTGACAACGATATGACTGATCACCCGAGAGTGGTTGATATTCTTAAAAAACCAAACAGCTGTGTTGAAATTACTTCAATATCAGAAAAAAACATAGGGAAGTTGAGGAAAAATAATTTTATACAATATGAAACTAAAAGTTTGATATATGTACCTAGTAAAATGAAACTTTGTGTAAATCCAACATCTCGAGCTTTAGTTACGCGAGTCGGACTATTGAGGGAGTTGAATTGCGTTTGTTCCAAAATAGGTATATCAGAGGTCTACATTTTAAAGGATAAAAGTAATTATAAATTTATAGAAGAGTTAACTCAAGAAATAAAAAGGATATCAAATTGGGGGGGGGCTCGATTATGTATAATTAAAGGAGTATTAAAGATAGAAAATGTAGACGATATTCGTGTAATTTTAAATGACTTTCATCTATTGCTGACGAGTGGCCACGCAGGCATTAGAAGAATGTTAAACAATATTAAGAGATTTTACTTTTGGCCGTCAATGTATAAAGACGTAGAAAAGTATGTTAAAAACTGTGAAAAATGCCAAAAGGAAAAGTATTTTGTAAAGACGAAACAGCTCATGGTTATTACAACTACGGTGAAATCTGCATTCGAAAAATTATTTTTGGACATAGTAGGACCATTGAACAAAGACTATTATGAAAAAGTTTACAATCTGACATTGCAATGTGAGTTAACTAAATTTACAGAAGCTTATCCATTGCGTACAAAAGACACTGTGTCGGTCGCCAAAGCATTTGTAGATAATTTTATTCTCAGATATGGAGTGCCGAAAGAGATAGCCACAGATCGCGGGAGTGAGTTCATTTCCAGCACAATGAAAGAGGTATGTAAGCTCTTGAAAATAACTCAAAC
Organism: Keiferia lycopersicella; assembly: GCA_029255805.1. Taxonomy (NCBI): domain Eukaryota; kingdom Metazoa; phylum Arthropoda; class Insecta; order Lepidoptera; family Gelechiidae; genus Keiferia; species Keiferia lycopersicella. The sequence continues at coordinate 47,631 of JARACZ010000047.1, read as the reverse complement.
AACATCCACCGCGTATCACCATGAGAGCATTGGTGCACTTGAAAACTCTCACAAGGTATTAGGTGCGTATTTAAGAATAAATACCAACAACCATCAAACATCGTGGAGCAGCTGGTTGCAGTAGTGGTGCTTTTCCTACAATAACACAGTCCATACTGAAACCAAAAATACCCCACATGAACTAGTTTTTGGCAAAACTTGTAATTTTCCGAGTAGTTTTTAATTTTTTTAGTTTTCAGGCTGATGTAGTAGAACCAATTTAAAATGTTGATAGTTATCCGTTAGAATTAAAATATCGTTTGCAGTTATCCCAGAAAGACGCCAGAGAAAACTTAATAAATAGCAAGGAAAAGAGAAAGATGATTTATGATCAAGATGCTAAACCAATGTATTACGATAAGAATAGTTTAATAGTTATAAGAAATCCGTCTAGTGATAAGAAAGACAGCATTTATTTGGGCCCATATACTGTCATAGAAGTTTAGGATCCAAATGTTATAAGTTTAAGAAACGGTAAGGAAGAAATGATTCATAAAAACAAAACCAAACTGTTTTTATCGGAATCACAGATAAAATAAAATAACTACTAAAGTAGCTTATTTTATTTTTTCCCTTTCCCCCGTGATGTAGTATATGTAAGTAGATATATTATTATTTTTAAGAAAAATATAGGCCCATATAGACTTTTGCCCAGCAGTGGACAAGTATTTTATTTTAATATGAAAATAAATAAGTATTTTTGTCTATAAGTCTAACTTAAATGTAAAGTTGTAAGTTGTAGTTTGTTATGTAGTTAGTAAATATACATTCAGATCAAATTTACTCATGATTTTACTTTGTGATTTTTGGTCTAGTTAGTCAGTTTTGCCTTTGATACGGCGATACTTAAACATGCTTGCACCATACTTTTCGGAAAGCGTGGTGTAAGCACGCCTTCATAGCGCACATTAGAATGGTACTTATACGTTTCGTCTTTTTAGCAGGAACGGTTTTGGCCGTTTTCCTATAAAAAGTGTATAAAATATGCAAATAAAAAGTGAAAAATTGAAAGGACATGAAAAGGTAAAAAATAGAATACGATTTAGGTATGTGCTGGATTTACTTATTTTGTTATTTTTTCTGAAACGTTTAATGTATTTTATACAGGGTGTAAGGGACGGTGTAACGAAAACTTTGCAGGCATGATTAGGCCATCAAACTGAACAACTTTTACTATGGAGCCAATGTTTGGAAAGAAAAAAAAAAGGACTTTCCATAAAAAGTCAGACAGCTGATTGGCTATTTTGTATGGGAGGTCGAAAATTTTTTCTTTTCCCATCATTGGCTCCATAACGAAAGTTATTCAGTATGATGGTCTGAACACGCCTGCAAAGTTTTCGTTACACCGTTCCTTACACCCCGTATATGTATATCATATTTTAATTTGTAGTAATGTAAACATGTTTAGGTAACAAAAACAACTAATGCTCAATAAGATATTTTACTAAACAATCTTATTTCTGTCAGAATAAATAGTTAGTTTATCTTTTACAGATTCGCAATGTTTGAACTTAACATAAATTTAATTTGATGACCATCCACATCTGCAGCCCATCAGACACCAGCGTTCATCAGGTCGCTCGTCAACTTGGTGTCCAGTCCACACCACACGACAGAAGACGAAGTACATCATAATAATTTCATCAACAGGTTGGCACTCAATGATTGTTTGTTAAAGATTTTACCACATTAATGCCTTAATGTACATAAACGAATATATTTTTTAAAGTTAAATGTGAGGATCGGTATAAAACTATATATTTTTTGATGAAGAAATAGTTTAATATGATCACTTCTGATTTATCCCTGTTAGTATTCTTTCAATTTTAAATAGTATGATAATTAAAAATCAAACGAACTTACCTTGTGAAGTTTGATTCCAATTATGCGAGGGTCTCAACCGAAGACGATTACATAGTTTACTTGCAGCAGCACACGAGATGATGCCGTCTTAGTCACACATTAAAAGCCTGGTAGCCAAATCTTGGCCTAGTATCCAGTCTAGAAATTGAAAAAGAAAAAGTATATCTATCCCGCTCGCACCCGTACCCGGCGGAAGGGCGCCCTTTCTCCTGTCATTATTTTTAGAGCAATAAGTAGCGAATATATTTTTTGTGTTTTGGGAGTTCTAGGGTTGGGAGGGCTTTATGTAATCGTCTTCGGTTGAGACCCTCGCATAATTGGAATCAAACTTCACAAGGTACGTTCGCTTGATTCTTAATTATACTTCGGGTGCTCAACCGAAGACGATTACATAATTTACTTGCAGATGTTCAGAGACTTGCAATGAGTAAAACAAAAAATATATGGTATTGATTATGTAGAGGTACTACTTATAATTTAGTACTGAAAAGGGCACAACTTTTTTGCACTTTAGTATAAACAAATTACATTTATCTTTATCTTAATATAATAATAATAATAAAAATCATTTATTTTCTCACAAATTAGAATTAGGTACATGAGAACACATAAAAGAACAAAATACACTAAAATGAAACACTTATTAATACAGTTTGAGCCAACTTGTGAGACTGGCGCCTAAACTAAGTTTCGGTATGAAACCTGTATCATAGGTCACCAGGCCCCTATTCTAACACAGTTAGACTATTTCTATGTGAAATGTATGCTGCAATTAAAAATAAGAACAACTTAATATTATTATAAAAAATAAATGGTTAATCTTAGAACTAGACTATTATAGTAATTAGGAATTGACAAGAAGTACTGAAGTTATTGTGCAGTTTAAGTAGCTAAAACATACTTATTAGACAGTTATTTGTAACAAGTCTTCTGTCTCATCATAATTGAGCTGCAAGAGCCAAGACGTCAATTTTTTCTTGCATTCAAACAGAACGAGTGGGTACAGGTCAATGTAACCACTCGCCCGATTGTACAGTCTAGGACCCAGTACCCAACACTGACGGGATGCAAAGGTTGTTCTATGACGTACCGTACCGCATACGAGGTCTGTCCTGCGGGATGTAGTAACATGGCTTGAGAGGTATTCCAGATTTTTATGGCAACGAAGGATAGCATGAAACACGAACAGCTGCCGGACTGTAAGGACACGGTACTCAGCATAGAGCCGGTGTGTTGGGTAAAGGAAATTCCGTTTATTGATCACTTTAATTACTGCTCTTTGAGCTCTCTCAAGTGGAAGTAAAGTTGTTTTGGGCGCCCCTCCCCACGCGGAAGTGCAATATGAGAGTAATGACTGCACGAGAGCAAAATAGACCATTTTCATAATGGAAGCATCCGCCGACCTGCGAAGCAATTTGAAAATGTACATTAATTTACGAGTACGGGTCTTGACAGATTCTACTTGGTGCTGCCATTAAAGATTTTCATCTACTAAGACTCCCAAATATTTGACATATGCTGAACGCGTAAGTAGAGGACAGATGCACAGTTCGGTATCTCTCGCACAACCATGCACCCTGATGGAGAAAGAGGGCGGCGGCTGAGTGGCACAAGTAATAGAGAAAGCAACGTAAGTTGTTTTAAGGACGTTCAAGGTGAGAAGGTTGTGATCGAGCCAACTTGTAACAAGTCGAAGGTTCTCCTCCGTCTTCTGTTGAACGTCCGGCCAATCAATCCCTTCCACGAGTAACGCAGTATCATCGGCATAGGCAAACACCGAGCAACCCGGATAGCAAAATTGACATAACTGATTTATATATATCAGAAAAAATGTTGGACCAAGAACGCTTCCTTGAGGGACACCGAAAGACAAAGAAGATGGACGACTAACAACATCGTTTATTTTAACACATTGGGTCCTGTCAGTTAGATAGTCTGTGAAAATATCAAGTGCAACACCTCTGATACCTACATCTCGCAATTTGTTTAGTAAAGTTGGTACCGAAACAGTATCAAATGCTTTTTTGAGGTCAAGGAAAATTCCCAAACACTTATGCTTTTTGTCTAATATCCTGGAAACTGCTTCAGTCATATTTAATACACCATCCTCAGTAGAGACACCTTTCCTAAAACCATACTGATTTGTGGAAATAATATTTTCGTGTTCAAGGAAACCTAATAACCTCTTGTTTAAAACTTTTTCCATGATCTTAGACAGAATGTTAAGAACCGATATTGGACGATAATTACCAATTTCAGATTTTTCACCGGACTTGTAAATGGGATGGACAAGTGCTTTTTTAAAAGCTCTTGGAAATATGCCATTTACTATGCATGAGTTACACAATCGGGTAATGAGAGGAACCAAATTATCTCTTGAATTTTTTATCAAAAGAACAGGAATTCCATCCCACCCTGCAGCGCAGTCGTTTTTAAGATTCCTTATTATACTATCAATTTCAATGCAGTCTGCCTCAAGTAAAACAAGTGAATTTGAAATAGACGATTTAGGAAAAGCTTGCATTGTTGGGTAGTCGTGTATATTTTTATCTGAAATATTATTGGCCAATAACTGTCCTACATTTGCAAAATAGCTATTAACTAAGTTCACGGAATCCATGGAATTATTGGCAATTCTCAGGAGCTCAACTGACGAAACAGACCTTTTCGATAAGTGTGTAACATTTTTTACTACATTCCAAGTGGCGTAAGGGCTGTTTTTTGCCTTAGAAAACCACTTATCTTTAATTATAATATCAACAGTACTTCTTATCTCTGCTAGTAAAACTAAGAGTTCATTAAAATTACAATTTATACTACGAATGTTCATATGGAATATATTGATTTGGCCGTTTTGCTTTTCGGTGAGACTGTAACATTCACTAGGAGCACACAGATACGAATCAGATTCACCCAGCTGTTCAAGCTCCTCACGTACAATATTAAAGTTATCCATTATTACAGTACACAAAAACACTTAAAGGTGGCGCTCTAGGCGCCTTCATAGTCAATTGATTAAAGAAATCGGCCCTCTGCACTTTTACGAGCCGGACATTGTAGGTCCCCAGTTTTGTGGTCGCTTGGCTTTTTAAAGCGCAAACAAGAGGCGCACTTCAGTGATTGGGCGAGCACTGTGCATTCCTTGATCGAGTGACAAGAAGCACCGCAATGACCGCACGTGTTTTCAGATTCCCTACAAAACTTAGCAGAGTGCCCATATTGTTGGCATTTAAAACACCGCGTCACTAAAGTAAAATCTTTAACCGGACAGGAGGTCCAGTTAATATAGACCCGGCTTTGTGGAATGATCAGTTTCCTTAATTCAGCAGACACTTCAAACACAAAATTGCAGTGTGAGCCGTCTCTTCTACCTGACTTATGGCTTAGCTTTATAGAGCTCATAAAAGTTTCCCGTTTGAAAGTCGCGTCCTTGTCAATGATATTTTGTGCATAAATGCATTCGATGACGTCATCAACGGGGAGGTCAGATGAGACACCCAGCAAAACTATTCTCGGCCTTCTTTTCGTCCTTTCTTCTACCGTTAGGCCAGATGTTTTTAGTTCCGTAGATTCTTTCAGAATCTGCAGGTCACTTCGTCTCTCGGAGCTAACAATAACACCGCCATTTTTGGTGTTCCAGACCCCACGGATGTGCAATTTTAATTTATCGGGCTTGATGATATCTCGAACTAATTTTTTCGTCGCTTCACTGGGCAGGGCTTTATTAGCTGGGAAAATTACAATACTTGAGGTGTTAGTCGGGCGAACAAATGAGTTTTGGCTGGTTTTTACAACGTCAGCAAAAGAGGTGGTTGGGGCTAATTGTTGAGGAGCTGAGGACTTCACAGTGTGCTTGAGGTCTTTAAGTTGGCCACTCAGATCTTGTTCTTTGGTCAAATTCTGTTGTGAGTATGAGCCAAAAGTGTTTTTTGCTTGGCCGACTGATAATAAATGGCCAACTGGGACACATTAGCCATTACGTTTCGGCAATATGTATTTATTCTCTGTTTTTGATCGGTATTAAGCTTGCCCTCATTTGATACAGCACATATATCATTCAGGTAATGTTCTATATTCGCGATCCAGCCACTGAGTTCAGCTGTCGAAACAACTTTTGGGACTTCTGGAACAGTTGTTTGCCTAGGTGGGGCTTGCGGAGATGGCGAGGGCGTGGATATCTCCTGCTCCTGACCCGCAGGTCTTATCGGGGGCGGACTGCGTGCCGTGAGATTACTCTTGGCACTGAAGGGACTGTCCATTTTGGTTTTATATTTTATTCTATCACTTATATAACATTCACTCCGTTTCACAGAAATTAATCACTGAATCAGCACATTTACTAGGTCGTCGCCCGCATAGCAGAGAAACGCTGACTACTATTATCTTGACCCAGATTACATAAATATTAGAAATTAATTATTGAAAACAATAAACACGACCGTCTGCAATCGTAGTCGGAAAGGAAGGGGATAAGCCTTATCAATTAATATTATAGATGTATTTGATTATGCACTAATCTAACTGTTAATTTGGTTTCGAAATTAAGTTTCTACGTTATTAAATACAGTTTCTGCAAAAACATTATTGTTATTAACAATCTATCTTTCATAATATTTTAAAAATACATTCGAGGAATCGCTCCAACCTGCGGCCTTACGAACCACTTCTAAATTAACACCCAGACTATGAGCAGCAGACGTGGAGGCATGACGTGTGCTATGCGCTCTAAATATAGAGATGTCGATACCACTGCTTTGAAATACTCTTTTAACCCAGTGGGATAAAGTTTGAGTAACAACTTTTTTATGAGATTTACGGATACTAATAAACATAAAGTCATTGCTAAAACTATAAGACATTATAACGGGTTCTAACTCACGGTAGGGATATATCGAGCACCCAATATTTCGGCGATGTTGCAATCGCCATGATCACGGGTAAACTGGAGCGGCTGCGGGTGACGGCTAAGGGCAAACATGTCTGTCTACCCTCATTCTTCTGCGTTTTTTCGGAACACTTTGGTATGTAATGGCGTTGTTATGTAGTGGCGTTGTAATGTAGTGGCGTGGCGAACGCCACTACATACCAAGCCTGGTAAGCGAGGCTATTGAAATCACCAAGTACAAAAATTTCAATAGAGAAGATGGCTTCAAATTGTCAAGTACATGGAATCCAGTGGTAAATTTGTGAAAAAATAAAGCACAAGTCATCAGCATACATGATCTCAGTAATCAATGCATACGAGACTTTAGTGCGCGCCTTAAGTCTAGCCAGGTTAAAAAGACTGCCATCTGTGCGGAAACGGATGCGGACTCCTTGGGAAACAGTATTCAGGACCTCTTTGACTACAACTGAAAAGTATAAGGCGAACAGTGTGGGCGCTAGAACACACCCTTGTTTTACCCCACAGGTGACGGGGAAGAAATCAGACTGTTCACCATCTACGGAGACGCAGCACTGCATGTCGTCATGCAGGAGTCTTAGGAGTCGCACATACTTTTCTGTGCACCCTAACTTTCCTAGCACCATCCAGAGAGCTTCGCGAGGTACACTGTCGAATGCTTTCTCTAAATCAACAAAGCAGAGGTACAACTGGCGACCTTGTTCTCTACTTTTTTCTTGTAGTTGACGCACCGGGAAAATAGCTTCACATGTACCTCGGTCAGGTCGGAAGCCGAACTGGGTTTCGGGCAGAATTTTTTCCGACAAATCTTTGAGGCGGTTCAGTAAAACTCTGGCAAAGACTTTTCCAGGGACTGACAGCAAAGAAATACCGCGATAAGAGTTACAGTCAGAACGGTCACCCTTGTTCTTGTAGAGGGCACAAATGCGAGACACTTTGAAGTCCTCAGGGACCCTCTCCTCTTCCCACATTGGAACGAAAAGTTTCCATACCGACGTGTGCAACTCCGTACCACCATATTTAAGTAGTTCGACCGGTATAAGGTCAATGCCAACCGCCCGGTTATTATGCTGCTATCTGATGGCAGTAACAACCTCGTCATATGACAGGGGCTCGTCCAGCTCCGTGGCTAACGGGAGTTGAGGCAATAAACTGATATGATGTAGATCAGCTGATCGATCTACGTTGAGCAAGTTGTGAAAATGCTCAGCCCAACGTTTAAGTACATCCTCCTTGCTGGTCAGGAGGTGCATACCGTCTAAAGACCTTAAAGGTACTTTTGCACGGTAGGAAGCACCAATCAGCTTACGCACTTCACAGTAAAACTCACCAAGCTGGTTTGTATCGGCGAGCCACTGCATTTGACAAGCCTTGTCCTGCCACCACTTGTCTTTTATTTGTCGAGACAGCCTGCGTAATTCTTGGTCACTCTCTTTGACCACCGCAACACTTCCACCTCTTCGATTATGCTGTCGCAGGAGCTGTCGATGTTTGTCGAATGCTGCTTTAAGAGCCTCGCTATTGTCATCGAACCAGCCTTCACTACGTCGGTCTTTCGTACCCAAAGTAGCAGAAGCGGCTTCTATGAGATGACATGACAAAGTTCCCCAAGCAGCACTGACATCACCGGTCTCAGTTATTGGCGACGGCTTTTCAGATAAGGCTTCAGCATATTTCACCCTAACCTCGCGATCTTTCAGCCTATCCACGTTTAAAAACGCAGGCTTCTTCACTGTGGATCTGCGAGGTCGACGGAGGCGGAGTCGTAGCTTAGTGACAATTAGTCGATGATCAGTCCAACAGTGAGCACCACGCATGACGCGGGTGACTTGAACTTGACCGATGTCTCGTTGCCGAATAATAGCAAAGTCGATCAAATGCCAGTGTTTGGAACGCGGGTGCATCCACGTTGTCTTGTGCTTAGCGGCAAGTCTGAACATAGTGTTCGATATCGCTAGATCGTACTGAGCAAAAAAACCGAGCAGCAACAGTCCATTGCTGTTCATGTTGCCAACTCCATGTCGTCCCAGAACTCCAGGCCAAGCCTCGTAGTCCCGTCCAACCCTGGCATTGAAATCGCCTAGCAACAAGATCTGCTCTCTGGCGTTTATGCTATCAAGGCATTGAGTTAACTCCTCGTAAAACTTGTCCTTAATGTCATCAGACTTGTCTAACGTTGGAGCATAGACACTGATGACATTAAGGTCATTGTCTGTATCCAGGTGAAGGCGCAGTGTGGTAACGCGGTCCGAGATGTGAACAGGACACTCTTGAACTCGCTTTACTAGATGATTTTTGATGGCAAATCCTAACCCTGAACGTCGAGGCTCGGATGCAGAGGTACCCTTCCAGAAGAAAGTGTAACCACCTCCATCTTCCACCAGTTCTCCTTCATCAGCAAGGTGTGTTTCGCTGAGCGCAGCCACATCCACGTTATAGCGATGAAGTTCTCGAGCTACGATGGCGGTTTTGCGTTCAGGACAGGACTTGCCATCTCGATCAATGAGAGTTCTCACGTTCCACGCGCCAAATGTCATGATAGATGGTTTTATCTTACTTATATTGCAAATGTCAAAGACGGAGCTCCACAATTTCTTTGGGTTATGCTTGTTTTCTATGAGCCGATTTCGATCGTGTTCCGTTTTGATTTTTCTAATGAGATCATTACAGAAGTTGCGGTACCGGGTGTAAGTTTTCTGTATTACCGAATTATTTGGATTTTTACGAGCATCCAAGTGGAGTTGATCCCTGTTCCTCATACACCGGACTAGTCCAGGTGTAGCCCATGTTTTGGTTGGAACAAAAGAGCGTTTGATTTTAACCTTTTTGGTGTGTTTTGCGACAGTGTCTGTAATAATTTGAACAAGTTTGGAGGCACTATCTGACGCATTCGATGAAGACATAATAGTGTTCCAATCAACAGACTTAAGTTCCTTTATTACCGCCTCATAATCTGTCCGCGTGCAGCATCTATCATTATGATCACGCTTCATATTTCCAGAGTTAATACCTAACATGATGAAGGCGTGATCAGTTACGTCAGTTTTACAAATAAGTCCAACAGGATGATGCTTTGGAAGGGATTTGACAAACATATGATCCAGACATGAGGTATCTTGTGTAGGAGCTGAAACTGCAGGCAGCAGACCATGGAAGGCATTAAGGGTCAGATACTCTAGGCGATTTTTCTTGGCTATATTGGGTGCAGAATCATTGTATAGAATATCGACATTGATATCCCCTGATAGAATAACAGTGTGATTAGGATCCATGTCGCTTAGAACGAGATTCATACGGTTAAGAAAGAGCGTATAATTGTCCTGCTTCTTAAAAGACGGGGACCGGTAGATTCCAAGAACACTGACGCAGTTTTGTATGTTTGCAAGCAAGCAATTAGCTTCATTTGCAAAATCAGGTTCTGAAACGGTAGCTTTAAGATTATTGCGAATATACATGATCACACCGCCAGATTTGTTTATTTTACAAGTGGTCTGAAACGAATTATATCCGTCAATTTGCATAATAGGTCTGTGTTCATTAAGCCAGCATTCAGACAATATAATAACATCAAATGTGATACCGGTTCTATGGAGCGCTATTGTGAAATTATTAAAGTTTTTTAAAATGCTTCTAATATTTACAGCTAATATTTTAAGGTCATGAGAAGTGGTAAAAGTACCTACACAGTCTTCCAGACGATTATGTGTGTGACAGTAAATGATTAGCGAGTTATCTATTGATGTGGTAAACTCATCTAACAACATATTAATTGTAACAATGAATAGCAGCCATACAAGGCTGATTGAGGGGAGTGTTTAATTTGTGAGTTAATTTTATTCACTGTCGCTTGTAATATTAGTTCATGTGATGTAAATTTGAAGATATAGGATGCTGTGGCAGTAAGTGATGACACTGAGTAAATCGTATCCCCTCAAAAACATTAATATATAAAAAAAAAACAAGTCTCGCTACTGAGCTGTTCAACCGTAAAAAGGTTTGAGATCCATTTGAAACCAAGTCGGCTATCGGTTTGTTTATTCCCCACTTAAGAGATCTATCTTAATTAATTACGTAATTAGTTAATAAGCATTATTTTATAGTGACCATATCAATATTTTCAATGTATTTTAATGTTTACAATAATTTGAATGACTTAGCCATCGCACTAGAACAGAAGGTTAACGTGTAATACATATTAAAATTAATACATTCAGTGCGATTGCCAAGTCATTCAATTTATTGTAAACATTAAAATATATTGAAAATATTGATATGTTCACTATAAAATAATGCTTATTAACTAATTACGTAATTTATTAAGATAGATCTCTTAAGTGGGGAATAAACAAACCGATAGCCGACTTGGTTTCAAATGGATCTCATACCTTTTTACGGTTGAACAGCTCAGTAGCGAGACTTGGATTTTTTTTATATATTAATGTTTTTGAGGGGATCTCATTTCTTTTTGTAGGTAGTCTTCCTTTTTTTCTTTTGCGGCTCTATTTCTTGAGCCTCAGCCATGGTTTTTCTCATAGCCCACTCTCTATCTTTATGTGGTTTTTTCGGAATCTTTGTAGTGATGATTTTTGTCAAGTCTGGACGGTAAATGCTTCTTAGTCTATAGCATTCACAAATTGCGGATTCTTGCGCTTTAATACTTCCAAAGTCTATGTTTATAAAATGTAAGCCGCCCAGACTTGTTACTCTTGATAGTGCTACATAAGCTTGACCAGATGTAAATACAGCTGAACCTATATCCATCAGCGCATTATTAAGAATGAGGCCTTGACTTTTATGTATAGTTATAGCATAGGCGATACATATTGGAAACTTTTGTTGACCTCTCCTCCTACGAGGAGGTGCCAACCGAGTAACGGTCACCGCCGGTTCGCGACAGAGCTTGAGTAAAAGCAAATTTTGAGAAAATTCGCGTTCACCCAATTTACCACTACTATTTCTACAACTCTGGTGAACTATAGCCTTATCTAACAGGTTAGACGATTTTTCACTGAGTTCCTTACCATTAGCACTTACCAGTGAGAGGTGGCGAAAGGTACCGTGACATTAATTTCCGTCGACACCTTATATTTTTCCCAAAAACAAAACGATAGCGTGTTTTAGAAACTAACAGCGACAACTGTGATTATTTTGCTGGACCAAAACAAAGTATTTTAGAAGCGACAGCAAAATATAACTTGGTAAACAGTACATTTCTATGGAATTACAAAGTTATTTATGCTATCGGTTTATCTAGAAAACTGCATTGAAATTGCTAGATTTTTAAGTTTTTCTTTGATTCATACACTAAACCCAAATTATATTCTAAATTAGAAGTCTCTATGTCTGCTAGAAGTGCCTTAGAATTTTGATGATCGGTCAGTGAGTGAGTGAGTGAGTCAGTCAGTCAGTGACAAAATTAAGAACTTTTGCCAGTTTCAAGTCTTTTGTTTTACCCACAAGAAAGTTATAAGGTGTTGAAAATGGCCTGAACCGCTTCGAGAAAAGGATGGTACGGCTGTGCCGCTTTCTAGCTCGACTTGGCGGGGGCACTGCCGTGCCCCCAGATATTGTGTAAGATTACTAGTTAGTATATGCTAGATGCTATCTAAATAATCATAATTAGGTACAGAACAATGTCCCTTGAATAGAATTTTACTGGGAATGTATAAATCATGTAAGTTATGTATGATTCCAGAAATAACTAACAACAAAAGTCTAATACTATTTAGCTGCATTAGAAGTAGGAGGCACATAAGACACTTGAAATGTGTTAGAGTAGCCATCAACTGATTTGATCTGCACGGGAGGTCGCGTTCCATTTTTCTCTCGGACGTAGATTGTTCCGCTCCTCGTCCAGCAGCGCAGGTTGTGAATCTGAGCCTGAGTCCTTGTCGCTCGAAATAACTGCCGGTTCGACAAGGTTAATCGCTCATTGAAGTAAACTTTAGTAGGTGGGCCAGCTATTTCGAAGTCCGCAGATGTCAAGTTCTTACGGGACTTGGCAGCTTTGATGAATTCATCCCTCTTTGATCGCCGAAGAAATCGTACTACAATTGAACGCGTAGTTGCAGAGCCAGTGTTATTGTCTGTACCGTTGCCGTCGGCGTTGTTGGCGCGACGAGGGCCGGCGCGTGAGATGAAATCGACTTCCTGGTCCTCAAGGGTTACTCCAACCTTGCGGCGACCAGGCGAACAACATGGTGTAGATTTTCAGTGGAGTTTTCAGCGATGCCTGAGATTTCTACTTCATTACGAAGATAAGACCGAGCGTTGCTGTTAAGTATTGTCTCAAGTCGAAAGTTGTCGTTCTCAAGTTGTACGATTCTTGTTTTAGCATCTTGCAATTTATCCTCCAGCAAATTTTGGCGAGCAGTTACGTTCTCCGGTACGCAAACCAGCTCGGCCCTAAAATTCTGATAGACTGTATTTAGACCTCTCTTAATAGTCTTCTCAATGCTTGTCTTAAGTTCAGTCTTCATGGCTGCAAATTTGGTGTCCACTAAATTGCTGAACTGCTGCATACAAATTGACAGTTTGGATCCTTCCGGGGGAGCAGTAGCCAGACCGTGTACCGGGCCCGCTTTGGAAGTGTAGATGTGGCTAGTGGAGTCTTCAAAAGACATGTTGATGCTATCATGAATTTTTTGTTCAAGAACTGTGAAGTCCAAAGGACTTTTATCTTCGCCTCTCGTACGTTGCGTGACGGTAATACAGGCATGACATTTCCAGTTCGATTTTTGTTCAACTGAGAGATTCGCAAATAGGTCCGTCGACATACCTACGCAGCGATAATGGTAATGCATGCGACAGTACGTGCATCTTATGTTGTCTGAGGCAACAATCTTCAATTTGCAAGTCACACAGGTTTCCATGTTTATTTTGTGATAATTAATCACTAGTAAATAGGTATCGTTGAAGTTGTAGGTAGACAGTAAACAACGTAGAATTCAAGCCTGGATCAGCTGCCGGCAGTGAGCGCACGTCGCGCACGAAAGAGCCTAAGCGCCGTGGAGGTTGCGTCGCTTACGCGTTCTATGCGGTCACTTCGTATTCGCTGATTATTTTGCTTCCGATCACAGAAATTGTGATAAAAACAATGTTTATAGTCACAAATACACAGTTCTAAACTTGAATTTCACAACTCTAAGCACATTGGCACATTACAGTACAAAAACTTCGTTAATACACTTAGTTTTAGCAATTATATATATCGAAAAATTACGGAGACGAAACAAACGCGTGCGCTTGAATTGGTTAGCACACACGCCAATGACTTTATATCGACGGTTAAGTTCCAAAAACGTCAATCTTACATTTTTGACGAAATCGTCATTTTTATGTACATCGATTTAAAATTCATTTTTGCATGTCCTACCAAAACCGTCAATAATACAACCTAAAAATAACGCGAGAAATGAGCCGTGGAAATACCGGCTAAGTTCCAGAGCGTATAATTTTCTGGAAATTCCGTCAATCTTACAGCAACGACGTGCGCACTCCATCGTTGATTACGACTGACTGAAACCCGGTCGCCGCCGGCCGGTCAAACGAGCGAGCGAGCGATATGACGGCGCGCAGGCGCTTGCGGCGCATCTCAAACTGCGTGTGTGGGAAAGGGACAGACTGTTTGTTGCAGATTTTTTCATTCGGTGGAATAATTTCATAACAAAACGGTTGTTTTTGATAGAAAAAAAATTAAAAAGTATTTATTGGTGACATTATGATAATATTTAAAAAGAACTGGTGAGTTTTGTTCATTTATTTAATGATTTTCGTGATAGTTTTGTTTGTTAACTGTGGAAATGTTATTTTCTTTTGTTTTCGTGATTCTAACCTATTCAGAGTAAATTAATAATCTGTAACTAGGTGTGTTCGCTGATTTTATTACTTGGTTTTACATACTTGAACATCCAAAGAAACGAACTGCTTTGAGAACATTAGTATATTGGGTTGTTCGTAGATTCTGAGACCTGCGTGATAAGAAGATAGACGATATTTCTTTAAAGGAGATTTACAAATGTAAAAAAAAACCTCTTTCTCTTAAAAGTGTATAGGTGCGTTGGCGCAGTTTGACGGTATTTCTTAAGAGTAGAAACGCTGCGATTAAAAAAATGCCTGTTTTTATTTCGTTTTTTTTTTAGATAAAATGTCTCACCGGCATTACGATGGTGTTCGGGCTAGGAAAATGCTTTCTAAGCTTGCAAGTCAAGATAATGACGATGAGATTTCTGACAAAAGTAAGTCTTATTTTCGATTTTTAAATTATATTTTGTGATTTTATTTAAGTTAATAAAATAAATTTGATATTTTTTGCTTTAGTGAAGACACGGAGTCAAACAAAAAGCACTGCGGAAAATAAAAAAGATAATGCAATTAACCCGTCTGCAAGATCATCAACCGTGAAATTTTCAAATGATGGTCAAGATAAAAGTGGTGGAATCGCTCCCAAAAGTAAGTAATAATAAGTCATAATAAAAAGTACTTTAAATTATTGAATTATTTATAAGGGGACGCTATTAATGATATTGATTGGTACGTCAATTGTTTTTTTTTTGTTAATGTACGTCGTTGCTTTCAGAAAACAAAAAAAAACAGACAAAAAGCATCACGGGTAGTCAAACAAAATGGCCAATAGTAAAGCCTTCAAATGTACAATGCGAGCAGTTAGATTACAAAAGGCCTTCGGTTTCTAAAGAGCCGACACCATCTGCTAGTCCCCCAAAAGTGACGATGACTTCAAATGTACGCCAGCAGTTGGATAGCAGTGAGCCTTCGGTTTCTAAAGAGCCTGTAAACACTTCATCTGTAAACACCTTTAAGGTAAAATCCACAAATTTACAACAACCACAGTTGGATGAATACGAGTGTTCGCTACTTGAAAAAGTAACGAGAAATAACGCTAAATTAATGTATTCTTAATCTCTTTCACTGTCTGATCTTACTGACGATTGCGTAAATGAAATGTCAAACCTTCGGAGTAATTCTGCACCATTATTTTTAAACATTATTGAAATAGATAAAATTATACCGATGTCTTGTCACAAACCATCAACAGGTTTTGAGATCCTCGAAGAAAGTAACAATGAAGGCGAGGCTATGGATTGTCAAAACGTTCCACAGTCTCAGTCTTTACCTATTCCTTCTATTGGCGGTCCTAATTTAAGAACAAAAATGGATTTCCAAACGATACCTAGATCCCTATCATTGTCTGATCTCACAATTGATTGTCCTAAAATTTTAAAACCTCGAAGCTCATCTGCAGCACCTGATGTTGAGTTTATAGAATATGATGGACGAGCGAGCCCATCATTGTTATTGCCGGGTTTTACAAGTTCAGATGATGAGGATGCTGATCCAAGTTACTTTCAAAATTTATCAAACAATAATGATAGCGACGGAGAATTTTATGGAAATATGGATGAGGTTCGAAAGCGTCGCCATATAGCAAGAAGGGATAAATGGAGTAAAAATAAGACTAAACGTCAGAGAATGCTTGGTGAAGAATACTTAGGGTATAGAAAACCACCAAATGAACCTTTGCAACAAGACCAGATACGACCAGCCAGAGAATTAGGAGAGACATGTACTTCAAATTTTTGCAAAAAAAGCAAGTTTAGAGGATGTGATCAGTTTGATGAGGATACACGCAAAAGATTACATAATTATTTTTGGAAAAACCTTACGAAAGAAAAATTTATGTTCGAGGTCTTGTTATACGCAGACCTACAACTCGACACACAAAAGGAGATACAGAATCTCGTCGTGATGGAACATTTAACTATTTTTTGAGAAAAGAAAATGTAGGAAAAATCCAGGTGTGCAAAAATATGTTTATGAGTTCTCTTTCACTGAAATCTACTACTGTTCAAGATTGGGCAAAGAATCAAGAAAATGTTGACAGAGACGACATAAGAGAAAAGAGGGAAAAAACTAAAGTATTAGATGACTTTCTCGAGGCACTCGCTAAAATGCCCTCGCATTACGCACGCAAAGAAACCCGGAAGCTTTATTTGGAGCCTTCTTATCGAACGGTCACAGATGTTTATAAAGCATACAAAGAACACTGCTCCGAAATTGACAAGCCATTGGTTTCCAGATATACTTTCGATAAAATATTTAATTCAAAAAATTTGTCATTGTATACTCTGAAAAAATACATGTGCGACGTTTGCGTTGCATATAATGAAGGAAATTTCGATAAGCATGCCTACCAAGAGCACATCATTAAAAAAAATTGAGCATGCAAAGAAAAAGAAAATGATAAAAAGAAAGCAGCTACTGGAGAGTTTATTTTGCTAACGATGGACTTGGAGGCAGTTAAAGTCTGCCCTTATACGACCGCAAGTGCTCTCTATTTCAAAACAAAATTGGTATGTCACAATTTTACTGTGTATGACTTGACAACCAGAGATTGCACGTGCTACTGGTTTACAGAGACTGCTGCAGATCTAACTGCTAGCACTTTCGCATCTTTCGTGATAGACTACTTAGAGCGTCATTGCTTGCCGAAGGGTAAACCTATTGTGATTTTTTCTGATGGTTGCACCTACCAGATCCATAATGCCATCCTGGCAAACGCACTCTTGAATTTTAGCTCGAAGCACAAGATCTCCATTACGCAAAAATTTTTGGAGCCGGGTCACACCCAGATGGAATGTGACTCGGTTCACAGCGCAATAGAGCGTAAGATTACCAACCGAGAAATTCATCTGCCTAGTGACTACGTGTCAGCTATAAAAGAAGCGCGAACGCAGTCTCCTTACGAAGTGATACAGATAGACCACAAGTTTGTGAAAAACTATGCTGATTCATCTACATGGATATACAAATCTATAAGGCCTGGACGTAAAGCTGGAGAACCCACGGTGACCGATATCCGTGCAATTCTCTACGATGGAGATATTAAAGTAAAACTACATTATGATCAGGATTGGGTTTCTTTACCAGCCAGGTCTCAAAGGACCCATTTTGTCGGAGCTTACTCTTCGTTACATAGAGATCCGCTCCCAATACCTGCGACAAAATATCAACATCTTCAAAACTGAAGTCTGTCCTGCCGAGCGATTGCCACCTTTTCTATGATACCTTACCGCATTTTTAATTGATGACCAATGGTTCAGTTTTGATTATACAAGAATTTTAGAGGTGTTTGTTACCTAGTGATTGTCACTGCCTTTTCTGCTACAATATGCCTTTCTTTCTTTATTAAATGCCGTGTGATGCCGGCTTAGAATAGCATCACCCCACATCCTTCCCGTGGGTGTCGTAAGAGGCGACTAAGGGACTCGAGAGTATTGGTGTATTACCATTTTTAGGCGACAGGCTGACAACCTGTCACTATAGTGATACACATGTTTTCCGAAACAACCTTAGAAAACAATACTCAAAAATGTCAGACGTGGCGATAGCGACCGTATTCTTACGGCTGTTAACGCTCTGCCTACCCCGCAAGGGATAAAGGCGTGATATATGTATGTATGTATGAGTGTTCTTTATTTTCTTACTAAATTTGATTATTTGATTGTCTTTTTGAATTGATTTGTTTGTATTTGTAGGTATATAAAGCCTGCTGTTTCTGTTTTCTTAACTATAATGATTACTTTAGAGTATTTCTTAGTGAACTTGATCTCATTTAATTTAATCATTAATTTAATAGTTTCGTTTATTTTACTAGTCTTCTAGTGCCATTTTTCTAGTTTTTGATTAAACAGTTTTTTCTTATGCACCTACACGTTGTTTTATTTAGAAATAACACCTATCTCCAAAAATAAATTAGATATATTGCATCTGTTTAAACCAAAACCACCTAACTTACAATATTTCTAAAATCGTAAGGAATGGAAAAAAGTCGGTCTGCCTATAATATTTCAACATTTTAACTATGACATTTTGCAAAAGAAGATTTGACATAACTTTTTATTTAAAGACCTTAAACGTTTTTTTCGCCTCCTGTAAAATTTGTAGATTGTTAGATTGACGTTTTTGGATCTTAACCGTCGATATATCTCCCTATATGTTATATTTTTTAGAATGGCAATAATATGCTTTTTTGGGACTATGTAAATTATTAGTATTTTAATAAAGCTAAAAATGAGATTTGAATTCTGTCCCCAGATTCTTAACATCCTGACAAATCAATTATGTTACCACAAAATCTTAGAAAATATAAACAAATAGGGATATTTTATTTGCGAAATGGCGACAATTTTAATAGATTTAGCTGTCCGCCATTTAACAATTATTCGGCCATTTGCATCGGGATCGTGACGCGAGTTAGAAGTGTCCACATAGTTTGCATTAAAAAACAAAGTCAAGGTAGGTTACCACAACTTCTTTCACTTTTTCTTCAACACTACATAAATCTATTGTTATGAATAATAAAGTGTTTTATAAGGATAGCGATACTGGAAAAATTAAAGATTTAAGTATAGAATTAATTTACAGTAAATTTACAAAACTGGGCGAGGATGCTAGTGTTACCTCCATTATGTTACCAATTTGGGTGGTAACTATAGGCCGGCTCGCAAAGTAACATAATTGACACATAAAGATGAGTTCACATGATGGTCATTATTAAATTGGATATTGAATGGAATAATATTTATTTACAAATTATGCATTTTTTTCCTTTTTGAGCTAGACTTTCTTTAATAATAGGCATAAGATTTTAGAGAATTTTTTTTTTCAACTGTAGATACCTTATTCTGATTAATTTATGACAATAGTGTCAAGGTTTCAGGATCAATTCCAATAATGGAAATGAATGTAAATTTAAAATGTTCATGTTTTAAAGTTTCACAACGTACAAGCTAAAAGTATCAATCCTTTACATTCACAAGTATACATAAAATACAAAAATATTGTGTCATCATCGATAAAATCATCATCGCAGTTCGGCGGACGCTACCGCAGCGATCAGTCGTGCCTTGTGCTATTGCTAGTCCATAACCAGTATACAAAGACCTTTCGCTTACGCAAATCGGTGTATCTATCGGTGTCTCTTACACTGCTTGAGGCAAGGCCGAGCGACGATCTGCCTTTCACTTTTGAAGCAACCAACTTAGAGAGCTCCGTTCTCAAGTGACATCATACCGCTCGAGTGTCTTGATACCGGTCCTACGCTGGTTATTGGATCCTCCTGCTCTTACACAGCGATTGCAGACGTAAGGTGCTCCCCTGGCGGATTGTGCGAAAAAGATAACATACCGGCGCGTGATTCCTGCCGTGGACGGGTGATTTGCATCAAGTTTGCGCCGCTTCTCAAACTTTGTGTATAGAGACTAACAAGTTAGGACTCTGGTTTTGTTCCAAGATGGTTAACTGTGGCAGCTGCGGAAATGAAGTACATGACTATATACAGTGCACTAATTGTCAGAATGTATATGATTACGACTGTTCAGGCGTTACCGAGGCTGGCTACCGAAAACTCGGTCCTGATCGCCAAGCTGTATGGAAATGTCCAAACTGCAAGTTGGGAAAGCCTAAAGAAACCAAGGAAAACCCTAAGGAAAATCCTAAAGACGCATCGCCCAAGCCTATCTCCCTGGACCGCGTAATGGAAGAGCTCAACACGATCAAGCTTAGCCTAGCTCCGCTCTTAAACGTCATGGATGGGATTCGCGAAATCAAGGATGAGTTAGCTGGCGTGAAGTCATCAATGAAGACCTATTCTGACAAGTTGCAGAACTTAGAGGGAAGGCTGAAGTCTGTGGAGAAGGCTCAAGATGATGCAATCAAGCTCGAGGACCGTATCTCTGCACTGGAAGCTGAACTGAATGAGAAAAACCAATGGGCACGGTTGAATAACGAGGAAATAAAGGGAGTCCCTCTTAAAGACCGAGAAAACCTACTGGACATAGTCAATAAAATTGGCACCAAGATATCCTACCCTATCTCGAAGCAGAGTATCGACTTTGTGGCCAGAGTTCCATCACAAGACAATAAACTCAAGCCGATCATAATATCTTTTGTTAATCGGTACGTTAAAGAAGACTTTGTCGCTGCAGCACGCAGATATAAGAAATTGCAGCCTACTGATATAGGACTCGATGGAACAGGTCAAGTTTTTGTCAATGATCATCTTACAGTGCAAAACAAAATGCTACTGACTGAGGCCAAAAAACTGAAAAACAAACATGAATTTGAATTTCTGTGGGTAAAAAACTCGAAGATTTTTGCCAGGGAAAACCCCCAATCGAAGGTTATTCTTATAAAAACTACCAAAGATCTGGCAAAAATAAGCGGATGATAAATCTATGTTCCACTTCATTAAACTCTATATTAAGTTGGTCTTGTCCTGTTAACAAAAGTTTGAGAATCTCTTGCATTTGCTTTGTTACATTTTGTCTACAAAATTTTTGTGCATATGCTACTAGGTTTGGTTTCTTGCGCCGCATCAATTTGCTTTTTTACCCTCACGATGCTCAATTAATTTATTTTTACTTGCTTGCTTTTCTGTGCTTTAAAATTTTAAGTTATTTACTGTTTACGTGTATGATGGCTGTGTTGCTATGGGGAAATGTGTGGCGATCTACTTGCTTAGCTTGCAAAGATATTGTTTTTACTGTTATCAATGTGTGATTTATCAATTTACTATCAAAATTGCAGAGGATTACGGACTAAAACCGATGTATTCTACAGAAATTTACAATTATCTAATTATGATGGATGAAACGGGGATACAGGGTCCAGGCGTAGCGGGGCTTTTGGAGGCTTCAGGAAAGTTAGAATAAAATCCTTTGATATCGGTGAACACGTGTATTCTTGACAAATCGCAAATTACAATAGACCCGTTGCCTGTCTAACCGCCACTTTTATTACAAAATCAACCCCAGTGTTGCCACTTGAAAACAAATAATTGTATGATGCTCCTAAGTACATAATAAAATAAAGATAAACTAACTAATCACTAAACAAACTCATTTGTGCAATTATACAACTATTATAGCAACCTTACAAATTAACTTAATCTAATAATATCTTGCGAATATTTATGGTTTAGGCGTAGTGGAGATAGATGGCGCTAACACTCGACTATCCTGCCATGGCCGCGCCCCGCGGCGTTCTTCATAAGCTGTAGAATACACCATATTGGTCGTAGTCGTAGTCCTGTCGACAGCTGCACCAATATTCTAAAACAAGGAAAATGCAGCACAGTATGTTGTTCACTTAAACTTAAGTATAAAAGATCAGGGATGCACACAGGAAATGTTTAAAATTCAGGAAGATACAGTGATATTATCTTTCACATAGTCTAATGCATTGCTTGGTTATAGTTAGGTATATTTTTAATGAGCGTATCATGTAAAGGCCAGCATCATCACACAGATTATAATGAGTCAGCATAATCACACAGATCACACAGATTATATCGAATCAGCATCATCATCACACAGATCACATAGATTATTATTTTTTCAGTATTCTCACACAGATCAGATGATTTAGAATTTTATAAATTTGAGTCAATAACGTTACGTAGATCACACAGAAAAGAAAATATATTTTATCTTTAGTAATAAAGTTTCTTTAATTATTTAGATCACCTCAACAAGCAACTTTTTCTTTCTTATTTTACTCTGCTTTCTCGTCTCACACAGCCATAATTATAGTTTTATGATTTACTTTCCACAAATAATTCCAGGAACAAAGGACAGCTATCTTTTTCGGAATTCCAAATTTATTATTATTATTTATTTACACATTTCGCACGTAGGTACCTATTACTTTTTACCTACATTGTTTTTTTTCATTAGATACCTAGATTTCGCCCTTTTGAAACATAAATTGACGTCATATTCACATAAATGATTAAATAATTCATGATTAAGCTTTATCCCTAAATTTTCTTTACAACGCCCTTTTACATACTAACTAGCAATCAGCATAACTATACCTCAATCATACTAGTTACCTACCTATTTTACGCTAACTACAGTTACATCATTGACAGTTGGTCAGGTTGATGAACAACTATCTACACACTATAAAATATGTAATCTAACACTAAACTATAGGCTCGTTTATTGGCATGATTAGTACCTATTATTCACAGGACGCACAATACGCATTATTATTTTAAATTAGACGATTAACCTCTATTATTATTATTACGTATTACCTAGGTTCCTAGTAGGTATTCTAACTGGAATTGTATGTATACATAATTACAAAAATGGATAATTAACTTTCTAATAGATCAATAAGGTCGTCTCTATCAATTTCACGGTCACTTCCTGAGCAACTATCAACTGGTTTTGTACGGCCAGAGAACCTCAGTCCTCACTATTGCGCAAAATTGTTTGTAACCCTTCCTGCCCTATATACTTGTAATTGTATATCTATCTAAGGCGTGATCACTCTTAATTACTTTGTGAGGTCCAGTATTCAATCCATCGAGTTTTCGCGTGACTTTGACTCGAGGGTCCCTCACAGACCCACCTTTTCATAACACTAACTGACCCACGTTGTTTTTCTTACACGTTTGTGTTTCCTATCAAACCTATTTTTCATTTCGGTCATGTTGCGATCGATACCTATTTTGGCTGTTCGCCTTCGTGAATCCAATTGCAGTTGCTGAGAACCGGCATCCGTAGGGTCGGAAGAGGGATAACCTGGCCGGCGAGAGTTGCTATGGCCAAACATAAGTCTGAAGGGTGTGAAACCAGTCGTAGAGTTTGGTGTATTATTGATACCCCAGACTACATCGGATACTTTGGTATCTTTCCGACATCGTATTTAGTCCGTTGATTAGAGTGCGGTTAGCACGTTCAACTTGACCGTTGGAACGTGGACATGCTATGGCATTTAAAACGCGTTCTTCCGCAAACTGTTTGAAATATCTAATTGTAAATGCCTTAACGCGATCCGTGACAACTCGTTTAGGATTTCCGAATTGATTTATAACATCTTTGAAATGTTTTATCGTTTCAACGGAACTCGCATTCTTCGCGGGCTTCGCGAAAACAAACTTCGTGAAAGCATCAATGACCACAAACAAGTAACAGTTACCGCGCCGCGTTTTGACAAACGGGCCCAAATGGTCAGCATGTACGGTACGCATAGGAAGCGGTGCCTTTTCGATAGGGTGCAGTTCACCCTCTACCCTGCCGAAGTAACCTTTTCCATATGCGCATTGTAAACACAAATTTATGTATTTTCTGATATGCCTTGAAACTAGAATTGAGCTTTTATTGTTTTTTCACACTTTTCAAAGCCAGGGTGACCTATCTGATCGTGGTATTTTTGCAATAATCCGTATTTTGCAAGCTTAGGTATGACAAACCGTTCGCCTACCAAAGTTTTTCTGTATAAAATACCTTCTTTAAGTAGGTAGTTTGAAACAATATCCGAATTGTCGGTACCTTCGCAAAGATGCGCACGCAAGGCATTAGTCCGTCACAAACTTGACTGGTATACCAGTTACGTAGACGCGAAATCGTTTCAATGATTCCACGACCGCTAAAGTTTTGAGCTCGTAGCTGTGGTAAAAACGCTCTTCTTTGCCGGTGACCCTGCTAAAATACGCGATAGGCCTGAGATTACCGTCGTGGTGATACTGGACTGGAGTAGTATACCACCTAGACCCCTGCTACTCGCGTCGGTGTGAAGTTCAGTTACAGCATTTCTATCATATATTCCTAAAACAGGTCGCTCTGTCAGTTTTTGTTTCAGTGATTGAAACGCCTGTTCCTGCTCCTGTCCCCAACACCACGATACATCTTTTTTTTTGTGAGCTCTGTTAAAGGTCGCGCGATTTCAGCGAACCCTAAGAATAAACTTTCTGAAGTACGATGTCAAACCGATAAACTGCCGTATCTCATGGACGTTATTTGGCTTGTTGAATTGACCCACGCAAGCGATTTTTGTTTGTCCTGGTTGTATTTTCCCTTCAGTAATCTCGTAGCACAAGTTATTAGCACTAGATTTGAGAAACGAGCACTTTTCTAAATTTAATTTCAAGTTAGCATTTTCCAATGAACTTAGTGCCCGTTCCCGCAAATCCAGTCCTTCCTCGATTGTAACTGTAGGCAACATGACGTCATCTAAATACAACGCAATTTCGTTACTCACACCTTGTAACGCCATTTTGGTTAGGCGGGAAAACACAGCAGGTGCGTTAGCCAGGCCAAATGGCATTTTTAAGAACTCAAATTGTCCCGAAGGCTTTAAAACAGCAGTCTTGTGAATAGAATTTTCATCTATAGGTACTTGCATATAACCCGTGCGAGGTCCAAAGCCGTGAAATAAACTTTTCCCGACCTGCAAGTTGATCTTCGATATCGGGCAAAGGGAGCCTATCTTTACCGTTCGAGCATTTAATGCGCGGTAGTCCACGCATAGCCTGTGGTCACAGATTTTCTTTTTTACAAGTACTGCAGGACTCAAGTAATCTGACATAGACTCGCGAACGATACCTGCGTCTAATAAATCTTGGGCTTTCGCTTTAACGATATCGTTTTCTTTATGTGATAATCTACACGGCTTGCAAAACACTGGGTCGTCCGTCGTCGTTTTAATGTGCATACTAATTAATTCAGTACAACCCAGATCATGTGTGCCTCTCGAGAAAGACGAATGGAATCGGTTCAATACGCTTAAAAGTCTCGTCAATTCGCTAGAGCAAAGATTACCTACATCAATATCATCGGCTGTTATCAGCCGTTCACTGGCACGTTTCTCAATCATTAAAGCGTTAGGGCTATCGCTTGTATTTGTATCAAGTAGTTCCGCACGGGCAACTAGCCTGTTTGATTCCCACTGTAACTCCTGATCTCCAACGTTAATTATTTTGAGCAAACAATTTTTTGTCGATAGTACAGACTGGGGAATAAAGTAGGACGCACTACCTAGTTCATAGTACACAGGACGCATCAAAACGTGTATTCTCTTTCACTCTCGTCACAATCAATATACGCATGACTCTGTTTTGGTACAACACAACTATCACGCAGATAAACAGGGTATTTCAAAATAAAATCTGTCGAATGCAACTGTATTCGTCTTAGAACATATTTGTATAGCTCGGACGTGTAAACAAGCGCGGCAGAGTTTGATGTCGTAAAAAAACTAATATTTTCTTGATTTATCATTGTTTCGCCGATTATCAAGCCGATTTTGTTAAGTTGTACGTAGTCAATTCTACACAGCCGCGTATTATGACTTTATCTACACATAGTTCTACTCCCGCAGTCCCTCGTGAATGTGAATGTGCGCGTCTAAAGCCTTTCATCACAACAGTAGATGGTGAAATGGCCAATTCTAATGATTTAGTTTTATCAACCGCGAGTATACTGAGATTACTGCCCGTGTCTATGTAGTCTTTCATCTCGCGTCCATTCACACGCACGTTCTTTAAATACACATATAAGTAAACGTCATAAGTGATATGAAAAATGGCACTGACCCTTGGTGTTTGATGTGGTTGCTGTCTCGAGGTACCAGTCCAAGGTGACTGCTGCGCTGGCAGACCTCGCAGTGGAGATGAGCTCTGCATTCCCGTGCTTCATGGCCTGATCTTCGGCAGGCGTAGCATATCTTCGGCAGCAACTGAGTAGACTGTCCTCGTTTCCATGTAGATTTTCTCGCAGTGGCAGCAGCCTCTACCCGCTGATAATTTTCCAGGGATGATAGATATCTGTAGTACAGCTGTTCAGGTGTGTCACACTGATGGGCTTTGGCATTAGCTCGTAATTCTGTAGGTAAGCCTTTAATAATGCAGGTTATGGCGTCTTCGTTGTAAACCTTACATTTTTTTAGTACCTAACGACAGCTTATCGTGGAAATATTTCGTCATTATCTCGTTGTCATGTTTAGCTCTTGACAACATCTCTTTCAGTCTGTCCACAAAGTCCGCTGAACGAGGAAACGCTGTTTGTAGCGCGTGTTTCCATTGACTCCATGTAAGGTTGTAATCGTACAAGTCATCGTACCAGTCACGTGCATAGCCGCGAAGACGGAGTTGCATGATGAATTGACGATCCTGCTCGTTCCATCCATAAACGTCTCCGAGCTGGTCTATTTTGTATAACCAGCCGATTACATTGGTGTTTTTTTTCGTTAGGCTTGAATTTCGGGATGATTTCGGCTTCTGCAAACGTAATCCGTCGTCGCTTGGTTGTTAGACGGGGTGGAGAAGAGTCACTCAATAACGAAGAAAAAAAAATCCGCTTTTCATGTTCACTGGGACAGCACGTGGCCTCGCTTTTCTTCCGCTTCCTTCCAAAGCCATCGACGTACGGGCCAGACATCTTCTTCGAATCCCACTTCTGAGATGAAACGGGGATACAGGGTCCAGGCGTAGCGGGGCTTTTGGAGGCTTCAGGAAAGTTAGAATAAAATCCTTTGATATCGGTGAACACGTGTATTCTTGACAAATCCAAATTACAATAGACCCGTTGCCTGTCTAACCGCCACTTTTATTACAAAATCAACCCCAGTGTTGCCACTTGAAAACAAATAATTGTATGATGGTCCTAAGTACATAATAAAATAAAGATAAACTAACTAATCACTAAACAAACTCATTTGTGCAATTATACAACTATTATAGCAACCTTACAAATTAACTTAATCTAATAATATCTTGCGAATATTTATGGTTTAGGCGTAGTGGAGATAGATGGCGCTAACATGTTATTGCTTTGACCGAAACCTGGTTACTGGAAAGTATATCAGATTCTGAATTATTTGATGACCGATATATCGTTTATAGACGGGACCGCGATTATGCTTTAACTCGACAAACTATGGGTGGAGGTGTAGCCATAGCTGTCAAACGGAGTCTGGCAGTTACTCATACTATAGGCTGGAACTCAAGTGCAGAGGACTTGTGGATCACTATTACTCTACGTAGCTCACGAACTAGAAATAATGTGAACATGCACATTTGTTGCGTTTATTTGATTGAACAAAATGAAGGCCTTACATTTTGTGATCAACTGGATAATTATCTAGTAAATCAACATTCAGTTAGAGAAAACCACAAGTCTGACCAGTTTCTTATACTAGGTGATTTTAATATGCGTGAAATAATATGGGTACCTTCTGATACCGGCCTTCAGCCATCATGCACATCTAAAGATATGCTAACCCGGTTTCTTGATGAATTATATGACTGTGATCTGCGGCAATTTAATAGTCACACTAACGATAATGGCGTGATTTTGGACCTAGTTTTGTGTACCGATGATGTTAACGTCACTTATTGTCAGGACCCGCTTGTAATCGAAGATCCCCATCACAGATCACTTGTGATTCAGCCGTGCTTCGTTGAGCTCGATCCCCTTGGCGTCCCTAGGCGAACTATGTTTTCATATCATAGGGGTGATTACGAAAAACTTTGCAGTCATCTGTCTGATATAGATTGGTCTACTATATTGGCCCAAGGAACTGTTGAAGACGCAGTAGCCAAGTTTTATGATATAACATTTCAATTAAGAAGTAAGTTTATACCTACCAGACTGATGAGGCGACGCACTTACCCCCCTTGGTACAACTCTTCACTCATTAAAATTATTAAAGAAAAATTTAAACATTTTAATAAACACAAAATTTATGGTAATATATCCGATGTCAATACGTTCAATCTCCTACGAGAAAGAGTACGAATAGTCGAGGCGGCGTGCTATAACGATTATATGAATAGAGTTGAAAATGCCATAAGTAATAATCCCAAACTATTCTGGTCGTTTGCCAAAAGTAAACGTGGTTGCAGTTCTTACCCAGCTAGGATGACTTATTCCTCAGTGACAAGTGACTCAGGTGAAGGGATCAGTGAGCTTTTTTCTTCTTATTTTGCTTCTACTTTTTTGCAGCCTCAACAACTCTCACCTAATGCACTCTTTCATCCATACATGGCTCTGCCGTCTACCAAAAATGTTCACTTACCGATTGCAGCGTGTCAAATGTAATGGTTGATAACAATGTCGAAATAATAGTCGCACATATCGGTACTCTCAATGTAGTTGCAGTATACAAACCTCCGAACACAAAATTCACTAGCTCCACCCTACCAAATATTACTCATCCAGTTCTGTTTTTGGGAGATTTTAACAGCCATCATACGTCATGGGGCTATGCCAGGAACGACTCCAATGGGGAAGAACTTCATGCATGGGCTGAAAGGAATAGTATTCACCTAATCTGCGATCCTAAGGGGCAGCGCTCATTTCGATCAGCCAGATGGAATACCAATACAAACCCTGACCTGTGCTTTGCATCAGAGGACGCTAATGGCAGCGTTCTTCCAGTAAACCTAGTTGTCCTTAAAAGCTTTCCCCGCAGTCAACATAGGCCTTCTATTATCACTGTAGGAATCCAAATCCCACTGATCAAATCTACTCCTAAACCTCGCTGGAACTTTGCTAAAGCTGATTGGAACACATTCTCAGCAAAACTAGATGCTACAGTGAGATTTATTGCTCCATCCATCCAAAACTATGACCGCTTTGCAAGAGCTATGATAGCAACCGCGAAACGAACTATTCCAAGAGGCTATCGTAAGGAGTACGCGCCAGGCTGGTCAAAAGAAACTGAAGAAGCTTATGAGGAATATCTCTCCACAAACGACCCTGAAGCTGGCCAAAAAATGCTAGCGTCTCTTGACGCATCCCGGAAAACAAAATGGGAATCGTGCGTGGAGAATATGGACTTCTCTCACTCTAGCAAAAAGAGCTGGGATGTACTGCGGAAACTAGGTAGCGCTCCAATTCACCAGAAAAAATCATCATCCATTCACCCTGACCAAATTGCCAAACGCATGCAGGATGTCACTAAAAGTACAAAACCAAACAAAGCCTTTACGAAAGAAACAAAGAAGAAACTAACGCATTTTTTGAATACTACAGATCTGGGAGACTCTCTCAACAAACAGATAACCATCGCAGAGCTGGAAAAGGCATTAAAACACACAAAGACAAACAAAGCCACTGGACCAGACGAAATTTACCCCGAATTTTTACTTCATCTAGGTAAAGTGGGCAAAGAGTGGCTGATCCGGTTCTTTAACAACACTTTTGAATCCGGTACTCTCCCCGTGGCTTTCAGATACTCCAAAGTTATCGCACTCCTGAAACCTGGAAAATCGCCTAACGAAGCTTCCAGCTACAGACCTATTTCCCTTCTCTCTGTTACATACAAACTCCTGGAAAGGATAGTTTACAACAGGATATACGCAACGGTAGATGCTGATATACCATCGGAACAGGCTGGCTTTAGGGAGAAAAGAAGTTGCGCAGACCAGGTTCTCGCTCTGACCACCTATATCGAGGCTGGTTATCAACGCGGCCTTAAAACCTCAGTAGCCTTCGTTGATCTCAGTGCAGCCTACGATACTGTGTGGGTGGACGGCTTGCTGAGCAAAATCTGCGACATGATCCCATGCCGTACCACTGTTCGTCTCATAAAAGCACTGCTTGGCCCCCGCTACTTGAAAGTACACCTTGGTGAGAATCAAAGCCACTACCGCCTTCTGAAAAACGGACTCCCCCAAGGGTCTGTGCTCGCACCGCTTTTATTCAACATTTATACCCGAGACATGCCGACAACTAAATCTTTAAAATTTGCCTATGCCGACGACTTAGCATTGGCTTACCAGTCGCGGAGTTTCGAGGAAGGTGAAACTGCTCTGACGGAAGACCTCACCACCATTGGGGACTATTACACCAAATGGCGCCTGCAGCCAAACCCATCCAAGACCAAAGTATCGTCATTTCACCTCACAAACTGCCTCGCCAACAGAAAACTAAATGTGACATTCCGCGGTGAAAAACTGAAACACAATTTCACACCAAAATATCTCGGTGTAACACTGGACCGATCGCTGACGTTTAATCAACACCTGGAAAATGTCAAGCAGAAGGTCAAAACGAGAATCAACATCATCCGCAGGCTGGCGGGTACAAGCTGGGGGGCTTCAGCAACAGTTCTCCGGACATCTGCCCTGGCACTGGTATACTCGACGGCTGAATACTGCGCGCCTGTGTGGAGTCGCAGTGCGCACGTTCATAAGGTCGACACCCAGCTTCACGAAACCATGCGCTTGATTACTGGAGTTATTAAATCGACTCCCCTCCCATGGCTGCCAGTGTTAGCAAACATACCTCCGCCTGCGCTGCGCAGGAGTACAGCGTCTGCTAAGGAGTGGAAAAAATGCTCTCAGCTAAACCGATCCGGTGCCATGCCCATTAGAAACACATTGGACGACCTTCCATCTCCTCTTCTACCGTCAAGGTTACCTATCTGGGCAGATGAAAATATCAAACACCAGATTCCCATAAATGAGGCATGGCGATCGGAATGGAGCTCATTCAAGGGAGTGAATGCGGGACTAGTGACAGACCCAACTAAAAAACAGCCAGGTTTTGATGCCAGCAGGAGGACCTGGAACCGGCTAAACCGATTTAGAACC
The DNA here is from genome assembly GCA_029255805.1 of Keiferia lycopersicella. Lineage (NCBI taxonomy): Eukaryota > Metazoa > Arthropoda > Insecta > Lepidoptera > Gelechiidae > Keiferia > Keiferia lycopersicella. The sequence goes on along the minus strand of JARACZ010000047.1, from coordinate 16,417 downwards.
AACCACGGGAGAACCAACCATCATCTTCACAAATGGGGCCTAAGGGAGTCACCAAATTGCGACTGTGGAGCACCTGACCAGACCCTGTCCCATGTTGTGAACGAGTGCCCATTACGCTGCTTTCCCGGTGGTATGGCGGAGCTGCACAGGTTCACCGCAGATGCAGAAAACTGGCTAAAAAACCTCGATATAGAGATCTGATCCAAGCAGGGATTGCCATACGCTATGATGACCTAATGCAACCTTAGACACTCACCCGTCGCTAACGCCCTGTGATATGCATACTATTGAAGTAAGTGAGAATCAGATTTACAATCTTATTAAACATTTGGATCTTAGCAAGTCTGCAGGTCCTGATACCCTGCCGGCTATTTTCTTGGTTAACTGCTCGAAGCAACTATCTGTACCTGTGGCAATATTATTTCGTAGGTCGATTAGGGAAGGTATTATGCCATCTTTATTGAAATCTGCGTTTGTCACCCCAATCCATAAAAAAGGATCGAAAAATATAGTGGATAACTACAGACCTATCTCTAAACTATGCTTGCTGGCCAAGGTTTTTGAGCGAATTATTTTTAATCAAGTTTATGATTGCATCAAACATACTTTTATATCTCAACAACATGGTTTCCTAAGGGGTAGGTCTATAGTCTCCAACTTAGCTGTCCTTAATGAATTTGTTACATCCAATATGGAGAGTGGTAATCAGACGTATGTTATTTACACTGACTACAGCAAGGCCTTTGACCGAATTGACCACGATATCTTACTGTTAAAAATAAATAATTTGGGCATAAGAGGTGACCTATTCAGGTGGTTCACATCTTATGTCCAGAATAGGACTCAGGCTGTAGTACTTAATGGATATACATCTTCGTGGGTGAATATTCCGTCAGGTGTGCCATAAGGTTCGTTACTGGGACCACTATTGTTCGTAATTTTTATTAATGATATTCATGTTTGTTTCCAAAATTCCTATTTTCTCTTATTTGCTGATGACATGAAGGTATTTAAGACAGTTAATAATGCTGGTGATGCTAAGCTTCTCCAAGAAGATCTGATGAGACTTGATGCATATTGTGATGCTAATAAATTGGATCTCAATGTGTCTAAATGCACATCAATAACCATGTCACGGAAAAGATCCAATTACTCTCATGGTTACAGTCTCAAAGGGCAATATCTTCAATCTTGTTCGTCAGTTAGAGACCTAGGTGTCATCCTTGACAGCAAGCTGCAGTATGACCAGCATATTGACTTCTGTGTCGACAAGGCTTATAAGGCTCTTGGATTTGTCAAGCGTATCTCAAGATGCTTCCACAGAATGAAAACTATCAAAATAATTTATTGCGCGTACGTTAGGAGTCATCTTGAATATGCCTCGCAAATTTGGAATCCCTACTATGGTATTCATTCAAATAACATAGAAAAAATTCAGAAGAAATTTATTAAATTCTTATGTTTAAAGTTTAAGCATACTTATTTGGAACTAGCCTATGAACAGTGGTGTTCTAAATTTCATCTTCTTCCTCTACATCTGCGAAGATCCATAGGTGACATTTGCTTTTTGACCAACATTGCCCAGGGTAGAATTGATTGTCCCGACCTCCTCAGCAATTTAAAACTTATTACACCATCCAGAAATTTACGTCTTAACAAATTACTTCAAGTCCCCTTAGGCCACACCAACTATAGGAATAACAGCTTTTTACCTAGAACGCTCAAATCACTTAATAAGTTAATTAATGACGCTCGGTTTGATCTATTTTGCTGTAGCACCAATACTATCAAAAAAATGTTGAGCAAGGAACCAAACTTAATATCGAATTAATTCGTTTTTTTTTCATATGGAGTGTAAAATATTTCTGTATATCTGTGGTAGCTTGTAATTGGCATATACATGTTCATTCTATTATTTACCTTGTAAAGAATGCTGTAAGCTTCCCAAATAAAATAAAATAAAATAAAAAATTCCGACATACTAATATTGTCGTTTTGGGTATTAGATTGGGTGTTAGTGTGGCTATTTAATTTTACAAGAAATTGTAGATGTCGTTAAACTAACCTCTGAAGTCCTGACTTTTTATATTATTAAAAAATACAATTATTTTAGGGTTACAATCACAATGCCTTTGACGGCTAAAGAAAAGATGCGTCAGTACAGAGAGCGTTTAAAACTTGAACGCCCAGAGGAGTATAAAGCTCAGATGGAAAAAAAATTAGCGAGAAATAAAGCAAACAAGAGAAGTATTACAGAATTTACAGCATAGGAAGCTAAATTACAGAAACAGAAATGGAGAGAGTATCAAAGAAAGGGAAGAGCTGAAAAAAGAGAAAATAGTGAGTCTGCTGAAAATTTTAGCTTACCTAGTAGTGAAAGAGATTCCAATTTAGTGATCAATGTCAAATCTCTTAAAAAAGAAAAGAAAATGGCTTTAAAGTTGAAAAGCAAGTGCAATCTTTTAACCAGAAGAGTAAATAAATTACAGGATAGTTTAGAAGCACAAAAATGTAAAACTGATCGATACAAAAAAAGAGCACAAGGAATTCAAGCAAAAAGCGTTATGACCATAGAAAATTTGCAAAGTGAATATGATAAAATAAAAGCAAGAGAGGAGGTTCTGGAAAGCGCATTAAAAAAAACATATCACAATTGCAAAAAAAAAACAGAAAAAAGGATATTGAAGAAAATTGTTATCAACTCAAAATATCACCATCGATATGTAACAAATATGTTGGGTTTGAAAGGAAAATCAAGACAAAGAAAGATTAAGAATAGAAAGAAATGCATAGAGGAGATAAAAATATTTTACCTTCGAGATGATTTAAGTCGAATGACATCTGGGAAAAGAGAATGCAGGACAAAAGATAAACAAAAGGAGCAAATCAGATATTTGGTAGTCAGTTTTGAAAAATGTCTTCAAAAAGTATAGAGAAGAAGGATGAAGATACCGATTCACCACTTTTTTGAAGAACAAGCCCTTTTACGTGCTTTCACCTTCAATTCAGTCTAGAGAAACTTGCCAGTGCATCAAACATGCAAACATAGATTTCCAGTTTACTGCCTTAAAAAAAAAAGGGGTCCTGAAACAAACTCTGGATGATCAATTGTCACTATTAGTTTGTAACAAACAGTCGTACAACTGCATGTACAATAAATGTGACAAGTTCAAGGATAGACAGCTAAAAGTTTCGGAAGATCAAACACTACTATAAAAAGAAGTGAGTTGGTGTAAATGGGAACGAAAAGACTTTTACTACAAAGACAAAAGTGGAGAAAATAAAAAAACAGTCAAAACAGTAAAGTCAAAGATAACAGGGTCTCTTCAAAAACTTGCACTGATATCCTTGCATTCAAAAAACATTACTACAACATGATATATCAGCAAAAACAATATCAAAATGCAGTAGTCAACTTGAGAGAAAATGAAGCTCTAGTGGTTTGCGATTTTTCCGAAAACTACGATACTAGATTGCCGGTTGAAGTGCAATCGAAACACTTTTCAAATACACAAATCAGTTTGCATACCGGAAAGATATATTGGAAAAATAAAGCTAAGTCATTTTCCACTTTGTCCAACAATACTTCGCATCAACCTGCAGCTATATGGGCGCACCTGACTCCAATTTTAGAGGAAATAAAAAAAGAGTCTCCTGAAGTTGATGTTGTTCATTTCTTTTCCGATGGGCCAAGTTCACAATGCAGACAGAAGGCAAACTTCTATTTGCTTGCACATTTCACGGCAAAACTTGGTTTCAAATATGCAACATGGTCATACTTTGAAGTGGGCCACGGAAAGAGCAGATGGCATTGGTGGCTGCGTTAAAAGGACTCTCGACCGTAACGTCTGCCATGGCAGTGACATCACAAACGCCGAAAATGCCCTTGATACGTTGAATAAAAGCAACATACGGGTACAAGTGCATGTTATTCCTGAACAAGAAGTAATTGAAATTGAGAAAATTATCTCAAAAAAATTGCCGGCACGATGAAATTGCATCGGGTTGTGACTTTAAACACAGCCCCACCATGATCGCTTGAGTCTTACCCACGTTGACTGTCAGTCTCCATTTCGCCAGCCAGGCTGGGAGGGCGTCCAAGGCTATCTGCATTTTCTTCGCCGCGTGCCTCGCATTGAGGGACACGGCGAAGAATGCAGCGTCATCGGCATAGAGCGCCAACTTGGTGCCGCCCTCAACCGGGATATCACTGGCGTAGCAAATTGGAGACAGACAGCTACCCTGGGGGACTCCAAAAAAAAAACTGATTTTTGCGGCCAATCGGGCCTCTATTTATATAAAAACGCCCATTTCGCGGGGCTAGGGGTGCGCGGGGCGTTACGCGGATGACCGCGGGGTAATACGCGGGGTGTGCGGGGGGGGGGGGGGGGTTGCGAATGCTTTCTAACTGGATTGTCATTTATTTTGTAATTAGACATAATATTCCAATAAGATAAGATTTTGGTTACGTAATTCCAAACTGAAAATGACATGTTCTTTTTTTAAGTATATGCTAATTATGTCTAAGACTAGTAAAAAATGAGATATTGACTTGATCTGAACAGTTATCTAAAGTATCTACTGAGTAATCTAGGTTTTAAGTTTATACAAACTATGAGTACTTAAAATGGCCGTAAAAGTTAAGCTTTACGTTTATGGATAGCGGGTTGTTGTGAAATCGACTAGATATTGCATAATAAAGATATATTCCAAGTTTTGATCAGATGTAATAAGAAACGACTGAGATATGACGACAGAAAGAACTTAGATTCTAGCTTAAAGTCTAGGCTACCCGTTCTTTAGCTATGGCCATGAAACTACTTTCGCAGGCGTCTAAAGCGAAATTCTATAGGCAAAGTTCTCTAAGTTATTAATTACAAAGGTTTATTCTAGGGTTTAAGACCAATCTATGTACTCGTAATCTTATATGTATTACGGAGTAGCATAATAAAGGGGTGTGACATTAACAAATATGAGAGGGGTAACAACTGCTAATACAAACTTCCAATAAAAATAAGAGTACTATCCGCTCGATATAATGATTGCTAAATGAGCTAAGTGAAAAACTTGCAAGATACCAAAATTGCTTATGAATGGGTTTTGCCGATTTTAATTCTTATAACTATAAATGAGGTAAGTAAATATTGAAACTTATGAACTAGAGGAGTAAATAGGGAATACAAATCTTAACTTATCCTAATGTTATTTATTTATTTACAAAGGTGCCTAAGGGCTTTATTATTTTTTACATGACCGTCAATTCGCCGACAGAAACATTATGCCGGCCTATGTCCTATTCTAAGCATTTTTTCATCTATGTACAAAGTATTATTTGTATCTATTCAACCGTTTTAGCGCCAAGTCCTAACAAACACACAAACAAACATCCGCCTTTATAAAATTATTAGGATTATGATTCGGATTAGGATTATTATGGTTCTTGTTGTGTATTAGGTTTAAGTGGTGCGCGCATCGCGCTATAATAACCCAGTGTGTCTCGACCAGCCGGTTGTTTCACTCGCCCGCTCACCTTGCTAATCACGTGCAATTTAAACAGTCTTTACAGGCTAAGTCGTATGGTGGTAATAACACTCAAAGATTTAAAAAAGATGATACAGTAATGTATAAAAAGAATATAGGAAACGGTAAATTTGTGTGGCGTCAAGGTGTCATTGTAAAAACATTTGGAAAAGTCACTTACTTAATCAAAGACGCCTTAACTGGTCATAAATGTAAGAAACATAAAAATCAAGTCATATTATGTAAGACAGATGTAAGTAAAACACTAAATGTTAACTGTGACGAAGTCGTAGATTTGAAACTGAACGAAACAAACTCAGGAAATCAGCTGACACGACCATTGCTAGGAGCTGAAGAGGATTCATCAGAGAACGAGCATGGTGGAGGGGAGGAAGTGTTTGAAACATCAGATAAAGTCACAGATGACTCATCTTCGGAGCAAGCCGCTGATACTGCGAATGAGGATTTCGTGGACGCTGAAACCGCGCCAGACATGGATCCAGTGGTGCCTCCCAAGGCTCGGGAAACGCTGCGACACCCCCCTGTTGATGCTGACGGTACCGCCCCTGGGGCGCCTCCGCCGCTGCAGTCTTGCGACACCGACCATCAGACGGAGAACGCTGATACCAACAGATCACGACGCACTCGTCCCATAGTTAACTATAAACCCTATTTGTAACATACCTAGTGTTAATTATTTAGTGCCTAAATGGCGGAGGAGATGTTGTGTATTAGGTTTAAGTGGTGCGCGCATCGCGCTATAATAAACCAGTGTGTCTCGAACAGCCGGTTGTTTTACTCGCCTCCTACTCGTATTTAACAGTTCTTTAACCTTTTCATCGCCACAGACGGGTATAACCGACAACCCGCGACTTGTCGTCAGCGCCACGGTCGGGTACACCCGACAAAACCTCGTTAAACTTTATGTTCACAAACTAGCATTTTAAAACCGTATCTATCTTTTATTTTTTTGCATATTGCATTTGTTGTACCCTCTATTTTGGTTTATGAACTTTTGCGCTTAGATATTTATTAGTGTTAGAAATCATAGTTCTTCATCTTTAGACTATTACAAACTATATGATAATTATCAAATGGGATTTCCGGTATAAAAGATGCTAAACGATGTTGGTAAGAATTGCTTGTATTAAACGTTGATCTCCGTTATTTCTACAAATATAAGAAATAATTATGTGTGTGCGTATTTAAGCTAAAGTTAATATTTATACAGTTTACTAATTTTTACTACTTTTAAATATTTTTAATTCTGTAAAATGTAAACTTTGAAAGTTGCGAATCGGTGTTCGTTGTAGTTGTTTCCGTTATCCCCACTGCTGGCAAAACGTCCAGCCGGACGGCTGATCGGTCCAGCAGTGGTGATCGGACCGTCACCAAGAGACGACAAGTATTTTCGGATTTAGTTAAATAGTTAAAGATAACAGTTTTTTAGTGAAAAGTGGTCACTGCAAAATAAACACTTGTGATATTCATTTTGGTTTTACTTTTCCTCCACCTGATATCTTATATCAGAAGTGGAACAAAGAAAACCGCTCACATAACTAAGAATCAAAAAGGAGAACTTACGTTATGTCCACGTACACGGCATCGCAGTATCAACAGCTCATCTTATCCTGATGAACGATCCCGATCAAGGCGAAAACAGAAGGCAGAGTGCGCGGCGATCGCGCTCAAAGGATCGTACGCGCGTTGGCGTGAATCTCGCTCAAGATGTTGGAGCCGCGAGAGACGTTCTGCCTGCGGGAACAGCCACCGTAAGACCTAGACGTCTTCGGTGGAGACAGTCATAACTGGTGGAATAAAGACGAATTAACAGGCGAGTAATTTAGTGTGGTATTTTATATTAGATTTTTTTTCCCCTGTCTTTTTCCTACTTCGTGTTTCCCTTTTGCCCTGTTTTGAAAGTGTGTATAAGATATTTAATTTTTATTATAGAAGCTAAGACCGTAATTCAAATTACAACGGAGTTGTTCAAAACTTGTTTGAGTGGTGGGCTATTATAGTTTATATATAGGTACATATTTTTAAAACCAAAACGTTTCTTTTTTTTGTTTACTTCTGTTTTTATTTACAACATGGAGTCAAAAAATATATATTTTTGGTGCATTAAAGTAAATTGTGCTCAGTTCACTTGTCAAAATATAACCTGTTATTATTAGACATTGATACTTCTCCGCGCTGGCTTTTCCAGGTGCAAAGAAAATGAGAACTTGGACTAAGTTCTCATTTTCTTTTGGAAGATAATACCAGTACGGCAGCCTGCTTGTCGTGCGGGCGTCGCAGCCTGCCTGTCGTGTGGGCGCCGCAGCCTGCCTGCCGTGCGGGCGCCGCAGCCGAATATATTACAAAGAAACAGGATTTGTTTGTGGTGAGTGGATAATTTGCAGCGTAATTTTATTTGTTCATAGTGGGAGCTTGTGTCTTCGTCATCAAGATGTAAACATTATTCGCACTGTTTTTTTTGTTGTTGTTGGAATTTACATAGATAAGTTGATTTTGGGTATAATTAACTTACCTGCTAAAATCGATACAGGTAAATTCTCGCTTTGGAGGATACATTGGGTCTATGACAGATAGATAGAAATCACGGTAGTTCCCTAAGTAATGTTGGTCAATAAGTCGTTTAGACTAATAAATCCAAGTTTAATTGATAGTTCTGTAAATTCGTATCCCATGCGTCGAGAAAAAGAGTAAAGAGTAAAATGGAGTCAAAGTCGGATAGAATTAACCGTTCTGAGGTAGGTATGTGAACTAAATTAATTTGTAATCTTGTGAAGCTTTAGTTACTTTCATGTGACGTGCTATATCAGATTTTTCATTCATATACCTATACACACTCAACTATAGTATTCAAGGCAGCTATCTTTGTCGAAGTAGTGTTGTTCTATGTTTTGTATGGCGATTTGGTGACCATGGGCAGGTTCAAGGCTATGGTTTTTGACAATTTAAGTTTAGTTTAGTGACAGTAGGTTTGTACCTGTCTTAGTTCAGAGCAACGTTGTTTAAAAAAGAAAGCAATCAAATAAGTTTGTACAATCGTGGACTATTTAGAGTTGGGCAGAATAGACGAGCGTCTAAGATGTTTATTTGTTATTTTTGTGTTTATAAGTTCATGAGTATATATGTAGTGTGTGTCTATACGAGGCGTTTACGGGTTGGATAAAGGTGAATGTAAAGTAGATGTATTCTAGTTAACTGAAGAAACTTTAAATCTAAAAGAAGATAGATATGATATGATCTAGCAGTCACAATCTGATGAGACAGAAACTACTTGTAATAGGATTCTATATTCATTTGATCTCTGCCTATTACAAAATACCAGAAAAATGTTAACCCCAATCTTACATCGGCACGTAAGCTGAATATTGTTAAAGTAGTTAATACAGAGCGTGTTTTACTCGAAATTTATTAGTGTTAGGCAGTACAGACGTTACCGAGATGACAATCGAATTAAAAGATGCACACAGTTCTGTTGTCAATGGACCCTGACCAACGACGAGTGAGTAACGTAGAACGAGACATTGTACGCAAAATGGACATGGATGTGGTTAATAAAGATATTGCAGAAGGGTCGAACTCATGCTATGCTAACCCAATCATTTTGGTCTGCTAGAAAAACCATCGGACATCGCTTATGCTTCTGAACACAAAATTGTTAGACCCAAAAAAAATACTTTTGTGGCAAGGGAATAAAGTTATAGACATTTTTTTAAATATATAAACGTCATTCATGTCATCACATAAAATTGAGAAGCTGTTTGGTCATTGGTCGATGGCCGTTGCTTGCCATGGATGGCGCTAAAGGAAAAATAAAATCTTACACATATCTTTTTAGTTTTAACTATGTGTGTACTACAATATAATATATATTATGAATCTAATAGCAGATACTCACACTCACTAGTATTGCAGAGAAAATTTTCGTTTCAAAAACAACAAATATTCACGTTCCAAATTCAAATTCATAAATTTTCGTCTCTTGAGTAGAAATGGCCTATTTTATTGTAGCTATTCAATTAGATTAGATTTACTAAACGGGAATAAATAACTAGCCTTGACTTCATTAGTGGTTCTCATCAAATTCCAATCAGGGAAGACTAGATATCTCACAGCCTCTATTACCAGTTATCAGTTCTAGAAGATGTCTTTTGGTTTTTTAAATTTAATGCAGTCCAATTCCAATGGTGTGTTTCAAAGGGCAAGGTTGTAACAAAGTGCTTAGGATATTTAAAAAAAAAAACAAGCAGTGCCTGGTATTAGTAATGTTGGTAAAAGCAAAAAGTTACTTCCTAAATTTAATAGATCGTCTAAAGTAGTTAAATCCTCATAAAATTATAAGTAGGTATTAAGTTACCGGGCACTAACATGGCGTAATTACATTACTGCAAGTTATAGGCGGAAGATTGCAGACGTGGATAAATTCTAAATAATAATAATTAAGAATATTAAGTGAAAGTGATAAATCTAGCGACCCAGAATATAAACATATATATAATTAGGTATTATTTTGAAGATATAAATTATTAAATCACTATTATTGATAGTGGTAGTACCAAATATCAACACTTGTGTATGAGAGTGAAGTAGTGAAGAAAAATAATAAATCCGTTAGAAATGAGAGCGTTACGGACTATATATTTTACTCCATTTTCTTGCAACTGTCACTTTTTAGACATTTAGCAACTTGTGTGCAGGTAGTCTGAATGTATCGTGCAAACTTCCAGTGATGTTCACAAGACAGACCACAGGGCCTGTTATGCCTTAGTCTACGTGTGCTTGACGTTGAGATCATCAGATTTGTTACCAGTTGATTTGGATGGTGACTTGAGTTTTGTTCTGCATTTCTCCCTTTACGGATGTCATGTTTAGGTCGTAATGTTATTATTGGTCACAAACCATGAAGCTCCAGTTATTTTTCTCAATATCTTGTTATGAAATCTTTGAAGTATTTCTAGATTTGAGTGTACATTATTTTACCATAGTTAGATGCCGTAAGTCTATAAGGGTTTGAGGATACATTTGTACAGTTTAAAGTTGTTGTTTGAAATCTTGTAAGAATTATGATTTGAGAAAGTTGAGTGACAGGATAAGGAATAGCGTGAAAAGGGATCGTGGTTGTAATAAAAATAAAAAGACGCAGTAACTAGTATAGAAAAGGAACTCATAGGTGGTTAGGTTGTGTTGGGAGGCCGAATGAACGAAGATTAACAATGAGATGAAAGTATGTACGGAGAGCGTGCATGGGAACGCTGGAAGAGGAAGACTTAGACGAACGTATTAAGATCAAATCTGGGAAGTTCTAAAAAATGTCAGGTCACGAGAATCTTAAACCGACGAGCGTGTATGGTAAGGTTGAAGAATGTTGCAGAAGAAGATAGAGAAGCGAAAGGGTGTTTCGTGTCGGTATCCTAGCTGTACGGGTTGATTTACTCGCACATTGATATTGTTGATATAACTAAACTCTCAAGGTCAATTGATGACTTTATTGATGATAATTAGCCTTAGAGAATAGAATGGTGATAGTGAGTACACGCGTAATGAGTGCTTATCGCGGACTGGCGAGTAGTGACCTAATACTCGCCATGTGGAGTAAATTGCTGAGAGTGCAATCCGATGTGCGGCGTACAGACCGTACATGCTCCCGGGCGAGAGAAGAAGAGAGTGAGATGAGATGAGGTGAAATAGCAATTGAATATTAAAAGCAACCCTATGCTTAAACTGAGGTTAACTTGTTAAAATACATGTCATTCTTATAAAATTACATGTCAGGTTCTTATGCTAGACTTATTAAAATTCATTAATGATCGGTCTTTTGATGATTGGTGACGTCGCTCTGTCTTGCTTGATCGCAGCACAGGTGGTGTTTGAAAGCGTCTTCAATTCTATGTTTTCTTGCGCTAACGTCAGAGTCGTGTGCGCGCGTCTAGGTTGAGTTAGTGGTTTTGGGATCTCATCGGTGTGTGTTGGATGATTTTCAACTTTCGACTGTAAGTTGACGCTTCCGCTAAGACGACGACGACGACGCACGCACCGGTACACGTAAACTGCTGACGCTACCATGCATCCTGTTATTAGGATGTAGATTGCAGTGAACTGATGTATGTCGTGGTAGCTTATAGTTTCCGATAGTGGAGTTTCTGATTTCATCTGTTTAATTTGCTTGCTGATTTTTGATAGCTCTGAATTGTGCTCTAAAGTGGTATTGGAATACATAAATGGAAGGATGTGGTCTTCACTTGCCCTCCGGGAAAGAGGCGTTATTTTGTGTACCGGTGTTGAGAGAGTCACTGATTAGTTTGAGATAGTGTTAAAGTAGAGCAGTGTTGATAGATCCTCTAGCTACTTTAAAATAAATTGGTGTTTATAAACTAGAGCAGTGTTGAGAGATCCACTGGCTAGTTTGAGTTTATATTGTAAAGTAGAGCAGTGTTGATAGATCCACTGGCTAGTTTGAGTTTATATTGTAAAGTAAAGCAGTGCTGGTTGATAGATCCACTGGCTACTTTGTAATGAATTGGTGTTTATAAACTAGAGCAGTGTTGAGAGATCCACTGGCTAGTTTGAGTTTATATTGTAAAGTAGAGCAGTGTTGATAGATCCACTGGCTACTTTATAATGAATTGGTGTTTATAAACTAAAGCAGTGTTGAGAGATCCACTGGCTAGTTTGAGTTTATATTGTGAAGTAGAGCAGTATTGATAGATCCACTAGCTACTTTATAATGAATTGGGGTTTATAAACTAGAGCAGTGTTGAGAGATCCACTAGCTACTTTATAATGAATTATAAGTATTTATAAGTTAAAATAGCATTGTCATAATTATCCATGACCTATTTTGAGTTAATATTTTAAACTAGAGCAGTGTTGAGAGATCCACTGGCTAGTTTGAGTTTATATTGTAAAGTAGAGCAGTGTTGATAGATCCACTAGCTACTTTATAATGAATTATAAGTATTTATAAGTTAAAATAGCGTTTTCATAATTATCCATTACCTATTTTGAGTTAATATTTTAAAATAGAGCAGTGTTGAGATATCTGTTAGCTATGCATTATAGAAAATAGTGTTGCTTAGAATGACACAAAAATGTTAAGATATAAAAATTAAATTTTGTCATGCCATAAATTGATAAGAAACCCAGATTTTGTATAAAATGTTTACACCATTTTTTATGTATCTCACTACTGAAGTTTGAGGACAAACAGGTTGTCAGGAAAGGCCGAATGTTAGAAATCATAGTTCTTCATCTTTAGACTATTACAAACTATATGATAATTATCAAATGTGATTTCCGGTATAAAAGATGCTAAACGATGTTGGTAAGAATTGCTTGTATTAAACGTTGATCTCCGTTATTTCTACAAATATAAGAAATAATTATGTGTGTGCGTATTTAAGCTAAAGTTAATATTTATACAGTTTACTAATTTTTACTACTTTTAAATATTTTTAATTCTGTAAAATGTAAACTTTGAAAGTTGCGAATCGGTGTTCGTTGTAGTTGTTTACGTGTAGCCTTCGTTTCCGTTATCCCCACTGCTGGCAAAACGTCCAGCCGGACGGCTGATCGGTCCAGCAGTGGTGATCGGACCGTCACCAAGAGACGACAAGTATTTTCGGATTTAGTTAAATAGTTAAAGATAACAGTTTTTTAGTGAAAAGTGGTCACTGCAAAATAAACACTTGTGATATTCATTTTGGTTTTACTTTTCCTCCACCTGATATCTTATATTAGATTTGTAGTATACATAAGAAAAATACTGTATACGTTTTGAAGCTGTCAGAAGTACCATTCGCACACGCCATAGTCGGCCCCACACGACTGGAAGTGTTGTTCCTTACTAGTACAAATGTGAAATATCGATACGTCTATAATAAATTTACGGAGCATACTATGCCTTGATATTTGTCAAGTTTGTCATAACAATAACATTTTCTTATTATTTTAATGTATATTGAAAATATTCCCGACATCCTTTTGTAGAAATACGCCAAGTATTGGACATTACTTTCTTTGTTTGATTGAGTATCGACAAACCGGTTTTGCCGACTCGTGCACAGCGATAATTGGACGTCGTTCTGCAATAATGATCCAAGTGCAAAATGATGGTTTTGAGAAAAAGCCGATCAAAGTTTGACGGATTCCCCTGACTTCAAAAATTAATCTAGAAGTCTGTGATTTTTATGCCAAATAGATTTTCCAATCTTTTTACATGCAATAAATTAAAAATCTAGAATATTCTTCTAGTTTTTGAGAAAAAAAATAAAAAAAGAATTAGATCATTTGGTAAAAATTGATTTTATATGGAAAGTAATTTTACTATTTTTTTAATTATGATTCAAATATTAAAATTGATCATAATTATGCATTCATGGTGCTAAAACTGCTTAAATAACTATCAAGTAAACAACTGAAGATGGTTCGAGATACACTTAACTGAAAAATGTGTCGTCTTAAGTCTATTTCTGAAAAAATGTGCATACGTATATATACGAAAAAGATCGCATGTGCCAAATAATTTGTCTGAAATCTGATGAGTCTGTAGTCTGTCTTAAAACATAATAAGGAATAAAATCAGTCATAAAACAACCAAAGGGTTCATAGGGTCGTTGACTCGGTGTCCTCGACTCGACAAGAAGTCATAAAACAATGGGTTTTACCGAAAAATCAAATGTTTAAAATAAAACTAATATGTAGGAAAGGAACAAAATAAGTCCAATAGACATCTTCATAAATTTTTTATTCTACAAAACAAAATAATCAGGAATATTATTGAATTCGTTACTTGAATAAAAGCAGTAAATTGTAGAATCTAAGTACTTTACTACTCTTCATCAGAGTAAAAAAGTTCAAAGTCTGGAGTTCCACCGAATCCATCTACATCGTCTTCAGCAAGGTAACTTCCTTTTAAGTTCTCGTAAAAAGCTAAAGCGTCCACAGGAATGAATTTTTTCATAGATTTGATGTCATTTAGTTTGGCTTGAGCTATCTCTTTGCCAAGCGGCCATAGCGGAATCAGATCTGCCTCTACTATTTTAGGTAGAGTTGCTCTTCCTCTTTTTTTCTGTAAAATATTTACTATCTGATACTCTTCATTAAAACCTTTTCTCATGTAAATCAAGTATGTATCTTCTTTTTTCAATAATATTTCTTTTGTTGCAAGCCAATTTACTTTATTTTTTTCTGCACATATTTTCCTGTTCGTTATTTGTTTCTCTAATTTTTCAGCTCCTAAAAACATATTAGGTTGCATCCTTATAACTTTCAACGGGTTCTTTTTCTTGCAGTGCTTCATAATAGACATATAGTCTTCAGGCGTATAAACTCTTTCATGCTGTTTTAGCCGCAACTCAATTTTAGAAAAGTCTGTGTCGTTTGGAAGAAATGAATGTCCTGGTTCAAGGTACCGGCACTGTATTGTTTTAAGTGTAGGATGAGAATGCAAAACAGTTTTGAGCATCAAGACTAACTTGATGTTACGGTTTTGACCACCACATGAATCACTCCATGTGATAAGATGTTCTACACCAGGCCTCAACTCATTTTTAATGTGCGATATCAAGCAACTACCTACTTCTTGCGCTCCTCTTCCCGCTTCACCTTCCACCCAAACATAGCAGTATCCCGTGTCATTTGACGCAACATGTATGCCGCTATTATAAAGCCAGAGCTGACGTTTATAAAATACTATATTGGTTGGTATGCGTGGCAGAGGTAACGTTTTCTCTAAGTCGAAGGTAATAGTCTCTATTGTATTGTCTGTTTTTGCTTTTTCAAAATCTTTTTTCATTTCTTCGCGCAACCCTTCAGCTAATTTTAAATGTTCTTCATGTTTTTCGGTCGTAGCCTGTTTTTCTGATGGATCTTGAGTATTTTCTATAGATATGGCAAATTGGTCACATTTGTTACAGGTATCCTTTTTCAATGTTTTGAATCTTAAATTAAAGTTACCATAGAATACCCTTTTGAACGAAGAAAATGACAGTAATGCTGGGGCCCCCAAAAAATCTATTGAATTAAATTCTTTTTTGTATTCTTCATACAAGCTAACCAATGTCATTCCTGGTGGCATAAATTGACTCTCCGTTGCATTTCTTCTATAATGTGAAACGTATTTCGGCACTTTTGTAATAAATTCTTTCGCAAAATTAATATCTTCCTCGGTTACTTTGTTCCATCCACCTGCCACTTCTCCTCTTTTGTCTTTAACAGTCCCATCTATGCGGTTTTTCTTAAAGCAGACAGTTATTCTTTGAGATGATATTTGTAGCGTGTTCAGAAACATATCTTTACATACTCTTACGCCAGCAAGTGTAAAAATGCGACTAAATTCGCGGCTTTTTTTCGGATCTCTGGGTTCCGTGACAGCTCTCTTCTTATTTGTCTCTGTTACATGTGCAATAATGTATAAAGCCTGTGCTTCATATGAACCCAAATGAACAAATTGATTAAATTCGCGTTCTCTGTCTTGATTTGCAATTAAATCTGCACATTTTTTTTTACAAGAGCTCGGTAATCAGTATAAGCCTTAGACTCAATCAGTTTATTTTTCTTGTTAAAGAAGGGTAAATTATTATATTTTAGCTTTTTAGCTTCAGCTTTTGTATTAAAGCGCTTGCGCTTTCGACCCTTTTTAGGCCTTCCCTTATTTTCTCCGCTTTCTTTATCGGAATCTTCGTGTTCTGTCAACAAATTTTCGTTATTGTATTCTACCGTATTAGTTACGTTTTGGCTATTTTCATCAAGACATTCATTAGGAATTTCATCAGACATATTTACTTCAAAATCTCTTTGTGTGCTGCAAGATGGTCTGGGGTTATCGAAAATATTTTGTAATTTTTGTGTACTGCTAGAATTCATAGGTATATTGTGTGGCAAC